>CP136054.1:463508343-464170843 GCA_032464435.1 Aegilops umbellulata | reverse complement strand
ATTGGAGTCTCAAGGATTGGATGTGATATTAGGCATGGATTGGTTGTCAAAGTATGAAGGGAACATTGAATGCGTTAGTAAGACAATCTTGCTTACGACGCCAGAAGGAAGAAGGATCAAGTATGTATCACGGCATGTGCCTAAAAGGAGTCAAGTAAATTGCTTATCAGGAGTTGTGCAGGAGGAAGTACCAGTGGTAAAGGATTTCCCTGATGTATTTCTAGAAGAATTGCCAGGCATGCCACCGGATAGAGACATTGAGTTTTTGATTGAACTTTTGCCAGGCACAGGGCCAATATCTAAGAGACCATACAGGATGCCCGCAAAAGATTTGGAGGAGATTAAGAAGCAGATTAAGGAGTTACTGGATAAAGGGTATATTCACCCAAGTTCTTCACCTTGGGGATCGCCAGTACTTCTAGTGGAGAAGAAGGATGGATCGTTAAGAATGGTTGTTGATTATCGTGGATTGAATGAAGTAACAATCAACAACAAGTACCCACTACCGATGATGAATGATCTGTTTGATCGATTGCAAGGAGCTAAGGTATTTTCTAAAATCGACCTGCGATCAGGGTACCATCAGTTGAAGATTCGAGAGCAGGACATACCTAAGACAACATTCACCACAAGATATGGGTTGTATGAGTATACCGTTATGTCATTTGGTCTGACTAACGCACCTGCCTATTTTATGAACATGATGAACAAAGTGTTTATGGAGTTTTTGGATAAGTTCGTCGTAGTGTTCATTGACGATATCTTGGTTTACTCGAAGAATGAAGAGGAACATAAGGAACATTTGTGATTGGTACTTGAGAAGCTTAGAGAACATCAGTTATATGCCAAGTTCAGCAAATGTGAGTTTTGGTTGAAGGAAATGGGATTCCTCGGACACGTTATATCCGGAGAAGGAATAGCAGTTGATCCCACAAAGGTTATCACTGTGACAAATTGGGAAGCACCAACAACAGTTGGAGAGATCCGGAGTTTCCTTGGACTTGCAGGATACTACCGGAGATTTATTGAGAACATCTCAAAGATTGCAAAGCCTATGACGGAGTTGTTGAAGAAGGATACCAAGTTCATATGGACAGAGGAGTGTGGGGCTAGTTTCCAGGAGTTGAAGAAACGTTTGATGACCTCACCAGTGTTGATTCTGCCAGATCAGAACAAAGTTATGAGGTGTATTGCGACGCTTCACGTCGAGGACTTGGAGCCGTGCTTATGCAAGAGGGAAGAGTTGTTTCGTATGCTTCACGACAACTGAAACCTCACGAATTGAATTATGCCACGCATGATTTGTAGTTAGCAGCCGTAGTGCATGCATTGAAAACTTGGAGACATTTCCTCATTGGAAACCATTGTGAGGTGTACACGGATCACAAGAGTTTGAAGTATATTTTCACACAGAAGGAGCTAAACCTCAGAAAAAGGAGATGGTTGGAGCTCATCAAGGATTATGATATGAGATTGCATTATCATCCCGGAAAGGCTAATGTAGTAGCTGACGCATTGAGCCGTAAGAGCCATGTCAATACACTAATGACGGGAGAATTGCCAAAGGAGTTAGCCGAGGACCTTCGTGAGCTATGTTTGGACATAGTTCCGAGAGGCTATGTAGCAGCATTGGAGATTCAGTCAACTTTGATGGATAAAATCAGAGAAGCTCAGAAGACTGACAAGGAGATCGCCTCTATAAAGGAGAAAATGAGCAAAGGAAAGGCTAAGGGATTTCGTGAGGATGAGCATGATACCCTATGGTTTGAAGACCGCGTTTATGTGCCCAATGACCCAGAGATCAGAAAGTTAATTCTGCAAGAGGCCCATGATTCACCATATTCGATTCACCCAGGAAATACCAAGATGTATTTGGATTTGAAGGATACTTTCTGGTGGACCGGAATGAAGAAGGATATTGCGGAGTATGGAGCCATTTGTGATGTGTGTCAGAGAGTAAAGGCAGAGCATCAGAAGCCAGCAGGATTGTTACAGCCATTGCCGATACCCGAATGGAAGTGGGATAAGTTAGGCATGGATTTTATCACGGGATTACCCAGGACTCGTTCAGGCTATGACTCGATTTGGGTTGTAGTTGATCGATTAACGAAGGTAGCTCATTTCATCCCAGTAAAGACCACTTACACTAGTGCTAAGTTGGCGAAGATATACATGACCATGATCATATGCTTGCATGGAGTTCCGAGGAGTATCGTATCAGATAGAGGAACCTAGTTTACCTCAAAGTTCTGGAATCAGTTGCATGAAACTTTGGGTACCAGGCTAGAGTTCAGAACAGCTTTTCATCCAAAGACAGATGGACAGACCGAGAGAGTCAATCAGATTTTGGAGGATATGCTGAGAGCTTGTGCGCTAGATTATGGATCTAGTTGGGACGACAATTTGCCATATGCAGAGTTCTCTTACAACAACAGCTATCAATCTAGTTTGAAAATGGCCCCTTTTGAAGCTTTGTACGGAAGGAGGTGCAGGACACCGTTGTCGTGGGATGAACTTGGAGACCGCCAGTTGTTTGGACCTGATTTGATTAAGGAGTCTGAACAGAAGGTGAAGTTGATTCGCGATAGGCTCAAGGTAGCCCAGTCCAGGCAGAAGAGCTACACAGATTTTAAACGCAAGGAGACAGTTTACGAAGTCGGAGACCGAGTTTATCTTCGAGTATCTCCACTTCGGGGAGTTAAGCGTTTTGGTGTCAAGGGAAAGTTAGCGCCACGTTTTGTAGGACCATACCGAGTTTTGGAACGTATGGGAGAAGTGGCCTACAAGTTGGAATTGCCCAAAGGTTTGTCAGGAGTTCATGATGTGTTCCACGTTTCCCAGTTAAAGAAGTGCCATGCGGAGATGGCTGATATACCACTAAGAGATATCGTGCCATTGGAAGCGATTCAGTTGGATAACGATTTGACCTATGAAGAGAAACCAGTTAAGATTCTCGAGTTTGCCAGCCGAGTCACCCGCAGCAAGGTTATCAAGTTTTGCAAAGTCCAGTGGATCCACTACACGGAGGATGAAGCCACCTGGGAGCGAGAGGAATATTTGCTGAAAGACCACCCTCACCTATTTTCTAACCAACCCGAATCTCGAGGGCGAGATTCATCTTAAAAGGGGTAGGTTTGTAACATCCCAAATTTTCAATTTGGAATGTTATACATTAGATCATCATTGCATATCATATTTTATTTGCTTCTGGTTTTGATCCTAGAAATTCTACTCAACTCAAGGACCCACACAGAGAGTTGGGGATTTCGTTATTTTCATATTTGAGTTTTCTCAAATTTTGAGAATAGCATGTTTTGATTTTAATTATTTTATCATCAATTATTTCTATTACAAAAATATGAGAGAGGGAATAAAATGACTTCCCAAAACATAGAAATATTGAGGATTTAATAATAAAATCAAATAAGATTTTATTTTGGAGTTTTCGCTATTTTATTTGAATTTAGGAAAAATATGCGTTTTTCAAAATTGCACTTAGGCCCCAAATAAATGTTCACTTTGTCCAGCTTGATTTTAGAAGTCGGGGAAAATTTATTTCGGGATTTTTGGAGTCCGTTTAGTATTTCTTTTATTTGTTTTTCTGCGCGTTATTATTTAAAAAAAATCCGAACCGACTCCGGGCCGTACCCGAGCGGGACTCCGCCCGGGGGGGCCTTTATAAGGTGCCGCCCCGAGCCCGTTTAGCCCAGCCGCCGCGCCCCACCAAACCCTAACCCTAGCCCGCGCCCCGCGCCTGATCCGCCGCCGCCGCCGCCGCCGCGCCGTCGTCGAGCCGCCCTGCCGCCCGCTGGACCCACCGCCCGAGGTAGCCGCCATCGCCGGCGGTTTTCCTCAGAAAACCGCCCGTTTTTTTTAAAACCGCGGTTTATTTTTTTTAGATCCTTTTTTTATAGATCGGTTTTTTGTCCGGTTTAGTCTAATTAGCGAGCGTTCGCTCGTTCGTTCATTTTAACGAACATGTTCATCGTTTAGATCCAGATAACGAACGTTCGTTCGTTAATCTGTTCGTCGTTTCTCTTTTTCTCGGATTTTTCCGCGATTATTTGCTGATCGCGATTTCTGATCCGATTTTCGTTTCAATATAACTTTTTGCTCGTTTATCGGAATCAGGCGATTTAAGCGCGTGGAGTTTCGTCTCGAAACCCTCTTTCCGTTTAACCAACTTAAACAAGTTTTTGCTTCTGTAAAATTTGACTTAGGTTCATATTAGTAAAATGAAGTTTGTTTCTTTCACCGTTTGACTTTCGTTGCTTTGTTTGATTTGATTCTTTTTGCAAACCGGAGTTCTTAAGTTGAACTTTCTGGTTAGATCTCTTATTTGAGTTTTACCTGTGCATTAGATGAGTACTTATTGTATGCTTGTTTGTTTGTCTGCGATAGAGTACCCGAGTGCGCCGCCTGTTACTTCGAATCTCTAGGTTTCGCGGATCATCAGCAAGGCAAGTAACATTTTGGTCATACCTCTTTACTACCCAGTTTTATTGCATTCGATCAATCCTCAAACACTGCATGATTAGGATCTAATTAAATTGTGGGATGGGAAGTAGTTGAGGTAGTACCTATTACCTATTTTATTGTCTAAACCTTGGGAGTTACTTCTACGTTGCTATTTATGCCATGTTATGCTAGTAGACGTGGATTGGGTGAGTGATATCCATGACAGATGTGAGTTGGTTAATTAATGGTTTATTTAAGGTGGCAACTTAAACACACATCTGGGTGGATTGAGGTACCTGGGTATTCCAGGATTGCCTGTTGTTTTTCTTTTTGGACCGCCACCCAGGCTCAAAGGGATCATGAGATTATTCATACTAGAAACTTCTGTGTGCAGCCACAATCTACTATGGGCTCTAGCACAGTTGACTAAGTTGTGCGAACTCTTACAGTGGTAGAATAGCAGATGTAGGGGATGTAGGTGGTACGGTCTACCCAATCGTAAGGTGCTAGCGCTTTTGAAAGACTATGTCTCGGTCATCCGTTTCTCAAACACCATGTAGTGCGAGAAATCCAAACGGAGGAGATCGTGTCTTGTGGGGAAAAGTGCACAAACCTCTGCAGAGTGTACAAACTAATCATGGTTAGCCGTGTCCCCGGTTATGGACATTTTGAGTATCTAGTACCTGGATTATCATGTGAATCTCATCATCTGACTTTAATTAATTTTGTTAGGTTTTAATGATGATGCTTAATTGGGATTGAGGATGCTGTCAACCATTCTCAATGTTTAACAACCACCATGATAGTTAAATAAAATTTATTCCTTTGCAGTAGGGAAAAATTGGCTTTACGCAAAACTGTAACCATATAGCTTTCCATCGGCCATATATGCATGTAGTATAGCTTATTCTTTCATCACTCTCTATGTGTTACATTGCCAGCATATTCCATGTGCTGACCCGTTTTCGGGCTGCAATGTTTCATGTTGCAGACTATTCAGACGACGAGTAAGGTGCCTTTAGGTCGTGGTTCTATACTCAGTGATGCCGTTGGAGTTGATGGACTCGCTTAGCTTCCAAGCCTTCCGTTGTTATCGTTATTAGATGGCCTTAAGCCATATTTATTGTAATAAGTTCTCTTTTGAGACATTCGATGTAATAAGTGTGTGATTGCTACTTTGTTATAAATCCTTCAAGTATTGTGTGGTGTCAGCATTATTGATCCAGGGATGACACCTGAGCATAGAGATCAGACTGGTTGAGGTCTGGTCGCTACATGGACCATATGAGATATTCCTGGAATTGAAGTTAATATTTTAAGAAAATTCCTGAGTTGAGAGATATGAAATCTCCAACAAGTTCTATAGCTGCAAGATGGAGGAAAATAGTTCTGTTAGTGAACACATAATCAAAATGTCTGGGTATTACAATCACTTGACTCAGCTGGGAGTTAATCTTCCAGTTCATTGTGTCATTGGCAGAGTTCTCCAATCACTGCCACCAAGCTACAAGAGCTTCATGATGAACTATAATATGCAAGGGATGGACAAGACCATTGCCGAGCTCTACGCAATGCTCAAAGTTGCGGAGATATAAATCAAGAAGGAGCATTAAGTGTTGATGGTTAACAAGACCACTAGTTTCAAAAAAAAGGGTAAAGGAAAGAAGGGGAACTTCAAGAAGAATAGCAAGCAAGTTGCTACTCCCGGGAAGAAACCCAAGTCTGGACCTAAGCGTGAAACTGAGTGCTTCTACTTCAAAGGGAGTAGTCACTGGAAGAGGAACTACCCCAAGTATTTGGTGGATAAGAAGGATGACAAGGTGAACAAAGGTATATTTGATATACATGTTATTGATGTGTACCTTAATAATGCTGTAGTAGCGCCTGGGTATTTGATACTAGTTCTGTTGCTCATATTTGCAACTCGAAACAGGGGCTATGGATTAAACAAAGATTGGCTAAGGACGAGGTGACGATGCGCATCGAAAATGGTTCCAAGGCGATGTGATCGCCGTCGGCACGCTAGCTCTACATCTACCTTTGGGATTAGTTTTAGACCTGAATAATTGTTATTTGGTGCCAGCGTTGATCATGAACATTATATCTCGATCTTGTTTGATGCGAGACGGTTATTCATTTAAATCAAAGAATAATGGTTGTTCTATTTATATGAGTAATATCTTTTATGGTCATGCACCCTTGAAGAGTGGTCTATTTTTGTTGAATCTCAATTGTAGTAATACACATATTCATAATATTGATGCCAAAAGATGCAAAGTTGATAATGATAGTGCAACATACTTGTGGCACTGTCGTTTAGGTTATATTAGAGTAAAGCTCATGAAGAAACTCCATGCAGATGGACTTTTGGAATCACTTGATTACGAATCATTTGATACTTGTGAACCATGCCTCATGGGCAAGATGACTAACACTCCATTCTCCGGAACAATGGAGCGAGCTACTGACTTATTGGAAATTATACGTACCGATATATGCGGTCAAATGAGTGTTGAGGCACGCGGCGGGTATCGTTATTTTCTGACCTTCACAGATGATTTGAGCAGATATAGGTATATCTACTTAATGAAACACAAGTCTGAAACATTTGAAAAGTCCAAAGAATTTCAGAGTGAAGTGGAAAATCATCGTAACAAGAAAATAAAGTTTCTATGATCTGATCGTGGAGGCGAATATTTGAATTGCGAATTTGGTCTTCATTTAAAACAATGTGGAATAGTTTCACAACAAACGCCACCTGGAACACCACAGCGTAATGGTGTCTCCGAACATCGTAACCGTACTTTATTAGATATGTTGCAATCTATGATGTCTCTTACGTATTTACCACTATCATTTTGGGGTTATGCATTAGAGATAGTTGCATTCACGTTAAATAGGGCACCATCTAAATCCGTTGAGACGACACCGTATGAATTATGGTTTGGCATGAAACCTAAGCTGTCATTTCTTAAAGTTTGGGGTTGCGATGCTTATGTGAGAAAGCTTCAGCCTGATAAGCTCCAACCCAAATCGGAGAAGTGTGTCTTCATAGGATACCCAAAAGAAACTGTTGGGTACACCTACTATCACAAATCCGAGGGCAAGATATTTGTTGCTTAAAATGGATCCTTTCTAGAGAAGGAGTTTCTCTCGAAAAAAGTGAGTGGGAGGAAAGTAGAAATTGATGAGTGATGACCCACAAGTATAGGGGATCTATCGTAGTCCTTTCGATAAGTAAGAGTGTCGAACCCAACGAGGAGCAGAAGGAAATGATAAGCGGTTTTCAGCAAGGTTCTCCCTGCAAGTACTAAAACAAGTGGTAGCAGATAGTTTTGTGATAGGATAATTTGTAACGAGCAACAAGTAACAAAAGTAAGTAAAGTGCAGCAAGGTGTCCCAATCCTTTTTGTACCAAAGGACAAGCCGGAACAAACTCTTATATAAGGAAAAGCGCTCCCGAGGACACATGGGAATATCGTCAAGCTAGTTTTCATCACGTTCATATGATTCGCGTTCGGTACTTTGATAATTTGATATGTGGGTGGACCGGTGCTTGGGTGCTGTTCTTACTTGAACAAGCATCCCACTTATAATTAACCTCTATTGCAAGCATCCGCAACTACAACAAAAGTATTAAGGTAAACCTAACCATAGCATGAAACATATGGATCCAAATCAGCCCCTTACGAAGCAACGCATAAACTAGGGTTTAAGCTTATGCCACTCTAGCAACCCATCATCTACTTATTACTTCCCAATGCCTTCCTCTAGGCCCAAATAATGGTGAAGTGTTATGTAGTCGACATTCACATAACACCACTAGAGGCTAGACAACATACATCTCATCAAAATATTGAACGAATACCAAATTCACATGACTACTAATAGCAAGACTTCTCCCTTGTCCTCAGGAACAAGCGTAACTACTCACAAAGCATATTCATGTTCATAATCAGAGGGGTAATAATATGCATAAAGGATCTGAACATATGATCTTCCACCAAATAAACCAAATAGCATCAACTACAAGGAGTAATCAACACTACTAGCAACCTACTAGTACCAATCCCGGACTTGGAGACAAAAATTGGATACAAGAGATGAACTAGGGTTTGGAGATGAGATGGTGCTGATGAAGATGTTGATGGAGATTGCCCTCTCCCGATGAGAGGAGCGTTGGTGATGACGATGGCGATGATTTCCCCCTCCCGGAGGGAAGTGTCCCCGGCAGAACAGCTCCGCCGGAGCCCTAGATTGGTTCCGCCAAGGTTCCACCTCGTGGCGGCGGAGTCTCGTCCCGAAAGGTTGCTTATCAGCTTTTCCTCGACGAAAGACCTCATATAGCAGAAGATTGGCATCGGTGGGCCAACAGGGGCCCACGAGGTAGGGGGCGCGCCCTGCGGGGTAGGGCGCGCCCCCCACCCTCGTGACCAGGTGGGTGCCCCTCTGGTGAACTTCTTCCGCTGGATATATTTTATATATTCTGAAAATCACTTTTGTGGAGTTTTAGGACTTTTGGAGTTGCGCAGAATAGGTCTCTAATATTTGCTCCTTTTCCAGCCTAGAATTCCAGCTGCCGGCATTCTCCCTCCTTATGTAAACCTTGTAAAATAAGAGAGAATAGCCATAAGTATTGTGACATAATGTGAAATAACAGCCCATAATGCAATAAATATCGATATAAAAGCATGATGAAAAATGGATGTATCAACTCCCCCAAGCTTAGACCTCGCTTGTCCTCAAGCAAAAGCCGATAACGATAAATATGTCCCCATGTTTAGAGGTAGAGGCGTCGATAAAAATAAAATACGGACATGAAGGCATCATGATTATTCTCATAACAGCAACATATATAGATATTGTCATGTGATTACTTATGTTCAAGTGATGATCTATTCACAATGCAAAAGTATGAATCAGAAACTTTATTGAGAACCAACAAACTATAATCTCAGTCATTTAAGCAATTGCAATTTATCATATCATCAGAAAGAGTCTATGTCAGAGCTTAAAAGCAAGTCCACATACTCAACTATCATCTAGTCCTTCATAATTGCCAACACTCACGCAATACTTGTGGTTACGGAGTTTTAATCGAACACAGAGAAAGATAGGGGCTTATAGTTTTGCCCCACAACCTTTTACCTCAAGGGTAATGTCAACAATAATAACTCATGCTCCCCTACATCCAATTTAGGTACATATATCAGGATCTTTCCAACGTACTGTGCATGCTAAAGGATAAAATGAAAAAGGAAAGGTGAAGATCACCATGACTCTTGCATAAGGTAGAAGATAATAATAAATGATAGGCCCTTCGCAGAGGGAAGCAGAGGTTGCCATGCGCTTTTATGGTTGGATGCACAAAATCTTAATGCGAAAGAACGTCACTTTATATTGCCCCTTGTGATATGAACCTTTATTATGCAGTCTGTCGCTTTTATTACTTCCACATCACAAGATCGTATAAAGCTTATTTCTCCCACACCAATCAATCTACATATTTAGAGCAATTTTTATTGCTTTGCACCGATGACAACTTACTTGAAGGATCTTACTCAATCCATAGGTAGATATGGTGGACTCTCATGGCAAAACTGGTTTAAGGGTATTTGGAAGCACAAGTAGTATCTCTACTTGGTGCTGAGAATTTGGCTAGCATGAGGGGGAAAGGCAAGCTCAACATGTTGGAGGATCCATGACAACATACTTTATCTCAGATGTAAGAAAACGTAACTCATTACGTTGTCTTCCTTGTCCAACATTAACTCTTTAGCATGTCATATTTTAATGAGTGCTCCCGATCATAAAAGATGTCAATGATAATATATCTATATGTGAAACCTCTCTTTCCTTATTACTTCCTATTAATTGCAACGATGACCAAAGCTATGTCTGCCAACTCCCAACAACTTTTAACCATCATACTCTTTCTATGCGAAGTCATTACTCTCAATAAGATCAATATGAACTCTTTGTTTGTTTTTATTCTTTTCCTTCCATTTTTTCTTTTATTCACTCAAGATCATGGCAAAATAATCAAGCCCTTGACTCAACACTAATCTTTATTATATATAGCTCACGGACTCGATTACATAGAGAGATCATAAAGCAAAACTCAAAACTAGATCATGCCATCAACTTTATTCTACTAGATCAAGGTACTACTAATAGGATCGAACTAAGAAAAACGGTAAAGATAGGAGTGTGATGGTGATACGATACCGGGGCACCTCCCCCAAGCTTGGCAGTTGCCAAGGGGAGTGCCCATACCCATGTGATTATATCTCCTTTGTTGGTGAAGAAGGTGGAGGTGTTGTTGATGATGCGGGCTTGTCGTCCATCTTCCAAGGCATAGGCTCACCATCATAGAAGGATGATCGAGTCTCCGGAATCCTCAAATCTGCAGCCAAACTCATCCTTTTGAATCTATATTCATACTCACAGTTTTGGTTTTGCAGGTCATATATTTGGGCTTGGAGGTGCTCGATCTTCTCATGTAGCTTGAAGATGGCCTGCACGGTATTCATGGCATCCGGCTTGTAGTTGTTAGTGAACTCAGGGAGCATCATGTGGCTAGCGTTGATTCCACGCTCCACCATCCCCTGGCACTTGAAAACTTGTTGCTCCATTGCTTCGAGCCTCGTCTCCACGCTTCCGGTTCCCTTTGGTCCCTCAACATCGCGGATGTGCAGCAATCCATCACGCATCTCAATGCTTTGAGGGTGTCGCAGCACCTCCGCGAGGTAAGGGTTGATGACCTTCTCGAAGAACTTGTCCTTGGAGGCACATGGGGACGTCAAGATGATCTAGATCTGTCAGAAAAATAGCTCAAAACAAGAATAGAGGATATTTGCGTGATACCGGAGTCAAAACCTTCGGGAGAATATATAATGAATTTTTACCGACAAAAATACGTATCGTGCAAGAAAACGGAGTCCGGAAGGCACACGAGGTGCTCACGAGGTAGGGGGCGCGCCCAGGGGGTAGGGCGCGCCCTCCACCCTCGTGGGGCCCTCGTGTCCTTCCCGGACTGCTACATATTTTTCTATTTTTCTAAATATTCAAAAACGGAGAAATACTGCCTTAAAAATTGTTTTGGAGTCGGTTTACTTACCGTACCACATACCTATTCCTTTTCGGAGTCTGAAACGTTCTGGAAAGTGTCCCTTATGTATTCCTCCAGGGTTATGGTTTCAATAATATTGGTTTCCACATTTATGGGATTACCTGAGATATAATGTTTAATTTTTTGACCGTTTACCACCTTCGGATTTGTGCCTTCGAAGTTGTTGATTTTTATGGCACCGGAACAATAGACCTCCTCGATAACGTAGGGGCCTTCCCATTTAGAGAGAAGTTTTCCTGCAAAAAATCTTAAACGAGAGTTGTATAGCAATACATAATCACCTACATTAAACTCACGCTTTTGTATCCTTTTTTCATGCCATCTTTTAACTTTTTCTTTAAACAACTTGGCATTTTCATAAGCTTGGGTTCTCCATTCATCATGTGAGCTATATCAAATAACCTCTTTTCACCAGCAAGTTTGAAATCATAGTTGAGCTCTTTAATAGCCCAATATGCCTTATGTTCTAGTTCGAGAGGTAGATGACACGCTTTTCCATAAACCATTTTATATGGAAACATACCCATAGGATTTTTATATGCAGTTCTATAAGCCCATAATGCATCATCAAGTTTCTTGGACCAATTCTTTCTAGACCTATTGACAGTCTTTTGCAAAATTAATTTGAGCTCTCTATTACTCAATTCTACTTGACCACTAGACTGTGGGTGATAAGGTGATGCAATTCTATGATTAACATCATATTTAGCAAGCATTATACGGAAAGCACCATGAATAAAATGTGAACCACCATCAGTCATCAAATATCTAGGGACTCCAAACCTCGGAAAAATAACATCCTTAAGCATTTTAATAGAAGTGTTATGATCAGCACTACTAGTTGGAATAGCATTTACCCACTTAGTAACGTAATCAACAGCAACTAAAATATGTGTATGTCCATTGGAGGCAGGAAAAGGTCCCATATAATCAAAGCCCCGAGCATCAAATGGTTCAATAACAAGTGAATAATTCATAGGCATTTCTTGACGTCTGCTAATATTATCACTTCTTTGACATTCATCGCATGACAAGACAAACTTACGGGCATCCTTGAAGAGAGTAGGCCAATAAAAACCAGATTGCAATACCTTATGTGCAGTTCTATCTCCCGCGTGGTGTCCTCCATAAGCTTCGGAGTGGAACTTGCGTAGGATCTGTTCCTGTTCATGCTCAGGTACACAATGTCTAATAACACCACCTACTCCTTCTTTATAAAGATGTGGGTCATCCCAAAAGTAATGTCTCAAATCATAGAAGAACTTTTTATTTTGTTGGTATGTGAAGCTAGGTGGTATGAATTTAGCAACAATATAATTAGCATAATCAGCATACCAAGGAGTACTAAGAGAAGTACTTATAACATTTAATTGCTCATCAGGAAAGCTATCATCAATAGGTAGTGGGTCATCAAGAACATTTTCTAACCTAGACAAGTTGTCTGCGACGGGGTTCTCAACTCCTTTTCTATCAACAATATGCAAATCAAATTCTTGTAGCAGGAGAACCCATCTAATAAGTCTAGGTTTAGCATCTTTCTTTTCCATCAGGTATTTAATAGCAGCATGATCAGTGTGAATAATTACTTTAGAATCAACAATATAAGGTCTGAACTTATCACAAGCAAATACAACTGCTAAGAGTTCTTTTTCAGTAGTAGCATAATTTCTCTGAGCATTGTCTAGAGTCTTACTAGCATAATGGATAACATTTAATTTCTTATCAACTCTTTGCCCTAGAACAGCACCTACAGCATAATCACTAGCATCACACATAATTTCAAAGGGTAAATTCCAATCAGGTGGTTGAACAACAGGTACAGAGATCAATGCCTTCTTAAGTATTTCAAATGCTTCTACACAATCATCATCAAAAACAAATGGTATATCTTTTTGTAATAAATTAGTCAGAGGCCGAGAAATTTTTGAGAAGTCCTTAATGTACCTCCTATAAAATCCGGCGTGACCAAGGAAACTTCTCATACCTTTGATGTCCTTGGGACATGGCATCTTTTCAATAGCCTCAACCTTGGCTTTATCAACTTCAATACCTCTTTCAGAAACTTTATGCCCCAAGACAATACCTTCATTAACCATAAAGTGGCACTTTTCCCAAGTCAAGACAAGATTAGTTTCTTCACATCTGTGCAAAACTCGATCAAGATTGCTCAAGCAATCATCAAAAGAAGATCCATAGACGGAAAGGTCGTCCATGAAAACCTCACAAATCTTTTCACAAAAGTCAGAGAATATAGCCATCATGCATCTTTGAAAGGTAGCAGGTGCATTACATAAACCAAAAGGCATACGTCTATAAGCAAAAGTACCAAAAGGGCATGTAAAAGTAGTCTTTGATTGATCTTTAGCCAACACAGGTATTTGAGAGAAACCAGAATAACCATCTAGAAAGCAATAGTGTGTATGTTTGCATAATCTTTCTAGCATTTGATCGATAAAAGGTAAGGGGTAATGATCTTTCTTAGTACCCTTATTTAATTTATGAAAATCAATTACCATCCTATAACCTATAATAATTCTTTGCGGAATCAATTCATCTTTATCATTAGGAACAACAGTAATACCTCCCTTCTTCGGGACACAATGGACAGGACTTACCCACTCACTATCAGCAACGGGATAAATTATACCTGCCTCAAGAAGCTTTAGTATTTCTTTTCTTACCACTTCTTTCATTTTAGGATTCAGACGTCTTTGAGAATCACGAACTGGTTTGGCGTCTGCTTCCAAATTTATTTTATGTTGACATAGAGTGGGACTAATGCCCTTAAGATCATCAAGAGTATATCCAATAGCAGCACAGTGCTTTTTTAGAGTTTTCAATAATCTTTCTTCTTCATGCTCTGAAAGGTTAGCACTAATAATAACAAGATATATCTTCTTTTCATCAAGATAAGCATATTTAAGATTATCAAGCAATGGTTTAAGCTCAAACACGGGATCACCCTTGGGTGGAGGAGGATCCCCTAGGATTTCAACAGGCGAATTGTGTTTCAGAATAGGTTCCTGTTTAAAGAATACTTCATCTATTTCCCTTCTTTCATTCATAAACATATCATTTTCATGGTCTAGCAAATATTGTTCTAAAGGATCACTAGCAGGTATGGCAATAGAAGCAAGACCAATAATTTCATCCTTACTAGGCAATTCTTCTTCACGGTGTTGTTTACTAAATTTAGAGAAATTAAACTCATGAATCATATCGTCCAAGCCAATAGTAACAACGTTCTTTTCGCAGTCTATCTTAGCATTAACAGTGTTCAAGAAGGGTCTACCAAATATAATGGGACAAAAGCTATCTTGTGGGGAACTGAGAACAAGAAAATCAGCAGGATATTTAGTTTTCCCACACAAGACTTCAACATCTCTAACAATTCCCATTGCTCATATAGTATCTCTATTGGCAAGTTTAATTGTGACATCAATATCTTCTAACTCAGCAGGTGCAATTTCATGCTTAATTTCTTTATAAAGGTCATAAGGTATAACACTAGCACTAGCACCCATATCACATCAGCCATGATAACAATGATCTCCTATTTTAACAGAAATAATAGGCACGCCTACCACAGGTCTATGTTTATCTTTAGCACAAGGTTTAGCCATTCTAGCAGTTTCACTGCAGAATTGAATAACATGCCCATCAATATTATCAGCCAAGAGATCTTTAACAATAGCAATATTAGGTTCAACTTTAACTTGCTCAGGAGGTGTATAAGTTCTAATATTGCTTTTACGAACCACAGTTGAAGCTTTAGCATGATCCTTTATTCTAACAGGGAAAGGTGGTTTCTCAACATAAGAAGTAGGAACAATAGGATCATTATAAGTGACAGTCTTTTCTTCAATTTTAATAGGTGCAGCTACTTTTACTTCTATGGGAGGATGATATTTAAACCACTTCTCCTTAGGGATATCAACATAAGTAGCAAAAGATTCACAGAAAGAAGCTACTATCTCAGAGTCAAGTCCATATTTAGTGCTAAATTTACGGAAAATATCGGTATCCATAAAAGATTTAACACAATCAAACTTAGGTGTCATACCTGAGTCCTTACCTTTGTCGAGATCCCAATCTTCAGAGTTGCATTTAATTATATCCAATAAATCCCATTTAAATTCAATAGTCTTCATCATAAAAGAGCCAGCACAACAAGTATCGAGCATGGTGCGATTATTTTCAGAAAGCCAATCATAAAAGTTTTGAATAATTGTTTCTCTTGGGAGCTCATGATTGGGGCATGAATATAACATTGATTTAAGCCTCCCCCAAGCTTGAACGATGATTTCTCCTTCGCGAGGCCAAAAATTATATATATAATTGCGATCACAGTGAACAAGATGCATAGGATAATACTTTTGATGAAATTCCAATTTCGATCTGCTATAGTTCCATGATCTCGTATCATCACATAGCCTATACCATGTCAACGCATCTCCCTTCAAAGATAAAGGGAAGACCTTCTTCTTAGCAACATCATCGGGTATACCTGCAAGCTTAAATAATCCACAAACTTCATCCACATATATTAAGTGCTCATCAGGATGCTTTGTTCCATCTCCCGTAAAAGGATTAGCAAGCAGTTTTTCTATCATACCCGAAGGAAATTCAAAGGGAACATTTTCATTTTCAGTAGGTTCAGTAGGTTGAGGAGCAAATCTTTGCTCTACTAGTCGGGGTGAAGATACCCCGAACAAGCCCCTCAGAGGATTACTCTCCATAGTAACAAGTGACAGTAAATTTCATCACACTATATAAATTTTTCCTTACCAAATTCCACCTACCAAAGGCGCTTCACTCCCCGGGAACGGCGCCAGAAAAGAGTCTTGATGACCCACAAGTATAGGGGATCTATTGTAGTCCTTTTGATAAGTAAGAGTGTCAAACCCAACAAGGAGCAGAAGGAAATGATAAGCGGTTTTCAGCAAGGTTCTCTCTGCAAGTACTGAAACAAGTGGTAACAGATAGTTTTGTGATAGGATAATTTGTAGCGAGCAAAAAATAACAAAAGTAAGTAAAGTGCAGCAAGGTGGTCCAATCCTTTTTGAAGCAAAGGACAAGCCGGAACAAACTCTTATATAAGGAAAAGCGCTCCCGAGGACACATGGGAATATCGTCAAGCTAGTTTACATCACGTTCATATGATTCGCGTTCAGTACTTTGATAATTTGATATGTGGGTGGACCGGTTCTTGGGTGCTGTTCTTACTTGAACAAGCATCCCACTTATGTTTAACCTCTATTGCAAGCATCCGCAACTACAACAAAAGTATTAAGGTAAACCTAACCATAGCATGAAACATATGGATCCAAATCAGCCCCTTACGAAGCAACGCATAAACTAGGGTTTAAGCTTCTGTCACTCTAGCAACCCATAATCTACTTATTAATTCCCACTGCCTTCCTCTAGGCCCAAATAATGGTGAAGTGTTATGTAGTCGACGTTCACATAACACCACTAGAGGCTAGACAACATACATCTCATCAAAATATTGAACGAATACCAAATTCACATGACTACTAATAGCAAGATTTCTCCCTTGTCCTCAGGAACAAACGTAACTACTCACAAAGCATATTCATGTTCATAATCAGAGGGGTAATAATATGCATAAAGGATCTGAACATATGATCTTCCACCAAATAAACCAACTAGCATCAACTATAAGGAGTAATCAACACTACTAGCAACCTACTAGTACCAATCCCGGACTTGGAGACAAGAATTGGATACAAGAGATGAACTAGGGTTTGGAAATGAGATGGTGTTGATGAAGATGTTGATGGAGATTGCCCTCTCCCGATGAGAGGAGCGTTGGTGATGACGATGGCGATGATTTCCCCCTCCCGGAGGGAAGTGTCCCCGGCAGAACAGCTCTGCCGGAGCCCTAGATTGGTTCCGTCAAGGTTCCGCCTCGTGGCGGCGGAGTCTCGTCCCGAAAGGTTGCTTATCAATTTTTCCTTGACGAAAGACCTCATATATCAGAAGATGGGCATCGGAGGGCCAACAGGAGGCCCACGAGGTAGGGGGCGCGCATAGGGGGTAGGGCGCGCCCCCACCCTCGTGACCAGGTGGGGGCCCCTCTGGTGAACTTCTTTCGCTAGATATTTTTTATATTTTTTGAAAATCACTTTTGTGGAGTTTCAGGACTTTTGGAGTTGCGCAGAATAGGTCTCTAATATTTGCTCCTCTCCAGCCCAGAATTCCAGCTGCCGGCATTCTCCCTCCTTATGTAAACCTTGTAAAAAAAGAGAGAGTAGCCATAAGTATTGTGACATAATGTGAAATAACATCCCATAATGCAATCGATACAAAAGCATGATGCAAAATGGACGTATCAATGAGGTAATTGTACCTTCTCTTAATTGGAAAGTAGTTCATCACATAAATCAGTTCCAGTGATGCCTACACCAACTAGTGAGGAAGCTAATGATGATGATCATGAAACTTCGGATCAAGTTACTATCGAACCTCGTAGGTCAACCAGAGGACGTTCCGCACCAGAGTGGTACAGGAATCCTGTTCTGCAAGTCATGTTACTAGACCATGACGAACCTACGAACTATGAGGAAGCGATGATGAGCCCAGATTCCGCAAAACGTCTTGAGGCCATAAAATCTGAGATGGGACCCATGTATGAGAACAAAGTATGGACTTCGGTTGACTTGTCCGATGATCGGCAAGCCATTGAGAATAAATGGATCTTCAAGAAGAAGACTGACGCTAATGGTAATGTTACTGTCTACAAAGCTCGACTTGTTGCGAAAGGTATTTTACAAGTTCAAGGAGTTGACTACGATGAGACTTTCTCACCCGTAGCGATGCTTAAGTCTGTCCGAATTATTTTAGCAATTGCCGCATTTTATGATTATGAAATCTGGCAAATGGACGTTAAAACTGCATTCCTTAATGGATTTCTTAAAGAAGAGTTGTATATGATGCAACCAGAAGGTTTTGTCGATCCTAATGGTGCTAACAAAGTGTGCAAGCTACAGCGATCCATTTATTGACTGGTGCAAGCCTCTCGGAGTTGGAATATATGCTTTGATAGTGTGATCAAAGCATATGGTTTTATACAGACTTTTGGAGAAGCCTGTATTTACAAGAAAGTGAGTGGGAGCTCTGTAGCATCTATTACATAATTAAAACAGAAGTAAAACAAGCCATCACGTTAATCCACATATGCTAAAATAATATACATCGTTGATCAATAATATTTACGGTTGAGATTTGAAGATATTACGTTACACGCTTAAAGTTAAAAACATATATATGTTGGACTGACACGTACAACATGCATGTATAAAGAGTTGGAAAGAACCAAGTAAAAAAAGTTGAAAAGAATAGAGGAGTTTGGATCGGCATGTGCTGCACGATGATGGGAACTAAGTTTTCAAGTTAACAGACTCGCATGTACACCTCTCAGAGTCCAATACATATACGGGACAGAACCACGGTCTGAACCAACAAGACCAAACAAGTAGCCAAACATGGATTGGTCAATATTAACGAGTCCACCAATAACGTGTACACAGCAGATCACGTTATATACCCTAAAAAGCAGATCAAGCATCGGAGCCGGTGAGGCTGCCGGCTGAAGGAAATATGCCCTAGAGGCAATAATAAAGTTATTATTTATTTCCTTATTTCATGATAAATGTTTATTATTCATGCTAGAATTGTATTAACCGGAAACATAATACATGTGTGAATACATAGACAAACAGAGTGTCACTAGTATGCCTCTACATGACTAGCTCGTTGATCAAAGATGGTTAAGTTTCCTAGCCATAGACATGAGTTGTCATTTGATTAACGGGATCGCATCATTAGGAGAATGATGTGATTGACATGACCCATTCGTTAGCTTAGCACCCGATCGTTTAGTATGTTGCTATTGCTTTCTTCATGACTTATACATGTTCCTATGACTACGAGATTATGCAACTCCCGTTTGCCGGAGGAACACTTTGTGTGCTACCAAACGTCACAACATAACTGGGTGATTATAAAGGAGCTCTACAGGTGTCTCCAAAGGTACATGTTGGGTTGGCGTATTTCGAGATTAGGATTTGTCACTCCCATAGTCGGAGAGGTATCTCTGGGCCCTCTCGGTAATGCACATCACATAAGCCTTGCAAGCATTGCAACTAATGTGTTAGTTGTGAGATGATGTATTACAAAATGAGTAAAGAGACTTGCCGGCAACGAGATTGAACTAGGTATTGGATACCGATGATCGAATCTCGGGCAAGTAACATACCGATGACAAAGGGAACAACGTATGTTGTTATGCGGTCTGACCGATAAAGATCTTCGTAGAATATGTAGGAGCCAATATGGGCATCCAGGTCCCGCTATTGGTTATTGACCGGAAACGTATCTCGGTCATGTCTACATTGTTCTCGAACCGTAGGGTCCGCACGCTTAAAGTTACGATGACAGTTATTATGAGTTTGTGCATTTTGATGTACCGAAGTCAGTTCGGAGTCCCGGATGTGATCACGGACATGACGAGGAGTCTCGAAATGGTCGAGACATAAAGATTGATATATTGGAAGCCTATATTTGGACATCGGAATGGTTCCGAGTGAAATCGGCATTTTACTGGAGTACCGGGGGGTTACCGGAACCCCCCCGGGGGTTAATGGGCCCATATGGGCCTTAAGGGAAAAGAGGAGGGGCGGCCAGGGCAGGCCACGCGCCCCCTCCCCCCCTAGTCCGAATAGGACAAGGAAGGGGGGGCGGCGCCCCCCTTTTTCCTTTCCCCCTCTCTCCTTCCTTCCCCTACAAGGCAAGGGAGAGGAGTCCTACTCCCTCCTGGCGCACCCCTTGGGGGCCGGCCGCGCCTCCCCCTCCCCTCCTTTATATACGGGGGCAGGGGGCACCCTAGGACACACAAGTTGATCTTCGTGATCGTTCCTTAGCCGTGTGCGGTGCCCCCCTCCACCATATTCCACCTCGGTCATATCGTTGCAGTGCTTAGGCAAAGCCCTGCGTCGGTAGAACATCATCATCGTCATCACGCCGTCGTGCTGACGGAACTCATCCCCGAAGCTTTGCTGGATCGGAGCCCGGGGAGCGTCATCGAGCTGAACGTGTGCTAAGAACTCGGAGGTGCCGGAGTAACGGTGCTTGGATCGGTCGGATCGGGAAGACGTACGACTACTTCCACTACGTTGCGTCAACGCTTCCGCTTCGGTCTACGAGGGTACGTAGACAACACTCTCCCCTCTCGTTGCTATGCATCACCATGATCTTGCGTGTGCGTAGGAAATTTTTTGAAATTACTACGTTCCCCAACAGTGGCATCCGAGCCTAGGTTTTTATGGTTTGATGTTATATGCACGAGTAGAACACAAGTGAGTTGTGGACAATATAAGTCATACTGCCTACCAGCATGTCATACTTTGGTTCGGCGGTATTGTTGGATGAAGCGGCCCGGACCGACATTACGCGTACGCTTACGCGAGACTGGTTCTACCGCCGTGTTTGCACACAGGTGGCTGGCGGGTGTCATTTTCTCCAACTTTAGTTGAACCGAGTATGGCTACGCCCGGTCCTTGCGAAGGTTAAAACGGAGTCTCGTTGTGGTATTGATGCGTAGGTGAGATTGGTTCTTGCTTAAGCCCGTAGCAGCCACGTAAAACTTGCAACAAACAAAGTAGAGGACGTCTAACTTGTTTTTGCAGGGCATGTTGTGATGTGATATGGTCAAGACATGATGCTAAATTTTATTGTATGAGATGATCATGTTTTGTAACCGAGTTATCGGCAACTGGCAGGAGCCATATGGTTGTCGCTTTATTGTATGCAATGCAATCGCCCTGTAATGCTTTACTTTATCACTAAGCGGTAGCGATAGTCGTAGAAGCATAAGACACTACTGGAATCTGGCAATTTGCCATCTGCCATGGCAGATGGCAAAGGCATGGTCGGCAGATGGCAAAGGCTTTGCATCAGCCAGCAGATGGCAAACAGTTTGTCTAAGATCCTATCGGCAAAGGCTTGTTTTCCATCTGCTGGCTGATGGCAAAGAGCTTGTGGCTTTGCCATCAGCTGGCAGATGGCAAAGCCTCTTAACGGGGTTAGCCCCGTTAGAAGGCTAACGGCATACTTTGCCGTCAGCCAGCAGATGGCAAAGGCTGCAGGCTCTTTGCCGTCTGCCAGCAGATGGCAAAGGCTGCATGCTTTGCCGTCTGCCAGCACATGGCAAAGAGCTTTGCCATCTGCTGGCGGATGGCAAAGAGCCCAAATAGGCTAGCCCAAATTTTACATGTAGATGACACGCGGCCTCTTTGCCATCTGTCAGCTGATGGCAAAGCTCTTTGCCATCTGCCAGCAGATGGCAAAATGACTATATTGCCACCCATTTAATTTTGTTTTTTCTTATATCAATTCATTTTCACAGAAAATCAAACACAAATATATTTATATGACCAATATACCATATTCAACACATATTACCAATATATAGTCATGAACACATATATCCAATACATGTTACCAATAGTAGCAAGTTTCATCCGTACATATACATAGTTTCATCAATATTACACAGTTTCATCCATAGGTAGCAAGTTTCACAAGGTCAAAACAAAAACTAAAGAAAGAAGTATAGTTTTCACCCTCAAATCATGTCCAATGTTAGCCTATTTTCTTGGAGAAGTCCATTGTTAGCTGATTGCAATGCAATTTCAGGGTCTGGTCTGTTGGTGAATCGTGGCATGATGTTGCTGAATCGTCTGAAAAAAGAGAAGATGTAATTGAAGAATCTCGCTCTAGGCTGAAGCTTGCATGGCGAAGGTAGTTGACTGGAGATGGGCATGAGGTTGTTTGTGAATGAGATGCAATTCAAGCATGCAACAGTAGTAGAAGCGATGCACTCCCCATCATGAAAAACTAATTCTGAATTTGGGAACCTCTGCAGCAAGCACATATATCAGGAGAATAATTTCCTGCTTTTTTCACTGCATACTACAAGAAGCAAAGCTGCTACCAGGTCACTCACAGCTTCAAGCATCTGGACTTTTTGCAGGCGCAATGCTTGCACCCATCCGCGGCGTCCTCCACCTTCTGCCTGCTTGTCGATGAGAGATGCGGCGTCCTCCACGGTCCTGTTCTCCTGGGCGCTCGATTCGTCCACCGTGATGCTGAATGCCTCCTCCAGACCCATCACGATCTCAACCTGCATCATGTTTGCAATAAGATCTAGCACTATGTTATGGAACAATACATACACGAGAATAACAAATGAAATCTTACATTCTTAAAAAGTTCATCCCCACTACAAGGCATCCTCTCAACATGCAGATTGTCCACATCAGCACATTGCCATGTCACCACTTCAGTTACAGATTAATCTCACCCCTGGCAATTACCTATCCCTGAGTATTTCTCTCTCTCTCTCTCACGAACCGATTGTGGTCCACTGCATGAATGCTCATTAATTTGTTAATATTTTGACCAGCATACAGATCGCCTTGCAACAAGCCAACAACACCTTCTCTACGTTAAGTTGGTGAATCAACTCGCCAATCCATACGTAAATACATCGCATTGACTCGCTGTTGATCGTCTTATGTTCCACCACCGACCGCCGCGTCCTTCCGATCACAAATACAGCCACAAATGCATGTGAAACTGACTGAGGCACTAACACATGCGTTTCTATCGATTGGTTTCCTTTCCGGTTCATCTTTTCAGTTTCCTACGTTAAATATCCTCCGTGCACTTCCGCCATGGCCTACTACAAGGATAGGCGACAGGCCAATGCTACAGCTTGCACGTCCAAAACAATGGAGGTCTGCTGAATTGCTGATGCTTTGTACAGTAGCAACATCTTAGATCAAGCAGGTCACTGTTCGTTTCAATCAAGTGCCCCCTCCCAGACCCCCAAGCTGAAAATATTGCCAAGACATGCCGTGAGCATCCATGGAATTTATATGTTCAACTCCTTGATGGCAGGTCTGAACGTGCGTTGGTCTGATGCAATTGTTGGAGCGTACTTCTGCTCGCGCTATATTCTGAAGCCGCCTGTTGTTCTATCTATGTAAGGACCAGGTTTTGTATTCTTTCTGCTACTGATTTATTCACCTAACTTTTGCAGCTAGATTTCAGATTACAGTTTTAATTAAAGTATTGAAACAATATGTCAAGCTCCCTTTCATGTCTGCTGGGAGACGCCGTGTCGCCTCCTCTGCAACATGGTGGCCGCCTCCGTCGTGCTGCTACGCATGACACACCCTCGAGTACGCCATCACCGGTAACGGGAGCATCCCCTATGGTGCTGCTAAGTGGGACACGCTGCTGGCTACGGCGTCGCTAGTACGAGGGAGAAGGCACAGTACACACGTACATGGCATTTTTTTTCACAATTCTATATATAAAATTCCAATCTTATCTTTATATTATAAATTTGTCTGGGTTTTCTAAAGGGCAATAGAAAAATGTGGAAATAAGAAGTACTCGAACTGATTCGCAAAAAGGTACTATAACTGAAAAAACTACTTCAGTACCGCATCTTTACATTTATAAGAATTTCTGCATTCTTCTACAAATAAGTGGGTTACTTTATTCTTGATTTTCAAAATATTATGCAAATGATGTCCAAGATTCGGTGAAGCTAACCCTAACATTCATGAAAGCAAAATTAGTGAGTTAACATAGCAACAAGAACTGCCTTGGTGATATGTAGATATACTGTAAATACCGCATGCATGTATTTATCCAGTTTCTGGTCAGTATATATATCTAACATGGTTGATTTGTAGCTTACCGATATCTAATGAGAAAAAAAACATGTCAATAATTCTGTATCCGGTTGTTCTACATTGTGAAAACTAAAAATCCATGCGTTGTTGTCCCCCTACCAAGTCCCGCAACAACGTGCGGGGTATCATCTAGTTGATTATATAATTATGGAATAAAGTAGACACGATAATAGCATACAGTATTTGTTCTATATTGTATGGAATAATAAACATACAAGAATAACATTATGAAATTGGTTCTATGTTTTGGAGGAATGGTAGATTGAATTGGTTCTGTATTATGGAAGAAGACTTGTTTTAGAGTGTACACGAATGTAGTTGTAGCACCAGATGCATGATGTTCACCGGCTAGTCGAGGGGAGGGAGGGAGGGAATTAGTTACCGTGTCGAGCGAATCGGCGCCGAGGTCGGCGAACTTGGTCTCTCCGCTCACGACGGTGCCCTCGGCGACGGCCAGCTGCTTCTTGACGATCCCGCAGACCTTGTCAATGGTGTCCTGTTTGGCCTGTCCAAGTTTTTTGGAAATTCAGAGCAGATCTTCAGTGACACATTGTAAAATGCAGGAGTGTGTGTGTGTGTGTGTGTACCGAGCAAGCCAGGTGGAGGAAGCGCTTCTTGGTGGGAGCCGACCGGATCGAGATCGACGGGAAGCCCTGCAGCCTCGAGAAGCACGCCACGGCGGCGGCGCTCCGGCGGCGTCCTCCACCATCCGCATTCTGCCGCCTCAGTCAGATCAGCCGGCGGGGGAACCCCGACGAGAAGCCGCAACAGGGGAACGGCGACGAACGGGCACGGGGCGGGGGGGGGGGAGCTCACCTCTTGGGCGTGGTGGCGAGCGCGAGCTGGTTCATGCTGCCAGGGCCCTCCGGGGCCGCCGCCACCGCCGGCGGCGGCGAGGGCGGGGGCTCCACGGCCGAGAGGGGCACGGCCGCCGTGAGGTGAGGGTGCGGGGGTGGGGGCGGCGAGGGGGGCTTGACGGAGATCGGGGTGGCCTCCATGGGAGGAGCACGGGGCGAACGAGGGCACGCGCGGGGGTGGGTGGGTGGGTGGGGTATGGCCTCTGTACGTCATTTTTTTTACCTGGATGGGTGGGGCCGGGCTGGGAGAGAGGGGCCCACCTCTTTGCCATCAGCCAGCAGATGGCAAAGGCTCACTTCTTTGCCATCAGCCAGCGGATGGCAAATCCCCATCTCTTTGCCATCAGCCAGCTGATGGCAAAGAATGTTTGCCTTCAGCTGGGAGATGGCAAAGAGGTGGGGCTAGTGGGCCGTTACAACGCCGTTACCCACTGGGCCCACCCACTTCTTTGCCATCTGCCAGCGGATGGCAAAGAATCTTTTTCGTCTGCTGGCAGATGGCAAAGAAATGGCTGATGGCAACCAGGTTCTTTGCCATCTGTTATTTCTTTGCCATCTATTTTTTGTAAGCAGATGGCAAAGACGTTCTTTGCCATCTATTGGCAGATGGCAAAGAACTGACTGATGGCAAATTCTCTGTTTCCAGTAGTGAGATAGGCGAGACGACAACGATGCTACGATGGAGATCAAGGTGTCGCGCCGGTGACGATGGTGATCATGATGGTGCTTCGAAGATGGAGATCACAAGCACAAGATGATGATGGCCATATCATATCACTTATATTGATTGCATGTGATGTTTATCTTTTATGCATCTTATCTTGCTTTGATTGACGGTAGCATTTTAAGATGATCTCTCACTAATTATCAAGAAGTGTTCTCCCTGAGTATGCACCGTTGCGAAAGTTCTTCGTGCTGAGACACCACGTGATGATCGGGTGTGATAGGCTCTATGTTCAAATACAACGGGTGCAAAACAGTTGCACACGCGGAATACTCAGGTTATACTTGACGAGCCAAGCATATACAGATATGGCCTCGGAACACGGAGACCGAAAGGTCGAGCGTGAATCATATAGTAGATATGATCAACATAATGATGTTCACCATTGAAGACTAATCCATTTCACGTGATGATCGGTTGTGGTTTAGTTGATTTGGATCACGTGATCACTTAGAGGATTAGAGGGATGTCTATCTAAGTGGGAGTTCTTAAGTAATATGATTAATTGAACTTTAATTTATCATGAACTTAGTCCTGGTAGTATAAGCATATCTATGTTGTAGATCAATAGCTCGCATTGTTGCTTTCATGTGTTTATTTTGATATGTTCCTAGAGAAAAATTGTGTTGAAAAGATGTTAGTAGCAATGATGCGGATTGGATCCGTGATCTGAGGTTTATCCTCATTGCTGCACAGAAGAATTATGTCCTTGATGCACCGCTAGGTGACAGACCTATTGCAGGAGCAGATACAGACATTATGAACGTTTGGCTAGCTCAATATGATGACTACTTATTAGTTTAGTGCACCATGCTTAAACGGCTTAGAATCGGGACTTCAAAGACGTTTTGAACGTCATGGACCATATGAGATGTTCCAGGAGTTGAAGTTAATATTTCAAGCAAATACCCGAGTTGAGAGATATGAAGTCTCCAACAAGTTCTATAGCTAAAAGATGGAGGAGAATCGCTCAATTAGTGAGCATGTGCTCAGATTGTCTGGGTACTACAATCGCTTGAATCAAGTGGGAGTTAATCTTCCAGATAAAATAGTGATTGACAGAATTCTCTAGTCACCATCACCAAGTTAGTAGAACTTCGTGATGAACTATAATATGCAAGGGATAACGGAAACGATTCCCAAGCTCTTCGTGATGCTAAAATCGACGAAGGTAGAAATCAAGAAAAACATCAAGTGTTGATGGTTAACAAGACCACTAGTTTCAAGAAAAGGGCAAGGGGAAGAAGGGGAACTTCAAGAAGAGCGGCAAGCAAGTTGCTGCTCAAGTGAAGAAGCCCAAGTCTGGACCTAAGCCTGAGACTGAGTGCTTCTACTGCAAAGGGACTGGTCACTAGAAGCAGAACTACCCCAAGTAATTGGTGGATAAGAAGGATGGCAAAGTGAACAAAGGTATATTGGATATACATGTTATTGATGTGTACTTTACTAGTGTTTATAGCAACCCCTAAGTATTTGATACTAGTTCAGTTGCTATGATTAGTAACTTGAAATGGGAGTTGCAGAATAAACAGAGACTAGTTAAGGGTGAAGTGACGATGTGTGTTGGAAGTAGTTCCAAGATTGATAGGATCATCATCGCACACTCCCTATACTTTCGGGATTAGTGTGGAACCTAAATAAGTGTTATTTGGTGTTGAGCATGAATATGATTTGATCATGTTTATTGCAATACGGTTATTCATTTAAGTAAGAGAATAAATTGTTGTTCTATTTACATGAATAAAACCTTATATGGTTACACACCCAATGAAAATGGTTCATTGGATCTCGATCGTAGTGATACACATATTCATAATGTTAAAGCCAAAAGATGCAAAGTTAATAATGATAGTGCAACTTATTTGTGGCACTGCCGTTTAAGTCATATTGGTGTAAAGCGCATGAAGAAACTCCATGCAGATGGGATTTTGGAATCACTTGATTATGAATCACTTGATGCTTGCGAACCATGTCTCTTGGGCAAGATGACTAAAACGCCATTCTCCGGAACAATAGAGCGAGCAACTGACTTATTGGAAATAATACATACTGATGTATGCAATCCGATGAGTGTTGAGGCTCGCGGCAAGTATCATTATTTTCTGACCTTCACATATGATTTGAGCAGATATGGGTATATCTACTTGATGAAACATAAGTCTGAAATGTTTGAAAAGTTCAAAGAATTTCAAAATGAAGTGGAAAATCAACGTGACAAGAAAATAAAGCTTCTATGATCTGATCACAGAGACAAATATTTGAGTTACGAGTTTGGTCTTCAATTAAAACAATGTGGAATAGTTTCACAAAATCATGCCACCTGGAACACCTCAGCATAATGGTGTGTCCGAACGTCATAACCGTACTTTATTGGATATAGTGCAATCTATGATGTTTCTTACCGATTTACCACTATCGTTTTTGGGGTTATGCATTAGAGACAGCTGCATTCACGTTAAAAAGGGGCACCATCTAAGTCCGTTGAGACGACATAATATAAACTATGGTTTGGCAAGAAACCAAAGTTGTCGTTTCTTAAAGTTTGGGGTTGCGATGCTTATAAGAAAAGGTTTCATCATGATAAGCTCAAACCCAAATCGGAGAAATATGTCTTCATAGGATACCCAAAGGAGACAGTTGGGTACACCTTCTATCACAGATCCGAAGGCAAGACATTCATTGCTAAGAATGGATCCTTTCCAGAGAAGGTGTTTCTCTCGAAAGAAGTGAGTAGGAGGAAAGTAGAACTTGATAAGGTAACTGTACCTGCTCCCTTATTGGAAAGTAGTTCATCACAGAAATCTGTTCCTGTGACTACTGCACCAATTAGTGAGGAAGATAATGATGATGATCATGTAACTTCGGATCAAGTTACTACCAAACCTCATAGGTCAACCAGAGTGAGATCCGCACTAGAGTGGTACGGTAATCCTATTCTGGAGGTCATGTTACTTGACCATGACGAACTTACGAACTATGAGGAAGCAATGATGAGCCCAGATTCCGCGAAATGGTTTGAGGCCATGAAATCTGAGATATGATCCATGTATGAGAACAAAGTATGGACTTTGATGGATTTGCCCGATGATCGGCAAGCCATAGAAAATAAATGGATCTTCAAGAGGAAGACAGACGCTGATAGTAGTGTTACTATCTACAAAGCTAGAATTGTCGCAAAAGGTTTTCGACAAGTTCAAGGTGTTGACTACGATGAGAGTTTCTCACTCGTATCTATGCTTAAGTCTGTCCGAATCATGTTAGCAATTGCCCCATTTTATGAAATCTGGCAAATGGATAAACAAAACTGCATTCCTCAATGGATTTATTAAAGAAGAGTTGTATACGATGCAACTAGAAGGTTTTGTCGATCCTAAAGGTGTTAACAAAATATGCAAGCTCCAGCGATCCATCTATGGACTGGTGCAAGCATCTCGGAGTTGGAATATACACTTTGATAAGTTGATCAAAGCATATAGTTTTATACAGACTTGCGGTGAAGCCTGTATTTACAAGAAAGTGAGTGGGAGCACTAAAACATTTCTGATAAGTATATGTAAATGACATATTGTTGAACGGAAATAATGTAGAATTATTCTGCGAAGCATAAAGGAGTATTTGAAAGGAGTTTTTCGAAGAAGGACCTCAGTGAAGCTGCTTACATATTGAGCATCAAGATCTATAGAGATAGATCAAGACGCTTGATAAGTTTTTTCAATAAGTACATACCTTGACAAGATTTTGAAGTAGTTCAAAATGGAACAGTCAAAGAAAGAGTTCTTGCCTGTATTACAAGGTGTGAAATTGAGTAAGACTCAAAGCCCGACCACGGCAGATGATAGAAAGAGAATGAAAGTCATTCCCTATGCCTCAGCCATAGATTCTATAAAGTATGCCATGCTATGTACCAGATCTATTGTATACCCTACACTGTGTTAAGCAAGGCAGTACAATAGTGATCTAGGAAGTAGATCACTGGACATCGGTCAAAATTATCCTTAGTAAAATAAGGATATGTTTCTCTATTATGGACGTGACAAAAAGGTTCGTCGTAAAAGGTTACGTCGATGCAAGTTTTGACGCTAATCTAGATGACTCTAAGTCTTGATCTAGATACATATTGAAAGTGGGAGCAATTAGCTAAAGTAGCTCCGTGCAGAGCATTGCAGACATAGAAATTTGCAAAATACATACGGATCTGAATTTTGGCAGACCCGTTGACTAAGCTTATCTCACAAGCAAAACATGATCACACCTTAGTACTCTTTGGGTGTTAATCACATAGCGATGTGAACTAGATTACTGACTCTAGTAAACCCTTTTGCTGTTGGTCACATATCGATGTGAATTATGGGTGTTATTCACATGGTGATGTGAACTATTGCTGTTAAATCACATGGCGATGTGAACTAGATTATTGACTCTAGTGCAAGTGGGAGACTGAAGGAAATATGCCCTAGAGGCAATAATAAAGTTATTATTTATTTCCTTATTTCATGATAAATGTTTATTATTCATGCTAGAATTGTATTAACCGGAAACATAATACATGTGTGAATACATAGACAAACAGAGTGTCACTAGTATGCCTCTACTCGACTAGCTCGTTGATCAAAGATGGATAAGTTTCCTAGCCATAGACATGAGTTGTCATTTGATTAACGGGATCGCATCATTAGGAGAATGATGTGATTGACATGACCCATTCGTTAGCTTAGCACCCGATCGTTTAGTATGTTGCTATTGCTTTCTTCATGACTTATACATGTTCCCATGACTATGAGATTATGCAACTCCCGTTTGCCGGAGGAACACTTTGTGTGCTACCAAACGTCACAACGTAACGGGGTGATTATAAAGGAGCTCCACAGGTGTCTCCAAAGGTACATGTTGGGTTGGCGTATTTCGAGATTAGGATTTGTCACTCCGATAGTCAGAGAGGTATCTCTGGGCCCTCTCGGTAATGCACATCACATAAGCCTTGCAAGCATTGCAACTAATGTGTTAGTTGTGAGATGATATATTACAGAAAGAGTAAAGAGACTTGCCGGCAACGAGATTGAACTAGGTATTGGATACCGACGATCGAATCTCGGGCAAGTAACATACCGATGACAAAGGGACAACGTATGTTGTTATGCGGTCTGACCGATAAAGATCTTCGTAGAATATGTAGGAGCCAATATGGGCATCCAGGTCCCGCTATTGGTTATTGACCGGAAACGTATCTCGGTCATGTCTACATTGTTCTCGAACTGTACGGTCCGCACGCTTAAAGTTACGATGACAGTTATTATGAGTTTATGCATTTTGATGTACCGAAGTCAGTTCGGAGTCCCGGATGTGATCACGGACATGACGAGGAGTCTCGAAATGGTCGAGACATAAAGATTGATATATTGGAAGCCTATATTTGGACATCGGAATGGTTCCGAGTGAAATCGGCATTTTACTGGAGTACCGGGGGGTTACCGGAACCCCCCCCCCCCCCGGGGGGTTAATGGGCCCATATGGGCCTTAAGGGAAAAGAGGAGGGGCGGCCAGGGCAGGCCGCGCGCCCCCTCCCCCCCTAGTCCGAATAGGACAAGGAAGGGGGCGGCGCCCCCCTTTTTCCTTTCCCCCTCTCTCCTTCCACCGGGAGTAGGACTCCTCCTGGCGCACCCCTTGGGGGCCGTCCGCGCCTCCCCCTCCCCTCCTTTATATACGGGGGCAGGGGGGCACCCTAGGACACACAAGTTGATCTTCGTGATCGTTCCTTAGCCGTGTGCGGTGCCCCCCTCCACCATATTCCACCTCGGTCATATCGTTGCAGTGCTTAGGCGAAGCCCTGCGTCGGTAGAACATCATCATCGTCATCACGCCGTCGTGCTGACGGAACTCATCCCCGAAGCTTTGCTGGATCGGAGCCCGGGGAGCGTCATCGAGTTGAACGTGTGCTAAGAACTCGGAGGTGCCGGAGTAACGGTGCTTGGATCGGTCGGATCGGGAAGACGTACGACTACTTCCACTACGTTGCGTCAACGCTTCCGCTTCGGTCTACGAGGGTACGTAGACAACACTCTCCCCTCTCGTTGCTATGCGTCACCATGATCTTGCGTGTGCGTAGGAAATTTTTTAAAATTACTACGTTCCCCAACACCGGCGCCCATGGCGACACCTTGAAAGATATCCATCTTCATATGACCAAGGAAGAACATCATGGCATCCCGCCGGCGCCGGCAGCGACACATCCAAAGAGGTCCATCTCCATATGACTGAGGAAGATCATGGCATCCCGGACAAGATGCCGCTGAGCCCGACGGGAGCATGGTCTATGGAAAAAGGACATCATCCAAAACCATACGTGCAAGATCTCCGGCAAGGGCGAGGCTGACATTGTAGCCGTAACCTTGCAGTGGACCGTCTCCCCTTGAGGCTTCGTTCGACTCAACAGGACGTCGCCGCTGTCGAACGAGTCTCGCATGCTGACGATACTGTATCCCAAAAACTCTTTGTTATCTTCACTGCCGAACAGGCAGAATGCGAGAAGCTCCGGCTGTCTGCAGCGCCACCGGCTATGTTGGGATTACTAGCACCACCAGCTCGAATAACTATCGCTTCTAGAAACACAGCAATATATACTACAAGCAGCGTTCAGGTAAGATTAACTCAAGAAGGAGAAGAAGAAGAAGAAGAAGAAGAAGAAGAAAAGGATGAGAATAATCATGCTCGCAGGAGGCCGTGGAAGGATCATCCGCCATGAAGCTGCTACAGAGCGAGCTGGCTGCAGTGCCGGACGACGACGGTGCATGGTGTGCTAGAGGAGTAGCAGGCGGCGCACGGGCATCACGAATACATGCTGCAGCTGTTGTGTCTCAACTGGGAGTGGTTCAGGTCATGCGGGCGGAGATAGATCTTGGAAGGCGGAAAACACAGGCCGAGATGGAAAGCATCTGCCGTGACGCTGCGCCGGCAGTCACCTTCTCATATGTTATTGGTGCTGAGCCACACCTGTCACGACTCATGAGTCACGAGCAGCTAGGAGCAATTTGCATAGTGTTGCAACATGCACCATGTGCGGTGCATCGAAACGATTAGTTTCTTTTTTTGGGAGTCACGGTTAGTCAAGAATATATACGTGTTACAAAAAAACTACAAGAATACGTACAAAGTCTAGCCTACTGGACACATAGCTAGCTGTTTCATAACTCGCACTATATAGTGTCGAGCATGCATCGTTCCTAAAATTGGTCAACCTAATATGATCATGACAAAGATGAGCTCAGATTTGCATGAACGGTGGGCACTAGCATGGAAACATTATGAAGGTATATGCGTGCAACAAGATATGAAAAATACTCTCTCCGTCCCACAATATAAGAATATTTTTCAAGCTATATTAGCTTGAAAAACGTTCTTATATTATGGAACGGAGGGAGTATCTGATAAGAATAACTACTGGATCACTTAAATGTACCATGAGCGAGCTAGCATATGGTAAATAAGATATGGGGTCTGTGAGTAAGATAAGATGTTGTAGCAATTTTAATGAATACACATTGTTATTTATATTCCCATACATATGAGAGCTTCCTTGGAGCATATGAATGCATGCCATTTAGGTATGAGCCATCAACATTCAGACACATATCCTTGCTGGAAATTATCACCAATTATTATTGAAAGCTCTCAACAAATATTTTTTTGGAAGGAATGGTAGATGAAAAAGATATATATATATATATATATATATATATATATATATATATATATATATAGACACACACACACACACACACACACACATATATATATATATATATATATATTCAAGTATATATGGTTTTACGTGACAAGATACATACCTCAATGCCATGGCTTTTTCATTGTTGCACACCAAAATTCTTGCCATGACCCTAATATTGAATTTTATATTTATATCGAAGTATAATAATTTTCCTTGAGATGTCATTTTTTTGCCTCGATAATTTTCTAAAATATGAGATGTATAAACCGTAATATAGTGATGAAGAACAGGCTCCAAATGTAAACATATGTAGTATCCTCCACGTATGCTAAATTATCTCCATTATTGATTACAGTGGTTTGGATATTTAAGCCACTCTTACAAACATGTACGTAGTAATGCACCTTGAATACTATAGATAAGAATATAAGTAGGCCTGGAAGCATCTGACATAGCATAACCATGCTAACATTATAAGGCTCACATATTATCACTATTAGGTTTGGTTGTGGGAAGCAAATCCTCTGACAGATGTAAAGAAGCACCGTATCAGGTTTTCCCTTCCATGTGTGTAACTAACATAAAACTCACGTTGCACAGTAGCAAAAGAACAGATAGTTTTGCATGGTGAGTTCTCGACCTTGGTGTCTTCAGTTCTCACACACCAAGACCTCATGAAAAATGCAATACACTTAAGGAATACAGTGTAGTACATCTAACAAAAATATTTTTAGGAAAAAAACATTTTTAAGACATACTTCTCTTACTACAAATAACAATTTGAGACGGGGAAATTAGTTGGTGGAGAAGAAATAAATACCTCGGACTCACTACATAAAAACTACACAACATTAATCTAAAAAATGACCAAATCATGGGAGCCGTGAATGCGCACAGTCAAAATTACACTACATTAGATGTCTACAAATGTATTTGGATTGGTTAAGTAAACAAAATTGATGCAATATTTCATAGAGTTTTTCTGGCGATAGTACCATTTATTGTTCTTTACAAGTATTCCAATATGAATGTTAATGGTTGAAGTTCTATTCGGAAGACCTTTCAAAAATTAATCAACATGACGTAGAATGTCACAAAACTAGCCGCGCAAATGCGCGGGTCACCCCGCTAGTTTCTAATATTATATGTGGATGACATATTGTTGAATGGAAATGATATAGGATTTCTGGATAGCATAAAAGGATACTTGAATAAGAATTTTTCAATGAAAGACCTCGGTGAAGCTGTTTATATATTGAGCATCAAGATCTACAAAGATAGATCAACACGCTTAATTGGACTTCCACAAAGCACATACCTTGATAAAGTTTTGAAGAAGTTCAAAATGGATCAGTCAAAGAAAGGGTTCTTGCCTGTGTTACAAGGTGTGAAGTTGAGTAGCGTAAGTAGCGTAAGGATGATGCAGCAAAGTAGCGTAAGTATTTCCCTCAGTTTTTTAGAACCAATGTATCAATCCAGTAGGAGGCTACGCGCGAGTCCCTCGTACCTTGAGGGAGTCCTGGATTAGGGGGTGTTCGGATAGCCGAACTATACCTTCAGCCGGACTCCAGGACTATGAAGATACAAAGTTGAAGGCTTCGTCCCGTGTCCGGAAGGATCTTTTCTTGGCGTGGAAGGCAAGCTAGGTGTGCGGATATTCAAGATCTCCTACCGTTGTAACCGACTCTGTGTAACCCTAACCCTATCAGGTGTCTATATAAACCGGAGGGTTGTAGTCCGTAGGACAACCATCATCATACACAATCATACCATAGGCTAGCTTCTAGGGTTTAGCCTCCTTGATCTCGTGGTAGATCCACTCTTGTACTACCCATATCATCAATATTAATCTAGCAGGAGTAGGGTTTTACCTCCATCAAGAGGGCCCAAACCTGGGTAAAATAAAGTGTCCCTTGTCTCATGTTACCATCCGACCTTGACGCACAGTTCGGGACCCCCTACCCGAGATCCGCCGGTTTTCACACCGACATTGGTGCTTTCATTGAGGGTTCCTCTGTGCCGTCGCGATCAGGAAGGATGCCTCTTCCTGTCTTTAAAGACGGCGCCATTACGAAAGGAGCCTTGGCTGTCGGCCAAACTCTCCGGCTAGGTGGTTTTCTCGCAACCGCCTGTTCGGCTGTTGCGCCGACGGTGACCTCCCGGGTCATCGTAAGCAACCTCCACGTTGGCTCAGAACTCGTCGAGCAATTGGATCCGATGGAGCTCTCTTCGGTTAACGAGCTCCTGGATCGTATCGCCGCACTGGGCGTCGCCACAAATTACGACCAGGTTGGGCTTAAACCCGATCTGAGAGAAATTAACTCTCCCCAGGTCACCCACCATGTTGCAGTGGTGGAGACACAAAGCGGCGACCCTTCATCTATCTTAAGGACTAGCTACGTCCGAATCCCCGAGCCCTCCATGCCGGATATCCGCGGAGGGGAGGATACAATCCAAGACCTGAGCTTAAAATCAGGCGAATCGGATAACATCCAAGACTCCGGATCTCAGAATCCGGAAGCTCTTTGGCCTCCGAACAACAAATTGGGTGAGGTCTCAGATTCAACGACACCCGCCCACCCGATCTTAAGCGATCTTTCCCAAATCAGGCAAATGCCCGAAGAATCAGTACATCATTACTGGGCCAGATTCCTCCTGGTTATGAACAGGATAAAGGACTGTCGCGAGGGAGACGCAATCTCAATCTTTTGCAGTAACTGCACGGACAAGGGAATACTCAACGTCATCAGCCGTCGTAATATTACACGCTTTGCCGACCTGGCGTCCATAGTACAAAAATACTGTGCCATGGAAAGTGCTCGGAAAACCGAAATTGAATTTTGGGATAATCCGGCCCTGAATAGCAATCCCGTCCGAATCAAGAGGGTGCACCACAGTAAGGCGCCCAGACTAAACGCTAAAAAATCAAAACCCTCTAGGGGGCATGGAACCGTACTGGAAAAGTGGCTAGATGGACCCTGCAAGATTCACAGTGCAGAGGACGCCACCCCAACTCACAGCCTCAGGGCATGTTGGATACTCCGGCAGGTGGCCAAAATTGGCGAGGACCTCCTAATTCCAGAGGTCAAAAGAAACCAGCCCGAGAATTTCAGTTCAGTTCTCACAGTCTTTGAGACTTTCGCATCAAATAACATGCGAAAAAGAACACTCCGCAGCCTCACTGAAGTCTATCAAGTAGCGACAATAAACCCATGGAGTAATACTGCTATCACCTTCGACGCGAGTGATGAGCCTAAAATTCGAGCAGCCAAAGCACCAGCCGCATTGGTCCTCAGTCCCATAGTGGACGGTTGTCGCCTCGCAAAGGTACTCATGGACGGAGGCAGTGGATTGAACCTCATTTACTAGGAAACCCTCCAAAAGATGGAAATAGACTGGAACCGCATTGAGCGAAGCAGCACAACCTTTAGAGGAATAATCCCCAGTCAGGAAGCGCGTTGCACCGGAAAGATCACACTAGATGTGGTATTCGGCACGCCGGATAATTACAGGTCCGAACAGATCACGTTCCAGGTGGCCCCGTTCAAAAGCGGATATCACACTATACTGGGACGGGAGACTTTCACAATTTTTCAAGCCATACCCCATTACGGGTACATGAAGCTTAAAATGCCTGGGCCAAACGGAATTATCACCCTCGCTAGTGATCCGGACATAGCACTCCGCGCCGAGAACAAGACAGCCGCATTGGCCCTCGAGGCACTATCCGAAACCTTAGCGGCCGAGGAACTGACTGCGCTGCGATCCACGGTTAATAGGGATGACGTGATACTCGATAAGAGATCCAAATCCACATCCTTCAAACCAGCGGACGAAATAGTCAAATTCCAGGTCCACCCAACGGACCCCAATAAAACGGCCTCCATCGGGGCACGACTGAACCCTGATGTAGACGCCGCACTGCAAGAGTTCCTATGAGAGAACTGAGACATTTTCGCTTGGCACCCCTCAGACATGCCAGGAATCCCACGCAGTTTGGCCGAACACAGCCTAAACATCCAGAAAGGATTCAAACCTCTTCGGCGTTTCTCCAAGCCAAAGAGACAGGCTATGGGAGAGGAGCTAGCCAAGTTATTGGAAGGCGGATTCATTAGAGACATAAAACACCCGGACTGGCTAGCAAACCTGGTGATGGTACCCAAGAAGGACAAATCCTGGCGCCTGTGTGTCGATTTCAAAGACCTTAATAAGGCTTGCCCAAAGGATCCCTTCCCCCTCCCTCGAATAGATCAAATCATCGATGCCACTGCAGGACACGATTCGTTGTGCTTCCTCGACGCATACTCTGGTTACCATCAAATCAAGATGGCAGAATCAGACCAAGCCACAACAGCATTCATCACACCATACGGCCCATTCTGCTTCAACACAATGCCCTTTGGGCTAAAAAACGCCGGCGCAACATATCAGCGCATGATTCAAACATGTCTGGCAAACCAGATCGGCAAAACAGTGGAGGCGTATGTAGATGATGTGGTCGTTAAATCAAGACATGTCGAATCTCTAGTAGACGACTTGAGGCTCACATTCGACAACCTCCGAAAATACGACATTAAGCTCAATCCGGAAAAATGCGTATTCGGCGTTCCAGCCGGAAAGCTCCTGGGCTTCATTGTATCCGGTAGAGGAATTGAAGCAAATCCAGCTAAAATCCGAGCTCTGTCACAATCGGATGTCCCGAAAGACCTCAAACAAATACAGAAACTCACCGGATGTGTGGCGGCTTTAAGCCGCTTTATCTCCCGCCTGGGAGAAAAGGCATTGCCCCTTTACCGCCACCTTAGGCGCACCGAACACTTCGAGTGGACATACGCTGCCACAGCAGGACTCGAGGAAATAAAGGCCATCTTGGCAACAAACCCAGTCATGGCCGCGCCGAACACTAGCGAACCCATGTTATTGTACATCGCCGCAACCCATCAAGTTGTTAGCGCAGTACTCGTCGTTGAGTGGGCAACGGACGGACACAAACTCCCCCTTCAAAGGCCGGTTTACTACGTGTCCACTGTCCTCACACCATGCAAATCATGGTACCCGCATTACCAAAAGATCGCGTACACGGTGTTTACCACGGCGAGCCATTAAATCGCAAGTCCTAGCCGACTTCGTCGCCGAATGGACAGAGGCCGAACTCCCTAAAGAGTACGGAACATATTTAAACTGGATCATGCATTTCGACGGCTCCAACATGTTGGCCGGACTAGGGGCTGGCGTCGTTTTGACGTCCCCTACAGGGGACACAGTCCAATATGTACTCCAAATTATGTACGCAGACTCCAACAATGCAGCCGAATACGAGGCCCTTCTACATGGTCTCGGGATGGCAGTATCCATGGGCATTCAACGCCTAGAAGTACGCGGGGACTCAAACCTCGCGATATCCGAAATAAATGGCGACTTTGACGCCAAAGACCCAAAAATGGCAGCTTATCGCAATGTCGTCCTAAAAATGTCAGTTCGGTTCGAGGGACTGGAACCATTCCTAGCCTACCTTACTAGGCAGGAACTCCCAGAGGACCAAAACGAGGCACGCTGCATAGTGCGGCGATCTAAATCCTATAAAGTCCACGAGGGAGAGCTATATAAGAAAAGCACTACAGGAGTCCTTCAAAGATGTATCTCCGAAGAGGAAGGGCGGAGTCTGTTGGCTGAAATTCATGCCGGACTCGGTGGCCACCACGCTGCAGCTCGGTCCCTTGTAAGCAAGGCTTTCCGTACGGGCTTTTATTGGCCGACGGCCCGAGCAGACGCTCATGACTTAGTCAAACGATGCGTCGGTTGCCAGCTCTTTGCAAACCAAAGTCATATGCCGCCCAACGCCCTCCGAACCATCCCCATCACTTGGCCTTTCGCGGTCTGGGGGCTTGATATGGTGGGACCCCTTAAGGGTGGAACCCACAAGAAAAAATACTTATTGGTCATGGTGGATAAATTCACCAAATGGATAGAACCCAAGCCTGTTAAGACGGCCGAATCCGGACCCGTGATAGAATTCATATCCGGGGTCGTACACCGTTACAGTGTCCCCCACAGCATTATCACCGATAACGGCACAAACTTCACCTCTGACGAAGTAAAGCTGTGGTGCAAAAACATGGGCATTAAGCTTGATTTTGCTTCCGTCTATCACCCATAAACTAACGGTCAGGTCGAACATGCAAATGGTCTCATCATGAGCGGTATCAAACCCAGACTAGTGCGGTCCCTAAAGGAATCCAATACGCACTGGGTAGAGGAGCTCGACTCCGTACTCTGGGGGCTGCGAACCACGCCGAATCATACCACCGGATTCACACCATTTTTATGGTGTACGGCGCAGAGGCAGTTCTACCCTGCGATATAATTCATGACTCATCTCGAGTGCGCATGTACGAAGAAAGAGAAGCCGAGCTTGATCGGCAGGACAACCTGGACGCCTTAGAGGAGGAGCGCGACGTGGCTAAAGCCCGTTCCGCATTTTATCAACAGCAGACTCGAAGATATCAAAGCAGAGAAGTACGGGCCAAAAACTACAACGTTGGCGAACTAGTTCTACGCCTGCCGGATAAGAAAAAGAACAAACTCAAGCCCAAATGGGAAGGTCCCTTCATAATTGACCAAGTCCTGACTGGTGGAGCGTACCGCCTGCGAGATGCGTCGGATAACCGACTCGAGCCGAACCCATGGAACGCAACACGTCTCCGGAGATTCTATGCCTAGCGCCGAACTCTGGGTTTGTCTCCTTCCTCTGTCCATTTATATATATATATATATATATATATATATATATATATATATATATATATATATATATATATATATATGTTTTTATTTTTTCTCCTCCCACTCTTTCCTTTTATAGCCCTTAAAGGCTCATCAGGTGACGCGCTACCCGCGCTCCTTAAACCTGGGGGCTTCTTCAACAGAAGCTTGTTTAATGGGTTTCATGCCCAACGCATGCGTCAGACTTCTGCATGCACCTTTTCTTCACCATTATATGCATCGATATGACTTAAGTTTTGGCCAAGCTGGGTTGCCTGGCTCCTGTGCTTACCCCTACGTTCCCGATTGTTCGGCTAGGCGGTAAAGGGAGCACCTCTGCGATTGTTACTGCCGGATAAGCCGGATGTGTACCTCAGACTGGGTGAAGCCGAAAGCTAGCGTTCTTAAGGGAATATTCGGTCGGTGAACTAAAGATGAACCTTTTTATTTTATACATTCCCCCAGATGATCTTCTGCATTTGCAGTCCGGACGTGCACTTTAGGGCACGCCACCCCAGCGAAAGGAACCCTTAACGGAACTATTCTCTCTGGAAGATGTTTCTTACTAACCATGTAATATAACATAACTAGTTGGGCACTTCTCTGATAAAGCACTAATGACCCCTACGCCTAGTCTCCACGCATACCTCGGTTCTTATATAGCCGTTATGGTATTCGGACACACTCCGGACCGTCAGGTCCCGAGGTTGAAGCGAAAAGGTCGGCAACGACAAACGATCTACAATCCGGCTAGAAGGAATTTCACATGTCAATTATAAATTACATAGTCATCTTGACTGATTGTATTCCTCCTCTATACCATCTAACAGGCTGTCTAATTTACAGTCCTGCTGAGAATACTTTGCGGCCAATTCTACCTGGCCATACACTAAGCTCACAGGAATCTCCTTCCCGTCAGGCCCCACCGGTCCGACCTCGGCCATGTGATTGGGGTCAGACTTCGTAAAGCGGGTCTTCACCATGGCCCAGGCCTCCCTAGCGCCTTGTCGGCAGGCTGATATCTTCCACAACCGGAAGCGCCGCCGAGCTCCCTTCAGCTTCTTCGCAAGCTCTCCAAGGCCCTCGGGCGTGGAGTGGGAAGGCCATAAGGCTTGGGCAACGCCTCGCATCTCTTGCCGAATTCGCTCATGCAGTTGCAGGAGTTCGGGAAGTAGGTCACCCGTAGAACCGGGCATCTCCTCTGCAGGACGACCTGTGAGCATACCTACAGACAATACTCTGTTATTCGACTTCCTCGCCGAACTCATTTTTCAAAGTTCGTTCAAGCACTTACTAAATATGCCGCGTCGAAGCCGCTGATTCTCCTTCGTGGAGTCCGATAGCTGGCCACGAACGTCCTTCAGTTCAACATCCAGCTTGGTGTTGGCATCCTGAAGATCATTCTTCTCTTGCCTCACCCTTGTCAACATACTCTCACCAGCCTTTAACCGGCGTAAGAGTTGTTGCTTCTCCGGATCGAGTCCGGCGCCATCTGCAACATGAATTGTCAGATTTGCACCCAAGCCGCACAATACTAATCTTTCGAAGTGTATCTTACCTGAGGGGGTCCCTTCGGGCTCCCCTGTTGCGGCTAGTGCGGCCTCTAGTTGGGCCTTGCACTTTTCCAGTTCCTGGGACAAAACGGTGTTTTTCTCTGTAAGAACCTGCATATTATATGATCCTTAAATCAGTTACTTTAACTGTTTCAAGTCTCAGGGGCTACTGGTATATATATATATATATATATATATATATATATATATATATATATATATATATATATATATAACCAAAATTTTCTTACCCGTATGTCTTTCACATACTGCTCCGTGGCTCTGACTAAACCATCTTGAGCGGCACGAAGGTACGCATCTCCCAAATTAAAGGCATCTAAAGCCTCCCGGGAGAAACAAGCGTCGCGCAGAACTGTCCGGCGACGCCTGTGGTTCATGGCACTCTCCACTTCTGAATTAGTGGCAGACAGCCGGTCTGCATCCTCTGTTGAAGGAGCGTCCGGTACGCGCCTGGTGCTCGTCCCCGCTTCCGGACCAGGCGTTGGAGCCTGGCTAGTGGAGGCGCGATTGGCAACCTCTCCGGACATAGTCCGGCAAGGCCTCTTCGTCCTGGAAACAGCGCGAATGTTAATACGCCTTGACAGAATAACACCAGGGAAACAGAGGGCGCGTTATACCCTTGTGCCGGAATCTCAGTCCGGACTACATTTCTTTTTGCCCCACGGGGCCCTACGGCCCCTCGTTGGCTAGCCGCTGCAGGTTCAGCCTCCCGCCTCGGAAATCTCCCCTGCGAAATACAGTTGTCGTTTGAAATGCCGGAATATGTGAGAATGGAATCTCTCTTGAGGGAATAAACACTCCGGTTTCTGTCACCTGGGAGGCCAGGATTAACCCGGGGTAATCGAACGTGATGGCCACCAAGGTATCATCCTTGCTTAACTGATGGAACACCCCGTCGATGAGCTCCACCGATATGTCCGGATCCTCTTCGGAGTCCGGATCGAGGGACCGTTCTGGCTCCTCAGGCTGTGGAGGGCAGTTGTTGATATCCTTTACTTCCTGTCGCAGTTCCTGCATTGAAATCGTCAGATTATGTATCTAGTCGTGGGAGCGTTAAACAAACAGGCAAGTGCAGTTGTTCCCTTACCCGACTTGGAGGTTCGTACATGGTGAATCCGGCCCGTGGGTTGACGCGGAGGAAGTCCTCCTTTTCTCCCTTGTACAAAGATGTTAAAATCTTTACTAGAGCGGCAGCTGTGGCTGGCCCCTTACGGCCGTAACGGGTGGCGTCATCCTCCCCGTTGAAATCCCACATAGGGTGGCCTCTATATTGAAGCGGCTGCACCCCCTGCATAATGCATGTGGCCATGACTCCAATCATGGTTAGTCCGGAATGAGCCAACAGTCTTATCTGGCCCATCAGATAAAGGACGTCTCTGTCGTTTTCTCTCCGAGAGCTCCGCGGACGCCATCTCAAGCGTTTCTTCAATGGAGCACTGTTAAACTCGGGGAGACCAACCCGGATACGGTCCGGCAGCGGGACGTCATCTATGTAAAACCATTCCGAAGGCCAGTCCTCGGACGCCTCTTTTGGGGTTCCGGATGGGTATCCGGTCCCGGCGATGCGCCATACTTCGGCTCCGCCCACTTGATAAATGGACCCCTTTTGAGAACGGGGCACCAAGCAGAACAGCCTCTTCCACAGTGCAAAATGAGCCTCGACGCCTAAAAATAGCTCGCAAAGGGCAACGAAGCCCGCAATATGTAGTACGGAGCCGGGCGTGAGATTGTGCAGCTGGAGGCCGTAGAACTCCAGAAGCCCACGGAGGAATGGATGAATTGGAAATCCCAGACCCCTTAATAAATAAGGGACGAGGCACACCCGCTCTCCTTTAGAAGGATTGGGGGTGCTCTCCGCTTGCTTTCCGCCATTATAGGTGGTGAGTCCGGCTCGGATCGGGACCATATATGCCTGGGGAAGGAATCCCTTGGCCTGCAGCGACACTAACTCGCTGTGTGGGATGGTGCAACTCTCCCAGTCTCCGGGTTTAGGACTGGAGGGGCGAGGGGAGGAGCTGCGACGGCCAGCCATGTTGGAATGGACCTTTGCCGGAGACGCTCTGATGATAAATCGCAGAGAGGAGAAGATGTGGTTTGGATCTAAATCCCCATCCCGTTAAATAGGCGGCTCGTTTATATGACTAAGGGTGTGGATGTAAAAACACCCCAAACTTTTCACATTCGTTCAGCACGTGGAAGACGGCCATTATTGGGCACTGAAGCCGAGGAGCGCTACATTACAAAAATCAGACATTATTCGTACAGGTACACAGGATTTGGAGGAGGAACCCTCCTTGCAATGCCGAAGACGATTTACGCGCCGGACTCGTCGTCATTGAAGCCTGGTTCGGGGGCTACTGAGGGAGTCCTGGATTAGGGGGTGTTCGGATAGCCGAACTATACCTTCAGCCGGACTCTAGGACTATGAAGGTACAAAGTTGAAGACTTCGTCCCGTGTCCGGAAGGATCTTTTCTTGGCGTGGAAGGCAAGCTAGGTGTGCGGATATTCAAGATCTCCTACCATTGTAACCGACTCTGTGTAACCCTAACCCTATCCGGTGTCTATATAAACCGGAGGGTTGTAGTCCGTAGGACAACCATCATCATACACAATCATACCATAGGCTAGCTTCTAGGGTTTAGCCTCCTTGATCTCGTGGTAGATCCACTCTTGTACTACCCATATCATCAATATTAATCTAGCAGGAGTAGGGTTTTACCTCCATCGAGAGGGCCCGAACCTGGGTAAAATAAAGTGTCCCTTGTCTCCTGTTACCATCCGACCTTGACGCACAGTTCGGGACCCCCTACCCGAGATCCGCCGGTTTTGACACCGACATACCTGCACAAAGCAAATAACTCCTCGCAACCAACGCGATAAGAGGTTGTCAATCCCTTCACGGTCACTTACGAGAGTGAGATCTGATAGATATGATAGATAATATTTTTGGTATTTTTGTGATAAAGATGCAAAGTAAAATAAAAGCAAGGTAAAAAAGCAAAGCAATAATAAAGTGACGGATGATTAATATGATAAAGATAGACCCGGAGGCCATAGGTTTCACTAGTGGCTTCTCTCAAGAGCATAGATATTCTATGGTGGGTGAACAAATTACTGTTGAGCAATTGATAGAATTGAGCATAGTTATGAGGTTATCTAGGTATGATCATGTATATAGGCATCACGTCCGAGACAAGTAGACCGACTCCTGCCTGCATCTACTACTATTACTCCACTCATCGACCACTATCCAGCATGCATCTAGAGTATTAAGTTCAAGAAAACAGAGTAACGCCTTAAGCAAGATGACATGATGTAGAGGGATAAATTCATGCAATATGATAAACACCCCATCTTGTTATCCTCGATGGCAACAATACAATACGTGCCTTGCTGCCCCTACTGTCACTGGGAAAGGACACCGCAAGATTGAACCCAAAGCTAAGCACTTCTCCCATTGCAAGAAAAACCAATCTAGTAGGCTAAACCAAACTGATAATTCGAAGAGACTTGCAAAGATAACCAATCATACATAAAAGAATTCAGAGAAGATTCAAATATTGTTCATAGATAATCTTGATCATAAACCCACAATTCATCGGTCTCAACAAACACACCGCAAGAAGAAGATTACATCAAATAGATCTCCACGAGAGAGGGGGAGAACATTGTATTGAGATCCAAAAAGAGAGAAGAAGCCATCTAGCTACTAACTATGGACCCGAAGGTCTGAGGTAAACTACCCACACTTCATCGGAGGGGATATGATGATGTAGAAGCCCTCTGTGGTAGATGCCACCTCTGGCGGAGCTCCGAAACAGGCCCCAAGATGGGATCTTGTGGGTACAGAAGGTTGCGGCGGTGGAATTAGGTTTTTGGCTCCATAGCTGATCGTTTGGGGGTACGTAGGTATATATACGAGGAAGAAGTACCTCAGTGGAGCAACATGAGGCCCACGAGGGTGGAGGGCGCGCTCTGGGGGGTAGGCGCGCCCCCCTACCTCGTGCCCTCCTCGAAGCTTCCTTGGCTTAGGGTCCAAGTCTCCTGGATCACGTTCGGTGAGAAAATCACGTTCCCGAAGGTTTTTGGACTCCGTTTGATATTCCGTTTCTGCAAAACTCTGAAATAGGCATAAAACAACAATTCTGGGCTGGGCCTCCGGTTAATAGGTTAGTCCCAAAAATAATATAAAATTGAATAATAAAGCCCAATATTGTCCAAAAAAGTAGATAATATAGCATGGAGCAATCAAAAATTATATATACGTTGGAGACATATCAGTAATACCTAGTGCATCGGGTCTAATGAAAATCTTTTGTGACAATACTGGAGCAATTGCCTTAGCAAAGGAATCCAGATTTCACAAGAGAACCAAATACATCAAGAGATGCTTTAACTCCATCCGCGATCAAGCCAAGGAGGGGGACATAGAGATTTGCAAAATACATACAGATCTGAATGTTGCGGACCCGTTGACTAAGCCTCTTCCACGAGCAAAACATGATCAGCACCAAGACTCCATGAGTGTTAGAATCATTACAATGTAATCTAGATTATTGACTCTAGTGCAAGTGGGAGACAGAAGGAAATATGCCATAAAGGCAATAATAAAGTTGTTATTTATATTTCCTTATATCATGATAAATGTTTATTATTCATGCTAGAATTGTATTAACCGGAAACTTGATACATGTGTGAATACATAGACAAAACATAGTGTCCCTAGTATGCCTCTACCTGGCTAGCTCGTTAATAAAAAATGTTTAAGTTTCGTGACAATAGACATGTGTTGTCATTTGATGAACGGGATCACATCATTAGGAGAATGATGTCATGGACAAGACCCATCTGTTAGCTTAGCATAATGATCGTTAAGTTTTATTGCTATTGCTTTCTTCAGGACTTATACATATTCCTTTGATTATGAGATTATGCAACTCCCGAATACTGGAGGGATACCTTGTGTGCTATCAAACGTCACAACATAATTGGGTGATTATTAAGATGCTCTACATGTGTCTCCGAAGGTGTTTGTTGGGTTGGCATAGATCGAGATTACAATTTGTCACTCTGAGTATCGGAGAGGTATCTCTGGGCCCTCTCGGTAATGCACATCATGATAAGCCTTGCAAGCAATGTGACTAATGAGTTAATTGCGGGATGATGCATTACGGAACGAGTAAAGAGACTTGCTGGTAACAAGATTGAACTAGGTATGAGGATACCGACAATCGAATCTCGGGCAAGTAGCATACCGATGATAAAGGGAATGATGTATGTTGTCATTGCGATTTTACCGATAAAGATCTTCGTAGAATATGTAGGAACCAATATGAGCATTCAGGTTCCGTCGTTGGTCATTGATCAGAGATGTGTCTCGGTCATGTCTACATAGTTCTTGAACCTGTAGGGTCCGCACGCTTAACATTAGATGACGATTTGTATTATGAGTTATGTGTTTTCGGTGACCGAAGATTGTTCGGAGTCCCGGATGAGATCATGAACATGAAGAGGAGTCTTGAAATGATCAAGAGGTAAAGATTGATATATTGGATGATAGTATTCGGACACCGGAATGGTTTCAGAGGGTTTCGGGTATTTGTTGGAGATCCGAGGGGTTAGGAACCCCCCCCCCCCCGGAAAGTAATGGGCCTACATGGGCCATAGGGGAGAGAGAGGGCAGCCCACAAGGGGTCGCCCCCCCCCATGGGCAGTCCGAATTGGACAAGGGAAGGGGCGTGGCCCCCCTTTCCTTCTCCCTCTCCTCTGCTTCCCCCTTTCCCCCTCCGTAAGAAGGAAGGGGGGCGATTAGGACTAGGAGTCCAAGTCGGTTTCCCCCCATGGCCGGCCTCCTCCCTCTCCTCCTTTATATACGGGGGTAGGGGGAACCCCAAAGCACATCAATTGTTCTCTTAGCCGTGTGTGGTGCCCCCTCCACAGTTTACTTCTCCGGTCATATTGTCGTAGTGCTTAGGCGAAGCCCTGCGCGGATCACATCACCATCACCGTCACCACGCCGTCGTGCTGACGAAACTCTCCCTCGACACTTTGCTGGATCAAGAGTTCGAGGGACGTCATCGAGCTGAACATGTGTAGAACTCGGAGGTGTCGTATGTTCGGTACTTGATCGGTTGGATCGAAAAGACGTTCGACTACATCAACCGCGTTGAACTAACGCTTCCGCTTTCGCTCTACGAGGGTACGTGGACACACTCTTCCCTTCTCATTGCTATGCATCTCCTAGATAGATCTTGCGTGATCGTAGAATTTTTTTTGAAATTGCATGCTACGTTCCCAGGTTCTCGCAGAAGGATTTTTTTTCTACTGTAGCAACTAGGTCGGCCCACTTAATGAAAGAAAATGAGGAGAAAAAGTGACTGAAACCAACCCTCATTTCCTGGATGTATTGAAGGCACGACCTCCTTTAATTAAGGTAAAAGAGCCGATTTTCCAGGTTCCTTCTGTTTTTTCGTTTATTTCCCGTTTTTGTTTTTTTTCTTCTCCATTTTCTCATTTTTTTCATTTTTTTCTTTGGTTTTATTTTTCACTTTCTTTTTTCTTTGGTTTATTTTGTTTTCTTCTTCGGTTTTCAATTATTTAGTTTTTTATTTCTCTTGGTTTTCATTCTCCATTTTTAGTATATGTCAAAAATATTTTTCTAATACTCATTTAACATTTTTTTCAATTGAAATTTAATATTTTTAAATATATGGTCAACATTGTTTCTATACACATTTTGAAATATTTTTCAAATTCTTGATGAACATTTTTAATATACAAGATTAATATTTATTTAATATATGTTCAACATTTTGAAATATTTGTGTATGTGCAGCCTGGCATGGACTCAACCAAGGAGACAACGAGCGCATCGACCTCCTCCTCCTCCCCGAGCACGAGCGCGACCCCGACCCCGATCCCGGCGGCACCCAAGCCCATGACCAAGAAGGCGAACCCCTCCGTGTGGGACGCGCTCGCGTTCGGTGGCCCGGCACCGGAGCGCATCAACGGCCGGCTGGCCATGGTGGGATTCGTGGCAGCGCTCTCCGTCGAAGCGGCGCGCGGCGGCGGGCTCCTTGACCAGGCCGGCAGCGGCGCTGGGCTTGGCTGGTTCCTGGTGACCGCGGGGGTGTTATCCGTGGCATCGTTGGTGCCGCTGCTGCACGGACAGAGCGTGGAGAGCAAGTCCAGTGGCTTCTGGAGCGCGGACGCCGAGCTCTGGAACGGCCGGTTCGCCATGCTCGGCCTCGTCGCGCTCGTCAACATCTAAGACTACATACTGTAGCGCTGTGGATTCTTTTCTGCTGACAGATCGTAATAGGACTAACTGTTGTAGCCACGTTGCAATTTTGTATTACTATCGATGATTGAATTCTGTAGATCTCATGTTAAGGTTGTTTTCATGGCTTCCTATCCTTTGTTAGTACGAGCCCACGAGTGTGGCGTCATCGCAACATCTTTATTTTTCTTGATTGAAAATTTGTCATCAACGTCCTCTTGTGGTTAACTATATATTTGATGACGACGAACAAGTTTTTAAACATAATACAGAGGCAAGCGCTCATACATACGCATATATATTCACCGCTATATGAACATACGCATGCACCCTATCTCTATGAGCATATCTGAAAGATTGAGCCGTCCATCTTCATGAGATTGAAGAAGCCACCATAAACGCCTTCGTAGTCGACGAGAACGTCTTCTTTCACTGAATACACATCACCGAAGACCTGAAATAAATCCCCGAAAATGCGGGCACCCTCGTCTCTGTGGCTAGTATGTGCTACATGTTTATTTGCTAATCCGTCACATAGTCATATGTCTACTTTGACTATGCTACTTAATTAAAAACTTGTTCACTTTAGTTATACCTAAGTGGCCTGAAAAATAAATTTGGGTCAGTTGATTTTTAGGCCGTTGATTTCTGCTTTTAAGATTTGTGCACGTTTTTTTGGATTAGTTTGTGTGTTGTCTTGTGCTTTTTTTTTTTGACTGAACCTATACTGTGGTCAGTCAATCTTTAACGTGCCGAAGCACATTCCAGGGCGAGCCTTCTTCTTTCTCCTTTGATTTTTTGGTTCTTTGTTTCTATGTGTTTTTTTTCTTTATTAGTTACCTTTTGTTTTTCTTTCGTGGGTATTTTTGGAATTTTGGATGAGTGTAATTATATGCACACAAATACTATATAATTTGCACCATAATTTCATGATTATGTGATTATTTTTTGCGTATTACAAAAAATGCAATTTCAGTGCAAAGTTGTGTGCAAGTTTTTTAATTTTCTTTCTTCTTAAAGAAATTACCAATGCACTAATTCATTCTTTTTTTAGAAAAAAAAACTCATTATTTTGATATTGTTTTAGTCTTTGTTTCATCTTCATTCTACTTTAATGGCCATACCAATGCCACTAATTTTTCTGTGAAAATTTCACTTTTACATACATATTCTTGCATATTTTTCAAATGTGCGTTTTTGTGCAAATTTTGTCGTTGTTGGTTTTAGATTCTTTTCCCATTTTATTTTTTCTTAAATGGTAATACCAATGCCATTAATTCTCTCTTCCTTCCAAAATTTAATTATTTTGAGTTTTTTATGTTTCATTTTTATTTTCTATTTTCTTAAAAGTTCATATCAATGTTAGTATATTACTAATTCATTAGTTCTTATACACATTTTTTTGTGAAAATTTCACTATTATATGTTTATTCTTGCATATTATAAAGAACACAACTTTTGTGTAAATTGTGTGCAAATTCTATTATTATTTTATTTTATTGTTTTCACTGTATTTCTTATTAAAGACTAATACAAATGCCACTAATTCATTCCTTCTTTGATTTTTTTCTTTTTGTATGTGTAAGTATAAATGCAATTACTAAACAATATGTGTAAGTTCTAGTTGAATGTGAAAATCACACTATCATATGCTTATTCTTTCCATATTAAAAAAAGTGCAATTTCAGTGCAAAGTTGTGTGCAAGTTTTCATAGGTTTTTCATTTTCATTTTATTTCTTCTTAAAGGGGTTCGTTCTTTCTTATAAACTTCATTATTTTGATTTTTTATATTTTGTATTATTTTCTTCTGAAAAGGTAATAGCAATGCAATGAATTCATTTTTCCATAGAGAACTTCCTCTTTTATTTTGTTTTAGTTCATGTCATTTTTTATTTTGTTTCAGTTTTCATTTCCTTTTTTTATAAGGGTAATACTGATGTCACTAATCCATTAATTTTTAGAAAGTTTTTTTGCGGAAATCTCACTATTATATGCTTAATTTTGCATAGTAATATAATCGGTCACCTACAAAGGCTCGACCAACACTATATATAGTAGAGCAGCCTATAATCAACGTATAAAAATAGGTTGGCTTACGAGTATAGGAGTGGAGCAGCCCATGCTCCAGCTTGCACACGATGCCTGAGCTTGTGCGGCGGCAAGCGCTGTGAATCGATTGACCAAAATTTGTGGTCAGTCAACTTGTAGGTAGCCGCTCCCAAACTTATTCATTATTTTAAAACTATATATGTAGCAAATATATTGCCATAATTTTACCTAGAAATTCATGGGGGTTATCCTTTATTCCACTGATTTTGCCTGGTGTCGTGGTTTTGTCATGGCAGATGTCCTAGAGAAAGGATTTAGTCGTGGAGCTATCGCTACGGTTAGCTTAAAGGGGCTAAAGCGGACAAGGGACGCAAAGAGTTTATACTGGTTCGGCCCCTTGCGGAGAAGGTAAAAGCCTATGATCCAGTTATTGTGGGATTGCTTGGGTTTCGATGACCAGGGAGCGAAGACGCTTTGCGTGAGTCTCGAGTTGTTGTCTGTTGTCCTGAACCGCCGCCAGGTCGTCCCCTTATATACACGGGTTGACGCCCGTCGGTTTACAGAATCCCGAGGCCGGTCATAAACGTGTCCGTCTCTGTCTCTGCTCTTTCTATCTTACAACACAAGTTTACATATTCATACCGGTTTATGTCTACAGGCCTTAAACCGGCTTTGGGCCCTGGGCCTTCATAAAGCGTCACCTTTTTTATCTTCATGGGCTTCAGGTATAGTGAACCACTATGGGGTTAACCCGGCCTCTCCTGACCGGTTTACGCCCAGCGGTAATATCCCCAACATTAGGCCCCAGATTGATTTGAACTGGTTCGTGTCAATCCTCAATACTTAAGAAAATTTCTTCTTCAGCACCTTCACATAGTCTTGTAAACCGATGTGACGTCACCTTCCAAGACCATGATAAATCGCCATGACGTCATCTATTATTAAAAATTGTGTATAACCCACCTTCATTAATGGGCCTCCGACAATCGAGGCAACATAGCTATCACATATCCCATTTTTTGGGCTCCTTGATTTTCGCGCCTGCCTTTTATCCATTCACCTTATAAATAAGCCGAGGGGTCCCTTTCACTTTTCCCCCTCGTGCCACTTCGCGTCGTCTTCTTCCTCGCGCCGACCGTCCTTCGAGCTCTGCCACCACCGTCGTCCTTCGCCTCTGCCTCAACAACGGCCGCTGCGTCAACCTGACCGTACCAGAGACACGCGACGATCCTCCGCTGCTTCCTCAGTACCAGTAAGTTCCTCTTCTCCTTATTCCAGATCCGCCATTAGGGTTCAGTGTTCGTCATAGTTCTTCAAAGTTCTTGGCACTGTTCTTCCTTATCCCTCTCCAGTAATACCAATAACTAGTCAGATCTGATATTTTCCAATGCCCATGTATTTTAAACTCCTTTTTCCTTGTTAGAGCATCTTCTTTATATAAAACTCATCTGAACTTGCTGAACTCTTCAAATGCTTGAAATTAGGTCAAAATATATTTTGATTTTCCAACCCACCGTAGATCTGAAATTACCATGCCAAGCTATGAAACTTGTTTTTCCTTCACCTACGCACCTTTACACATATACCTTCAATACCAGATTAGGCGGTTTAACCTCATAGCAAAATGATGACCCATTAGATACCATTAGTCCCCTGTTGAACCGCCAATGCATTCATCATTGTACTGTCTCCATTGTTAGACTCCGGTTTACCAATAACAAACCCCAGTTTAACAATATGCTTACATCCTTGTACCGCTTTATAATTGTCCACTTTGAATCTTAAACCGGCAATAATCATGTTTCAGATTCTCATTGCAATGGCCAAGCAAGTCTATGAATGCAACTGGGTTCCTTCTCGAGTCACCGAAGATCAGTTAAACAAATGCGTTGCAACGGGCGCTTTAGCCAAGAAAGATGTCATCCGCTGGAGGGTCCCTAGCCCGGAAAATCCTCCTACACCCAAGGACGGAGAGGTAGTCGTGTTTGTTGACCATCTGGGTCGAGGTTTTAGCCCTCCCGGTTCAAAATTCTTCCGAGATGTACTGGCCAGTTTTCAGCTTCACCCTCAAGACATCGGTCCAAATTCTGTGACCAACATCTGCCACTTCCAAGTCTTCTATAAGGATTATCTGCAAGAGGAACCTACAGTTGAACTGTTTAGAGATTTCTTTCACTTAAACCGTCGCACAGAGTTCACGGATGGACCCAATACGGAATTGGGCGGAATGGCAGTTCAGAAAAGGAAGGAAGTTACTTTCACTCATCCCAAGCTCCACAGTCACCCCAAAGAGTGGAACCAGACTTGGTTTTACTGCAAAGATACATCTCCAACTGATGAGAACCCCTTGCCGGGTTACCGCCCTCACCGCCTTAGCAATACACATCCTTTTCCTCCGAGATTGACTGCAAAGAAAAAGGCCAACTATGCCCCACAACTGTCAAAGCTTAGAGCCTTCATGGCGAACGGGTTAACAGGTGTTGACTTTGCTCGTTGTTGGATAAGCTGGAGTATTCTGCCCTTAAGCCGGCGCCCCGGTTTGATGTGTGAATACACAGGCAGCTTGAAGGATTCTCAACGACACATTGATACTCAACTGACAGAGGTTGAAGTTACTGAGGCTGTCAAGAAAATGCTGAACGAACCGGAGACCGTCTGTGGCCAGACTGGACTAAGTCCTTTCTACACCTTCAACAAACCACCAGCTGTAAGAATCATATAACCTCTTTGTCTTAAGTTGCTTCTTTCAAAATATTCTTTGAAAGTTTGGCTATTTCTGATAGGGTGATGATCCGTTCTGGAATAAGAAGACACAAGACAAACCGGCAAAACTGCAAGACAAACCGGCAAAGCCTCTTCGCCCAAAAACCAAGGTTGTTAAGAAACCTGCCAAGAAAAGGACCACTACATCTTCCGATGCAAATGTTGATGCTGATGTAGCTAATCCAGACTCAGAGGTAGAACTTGACTCTCTTGGTTCATTTTTCATACACCTCATTGACAATGATTATTATCAGGACGACGCTGAAGGCAATCATCCTGATGATGTAGAGGTAATCATTCTTTCCTCCGATTCAGATCCTCTGCCCACATCAAAAATCCGTCGAGCAAACCGGAAAGTAAAACTTTCTCATCCCCTTGCTTACTTGGACCCAAACTTTCTTTTGAATACGCAACAACACGAAGCTCGTCGCACAACCCGACATAGTGGCCAGATAGTTACCTCCGCCGGTTTACCGAATACTCCGGTTCGGAAACGACGATCTGAAGTCTCTTACACTCTTGACACTACTTGCCCCGAAGCGGGTTGTTTCCGTCAGCCTCTTAACCGTCTGATTCAAATTATCAGGGTACTTCCCACTCATCTTCTGGCGAGGCATCAGCCACAAAGCTTCCACCCCTCAAGACAGTTCTTGGGTGAGTCATACCTTTAAACTTTTATTTTAAATGTCTTATGTTTGACATAACATCTTGACCTTTTATATTTTTTTTCTCAGTGCCAAGCCAAGACCCAACAAGAAAACTCGGTTGAATAAACCGGCTGATGACAACGTGGCTGTTGAACCGGAAAAGACTCCAGATCCAGAAGAAACCGATGTTGATGCCATGCTTAATGATCTGCCGCCTCAAGACCATGACTTGTTTACTTAACAAGCAGAAATTGATACCATAGGCCATGTTGATAACCCGACCAGCCTCATCCGAACTGCTGACAAACCGGTCAGTCCAGCTAAGGAGACTGACAAACCGGCAACTCCAGCAAAGGCTACTGATGATAAAGAAGACGATATCATGATTACTGGTACTGGCCATACCACTTGTCGTGGTTTTGTCACGGCAGATGTCCTCATGAAAGGACTTAGTCGTGGAGCCATCGCTACGGGTTAGCTTGAAGGGGTTAAAGCGGACACAGGGACGCAAGAGATTTTATACAAGTTCGGCCCCTTCGATGAAGGTAAAAGCCTACGTCTAGTTGTGATGAAATTGATGGGGTTTCGATGACTAGGGAGCAAACAAGCTTCGCCTAAGTCTCGAGTTGTTGTCTGTTGTCCTGAACCGCCGCCGGGTCGCCCCCTTATATACATGGGTGACGCCCGTCGGTTTACAGAGTCCCGAGACCGGCTCATACACGTGTCCAGTTCGGTCTCCACTATTTCTAACTTACAATACAAGTTACATACCGACGCCGGTTTACGGCTATGGGCTTTAAACCGATTGTGGGCTTGAACCTTTACATACCATCCTCATCTGCCTACATGGGCTTTAGCATACTCAACTATTGATGAAGTTAACCCGGCCTGTCTTAGTCGGTTTACGCTAGGTAGTAATATCCCCAACATTAGGCCCCAGATTGATTTGAACAGGTTCATGTCAATCCTTAACAAAAAAACTTCACCTTCAACATCTTCTTGTAATTTGATAAACCGTCGTGATGTCATCTTCTCAGATCGTTGTAAACCGGCGTGACGTCATCTGTTATAAAGAAACTATACATGATACCTCCTTATTAATAGATCTGCGACAATCGAGGCGACAACTCCGTTTCCAAACTTGCGGCCCCTTGATTTTCGTGCCTGACACATGTCCCTTGCTTTATAAATAGGACCGAGGGGTCATTTTCTTTTCCCCTTCGTGCCCTTCTGCTTCGTCTTCCTTGCGCCGCTCAGCTTCGGAGCTCCGCCGCCGCCGTCGACTTCTGCTCCGACCTTGGCCACTGCATCATCCTGAGCGTACTAGAACATCGCGGCGACCTTCCGCTTCTTCCTCAGCTCCGGTAAGTCTCCTATCCTTTCCACCATAGATCTGTTCTAGGGTTTCCAAGTTCTTCAGTGTTCATCATTTGCTTCTTGTTCATACAATAGATCTCAGGTGAATCTGCGAATCTCTGCTCTGTGTATTAGTAACATTTGGCCTCCGTTTTCACTTACACATCTCAAAGCCATAGATCTTACTCGCACCCTTACTCATTGGTTCGGTACTGCTCCTTTTAGGCTTTGAATATTTTTCTCTTTTCTGAACATGCTGTAGATCCAAAACTGTAATACACCCTCGTGAAATCTGTTTACTTACTCATCTGCAATCTTGACTCTTCAATGTTTAGACCAGGCGGTTTAACTTTGTAGAGAATTGACAAACCGGTGTATACCATTAGTCCCCTTGTTGAACCGCCAAAACCTTTTTCCAGTGATACTATTGTGTTTGCTGAACTCTGGTTGGTAGGTAGCTATATCCGGTTTAGCAAACATATATCATCACATAACTGTCAACATATTCTTGAACCGGTAATTACTGTATTTGTAGATCTTACCATGGCCAAACAAGTGTATGAATGCAACTGGGTCCCTTCTCGAGTGACCGAAAATCAACTGAACAACTTGGTCAACACTAGCGCTTTAAGTAAGCAAGGCACCATTCACTGGAGGGTCCCTGGCCCGGAATGTCCTCCCAAACCTCAAGACGGAGAAGTTGTGGTTTTTGTTGATCATTTATCCCGGGGCTTCAACCCTCCCGGTTCAAAGTTTAATCGGGATGTCCTAGCCAACTTCCAACTGCGTCCACAAGATATTGGTCCCAACTCCTGTAACGCCCTCGATGCGGCTATATCTCCCACGTGTCGAAGCACGACTTAGAGGCATAACCGCATTGAAAGCAATGTCGCAAGTGAGGTAATCTTCACACAACCCATGTAATACATAAGGGAAAGAGATACATAGTTGGCTTACAATCGCCACTTCACACAATACATGAGTAAACCATTACATCATACAGATTACACTCAAGGTCCGACTACGGAACCAAAATAAAAGAAGACTACCCCAAATGCTACACAGATCCCCGATCGTCCCAACTGGGCTCCACTACTGATCAACTGAAATGAAACAACACAATGAACAAGATCTTCATCAAGCTCCTCCTTGAGCTCGGGTGCGTCACCTGCACGGTTTCATCGGCACCTGCAAACTGGTTTTGGAAGTATCTGTGAGTCACGGAGACTCACCAATCTCACACCCGCGAGATCAAGTCTATTTAAGCTTAAAGGTAGGACAGGGTAGTGAGGTGGAGCTGCAGCAGCGACTAGCATATATGGTGGCTAACATACGCAAATGAGAGCGAGAAGAGAAGGCAAAGCACGGTCGAACAACTATGATCAAGAAGTGATCCTAAAACTACTTACGTCAAGCATAACTCCAACACCGTGTTCACTTCCCGGACCCCGCCGAGAAGAGACCATCACGGTAACACACGCGGTTGGTGTATTTTAGTTAAGATCAACTTCGGGTTTTCTACAACCGGACATTAACAAATTCCCATCTGCCCATAACCGCGGGCACGGCTTTCGAAAGTTCAAACCCTGCAGGGGTGTCCCAACTTAGCCCATGATAAGCTCTCGCGATCAACGAAGGATATTCCTTCTCCCCGGAAGACCCGATCAGTCTCAGAATCCCGGCTACAAGACATTTCGACAGTAATAAAACAAGTCCAGCAAAGCCGCCCGATGCGCCGACATCCTGATAGGAGCTGCACATATCTCGTTCTCAGGGCAACACCGGATAAGTCAAGCTACGAGTAAAACCAGGCCTCGAGTTTCCACGAGGGGGCCCCGCAGGCTGCTCGGTTCGGACCAACACTTAGACAAGCATTGGCCTGGGGGGGCTAAAATAAGATGACCCTCGAGAGAGTGACTCCCAAGGGGAAAAGTAGGTGGTGGTGAGGCAAATGGTAAAACCAAGGTTGGGCCTCGCTGGAAAAGTCTTATTCAAAGCGAACTGTCAAGGGGGTCCCATAAATCACCCGACCGCGTTAGGGACGCAAAATCCGGGAACATAACACCGATATGATGGAAACTAGGGCGGCAAGAGTGGAACAAAACACCAGGCATAAGGCCGAGCCTTCCACCCTTTACCAAGTATATAGATGCATTAATTAAATAAGATATATTGTGATATCCCAACAAGTAAACATGTTCCAACAAGGAACAACATCTCCATGTTCCAACCAGGAACAAACTTCATCTTCACCTGCAACTAACAACGCTATAAGAGGGGCTGAGCAAAGCGGTAACATAGCCAATCAACGGTTTGCTAGGACAAGGTGGGTTAGAGGCTTGGTTCAACAATATGGGAGGCATGATAAGCAAGTGGTAGGTATCGCAGCATAGGCATAGCAAAAGAGCGAGCAACTAGCAAGCAAAGATAGAAGTGATTTCGAGGGTATGGTCATCTTGCCTGAGATCCCGCAAGGAAGAAGAACGAGCCCATGAAGAATACAAACGGACGAAGTCGAACAAATCCTCACAACTCCGGAACGAAAACCGAAGCTAACGAAAGAAGCAACCCGGAAACAAACAAACAACATAGTAAACAACCATCACATAAACATGGCATGATGCACAACCAAGGATGATGCATGTCCGGTTTAAAATAGGCATGGCATGACAAAGTGCAACAAACAACACTACAAATTAAGTGGAGCTCAATATGCAACGAGTTGCATATTGACGAAACACCACATTAATTATTTAGTTCTTTCCCGTTTATGTACCCAACAATATTAAATGTTGTTAACCATGGCAAGAGGTGAAACATAATTAAACTAACTATTTAGGCAAGTTTAAATGAGGCCGGAACAACAAACAACAAGTCCGGAAGAACCTCATATGCATATTTCGAATTTGGTGCTGGTCTGCCTAAAACATATTTTAATGTTATTAAACAGCAAAATAAAGTACACCATGTTAAACTAGGCATTTTTCCACCCCATTTACATATATAGTTTAATAAATTCCGAGTTACGGTTATTTAGTTATGAATTAAATCATTTTAACATGGCATTTGTGCAAATTTACACAAACAACATTTTAGACATTTTAGACATTTTAAACATGGATGAAAGTGGCTGATTATGAAACTAGATGAAAAACTAAGCATTTTACGTATTTAAATTATCTTAATCCGATGCACCAATTGTGAGTTATTAAATGCATGATCTAGAGGGACTTTTCTGTAAAATGGTAATTCTCTGGATAATAGGAAAATCGTCCAGAACTGGAAAAAAACGTGTCGGGCCGGATCCGTTCTCACCATGGGCCTTGCCCAGATCTGTGGAGAGGTAGCAGGAGGGGCGCGCTGGGCTGGCGCGGCGCTGGGCCTCGCGGGCAGAGCAGAGGAGAGTTGGGGCTGGGCCGCAGGTCGGTGGAGGTGGGAGCTGGGCCGCGCACTGGGCCTTGGCGCTGGGGCAGTGACGCGGTCAACGCGAGCGCCCTCCTCGCTCGCTCGATCTAGGCAGGGGCGCGACTGAAGGGGTCGTTCTCTGCACGACAGGAAGCAGAGCCGCGGCGGCACGGCTGCTCGCCGGCGCGGGCGGAGGCACGGATCCAAGGCGGGGAAGGGCGCAGACGGCGGTCTCGAGGACGGGCTGGACGCGGGCGAGGCTCTCGACGAGGTCCTTCGGGAAGCAGAGCAACGGCGACTCGACATCCATGGCGGGACTCCCTGTCCAGAACAAGAGAGAGAGATGAGAGAAACGGGAGAGGAAGGAAGGAGAAGGTAGGGGCGAAGGTCGACCCGGAGGGGCGGCGTGCTCGTTGTTGGCCTTCGGGAGGAGCTCGGGAGGGAGGCGCAGGCATGGGGATGGAGCCGAGGAGGAGGCCGGCTGCTGGAATTGGCAGGTTCGGCGGCGGAAGGAGCAGCTCCGGCGGGCTGGTTGCGGCGCGCTCCAGCACGGGAGGCAAACGGGGACGCGGGCGACGAGGCTGCAGGCGCCTTGGCCACGGCTAGCGGAGCGGGAGCTCGGGGATGGGGCTCCTGGCTGATGAGGGGAGCCAGGAGGCAGAGGCGCACGGGGCTCGGGCGAGGATTCGAGGAGAGGGTGGAGTCTGCGGGTGGATCTGGAGGCTGGCTCGCGATTGGGGCGCGCGGAAAACAAGAGGAAGATGGCGGCGGCTGCAGGGACAAATCCCCTAGAATTTAGGGTTGCTGTCTAGGGATTGGTCTATATATATATAGCACTAGATTAGGTTAGGGACTACCTCGACCCTACGATCGTAATCGGAGGGTCGCGAATAGAATAGTTAGGGAGCCCAATTAACAAAACGGAGATGTTTTATAGATGTTAGGGGATGATCCGGACCCACTGGTAAAGACAGCCCGAGTCAGGTTTGGGGGAGTTTCGGACGCGCGCGCGAGGAGGACTGCGGGCTGACGAGAGAGGTTAGGTTGGGTCTAGCGGATTGTGAAGAGCGGGTTGGTCTGAGAGAAGAGGTGAGAGATGCAGCCCGGCACAGTTTTCGGAGACCGAAAACGTCCGACGTTAGACCGGCTATACTGCCGCTATAATTTAACGGTTGGGCTATCAGTCGAACTCCGAATGCGATAAACTTGACAAGCGGTCTATCTACACTATAATAAGACCACACGTCAACTCTCATCCCATTCCGGGAACATTTTCCGGCCACTTATAAAATAATATTTCGGACGTGCCACGGGCGCGTGCAAGTGTGTCTGGGCTCAGAACGGACAACAGAGAGAACAAATGAGACCGGGACGGATGCAAGTTTTGAAAACATGATGATGCAATGCGGATGATGACATGGCAAGATGCGACACGCAAGCAAATGACAAAGCAACAACAGTGAATAACGGGAGGACAACTGGCACATCGGTCTCGGGGCGTTACAACACTCCACCACTACGAGAGGATCTCGTCCCGAGATCTAGGATGGCACCAGATAGAAAACGGAAGAAGAAAGAGGTAAAACTAAGTTGCTTCTTTGACAAACGAGTGAAACCAAAGAACCTTGAGAGGTTGAACAAAATGAAAGAATGAAAACAACGAAGATGAACAAAGTTGAAAACACTCTGTTAGAAAAGAGGAACATGGGATACGACGAGAACCAAGAGGTTAAGTGATGAGATAGATATTGAAACCACTCCGGTTAAACAAGATAGAGAAGGAATAAGAATGATATAATTTGGGCAGCACTCCGACTGAAAAATGGAAGGAATTGAACACGACTTGACAAGATGAGAGGATACTTGAAGAGATCAACAGCACACTGCCTCCGGGAGTATTGAAAGAATGGCACAAGGTGTAAGAAAGATTTCATACGGCACTCCGTTTAAGAAGGGAGGCAAAATTATCTAAGATGAGAGAGCTCAAATGAAAACACGACACTCCATTTAAATGGATAAGCCAAAGGAAAGAACATGATCCTCACAATTCGAGATGAAGAGTGAAGAGAGCAACATCACAATGCCTCCGGAAGAAGAAATATAAGTTAGATCATTGGAATAAAGGAATGGAGAAGAAAATGACAACTTCTACCACAAATGAGTTTGGAAAGCACCCTTAAAAAGAAGGATAGAATTGAGTTGCTGGAAAAACTAGCAACGAAAAAGAATAAGTTTGTAGTGGGCTTATAGAAACATCTCAACATTATGAGGTGAGCTTCTGCCACCAACGGAAACAAACGATTGGATTGATATCAACAAGGAGACGAGAAACTTATTTCACCGAGAGGACAACTGAAGAACTTGGGTCATTTATAAGCACCATAATAGCAACAATCCTTACGGAAGGCTTTAGGTGAAACATGACACAAGATAAATCCAACGAGGAGATTGGTGGATTTAAAATACCTCATTCTTGACAACATGTGAATCATGAAACACGAAGGGAAATTATCAAGAATGACATAACACCACCTCAAAAGATAAGATAGGAAGAATTGCACTTCGGAATGCAAGATGAAGAAATGCTTGAACTCCTCCAAACAAACATGTGTTGAGCACCATGTTTATTTTAGAGTATAGCTTGACGCATCTTGACTCCGAGAGAAATCTTGATGAACAATTGAAGAATGAAAAGGGTCCTTGATAAACCACCATGTAGAGCCTCCATGAAGAAACTCCGGTAATAAAAGGATGATCAGATGAAATGAAGGATGAAAAGAATAAGGTTGAAGCCTTGCAATGATTTAGATGGAGCTTCACGATGATGTAACCCAGAAAACTTGGAACTCCGGAAAAGAAAGACGAGCAATTGAAACCAAGAATTTTGATGAACCTCCGGAATAAGGAATTAAATCACCTTGAGGAAAACAAGACTAAGATTTAGTGTATGTTTATCCTTCACCAATTTAGATTGATGACAAGCAACGGATTTGGCATACTACTTATTCTCGTAGAAAGGATTAAAAGAGATATAGCACAAACTTGAGAAGGTCTTCAACGAACCACCGGTAGGATTGAAACAACGAATAACTCTATACGGTAACAAAGAAAGAGGAATCTTGAATGACCCACCGTAAGAATTGAAAATGAAAGTATCAAAGGCACAATTCACCGGGAAGAATTAAAAAAACGAATAAAGATACTTGACAGAATTTAGATACATGAGAACGCAGAGATCATGAACTGATTAGAGGATATTTGAACGATGCACCGGTAAGATTTGGAGAACGAGAGATGAAAGCTTGAATGAATAATTCTGGGATGATGGGCTCCGGAGAATCAAACTAAAAAGACTCCTGAAATGCTCCGGATGGGTGAAAAATATTCTCACAATCGAAAACAATTATGAGATGATGGCATCAAGCTAGAACCATGAATCTTGAAGGGAATGGACCAAGATTTAAGAGAAACTCTTCTTCGGTCTTCAAAATCCGAGAATGAGGACGAGAAACACCACCATGAATTGTTGATATACTCCGGTATGAAAATTAGAAAGGTTGAACCAACGATGAAAAGAATTTGAAAGATCTTGGGGAGAGACATGACTGATGAAAATTCATTCTTACTTCAAACTTTGAAATGAATTTGGGAATAGCTCCAAGAAAATTAAAAGAGTCAGGTAAGATCCTGGAAAAGACCTGTGGGTTAGGGCCCACTCAAAAGAAACACCGTTGAACGATTACTTGAAAGGGAGATTGCACCGGTTGATTAAATGGCTAGAATGAGATAACAATCTCCAAATAGGTTGAACTAAACTTGAAAGACAAGACGAGCCTTCTGAGATATCTTCAGCACTCCCGAACAAATGAATAGCAAGAAGTGAATTATTATGAGGTGCACCGGTATGAGAAGGTATTGAAACGAGGAAAAGATGTGATCACCATCGAAAGATTGCATTGAACACACCGGGGAAGATAAAAGAACAAAGAATTATAAACTTGAGGCTCTGTTAGAATCTTCATGAGAAACACCGGGTAAGAACATGAAGGAGAAGAATGGAGAGGTTTCACATCAAAAAGATGGATACTTGATCAAGAAATATGCTTCCTTGAAGAAAAAGAAAGGGTGGGAGGGCGGGAAAACAAAGACAACTTGGAACGGATGAAGCAAACACCGTTGAGAAGAACTGATAATTGATCTTGCGAATGTTGAAGTGATGGATCCACTTGAAGAGGGCCACACCGGTTGGAAAAGAATTGACATGACACTCTCAGTTATCATGAAGGATTGGTATTCACATCAGAGTATGAGAACACCGTTTAGGAAAAGTTATGGAATCAACACTTGACATTGAAGCAACTCGAATACCACAAAACAAAACAAAAACAAAGGATTTGGCTTGCAGAATAAGCCGGAAACAAACAGATGATAGATCCCATATCGTATCATGTGTCTATTGGAAAGATATTCTAGGAGCTACCTGAATTCCCACTTATAAACTCCCGAAACTTTCTGGTTATGCAATCAGGTGTTGGGGATACAGGGGACACAAAATATATCACCCAAACTAACAATACCTAGATCCAGCTGTATCCATCCGTCAACACATAACCAAGAATCCTTCGGAAATCGTCTACCTCAACCTTCGAAAAGCATCTGTTATACGAGTTATGGCAATACTCCCGCACTCGCCTCAGTACTGGGCTATCAGGGTTATCTCACCAACAACTGTACAAAAGAGATTTTCGATGTCGGCGTACTAAACTCAGGTATTCCAGAACTGCAACGATAAAATTATGACGACAACACCTCGGAGCTCAACTCCCCGGGACACCTCCACTAAACCCCTGCTGACAGGAGGCACCAAGACAATGTTGTCATCACAAAACCATCGGAACGATTTTAAGATACCCGCGTGATCCTAAAAAAAATTAGTGAAAATTTGACAAGAGAAGAGTCAAAACTCTACGTCAGGATGCCTTACCAGAGCGATGAGGAGACTGGGAAGTAAAAAGAATTCCTAATCTCTCCGATATATAATTCCTAGATGACTCAAAACATTTTTCTAGACACAACTCGGCCGCTAAAAATGATCAATCAGTGGGGGCTCCTAAGGTCGGGGCTGGCTCTGATACCAACTTGTAACGCCCTCGATGCGGCTATATCTCCCACGTGTCGAAGCACGACTTAGAGGCATAACTGCATTGAAAGCAATGTCGCAAGTGAGGTAATCTTCACACAACCCATGTAATACATAAGGGAAAGAGATACATAGTTGGCTTACAATCGCCACTTCACACAATACATGAGTAAAGCATTACATCATACAGATTACACTCAAGGTCCGACTACGGAACCAAAATAAAAGAAGACTACCCCAAATGCTACACAGATCCCTGATCGTCCCAATTGGGCTCCACTACTGATCAACTGAAATGAAACAACACAATGAACAAGATCTTCATCAAGCTCCTCCTTGAGCTCGGGTGCGTCACCTGCACGGTTTCATCGGCACCTGCAAACTGGTTTTGGAAGTATCTGTGAGTCACGGGGACTCAGCAATCTCACACCCGCGAGATCAAGTCTATTTAAGCTTAAAGGTAGGACAGGGTAGTGAGGTGGAGCTGCAGCAGCGACTAGCATATATGGTGGCTAACATACGCAAATGAGAGCGAGAAGAGAAGGCAAAGCACGGTCGAACAACTATGATCAAGAAGTGATCCTGAAACTACTTACGTCAAGCATAACTCCAACACCGTGTTCACTTCCCGGACCCCGCCGAGAAGAGACCATCACGGTAACACACGCGGTTGGTGTATTTTAGTTAAGATCAACTTCGGGTTTTCTACAACCGGACATTAACAAATTCCCATCTGCCCATAACCGCGGGCACGGCTTTCGAAAGTTCAAACCCTGCAGGGGTGTCCCAACTTAGCCCATGATAAGCTCTCGCGATCAACGAAGGATATTCCTTCTCCCCGGGAAGACCCGATCAGTCTCGGAATCCCGGCTACAAGACATTTCGACAGTAATAAAACAAGTCCAGCAAAGCCGCCCGATGCGCCGACATCCTGATAGGAGCTGCACATATCTCGTTCTCAGGGCAACACCGGATAAGTCAAGCTACGAGTAAAACCAGGCCTCGAGTTTCCACGAGGGGGCCCCGCAGGCTGCTCGGTTCGGACCAACACTTAGACAAGCATTGGCCTCGGGGGGGCTAAAATAAGATGACCCTCGAGAGAGCGACTCCCAAGGGGAAAAGTAGGTGGTGGTGAGGCAAATGGTAAAACCAAGGTTGGGCCTCGCTGGAAAAGTCTTATTCAAAGCGAACTATCAAGGGGGTCCCATAAATCACCCGACCGCGTTAGGGACGCAAAATCCGGGAACATAACACCGATACGACGGAAACTAGGGCGGCAAGAGTGGAACAAAACACCAGGCATAAGGCCGAGCCTTCCACCCTTTACCAAGTATATAGATGCATTAATTAAATAAGATATATTGTGATATCCCAACAAGTAAACATGTTCCAACAAGGAACAACATATCCATGTTCCAACCAGGAACAAACTTCATCTTCACCTGCAACTAACAACGCTATAAGAGGGGCTGAGCAAAGCGGTAACATAGCCAATCAACGGTTTGCTAGGACAAGGTGGGTTAGAGGCTTGGTTCAACAATATGGGAGGCATGATAAGCAAGTGGTAGGTATCGCAGCATAGGCATAGCAAAAGAGCGAGCAACTAGCAAGCAAAGATAGAAGTGATTTCGAGGGTATGGTCATCTTGCCTGAGATCCCGCAAGGAAGAAGAACAAGCCCATGAACAAGACAAACGGACGAAGTCGAACAAATCCTCACAACTCCGGAACGAAAACCGAAGCTAACGAAAGAAGCAACCCGGAAACAAACAAACAACATAGTAAACAACCATCACATAAACATGGCATGATGCACAACCAAGGATGATGCATGTCCGGTTTAAAATAGGCATGGCATGACAAAGTGCAACAAACAACACTACAAATTAAGTGGAGCTCAATATGCAACGAGTTGCATATTGACGAAACACCACATTAATTATTTAGTTCTTTCCCGTTTATGTACCCAACAATATTAAATGTTGTTAACCATGGCAAGAGGTGAAACATAATTAAACTAACTATTTAGGCAAGTTTAAATGAGGCCGGAACAACAAACAACAAGTCCGGAAGAACCTCATATGCATATTTCGAATTTGGTGCTGTTCTGCCTAAAACATATTTTAATGTTATTAAACAGCAAAATAAAGTGCACCATGTTAAACTAGGCATTTTTCCACCCCATTTACATATATAGTTTAATAAATTCCGAGTTACGGTTATTTAGTTATGAATTAAATCATTTTTTAACATGGCATTTGTGCAAATTTACACAAACAACATTTTAGACATTTTAAACATGGATGAAAGTGGCTGATTATGAAACTAGATGAAAAACTAAGCATTTTACGTATTTAAATTATCTTAATCCGATGCACCAATTGTGAGTTATTAAATGCATGATCTAGAGGGACTTTTCTGCAAAACGGTAATTCTCTGGATAATAGGAAAATCGTCCAGAACTGGAAAAAAACGTGTCGGGCCGGATCCGTTCTCACCATGGGCCTTGCCCAGATCTGTGGAGAGGTAGCAGGAGGGGCGCGCTGGGCTGGCGCGGCGCTGGGCCTCGCGGGCAGAGCAGAGGAGAGCTGGGGCTGGGCCGCAGGTCGGTGGAGGTGGGAGCTGGGCCGCGCACTAGGCCTTGGCGCTGGGGCAGTGACGCGGTCAACGCGAGCGCCCTCCTCGCTCGCTCGATCTGGGCAGGGGCGCGACTAAAGGGGTCGTTCTCTGCACGACAGGAAGCAGAGCCGCGGCGGCACGGCTGCTCGCCGGCACGGGCGGAGGCACGGATCCAAGGCGGGGAAGGGCGCAGACGGCGGTCTCGAGGACGGGCTGGACGCGGGCGAGGCTCTCGACGAGGTCCTTCGGGAAGCAGAGCAACGGCGACTCGACATCCATGGCGGGACTCCCTGTCCAGAACAAGAGAGAGAGATGAGAGAAACGGGAGAGGAAGGAAGGAGAAGGTAGGGGCGAAGGTCGACCTGGAGGGGCGGCGTGCTCGTTGTTGGCCTTCGGGAGGAGCTCGGGAGGGAGGCGCGGGCATGGGGATGGAGCCGAGGAGGAGGCCGGCTGCTGGAATTGGCAGGTTCGGCGGCGGAAGGAGCAGCTCCGGCGGGCTGGTTGCGGCGCGCTCCAGCACGGGAGGCAAACGGGGACGCGGGCGACGAGGCTGCAGGCGCCTTGGCCACGGCTAGCGGAGCGGGAGCTCGGGGATGGGGCTCCTGGCTGATGAGGGGAGCCAGGAGGCAGAGGCGCACGGGGCTCGGGCGAGGATTCGAGGAGAGGGTGGAGTCTGCGGGTGGATCTGGAGGCTGGCTCGCGATTGGGGCGCGCGGAAAACAAGAGGAAGATGGCGGCGGCTGCAGGGACAAATCCCCTAGAATTTAGGGTTGCTGTCCAGGGATTGGTCTATATATATATAGCACTAGATTAGGTTAGGGACTACCTCGACCCTATGATCGTAATCGGAGGGTCGCGAATAGAATAGTTAGGGAGCCCAATTAACAAAACTGAGATGTTTTATAGATGTTAGGGGATGATCCGGACCCACTGGTAAAGACAGCCCGAGTCGGGTTCGGGGGAGTTTCGGACGCGCGCGCGAGGAGGACTGCGGGCTGACGAGAAAGGTTAGGTTGGGTCTAGCGGATTGTGAAGAGCGGGTTGGTCTGAGAGAAGAGGTGAGAGATGCAGCCCGGCACGGTTTTCGGAGACCGAAAACGTCCGACGTTAGACCGGCTATACTGCCGCTATAATTTAACGGTTGGGCTATCAGTCGAACTCCGAATGCGATAAAACTTGACAAGCTGTCTATCTACACTATAATAAGACCACACGTCAACTCTCATCCCATTCCGAGAACATTTTCCGGCCACTTATAAAATAATATTTCGGACGTGCCACGGGCGCGTGCAAGTGTGTCTGGGCTCAGAACGGACAACAGAGAGAACAAATGAGACCGGGACGGATGCAAGTTTTGAAAACATGATGATGCAATGCGGATGATGACATGGCAAGATGCGACACGCAAGCAAATGACAAAGCAACAACAGCGAGTAACGGGAGGACAACTGGCACATCGGTCTCGGGGCGTTACAACTCCGTAACCAACATCTGTCACTTTCAAGTGTTCTGTGAGGTGGACCTTCAAGAGGAACCCATGGTAGAGTTATTCTGGGATTTCTTTCACCTGAACCGCCGGTACTGAATTCACAGACGGACCCAATACGGAGCTGGGCGGTATGGCAATTCAGAAGAGTAAAGAAGTCACCTTCCCTCAAGCAAAACTTCATAGCCACCCCAAAGAGTGGAACCAAACATGGTTTTATTGCAAAGATACCTCTCCTTCTGAAGAAAATCCCCTGCCGGGTTACCGTTCGGAGCGTCTGAGCAACACATACCCCTTTCCACATAGGCTGATTGTCAAGGAGAGAAGCAAATATGCTCCTCAATTATCCAAGCTTAGGGCTTTCATGGCAAACGGGTTGACAGGGGTTGACCTTGCTCGCTGCTGGATATCTTGGAGCATACTGCCCTTAAGCCAGCGCTCCGATTTGATGTGCGAATATACCGGAGATGTAAAATATGTTCAACGGCACATTGACATCCAGCTTACAGATGACGAAGTTATTGAAGCTGTGAAAAAGATATTAAATGAACCAGAAGCCGCCTGTGCCCAAACCGGCCTGCCTCCTTTCTGCGCCATTAATAAACCGCCAGTTGTAAGATTCATCCCTTATACTTTCCTGAAACTGCCTTTGCTCGAATACACTCTGAAAATGCTATCATTACTTTTAAACAGGGCGATGATCCGTTCTGGAGCAAGAAACCTCCGCAAGATAAACCGGAGAAGCCAACCCGGCCAAAAACCAGAGTTGTGAAGAAGCCTGCTAATAGTAAAAGAACCACTGCATCCTCCGATCCACCAGCTGATGATGATGTGGGTAACCCGGATCTCGAGGTAGATCTTGACTCACTTGGTTTATTTTTCATACGCCTTATTGATGATGATCATTGCCAGGACGAAGTTGAAGTCAGTCACGCTGATGCTGTAGAGGTAATCGTTCTCTCTTCCAATTCAAACCCTTTGCCTTCACTAAAAATCCGCCGGGCAAACCGGAAAGTTAAATTTTCTCATCCTCTTGCTTATTTGGATCCAAACTTTCTTGTGAAGACACAACAGCACAAAGCTCGCCACACAACCCGGCACAGCGGCCAGGTAGTTACCTCCGCTGGTTTACCGAACAGTCCGGTTCGGAAACGCCGTTCAGAGGTCTCTGATTCACTTGTTACTGCATACCCTAAAGCGGGTTGTTTTTGTCAACCTCTTAATCCATCTGATTCCAATTATCAGGGCACTTCTCATTCATCCTCCGGCGAGTAATCAGCCACCAAGCTTCCCCCGCTTAAAACGGTGCTTTGTAAGTTATATTCCATCTTGTATTTTTGATATATTACCTTTAACAAAAATTGTACTGATCCTTGTTAATTTCCTTTCTTAGGGCCAAGCCCAGACCAAGCAAGAAGGCTCTCCTGAACAATACGGCAGAGGAAAATGCTGCTACTGAACCGGATAAAATACCAGATCCTGAAGAAACCAACCGTGACGACGTGCTGAATGACCCACCACCGCAAGACCATGACTTTGTCACTGAAGAGGCAAATGTTGAAACCACAAGCCCTATTGATCAACCAACAAGCCCTATCCGGACTGACAAAACAACTAGTCCATCGAAGAATAATGACAAACCGGTGGCCCCGGTTCAAACTGGTGAAGAGAAAGATGATGAGGTCCTTATCACTGGCATTGGTCGTACCGAGCCAAGTAATCCTGTCGCTTTATCCAGGCACACTACCAAAGATGAATTCGCTGCAATTGGTAAAGGCAAGTGGAATGCCGATTTAGCAACCTATGCCGCTCTGAACGCCCAACATCTCCATTCCGGCTATCTGAACCGGTTGTACACCAGCCGTGATTATGAAGCTGGTCTGGTCAACATGATGAAGGACAAATATGTGGTATTTCTTATATGCTTCTCTGCTTGTATGTTATAATGTGTCAACTCCAATAGCCCCCAAGTGACGCTTTAAGATATCAACTTAAACCGGGACTTTCCAATATGAACTTCAACTCATCAGTACTTTGCTGACGTAGCCCCCAAGGGCCGGTTCAACTTCATGCAGTTAAACCAGGACTTCAGATAATAAAAATTCCAGTATCAGTAGTCATTGAGCAAATAGCCATTAGCCCCCAAGTGCCAAGTTGAATACTTCTATTGAGCTTGGGACATTGTAGAAAGTGTACAATGAAGAGGAAATATGCATTAGCCCCCAAGTACCAAGGGCATAACTTGTTATGTGGTTGGTACTTCAAATCTGTACCGTCATTTTCATCATATAATTATCTGTATGCAGGCTGAGCTGAGCAAAAAGGAAAGTCAAACCGCTGACCTGCAAGAAAACCTGAAGTCGCAACAAGCCGAAACCTCTAAGGCAAAAGAGGAATTAACCAGTGCTTTAAGCGCAATGGAGAAACTTAAGGAGGGTTTCAACAAAGAGCGGGCGGATTGGGCCACTGAGAAAGTCGATTTAACACAAAGGGCTGAAAAAGCCGAAGCCGCTCTCAAACCGGTGGTTGACGAATTAACTAGTGTGAAGCGACAGGTTCATGCCATGACTGCAGCTATATTTGGTAAGTATCCTTGTCCTTCTGATTCGAGCTGACCTTTATATGTATCTGCCGGTTTAATAACCCTTACAATGATGTAGGAACTTGCATTGGCCACTTGGGATCGGGCATGTGGAAGAAGCTGAAAGCTGCTTATACGTTGGTAGAGCAACTATACGCGGGTGCCCAATGGATCATCTATACCGCGCCTCATAACAATCCGCCGCCCACTTTGATCAAAGACACCCTTGAAAGGCTATCCATGCTCCCTGCCCGGGTTGAAGAGCTGAAGAGATCCGCCGCTAGAACAGGTGCTATAAACGCCTTAATCCGGGCCAAGGCATGGGTGCTTGACTTTGATCCTGTTGAAGAGGTCCAAGGCTATCCCAGTTTGAAAGAAGATGGGACAAAGTTCAATGAAGATGGTCTCCGAGCCATAAACCGGGAAGTGCGTCCGAAGCGGATCTGTCCCACTATCAAGCCAATTACAATGATCAGAACAAGCGGGTTGCGGCACCAATCCCTGAAGCGGAGAATCTTGTCCCGCCAATCCGTAAGCATACTTACGCTCCTGATATTGAACCGTCGTTGCTGATCAGTGATGAAGCTGTGTTTCAAGCATTAACTGGAATCGACTGGGCAACTGTTGATTTCCAGCCGTTGGGTAGGGAGGAAGAGGCTGAACCGGCGCGAGATGATCCGCAACCATCAGGTCAGGCTGGTGACCAAGCGTGAACTGGATCCCGGTTTAAAACACTGCACGCTGTGATATGCAGAAAACGATGATCTTATTTGGGCACTGTATTGCCTTGTAATAGGCTAGCTGATACACTTGGTCTTGATATGCCTTCGTGCATATTTATTGCAACTGATGCTTCTTTTGAATTATCTATCTCCAAACTGTTTTCTGCAGCCAAAAAACTTAAAACGCCTTCGCAGTTTATCACCAGGCGGGTCATGATATCTATGTATGTGAAACCAAAGATAATAGCTTAGGTTTAAACATATGACCAAATATTGAGATACATAATACCTGCCATCGTTAGGCATGAAGTTGGCTGGCCAATCTTGAAGCGGGTTTAAAAACCCACACTGTTGGAGGAGAAAACAGCTCCTGTAATATAAGGCCGATTTACAATGTAAACCGTTCCGGGTTATGATAAACACCGGTTTTACTCCATAATAGGATGGTAATAAAAAAATCAAACCGGGAAGTTAGTCTCCGGATTAAGATTTGACTGTGTTCCGTCAATTTGTAATTGACAGTTGAATCGGTTTAAAAATGTCGGTTGAAAACGCAAAAAAAGAAAAAAGGTCTTTAGCAAAAAAGAACAGAATTCAAGCAAAGGCAAAGATGAAACCATTTGCAAATGAGGCTTTTGAGCCGATCAAGAGGCATTACCAAGGTCGGACATGACCAAGCCCCCAACAGGCGTAGCTATGGTTCGAGTCAGCCAGGTCCCCAAATGATGTGATGGCATTACGTCGATCAAGAGGTGTAGCGATGGTTCGGGTTCGACCAAAGCCCCCAAGTGATGCTATGGCACTAGGCCGATCAAGAGGCATGACTATGGTTCAGACATGACCAAGTCCCCAGGTGATGTTGTGGCGTTTCGCCTACCAAAGGGCGTTCCTATGGTTTGGACACGACCAAGCCCCCAAGTGATATAATATAGAGCTTTTGAAAAGCTAACTCAAGGGGTAAACCGGAGACCGCTTTAAGACAGGAACTCCGTGTAACCACACATGATGTAAAGAGAACAGAGAGCCCGCTTCAGCTGAGGCTCCGGTTTATTATATTGATCATAATATATACATTGTCATAATATGTACATAAGCAGAGCCTATGGCTCAAGTATAGTAAGGCCAAAGATGAGCTATGTTCCACGGCCGGTTGGTCTCCTCCTCTGATGTACGTGAGTCTTTGTGCTCTCGAATATCGATCAGGTAGTATGACCCGTTGTGCAGATTCTTGCTGACCACAAAAGGTCCCTCCCAAGGTGGGGATAACTTGTGCATATCAGTCTGATCTTGGATGAGCCGAAGTACCAAATCTCCTTCTTGAAAGGTTCTGGTTCTAACTCGGCGACTGTGATAGCGACGGAGATCTTGCTGATAAATCGCCGAACGGGCAGCCGCTATGTCACGTTCCTCGTCCAACAGGTCCAGAGCATCTTGTCGTGCTGCCTCGTTGTCTGCTTCAACATATGCCTCTACACGAAGTGAGTCATGACGGATGTCACTGGGGAGAACCGCCTTCGCTCCATGAACCATGAAGAACGGTGTGTATCCTGTCGATCTGTTGGGTGTGGTGTTGATGCTCCATAATATAGATGGTAACTCTTCAACCCAACAACCCGGCGTCCGCTGCAAAGGAACCATAAGCCGGGGTTTGATGCCTCGCAAGATCTCTTGATTAGCCCTCTCTGCTTGGCCATTGGACTGTGGGTGAGCCACTAATGAGACGTTAAGCCGGATGTGCTCACGTTGACAGAACTCCTTCATAGCACCCTTGGACAGGTTGGTACCATTGTTAGTGATGATGCTGTGTGGAAAGCCAAACCGGAAAATCACCTTTATGATGAATTGAACCACCGTGGCTGCGTCACACTTGCTAACGGGCTCTGCCTCCACCCACTTTGTGAACTTGTCAACCGCCACCAAGAGATGGGTTTTCTTGTCCTTGGACCTTTTGAAAGGCCCAACCATATCCAGCCCCCAAGTTGCAAACGGCCAAGTAATTGGAATCATCCTCAATTCTTGAGCCGGCACATGAGCACGTCTTGAGAACTTCTGACAGCCTTCACATCATTTGACCTGGCAATCATGTCGTTTTATCAAAGCATACTGCCAAGGACGAGCTTTCTGCTATTGTTAAAGGCAAACGGAACGCCGATTCGTCAAGCTACGCCCATCTCAATGCTCAAGACATTCATTCCGGCTTCTTAAACCGTCTGTACACTAGCCGCGACTATGAAGCCGGTTTGGTCAACTTGATGAAGGAACGATATGAGGTAACATAACTACTTTTCTCTTATGTCCAATTGCAGTTTTTCAACTCCAGTAGCCCCCAAGTGACGGTTTATGATACCAATCTGAACCGGGACTTATTAATAACTGTATATTTGCAACACTACATCTTTTCCAATAGTGTAGCCCCCAAGGGTCGGTTTAACTCTATAAAGATGAACCGGGACTTTTAAAAACTTCCCAGATGAGCAATTAGAACAAACATACATTAGCCCCCAAGTGCCAAGAGGAATACTCGTATTGTGCTTGGGACTTTGCAGAAATTTCTGATCCAGAGCAAATATGCATTAGCCCCCAAGTATCAGGTGCATAACTTGTTATGGGCTTGGTACTTTAAATATGTACTATCAACTCATAATATGTATCTTTCTTACAGGCTGAGCTGACCAGAAAAGAATTCAAACCGCCGATCTGCGAGAAAATATCAAGTCCCAGAAAGCCAAAACTTCCAAGGCAAAGGATGAGCTGACAAGCGCTTTAGCCGCTATGGAAAAGCTAAAGGAGAGTTTCAACAAGGAACGGGCGGATTGGAACACAGAAAGATCTGATTTGCAGAAAAGATCCGAGGATGCAGAAGCAGCTCTCAAACCGGTGGTAGACGAGCTGACTAGTGTAAAGCGGCAATTACATGCTATGACTGCTGTTGTGTTTGGTAAGCGTCCTTGCTCTATACTTTCAACATATCTTCCCATGTGTTGCCGGTTTACTGACGTTTGTAATGATGCAAGAACTCGCATTAGTCATCTGGGCTCTGATGTTCAGAAGAAGCTAAAGGCCGCCTATACACTGATAGAGCAATTGTACACCGGTGCGCAACGAATTATCTGCACCGCGTCTCACAATAAACCACCCCCGACGTTAATCAAGGACACCTTAGACAGGCTATCTATGTTTCCTGCCCGGGTAGAAGAGCTAAAAAGATCTGCTGCAAGGGCTAGCACTCTGAACGCACTAACCCGGGCAAAGGCATGGGTGCCTGACCTTGATCCGGTGGACGTGGCTAAAGGCTACCCAAGCTTAAAAGAAGACAGGTCAGAATTTGATAATGAAGATCTCTGCGCCATAAACCGGGAAGTGCGTCCACTGGCTTGTCAACTTGCTGAAGAGGCTGATCTTTCATTTTATCAAGCGAGTTATGACACCAATAACAAGCGGGTTGCTGCACCGACTCCTGAGGCTCAAAACCTGATCCCTCCAATACATAAGCACACTTATGCCCCTGACATTGAACAATCCACCCTTATAAGTGACAAAGCTGTGTTCCAAGCTTTAACTGGGATCGACTAGACAACTATTGACTTCCAGCCGCTGGGTAGAAACGAAGAGGGTGAACCGGTGCAAGATGATCCGCAGCCGTCAGGTCAAGCTGGTGGCCAACCATAATCCGAAGGCCGGTTTAATCTTCCACGTGTTGCAACACGTATTTGAAAAACAATTGCCCTGTTGGGCAATGAAACGCCTTGTAATAGGCTGGTTAAAACACTTGGTCTGTTATGCCTTTGTGCATATTTACCTGCGCCTGACACTTGGTCTGTTATGCCTTCATTTATAATCCATTGCAATTTATTCAAGCTATCCCTGCAGATAGGAAGTTTAAAGCACCCTGGAGATTTACCACCGGGCGGGCCATAATGCCCAAATATATACATAACCAAGGTTGTAAAAAGATAACCAAATATGGAAATACGTGATACATGTGACCTTGAGTCATAATGTTGGCTAACCAACTTTGTAGTGAGGGTAACAGCCCTAATTTGGAATATCAGTAACTCCTGTCATATTATGCCGGTTTACAATAAAACCATTGTAATAAAAAATGGTTTATTCAATACTGGTGACTTTAAGTCGAAACCAGACCGGGTTTAAGAAACTCCGGGTTATAAGTGATTATGTACTGACAAGTTGATGACCATCGGTTTATCAAAAACATCATAAGCCTTATCAAAAGAGAGGAAAAAACTTAGCAAAAAGCAAATGAAACCCTTGTAGTCGAGGCTTTTCACGGGATGCCAGGCCCCAAATTCGAGGCTTTTCATGGGTTGCCAGGCCACTGAGTTAAACCATTTTACAAAGCCTTTTAAGATGGTCATCAATCCTTAACCAATCATCATTTTAACTTGACAAGTTCAAGGTCTTTTTAGAGTAACTTGTCAAAGTTCGATGGGTCATACCAGGTTTACCTGGGCGGAGTAACTTACTTAAAGAGGTAGGCTAGCCCAGGGTTTTAGGTGTATACACCAGGCTTCCAAGCCATGGCTTGATAGCCTATTACAAGTGTAGATTCTTTGTTCATTTCGACAGCAAAGAATCCCCAAGTAACATTTTGAGCTATACTTAGTGGGTGCCTATTTTTGAGTTGTTGCTTTACAACACTCTCTTTGGCCCCGGATTGATTTGGCTTTGAGCCGATCAAGAGGTGTGACTATGGTTCGGATATGACCAAGCCCCTAAGTGATGTTGCGGCATTGCGCCGATCAAGAGGTGTACTATGGTTCGGATACGACCAAGCCCCCAAGTGATGTTGTATAAAGCTTTGATAAGCTGAATCAAGGGGTAAACCGGATGCCGCTTTATAAACAGAAGCTCCATGTAACCACACATGATGTAAGAAAAACAACAGATACCCCGCTTTAGCTGAGGTTCCGGTTTATTATATTGATCATAATATATACATTGTCATAACTATATACATAAGCAGAGCCTATGGCTCAAGTATAGTAGGGCCAAAGATGAGCGATATTCCATGGCCGGTGGGTCTCCTCCTCCGATTTACGTGAGTCTTTGTGCTCTCGAACATCGATTAGGTAGTATGACCCGTTGTGCAGATTCTTGCTGACCACAAAGGGTCCTTCCCAAGGGGGGGATAACTTGTGCATATTCGTCTGATCCTGGATGAATCGGAGCACCAAATCGCCTTCTTGAAAGGTTCTGGTTCTAACCCAGCGGTTGTGATAACGATGCAGATCTTGCTGATAAATCGCTGAACGGGCTGCTGCCATGTCACGCTCCTCATCTAACAGGTCTAGAGCTTCCTGCCGTGCCTTCTCATTGTCAGCTTCGACATATGCCGCCACACGGGGTGAGTCATGACGGATGTCACTAGGAAGAACCGCCTCCGCTCCATAAACCATGAAAAAGGGCGTGTATCCCGTCGATCTGTTGGGTATTGATGCTCCATAACACAGAAGGTAACTTGATGACCCACAAGTATAGGGGATCTATCGTAGTCCTTTCGATAAGTAAGAGTGTCGAACCCAACGAGGAGCAGAAGGAAATGGTAAGCGGTTTTCAGCAACGTATTCTCTGCAAGTACTAAAATAAGTTGTAACAGATAGTTTTGTGATAAGATAAATTGTAACGAGCAACAAGTAATAAAAGTAAATAAAGTGCAGCAAGGTGGCCCAATCCTTTTTGTAGCAAAGGACAAGCCTGGACAAACTCTTATAATGAGAAAAGCGCGCCCGATTCGCGTTCGGTACTTTGATAATTTGATATGTGGGTGGACCGGTGCTTGGGTGTTGTTCTTACTTGAACAAGCATCCCACTTATGATTAACCTCTATTGCAAGCATCCGCAACTACAACAAAAGTATTAAGGTAAACCTAACCATAGCATGAAACATATGGATCCAAATCAGCCCCTTATGAAGCAACGCATAAACTAGGGTTTAAGCTTCTGTCACTCTAGCAACCCATCGTCTACTTATTACTTCCCAATGCCCTCCTCTAGGCCCAAATAATGGTGAAGTGTTATGTAGTCGACGTTCACATAACACCACTAGAGGACAGACAACATACATCTCATCAAAATATCGAACGAATACCAAATTCACATGACTACTAATAGCAAGACTTCTCCCATGTCCTTAGGAACAAACGTAACTACTCACAAAGCATATTCATGTTCATAATTAGAGGGGTATTAATATGCATAAAGGATATGAACATATGATCTTCCACCAAATAAACCAACTAGCATCAACTACAAGGAGTAATCAACACTACTAGCAACCTACTAGTACCAATCCCGGACTTGGAGACAAGAATTGGATACAAGAGATGAACTAGGGTTTTGAGAGGAGATGGTGCTGGTGAAGATGTTGATGGAGATTTCCCTCTCCCGATGAGAGGAGCATTGGTGATGACGATGGCGATGATTTCCCCCTCCCGGAGGGAAGTGTCCTCGGCAGAACAGCTCTGCCGGAGCCCTAGATTGGTTCCGCCAAGGTTCCGCCTCGTGGCGGTGGAGTCTCGTCCCGAAAGGTTGCTTATCAATTTTTCCTCGACGAAAGAACTCATATAGCAAAAGATGGGCATCGGAGAGCCAACGGGGGGCCCACGAGGCAGGGGGCGCGCCCAGGGGGGTAGGGCGCGCCCCCCACCCTCGTGGCCTGGTGGGGCCCCTCTGGTGAACTTCCTCTGCTCAATATTTTTTATATATTCTGAAAATAACTTCCATGGAGTTTCAAGACTTTTGGAGTTGCGCATAATAGGTCTCTAATATTTGCTCCTTTTCCAGCCCAGAATTCCAGCTGCCGGCATTCTCCCTCCTTATGTAAACCTTGTAAAATATGAGAGAATAGCCATAAGTATAGTGACATAAAGTGTAATAACAGCCCATAATGTGATAAATATCGATATAAAAGCATGATGCAAAATGGACGTATCAACTCCCCCAAGCTTAGACCTCGCTTGTCCTCAAGCGGAAGCCGATAACGATAAATATGTCCCCATGTTTAGAGGTAGAGGTGTCGATAAAAATAAAGTACGGACATGAAGGCATCATGATTATGTTCATAATAGCAACATATATGGATATTGTCATATGATTACTTATACTCAAGTAATAATCTATTCACAATGCAAAAGTATGAACCATAAACTTTATTGAGAACTAACAAGCTATAAACTCAGTCATTGAAGAAATTGCAATTTATCATAACATCAGAAAAGAGTCTCTGTCAGAGCTTAATAGCAAGTCTACATACTCAACTATCATTTAGTCTTTCATAATTGATAACACTCATGCAATACTTGTGGTTACGGAGTTTTAATCGGACATAGAGAAAGATAGGGGTCTATATTTTCGCCTCCCAACCTTTTACCTCAAGGGTAATGTCAACAATAATAACTCATGCTCCCCTACATCCAATTAGATATATCTATCAGGATCTTTCCAACATACTGTGCTTGCCAAAGGATAAAATGTAAAAAGGAAAGGTGAAGATCACCATGACTCTTGCATAAGGTAGAAGATAATAGTAACAGATAGGCCCTTCGCAGAGGGAAGCAGAGGTTGCCATGTGCTTTTATGGTTGGATGCACAAAATCTTAATGTGAAAGAACGTCACTTTATATTGCCCCTTGTGATATGAACCTTTATTATGCAGTCCATCGCTTTTATTTCTTCCACATCACAAGATCGTATAAAGCTTATTTCTCCCACACTAATAAGTCATACATATTTAGAGAGCAATTTTTATTGCTTACACCAATGACAACTTACTTGAAGGATCTTACTCAATCCATAGGTAGATATAGTGGACTCTCATGGCAAAACTGTTTTAAGGGTTTTTGGAAGCACAAGTAGTATCTCTATTTGGTGCTGAGAACAGGGTCGGGCCCATAGTGGTGCAGAAAGTGCGGCCCGCACAGGGCCCAAAATTCTAAGGGGCCCCATATTTTTTATATAGGTCTAGTAATAATTAAGCGCTACTGCCTACTGGGCCAAGCGACTAGGCCCATCGGCCATCGAGCGAGAGCGACGAGGCATCGAGCGTGATCCTCGGTCAGTCGATCGCTACATTATCTAAAAAAATCTAAAACAAAAAAGATCGCTACAGGGAGTCAGGGATCGGGATCGTGGCTACGCTACATGAAAATAACCTCTCGTGCGCTCGTCGCCTAGAGCTCTCGACTCCTCCACACCTGGAGCCCGCGACGTCAACGCCTCGTCCCTCGGAGGCTCTTCCTTGGTCCCGTCCTCCCTGGTTCTTAGATCGATCGGAATTCAGATTCCAGCCAACTAAGCGTCAGGCCGCTGTCGCGGTGCCGCCGTTGCCTTTCTCGCCTCCTTCCTGAAATTTCAGACTCGTCGACATCGTCTCATTGGATTGACCGATGACCGACGCAAGCCTATGCTTAGCGAGTTATTCTTTTCGATTAACTTCAGTTCTTACTCCTAATTCCTAATTTTCTAATTAATTATTGGCACGGATCGTTAGTGTGTTACTTCATTAGCGATTAGTTCTTACCTCCTCGGTTAAATATGATAGGACCGAAAATTAGGTGAGTTAGACCATTCGTCTAATTGACAAACATTGACGTATGATCTCCAATTGATATATGCTATGTATAAATTTTATTTTATTTTATTTATCTTCCTTATCTTGTGTTTCAATAATACAGATTTGAGTCATCATGGAGAAGATTGATTAAGAGGGTATCATTGAAGGTTTCATTTCAAAGACTGCTACAAAAATGAGGATGTTCAAATAATTAGCAAGCGGGAGTTGGATAGGTATGACTTTTTATATTTCCAATTGTTATGTCCAATTATAATTTTTTTTCATGAGATATATATACATTGTAATTGCTTGTAAGTTCATTTTTGTGTGAAATAGGGCCCCATTTTTTAGTTTCGCACAGGGCCCCGGATTTTGCCGGCCCGGCCCTGGCTGAGAATTTGGCTAGCATGTGAGGGAAAGGCAAGCTCAACATGTTGGATGATCCGTGACAACATACTTTATCTCAGATATAAGAAAACATAACCCATTACATTGTCTTCCTTGTCCAACGTCAATTCTTTAGCATGTCATATTTTAATGAGTGCTCCCAATCATAAAAGATGTCAATGATAATATATTTATATGTGAAACCTCTCTTTCCTTATTACTTCATATTAATTGCAACGATGACCAAAACTATGTTTGTGAACTCCCAACAACTTTTAATCATCGTACTCTTTCTATGTGAAGTCATTACTCTCAATAAGATCAATATGAACTCTTTGTTTCTTCTTATTCTTTTTTTCTCTTTTTTTTTCTTTTATTCACTCAAGATCATAGCAAGATAATCAAGCCTTTGAATCAACACTACTCTTTATTATATATAGTTCACGGACTCGATTACATAGAGAGATCATAAAGCAAAACTCAAAACTAGATCATGCCATAAACTTTATTCTACTAGATCAAGATACTACTAATAGGATCAAACTAAGAAAAACAGTAAAGATAGGAGTGTGATGGTGATACGATACCGGGACACCTCCCCCAAGCTTGGCAGTTGCCAAGGGGAGTGCCCATACCCATGTGATTATGTCTACTTCTTCGCAGGTGATGATGACAGAGTTGTTGATGATGTAAGTTGTGCTTTTAGCTTCTTCATATTGTAGTTGAGGAGAGAAATTTCCTCCTTTAAATCATCGACCTCTGACTCCAGCTTCAAAATCTTGTCACATAAATCCCCTTTGCTTTTCTGCCAAAAACGCGAAGGAATAGATCGGTTGTTAGATAGCTTAGCCCTCTTAGGGAGACTAGATTTCTTGAACTTCATGTGCATATCCCCGGGTTGAGGTAGAGGGATATCCTCCTCCTCTGAACTTGAATCTTTGATCCTCATCAAATAAGCATCCTCCTCCTCATCCGTAGTTCGACCACAAGGAGATAGATCCCCATAGGTCTTTGGGTCAGTAATGAGGTATGAGACATAGCTCTCTCCATCGGAATCCTGAGATGACATCTTGCTCCAAACCTGCTACAGAAACAGCTCGAAACAAAAACAGAGGATATTTGCGTGATACGGGAGTCAAAACCTTTGGGAGATTATATAATGAATTTTTACCGACCAAAATACGTATCGTGCAAGAAAACGGAGTCCGGAAGGCACACGAGGTGCCCATGAGGTAGGGGCGCGTCTAGGGGGTAGGGCGCGCCCTCCACCCTCGTGGGGCCCTCGTGTCCTTCCCGGACTGCTACTTATTTTTCTGTTTTTCTAAATATTCCAAAACGGAGAAATATTGCCTTAAAAACTGTTTTGGAGTCGGTTTACTTACCATACCACATACCTATTCCTTTTCGGAGTCTGAAACATTCTGGAAAGTTTCCCTTATGTATTCCTCCGGGGTTACGGTTTCAATAACATTGGTTTCAACATTTGTGGGATTACCTGAGATATAATGTTTGATTCTTTGACCGTTTACCACCTTCGGATTTGTGCCTTCGAAGTTGTTGATTTTTATGGCACCGGAACGATAGACCTCCTCGATAACGTAGGGGCCTTCCCATTTAGAGAGGAGTTTTCCTGCAAAAAAACTTAAACAAGAGTTGTATAATAATACAGTATCCCCTACATTAAACTCACGCTTTTGTATCCTTTTGTCATGCCATCTTTTAACTTTTTCCTTAAACAACTTGGCATTCTCATAAGCTTGGGTTCTCCATTAATCAAGTGAGCTAATGTCAAACAATCTCTTCTCATCGGCAAGTTTGAAATCATAGTTGAGCTCTTTAATAGCCCAGTAAGCCTTATGTTCTAGCTCGAGAGGTAAGTGACATGCTTTTCCATAAACCATTTTATATGAAGACATACCCATAGGATTTTTATATGCAGTTCTATAGGCCCATAATGCACCATCAAGTTTCTTGGACCAATTCTTTCTAGATCTATTAACAGTCTTTTGCAAAATTAATTTGAGCTCTCTATTACTCAATTCTACTTGACCACTAGACTGTGGGTGATAGGGAGATGCAATTCTATGATTAACATCATATTTAGCAAGCATTTTACGGAAAGCACCATGAATAAAATGTGAACCACCATCAGTCATTAAATATCTAGGGACTCCAAACCTCGGAAAAATAACTTCCTTAAGCATTTTAATAGAAGTGTTATGATCAGCACTACTAGTTGGAATAGCTTCTACCCACTTAGTAACGTAATCAAAAGCAACTAAAATATGTGTATATCCATTAGAGGCAGGGAAAGGTCCCATAATCGAAGCCCCAAACATCAAATGGTTCAATAACAAGTGAATAATTCATAGGCATTTCTTGACGTCTACTAATATTACCAATTCTTTGGCATTCATCACAAGACAAGACAAACTTACGGGCATCTTTGAAGAGAGTAGGCCAATAAAAGCCAGATTGTAATACCTTGTGTGCAGTTCTATCTCCAGCGTGGTGTCCTCCATAAGCTTCGGAGTGACACTTGCGTAGGATCTGTTCCTGTTGATGCTCAGGTACACAACGTCTAATAACACCATCTACTCCTTCTTTATAAAGGTGTCGGTCATCCCAAAAGTAATGTCTCAAATCATAGAAGAACTTTTTCTTTTGTTGGTCTATCAAACTAGGTGGTATAAATTTAGAAACAATATAATTAGCATAATCAGCATACCATGGAGTACTACGAGAAGTGTTTATAACATTTAATTGCTCATCAGGAAAACTATCATCAATAGGTAGTGGGTCATCAAGAACATTTTCTAACCTAGACAAGTTGTCTGCAACGGGGTTCTCAGCTCCCTTTCTATCAACAATATGCAAATCAAATTCTTGTAGCAAGAGAACCCATCTAATAAGTCTAGGTTTAGCATCTTTCTTTCCATAAGATATTTAATAGCAGCATGATCAGTGTGAATAGTTACTTTAGAATCAACAATGTAAGGTCTGAAGTTATCACAAGCAAATACAACTGCTAAAAGTTCTTTTTCAGTTGTAGCATAATTTCTTTGAGCATTGTCTAGATCTTACTAGCATAATGGATAACATTTAATTTCTTATCAACTCTTTGCCCTAGAACAACACCTACAACATAATCACTAGCATCACACATAATTTCAAAGGGTAAATTCCAGTCAGGTGGCTGAACGATAGGTGTAGAAATGAATGCTTTCTTAAGTACTTCAAATGCTTCTACACAATCATCATCAAAAAAAATGGTATATCCTTTTGTAATAAATTAGTCAGAGGCCGAGAAATTTTTGAGAAGTCCTTAATGAACCTCCTATAAAATCTGGCATGACCAAGGAAACTTCTTATACCTTTGATGTCCTTGGGACATTGCATCTTTTCAATAGCATCAACCTTGGCTTTATCAACTTCAATACCTCTTTCAGAAACTTTATGCCCCAAGACAATACCTTCATTAACCATAAAGTGGCACTTTTCCCAATTCAAAACAAGATTAGTTTCTTCACATCTCTGCAAAAACTCGATCAAGGTTGCTCAAGCAATCATCAAAAGAGGATCCATAGACGGAAAAGTCATCCATGAAAACCTCACAAATCTTTTCACAAAAGTCAGAGAATATAGCCATCATGCATCTTTGAAAGGTAGTAGGTGCATTACATAAACCAAAAGGCATACGTCTATAAGCAAAAGTATCAAAAGGGCAAGTAAAAGTGGTCTTTGATTGATCTTTAGCTGACACAGTTATTTGAGAGAAACCAGAATAACCATCTAGAAAGCAATAGTGTGTATGCTTGCATAATCTTTCTAGCATTTGATAGAAAAAAGGTAAGGGGTAATGATCCTTTTTAGTAGCTTTATTTAATTTATGGAAATCAATTACCATCCTATAACCTGTAATAATTCTTTGCAGAATCAATTCATCTTTATCATTAGGAACAACAGTAACACCTCCCTTCTTAGGGACACAATGGACAGGACTTACCCACTGACTATCAGCAACGGGATAAATTATACCTGCCTCAAGAAGCTTTAGTATTTCTTTTCTTACCACTTCTTTCATCTTAGGGTTAAGCCTTTGTTGGTGATCACGCACCGCTTTGGCATCTTCTTCCAAATTTATTTTATGTTGACATAGAGTGGGACTAATGCCCTTAAGATCATCAAGAGTATATCCAATAGCAGCTCGGTGCTTCTTCAGAGTTTTCAATAATCTCTCTTCTTCATGCTCTGAAAGTTTAGCACTAATAATAACATGATATATCTTCTTTTCATCAAGATAAGCATATTTAAGATTACCAGGCAACGGTTTAAGTTCAAACACGGGATCACAATTGGGTGGAGGAGGATCCCCTAGGATTTCAACAGGCAAATTGTGTTTCAGAATAGGTTCCCGCTTAGAGAATACTTCATCTATTTTCCTTCTTTCATTCATAAACATATCATTTTCATGTTCTAGCAAATATTGTTCTAAAGGATCACTAGGAGGTATGGTAATAGAAGCAAGACCAATAATTTCATCCTTACTAGGCAATTCTTCTTCACGGTGTTTTCTACTAAATTTAGAGAAATTAAACTCATGAGACATATCACCCAAACCAATAGTAACAACATTATTTTCGCAGTCTATCTTAGCATTAACGGTGTTCAAGAAGGGTCTACCAAATATAATGGGACAAAAGCTATCTTGTGGGTAACCAAGAACAAGAAAATCAGCAGGATATTTAGTTTTCCCACACAAGACTTCGACATCTCTAACAATTCCCATTGCTGATATAGTATCTCTATTGGCAAGTTTAATTGTAACATCAATTCCTTCTAACTCAGCAGGTGCAATTTCATGCTTAATTTCTTCGTATAAAGTATGCGGTATAACACTAGCACTAGCACCCATATCACATAAGCCATGATAACAATGATCTCCTATTTTAACAGAAATAACAGGCACGCCAATCATAGGTCTATGTTTATCTTTAGCACAAGGTTTGGCAATTCTAGCAGTTTCATCGCAGAATTGAATAACATGCCCATCAATATTATTAGACAAGAGATCTTTAACAATAGCAATATTAGGTTCAACTTTAACTTGCTCAGGAGGTGTATAAGTTCTAATATTGCTTTTACGAACCATAGTTGAAGCTTTAGCATGATCCTTTATTCTAACAGGGAAAGGTGGTTTCTCAACATAAGAAGTAGGGACAATAGGATCATTATAAGTGACAGTCTTTTCTTCAATTTTAATAGGTGCAGCTACTTTTACTTCTATGGGAGGATGATATTTAAACCACTTCTCCTTGGGGAGATCAACATAAGTAGCAAAAGATTCACAGAAAGAAGCTACTATCTCATAATCAAGTCCATATTTAGTGCTAAATTTACAGAAAATATCAGTATCTATAAAAGCTTTAACACAATCAAACTTAGGTGTCATACCTGACTCCTTACCTTCGTCGAGATCCCAATCTTCAGAGTTGCATTTAATTCTATCCAATAAATTCCATTTGAATTCAATAGTCTTCGTCATAAAAGAGCCAGCACAAGAAGTATCGAGCATGGTGCAATTGTTATTAGAAAGCCGAGCATAAAAACTTTGAATAATTATTTCTCTTGGGAGCTCATGATTGGGGCATGAATATAACATTGATTTAAGCCTCCCCCAACCTTGAGCGATGCTTTCTCCTTCGCGAGGCCAAAAATTATATATATATATATATATATATATATATATATATATATATATATATATATATATATATATATATATATATATAGTATCATCACATAGCTTATACCATGTCAATGCATCTCCCTCCAAAGATAAAGGGAAGACCTTCCTCTTAACAACATCATCGGGATGCTTTGTTCCATCTCCTACAAAAGGATTATCTAGCAGTTTTTCTATCATACCCGAAGGAACTTCAAAAGGAACATTTACATTTTCAATACGTTCAGTAGGTTGAGGAGCAACTCTTTGCTCTACTGGTCGGGGTGAAGATACCCCGAACAAGCCCCTCAGAGGATTACTTTCCATAGTAACAAGTGACAGTAAATTTCAGCACACTATATAAATTTTCCATACCAAGTTCCACCTACCAAAGGCGCTTCACTCCCCGGCAACGACGCCAGAAAAGAGTCTTGATGACCCACAAGTATAGGGGATCTATCATAGTCCTTTCGATAAGTAAGAGTGTCGAACCCAACGAGGAGCAGAAGGAAATGATAAGCGGTTTTCAGCAAGGTATTCTCTGCAAGTACTGAAATAAGTGATAACAGATAGTTTTGTGATAAGATAAATTGTAACGAGTAACAAGTAATAAAAGTAAATAAAGTGCAGCAAGGTGGCCCAATTCTTTTTGTAGCAAAGGACAAGCCTGGACAAACTCTTATAATGAGAAACGCGCTCCCGAGGACACACGGGAATATCGTCAAGCTAGTTTTCATCATGTTCATATGATTCGCGTTCGGTACTTTGATAATTTGATATGTGGGTGGACCAGTGCTTGGGTGCTGTTCTTGCTTGCAAGAGCATCCCACTTATGATTAACCTCTATTGCAAGCATCCGCAACTACAACAAAAGTATTAAGGTAAACCTAACCATAGCATGAAACATATGGATCCAAATCAGCCCCTTACGAAGCAACGCATAAACTAGGGTTTAAGCTTCTGTCACTCTAGCAACCCATCATCTACTTATTACTTCCCAATGCCCTCCTCTAGGACCAAATAATGGTGAAGTGTTATGTAGTCAACGTTCACATAACACCACTAGAGGATAGACAACATACATCTCATCAAAATATCGAACGAATACTAAATTCACATGACTACTCATAGCAAGACTTCTCCCATGTCCTCAGGAACAAACGTAACTACTCACAAAGCATATTCATGTTCATAATCAGAGGGGTATTAATATGCATAAAGGATCTGAACATATGATCTTCCACCAAATAAACCAACTAGCATCAACTACAAGGAGTAATCAACACTACTAGCAACCTACTAGTACCAATCCCGGACTTGGAGACAAGAATTGGATACAAGAGATGAACTAGGGTTTTGAGAGGAGATGGTGCTGGTGAAGATGTTGATGGAGATTGCCCTCTCCCGATGAGAGGAGCGTTGGTGATGACGATGGCGATGATTTCCCCCTCCCGGAGGGAAGTGTCCCTGGCAGAACAGCTCTACTGGAGCCCTAGATTGGTTCCGTCAAGGTTCCGCCTCGCGGTGGCGGAGTCTCGTCCCGAAAGGTTGCTTATCAATTATTCCTCGATGAAAGAACTCATATAGCAAAAGATGGGCATCGGAGGGCCAACAGGGGGCACACGAGGCAGGGGGCGCGCCCAAGGGGGTAGGGCGCGCCCCCCACCCTCGTGGCCAGGTGGGGCCCCCTCTGGTGAACTTCTTCCGCTCAATATTTTTTATATATTCTGAAAATAACTTCCGTGGAGTTTCAGGACTTTTGGAGTTGCGCAGAATAGGTCTCTAATATTTTCTCCTTTTCCAGCCCAGAATTCCAGTTGCCGCCATTCTCCCTCCTTATGTAAACCTTGTAAAATAAGAGAGAATAGGCATAAGTATAGTGACATAAAGTGTAATAACAGCCCATAATGCAATAAATATCGATATAAACTCCTTACGCTTGTCATGTGTGTTGGTATTAGCCACAAAGTCTAAGATATGGTCCGCCTTACGCTTGCCGCCGTTTCCATGACTCGGCGAGTTATGCTGCTACCCCTTGGTGTTGCCACTCCTCTTTCGCTTCCCTGTCTTATCATCGTCAGACTCGGGGTCCTTGGTACTATCAGAGTCGGCATACTTTACCAGAGCTTCCATAAGTGTTCCCATGTCATTACAATGGCGTTTGAGCCATCCCAATTTCAACTTCAGGGGTTCAAACCGGCAATTGTCTTCCAATGTTAAAACTGCGGTATCAGCGTTGATGCGGTCCGATGAATGCAAAATCTCCGAAACCCGGCGCACCCAACGGGTTGTTGATTCTCCTTCCTCCTGGACACAGGCAGCTAAGTCCACAATTGACATGGGCTGCTTGCATGTATCCTTGAAATTCTGGATAAACCGGGCTCTCAACTCGGCCCATGACCTAATAGAATTAGCCGGTAAGCTCTTTAGCCAAGTGCGGGCCGTCCCCTCTAGCATCATGGTGAAGTATTTAGCACACGCGGTATCGTCCACATCCAACATCTCCATTGCCATCTCATAGCTTTCAAACCATGTCTCGGGGGATAAATCGGCGGTGTAATTCGGCACTTTGCGCGGTCCTTTGAAATCCTTGGGCAGGCGCACGTTGCGCAGCGCTGGGACGAGACACGGTACTCCCAAAGAGCTGGAAGTAACTCCTGGTTCCACTGACGTGGTTGGACGAACCAGAGTAAGTTGACGGGCTTCATGTTGCGCCGCTAACTCGGCCTCTCTACGTGCCCGAGCCCGGTCCACCACATCCTGAGCATCACCATTGCCACCCGCCGGGTTATGGCCGCGGGGCGGATCATGGTTTCGCACACTGCTTGACACAGTCGGTTCATCAATACGCCTGCTGTAGCTCCGGCTTGGGCGGGGAGTAGAATGGATCCTCTCGCGACTATATGAATAAGCCTCCTGCTGAACCAAAGCTGTCTGAAGAAGCTCCCTAACCCGTCACGTCTCGACTGCCATCGGAGACTCGCCTTCGATCGGGATAGCAGCCAGCCGTGAAGCGGTAGCAACAATGTTGTCCATCGGGTTAGAGTAATGACCCGATGGTGTTGGGTCATGCTGTGTCACAATGTTGTTCTGGTGAGGCGGATCCACCAAACATCGCTGAATGGGCGCCCCCGCTCCAGGTGCCTCCGCTCGGTTTACCACCGGCGGATTACTGGTCCCTGCTCCTGGGGTATTAAAGAGGTTCCTAGCTTCATAAACCGGCGGCAGGCGAGATCGGTACCTCCTCTCCGGGACATCGTTCGACGCACTCTGATCCAGCATAAGCCGGTAAGCCTGTGCATCCAATGCGGCCCGCTCCGCAGCCATCCTGGTATCCTCAGCTGCCAAGTCGTCTTTGGCCTGGGTGATCTGATCTTTCACCTTCGCGATTTCCGCATTATGTGCATCTTGATCCGCCGGGTTAACCTCCGCCATCAGCGTCGCCAAAGCGTCAAATAAATCAGATAGAACCTGAGCCGGCGGTCGCACAGGGCCTCCTGCCCCGGCCGCTGTCACTGCTGCGGATCCGGAAATCATCGCCGCTACGGTCGAAGAGTGGAGCGCTGGTTGCGTACCGGCCATGAAGATCGCAACCCGGTTTGGCGGATCAAAGGGGTCCGGAATACTGTCGCCATCGGAATAGCCCCCACTCCGGCCATCTTGCAATTGATATAACGACTCACTCTCTCCGGTAGATGACTCGTCGCCGGAATAAACGACGGTTTCACCACCAGATTCCGATCTATCCTCAGATTCCCCTTCGTGGATGACTCCCACGAAGGCACGCTTCATGACAGGCTTAACCCGGGTAGATCTCGCACGCTGAGCCGTTTCGACGAGGTCGGTGCAGATGTCCGGCTCAGGGCCCGGTTCGCCGATCTTGCCAATGAAAACAAGTACAACGTCGAAGGGGACCCGGTACCCGTACTTGATTGAGCCGGCCTCGGGGCCCCAACCTGCATCGTCGATATAGAGCTTGCCGCGACGACTCTTGGTCATCCAGCCCACAGCATAGCCCTTGAGTCCTTCGAAGCTGCCCTCTAAGACCTCGAAACCATCGTGCGATAGCCCCACGGTGGGCGCCAACTGTCGTGGTTTTGTCACGGCAGATGTCCTAGAGAAAGGACTTAGTCATGGAGCCATTGCTACGGGTTAGCTTAAAGGGGTTAAAGTAGACAAGGGACGCAAAGAGTTTATACTGGTTCGGCCCCTTGCGGTGAAGGTAAAAGCCTACAATCCAGTTGTTGTTGGATTGCTTGGGTTTCGATGACCACGGAGCGAAGACGCTTTGCCTGAGTCTCGAGTTGTTGTCTGTTGTCCTGAACCGCCGCCGGGTCGTTCCCTTATATACACGAGTTGACGCCCGTCGGTTTACAGAATCCCGAGGCCGGCTCATAAACGTGTCCGGCTCGGTCTCTGCTCTTTCTATCTTACAACACAAGTTTACATATCCATACCAGTTTATGTCTACAGGCCTTAAACCGTCTTTGGGCCCTGGGCCTTCATAAAGCGTCACCGCCTTTATCTTCATGGGCTTCAGGTATAGTGAACCACTATGGGGTTAACCCGGCCTCTCCTGGCCGGTTTACGCCCAGCGGTAATATCCCCAACACCTGGTTCAAAAAACATAGCCATTTGCTTTCTTTTGGTATGTTAATGTAAAAGTGATGTTTTTGGTATTTTCTTCAAGAGCATGGAGCTATATGTCAATGATTTACCATCTTTTCGTTTTGTGGCAAACTCGTGTATCCGCTGATTTAGTACCCTTGATATTGTTGCCAGTTTGAAGGCATCGCATAGGCGCTCAATGAACCAGCTGCCGACCAAGGAATCATGCGTTGAGGACTTCATATTATCCTTAGAACTGTTTATCTTGACGATCACAGTTTGATTATCACAGTTCATCGGGATGGGGGGTATTGGTTTTTCAACCATAGGTAACTCCATCAAGAGCTCACGAAGCCACTCTGCTTCAACAGTTGCAGTGTTTAATGCTGTGATTTCTGCTTCTTTAGTTGACCTCGTTAAGATGGTCTGCTTGCAAGACTTCCATGAAACAGCGCCACCACCAAGTGTAAAAACATAACCACTTGTGGCCTTAATCTCATCAGCATCAGATATCCATTTTGAGTCACTCTAACCCTCCAGTACCCTTGGATACCCAGTGTAGTGAATCCCATAGCTTGCAGTGCCTTTCAAGTAGCGCATAACTCTCTCAAGCGCATGCCAATGATCATCTCCAAATTTTGACACAAACCGACTCAGCTTGCTCACAGCAAAAGAGATGTCAGGCCTCGTGGCACTCGCCAAATACATGAGCGAGCCAATAATCTGAGAATACCTCAGTTGATCTCTAGCAATCCGTCGATTCTTTTGAGGCAACACACTAGCATCATATGGAGTTGGAGAAGGCGTGCAGTCTCTATACCCGAAACGGCTCAAGATATTTTCTACATAGTGAGAATGAAGCAGTGTGATCCCACCATTCTCATCTCTCAACAGCTTGATGTTTAAGATAATATCAGCTACTCTTAGATCCTTCATCTCAAAACAGCGAGATAAGAAATCCTTAACCTCCTTGATTAGATCAAGTTTGGTTCCAAAGATCAGTATGTCATTGACATACAGACAAAGAATAACTCTTTCGCCCCCACCATGGCAATAGTACACACACTTGTCACCATCATTTACTACAAAGCCGGTAGAAGTTAATGTTCTTTCGAACTTCGCATGCCACTCCTTAGGAGCTTGTTTAAGGCCATATAAAGACTTTAATAACTTGCACACCTTTCCTTCCTGACCAGGTACTACAAAACCATCTGGCTGGTCCATGTAAATTTCCTCCTTCAACTCTCCATTGAGGAAAGTTGTCTTAACGTCCATTTGATGAATGAGAAGACAATGTGAGGAAGCCAGTGATAGTAGCGCCAGAATAGTGGTTAGTCTAGCCACGGGTGAGTAAGTATCAAAGAAGTCTTCACCTTCTTTCTGGGTATAACCCTTGGCCACAAGTCGTGCCTTGTACTTTTCAATCGTACCATAAGGTCTAAACTTCTTCTTGAACACCCACTTACATCCTATAGGTTTGCACCCATAAGGACGGTTAGTTATCTCCCAGGTTTTGTTAGCTAAGATGGAATCCATCTCGCTACGAACAGCTTCCTTCCAATAGTCAACATCAGGAGATTTTCAATAAGAACATTTGAAGCACAATGCTAAAATTTCTTTAATAATTACCCCAAACACCGTTGTATGGGTAATGTCACGATATTTCTCTCCCCTTTCCTAAAGGGTTTTCTATGTTATATCCTATTATGGATATCATGCTCTGCTTGTCCTTGGGAAGGATATACCCCTGAAATATGTGTTTAAACACATTTTTCTTTTCCATTGTTCTGTTTAACCTGATGATCACATTTTCCTTTCCATTGGTTTGTTTGACCTTTCTTGTGATCTTTATGATCTAAGCAGTAATATTCTTCTGCTTATATAAACACCTTGTTGTACAACCATGTCAATAAGGACCTGTTACATTTGTCGATAGCATCCCAGTAACCACCGATGGACGAGAACTTTGCCTATTGGTCCGCCTCGTTCAACGAGCAGGAAGATGGTTCTCTTCGTCCCTCGCCCTAAGTACCAACGTTGTTACCGACATAACTGACATGATACTCTCTGACATGCCTCGCTATCATGACCGTGTAAAATGTCACAGCTCCTTAAAAAAACACATGGTGGGCCCATAACCCACAGTTCCATAGGATCGAAACCTGACTCTCCTGTACACCCCTGTTCTCAAGGTTGTTCCTCGCACGTGACCTCGTATGTAATTCCCGAGCCACCTTCCTAGTGACCTATTCTGGTATCAGACGCAATACTTATTCTCGTTGCTCTGAACCCCTTTTCACGCCCTGTTTCAGGCATCAAACGATTGCCTGCCCGCTTGAAACTTCTCCTGGTACCTTCTTACTTGCTCTTGATATCTTCTTAAGTTTAATCCGGGAGTTACTTTCCGCAACCTTCCCCGATGTTATCTACCAGATAGTCAACCTGGTAAGACCCGCCCTTCCCGAGTCTTCCCCATATCCCCTTCGTAAGTACGATGAAGATCCCGAAGACATGATGACGACTTCATCATTTTGACCTAAAGCAGAAGTATGAAGGCATCAATATATTGGATTGACCTCTTCGAGAAGAGCAACCAACACCGAGAAGACCCGCTAGAATTCCGTAACCAATCTCTCCCCCTTACTCCCCTCCTAAATCTCGGGACGAGATTTCTTGTAGTTGAGGAGAATTGTGACGCCCGGGTAATCAAGCTACAGTAACCCTCTGGTACTGAGGCCACGCCACCTCGATTATTGTTGTTAATCTCATGTTAGTTCGGAACCGATTCAATTCAAATTCAAATTCAAGCAAACAATAAACGTTTTCAAATATTAAAACTAAAATGTTCGGAGTGAACCAAATATTGCATAGGTAATTATGATGGAGAAACCACATTTTTATAAACGGTTTAGATGCCCTTAAGTAATTAAAACAGTAGGTAAAACAGCTAAATAAATGCCTTTTAGTTTTTATAAAATACTAAACTATTTTGCTCACGGGTAAAACATTTTGTGGCAGTAGTTGGAATTGTAACTCTATTTTAGTTATGGGGTTTTCTTTTGTAAAACTATAAACTATTAAGAGATAAAAGAAAACAGTAAAAAAAATAAACAAAAAGGAAGAAGAACAATAACAGAAAACAAACAGGCAAAAAAAAAACAAAAGACCCCCCCCCCCGCTGGGCCTCTTGGCCCAGCTGGCCAGAACCGACCGGCCCAGCCGGCCACCCCTCCCCACTCCCCTTATCCACTCCCTCGAGAAACCCCACAGACACCCCACTACTCCTCCCCGAAATATCTTCCCCCCTCTCTCCCGATTGGATCGGGATCGAGAGGAGGTCGCCGCGACGCCCGCCGCCGCCTCACCGGAGCCCCTCCCCACCGGACTGCTTCCCCGTCGCCCTTCGTCCCCGTCCACCTCCCCAAAGGCCAGCTCGAGCCTCGCCGCCCCTGGTCTCTACATCGCCCGTGAGCCTCGCCCCTCTCCACTCCCCTCTCCTCCCTACACCTGTGGCCGTCACGCTGCCCGTGCCCGCCGGTGGTGTCCGGCTTCCGCGCCCGCAATCACCCTCGACATCGCGCGCCCATTGGCCGCCCATCGCACGCACGCACACCGGCCCGACGCCTCTCCGCGCACCGCACGCGCCTACCCTGCATCCGCGCTCGCCCGTTGCCACTCGCGCGCGTGTGCCCGTCCGCCACTGCCGCTCCTGCCCGCTAGTGCTACTGCTCGTCGCGGCCAACCGCCCCGGCCCCGCTCCCGTCTCCAGCCCCCGGTCGCCTCCTCTTGCTGCCTGCGTAGCCCTCCCCCTCGCGCCCTGCGTTCGGGCCTCGCCTTGCTTGACGCTCACCCCGCTGCGGTCGCTTCTCCCTCGGCCGCCCCTGCTCGCCGGCGCCATCCCGCCCGCCTGCCACGCGCGCCACGCCCTACGCCGGCGACGCCCGCTGCTGCCCTTCGCGACGCCTGCCCGCGCGCCATCGCCGGCGGCACACCCCGCCATGGGTTCGGTTGAGCGAGCCAGCCGGTCTCTGTTGGATTAGTGGGATAACCCCCCAGATTAATTTAAGGGCTAACCCCCTGTGGGTATGACTAGTGAGGCCCGCCCCTGCTAGAACAAAAAAAATTAAAAGTAATAAAATAATAAAAATAATTATTAATTTAGTAATTAATTAACTTAATTAATTCTGTTTAGTTTAACCTAAACACTAGTTAACCTAATTAACTTTGTTAGTTAGTTAACAGGCAATGACACTCGGACCCACACGTAAGTTTGACTAAGTCAACAAGACTGTTGACTGCTGAGTGTGCAGTTGACCCAGTCAACGGACCCCATCTGTCAGGTTGACCAGTCAACAGTCAAACTTTGACTGTTGACTGGGTTGTTGAGTCAGCCCCCTGTCCCCACCAGTCAGCCCCATGTGTACACCTCTGGGTACACTTATGTGTACCCATAGCATTTAACCATTAATTTTCGAATTAAGACAATTAAATAAATCCTAAAAATGATTTAAATCTTTTAAAATTAATAGAAAATAAACCGTAACTCGGATGGAAAAACTTTATACATGAAAGTTGCTCAGAACGACGAGACGAATCCGGTTATGCAGCCCGTTTGTCCGCCACGCATCCCTAGCATAGCGAACACACAACTTTTCCCCTCCGATTCATATGTCCGAAACACGAAACACCGGGGATATTTTCCCGGATGTTTTCCCCCTTCACCAGTATCACCTCATACCGTGTTAGAACACGTCTAGCTCTGCCCGTTGTCCTGTTATGCACTTGCTTGCTATGTATTTACTGTTTCTTCCCCCTCTTGCCTCCGGTAGACCCCGTGACGATGCTGATGCCCCTGTGGTCGACTACGTCACCGACGACCCCTCCTTCTTGTCTGAGCAACCAGGCAAGCCCCCCCTTGATCACCAGATATCGCCTACTCTCCTCTATACTGCTTGCATTAGAGTAGTGTAGCATGTTACTACTTTCATTATTCCTATCCTGATGCATAGCCTGTCTTTGATACTGCTGTTGATACCTTTACCTGCAATCCTACTGCTTAGTATAGGATGCTAGTATTCCATCAGTGGCCCTACACTCTTGTCCGTCTGCCATGCTATATTACTGGGCCGTGATCACTTCGGGAAGTGATCGCGGGCATATACTATATACTTTACACTGTTACATTACCTGTGATACTGTTCGGAGTTGGGGGCTGAAGGGGCGGGTGGTTCCACCCAGGTAGTGGTGGGCCTGGGTTCCCGACGGCCCCTGACTGTTACTTTGTGGCGGAGCGACAGGGCAGGTTTGAGACCACCTAGGAGAGAGGTGGGCCTGGCCCTGGTCGGAGTTCGCGGATACTTAACACGCTTAACGAGATCTGGGTATTTGATCTGAGTCTGGCCATTTGGTCTATACGCACTAACCATCTACGCGGGAGTAGTTATGGGTATCCCGGCGTCGTGGTATCAGCCGAAGCCTTCGTGACGTCAGCGACGGAGCGGCGCGCGCCGGATTGGACTGGAACACCACTAGGCTAGGTCTGCTTCCGGCCGCCCTCGCAACGTGCAGGTGTGCTCAGGGCGATGGGCCCAGACCCCTGCGCGCTTAGGTTTAGACCAGCGTGCTGACCTCTCTGTTGTGCCTAGGTGGGGCTGCGACGTGTTGATCTTCCGAGGTCGGGCATGACCTAGGAAAGTGTGTCCGGCCAAATGGGATCAAGCGTGTTAGGCTATGTGGTGCACCCCTGCAGGGAAGTTTATCTATTCGAATAGCCGTGTCCCTCGGTAAAAGGACGACCCGGGGTTGTACCTTGACCTTATGACAACTAGAACCGGATACTTAATAAAACACACCCTTCCAAGTGCCAGATACAACCCGGTGATCGCTCTCTAACAGGGCATTGAGGAGGGGATCGCCGGGTAGGATTATGCTATGCGATGCTACTTGGAGGACTTCGGTCTACTCTCTTCTACTTGCTGCAAGACGGAGGCTACCAGAAGCGTAGTCTTCGACTGGATTAGCTATCCCCCTCTTATTCTGGCATTCTGCAGTTCAGTCCACTGATATGGCCCTTTACACCTATATCCATGCATATGTAGTGTAGCTCCTTGCTTGCGAGTACTTTGGATGAGTACTCACGGTTGCCTTGTTCCCCCATTTCCCCATTTCTCTACCCGATTGCTGCGACCAGACGACGGAGTCCAGGAGCCAGACGCCATCGTCGACGACGACTCCTACTACACTGGAGGTGCCTACTACTACATGCAGTCCGCTGATGACGACCAGGAGTAGTTAGGAGGATCCCAGGCAGGAGGCCCGCGCCTCTTTCGATCTGTATCCCAGTTTGTGCTAGCCTTCTTAAGGCAAACTTGTTTAACTTATGTCTGTACTCAGATATTGTTGCTTCCGCTGACTCGTCTATGATCGAGCATTTGTATTCGAGCCCTCGAGGCCCTAGCTTGTATTATGATGCTTGTATGACTTATTTATGTTTTAGAGTTGTGTTGTGATATCTTCCCGTGAGTCCCTGATCTTGATCGTACACGTTTGCGTGCATGATTAGTGTACGATTGAATCGGGGGCGTCACAACAGGATTCTCAACGTGTTCCATCGCAATGGTGGGTTCGGTAATTACATCGATTCCTCACTAGATGGAGTAGGTATCTCCTGATTTGATGAACTCGACATATCCTTCATAGGAAATATGTCCTCAAAGAAAGTTGCATCATTCGAATCCATAATCGTACCAACATGCATGTCGAATACCTCAGATTTTATTATCAAAAATCTATAGCCAATGCTATGAAAAGCATAGCCCAAAAGAACACAATCCATAGTTTTTGGTCCAAGCTTGCGCTTCTTAGGAATTGGTATACTAACTTTCGCCAAACAAACCCAAGAACATAGGTAAGAGAGTTTCAACATTTTCCTTTCCCATTCCTCAAATGGAGTACTGGTCTTATGCTTTGTGGGAACTCGGTTTAGGACATGACATGCAGTCATTAGCGCCTCCCCCACCATTCCTTGGAAAGACCCGATGTGACTAACATGGCATTAACCAAATCAGTTAGAGTTCGGTTCTTTATTTCGGCCACCCCATTAGACTGAGGTGAGTAGGGATGCATCCTCTCATGGATTATACCATGTTCTGCACAAAACAAATCAAATTCATTAGAAAAATACTCTCCACCATGATCGGACCTTAGCCGTCTAATTTTTTCAATCAAGTTGGTTCTCAGCTTCAGCTTTATAGTTTTTGAAGAAAGTTAAAGCCTCATCTTTTGATTTCAGAAGATACACATAACAATATCTAGTTGAGTCGTCAATCAACGTCATGAAGTATCTCTTTCCACCTTTTGTCAACACACCATTCATCTCACAAATATCAGAATGTATAAGCTCTAGTGGCGCCAAGTCTCTTGCCTCTGCAGTCTTATGGGACTTGCGAGGTTGCTTAGCTTGCACACATACTTAGCACTTGGAGCCTTTGACACTAGGGATTTTCGGAATTAAATTCATATTGGCTAGCCGCGTCATGCAACCAAAGTTAATATGACAAAGTCGTGAATGCCAAATATCAGACTCATTATTGTGGCAAACATTATTAATAACTTTAGTGCAAATATCTGACAAAGATAGGCGGAACAAGCCTCCGCACTCATAGCCTTTTCCAAAAAATTGTCCACACTTGGAAATTACAACTTTATTGGACTCAAAAACCAACTTAAAACCATCTCGACATAAATGGGAATCGCTGACAAGATTCTTATTGATGGACGACACATGATGAACGTTCTTCAGACGCACGGTCTTTCCCGAAGTAAACTTCAGATCAACCGTACCGACACCTCGAACAATGGCATGTGACCCGTTCCCCATCAGCACGTGAGAAGTCCATGTGGCCTGGTAAGAAGAAAACATGGAGGCGTTAGCACAAACATGTACATTAGCATCGGTGTCAATTAGCCAATCAGGGGATTGAAATACTGAAAGGATGGTAGGAAAAATACCGTACCCTGATTCCTTCATATTTGTATCACCGATGAAAACATTAGCGGACTTGCCGCTCTTCTCATGTTTGCGCTCCTCAAAGCGGTTAGGATATTTTGGAGCCCAGTGATTAGGATCACCGCAGACATGGCAAAGTCCCTTCCCCTTCTTATGAGAATTCTTCTTGAAGTTGGTAGAATGTGACGGCTTGTTCTTTGTATCAAACTTGCCTTTGCCCTGAGTTTTGTTCTTGTTGTTTTTGAACTTGTTGGTCTGGAAGTTCTTCTTCTGTACCATGTGAGCACTAGAAGGTCCCTCGGCAACTCGAGCACGTGTGTCCTTTGCTCTCGCCTTCTCTTCAACATCAAAAGTACCAATGAGATCTGAAACGGAAAACTCCTGTCTCTTGTGTCTCAGGGAAGTAGCAAAATTGTTCCACGAAGGTGGAAGCTTGGCAATGATGCCTCCGGCAACAAATTTGTCCGGCAACACACACTTGAAGTACTCAAGTTCTTTTGCGAGCGACTGTATCTCATGAGCCTGCTGCTGGACAACAAAGCGCTCATCAGTCATCTTGTAGTCATAGAATTGCTCCATGACATACAACTCATTGCCAGCGCCCGAGGCCCAAACTTAGCCTCGAGCGCAGCCCACATGTCCTTGCCGTTGTCAAACGACATATACGAATCCACAATGGAATCGTCCAGAACACTTAGAAGGGCACCTTTAAAGAGGGTATCGATCTTCTCAAAAGCTTCCTGCTGTGCAGGTTCAAGATTGCCCTCAGGCTTGCCCTTGGTGGCGTCATAGCAGTACATGGTCTGGAACCTGTAAACTGCTCTCGTGTGTCACCTTTTATATTGCACGCCCTTAAAGGTAGGCGGCTTCAGATGCGCAGCAAAACCACTCGGAGCAAATTGCCTATAATCAGGTTTTTGAGTTGTTGAAAATATGAGCAAATTACTACGGGATTTAATCCGAGAGATTAAACTAATCATGCGAGCTAGCACAGTAGATGAACAGATCACATACTAGAAACATGAATTCTACCACGATCTCGAACAAGAAGGATAGAATCACATACGGTGCAGTGGCATCAGCACCGTCGGCGTTGATGTTGTCGCCCATGTCGTTGAGGATGAGGTTGCCGAGGTCGGGGAAAAAGTCGCTGTTGGCGAAGTTGTCGTTGCCAGCATTCGCGACTGTTCTCCCCAAAAACCTGATCGCCCCTCTCCCGTATAGGAGAGGCGGGGTTTCGAAGGCCTGCTGTCCCTTCTCGCGGTGCACGCCGGAAGGAGGGATGAAGAAAACTTGCGTGGCGGCGCAATGCTCTGGAACGGTGGCACGTGAAAATTCTACCCCTGCCAGTTACGATCACAGTTGGAAGACCATGCAGGTTGAAAATATTCTCGGTGAAAGCTTTAGCGATAGTGTGTATAATTATTGGGTGTTTCATAGAAATAAAGTGTATGTATTTGGTCAACCTACCCACAGCTAAGATGTTTTTTTATCATAGAATAAATTTTGTTTCCACTCAGTGAAAATAATCTGAGATAAGACAAGCCATATATAAACGTCAAAAGGTCAAGAAAACACAACACGAACACCGACGAGAGCAGCGTCATATTTGAATTTAACTGAACTTCGATCAGCTGTCGAGTTCTTAAGAAGTTCAGACTTGGGCCCTCGACACCGGTGGCCTCAGGTGGTGCGCTCTCACCTGCAGTACTCTCTACACGCGATGGGTTCATGAGTAATGCTATATATTCTCTCCGTTCCTAAATATTTATCTTTCTAAAGATTTTAAATGATTACTACATATGGATGTATATAGACATATTTCAAAGTATAGATTCACTCATTGTGTTCCGTATGTAGTCACTTGTTCAAACCTCTAAAAAAACAAATATTTAGGAACCGAGGGAGTACCTATGTAGGGATTCTTACGTACCTCAGGCTGGGTTCATGAGTAATGCTACACCTAGGTAAGGATTCTTACGTACCTTACGTAATTGATGATTTGTCAGTTTTAATTCGTTATTAAGTTAGGCGCACGGGCTCACACGAGAGCGTTTTAGCAAATTAGGTGTGTTTACATAACAGCTCTTTGTAGGTGTAGCAATTTCGTTGGGTTCATATGGGTGAGAGCATCTACAGTACCCGTCTCAAACGTCCGCAGGTCGTACGGTCATTGATCGGTCAAGAAAAGAAAAACCAATCAGACCTCTCAAACCGTGGACAAACGCCCGGGCTGACCGGCACCGTACCCCCATATCCAGCCCAAATATAGGGTGGATATGGGGCTGCCCGGGCACGCCGGGTGCGTCCACCTGACAGGCCCGGCCCACCACCGACCTCACACCTGTCCCAAAAAAAACCTCAATCTGGGCGCCTCTTTCCAAACCCTAGCTCACTCTATCTCGCTCCGTCCACTCCTCTCCGGCTTCGAGCTCGAGTATTGGAGATGACCCTCCGCATTGCGCAAGAGCGATCCAAGGTGGAGACCGGCAGCAACTCTGGACTTGGAGCATCGCCGCAGCTCCCCTGTCAGCGCAACACGGACGCTGGAGCTGGACCCTCCCGGCCCGCGCGCCAGAACAACGCAGTCTGCACCCCCCCCCCCCCCTCGCGTCGTGTCCTTCCCCCGCCGGCCGCTCCTCCACGAGGCCAGCGGTGGGTGCTTGTGCCAGTGCCGCCGACCCACACGCGCACTCCAAAATCTGAGGCGCGCGCCACTAGAGGCAGCGTGCATGGGAGAGGGACGTGGCGGAGCAGTCCTCGCACCACCGCCGACGCGGGACGAAGGCAGACCCCGACGGGGATGCCGCATGGGTCTATCGCCGGTCCCTCACGGCGACAGAGACAGATGCTCGTCGCCTCCGACGGAAGAATGGCAAGGCGCTTCGGATTGCTATTGAGTAGTTGGAGCGCGAGGAGAAGGAGGCAGCGGCGGAGAAGGCTCGGGTCGCCAGGTTGAAGCGGGAGCAAGACAGGGCGGTCCGTCGGATGAAGGGGCTCATCGTCCTCTCCGACTCCGATTCCGATGACGGCAACAGCTGCACCTCCTCGTCGGACGGCCAAGACCCTCTACCAGTCGCGGACGCCTACATCTGCACCGGCAACCGGAAGGGCAAAGGCCCACCGAAGAAATGGTGATCCTTTGGATGTGGCGAAGTTTGTTAATGTCCGTTTGCAGTCGATCTTGTGTTCTTTTGCATTTTTGTTGTCCGTCATTTGATCACGTAGAGTAGATCAACGTAGTATGTGTGATATGGATATAAGGTGCTGGATATGAGATACACGGATAAAGAATGGTAAATACAAGACGTGCCCGATCAGTGCCTACGAACGCGCGTCCACGCACGTTTGACGGACCGGATTTGCCCGTCGCGGCCGTAGATGCTCTGAGACTGAGAGCACTTTTTGGCGAGAGCGAGTTATGGCGCCCTCACGGTCCACGTCGATGCGTATGAGCCCGCCGCCTCCCTCCCTCCACGTACAGCTCTTGCACCTCGTTCACGTGGCCACGGCCGCGTCCACCGGCGACCTCCTCACGGCCGCTATAAAGTGCATCAGCTACTCGCTCACAGAGACACAGCAAAGCAACATCAGCCAAGTGACATCGTCCATCCATTAAGCCAGCACCAACTTCTCAGTTCTCTTCGTGCGTTAGCTTTTCTATATATCAATTTTTCTATACTCTGCCTTGAGTAATGGCGACCATGGTGGCTTTGAGTTCCTTCACCGTCGTTGGCCGGTCCGCCGCCCGCTCTCCAGTGGCAGCCCCGCGCCGGAGGACCCTCGTCGTCAGGGCCCAGACCGAGGTGAGCTTCCACGTCACACACTTACTGCATCGCATGTTGGTTGTTGGCTAGTTGGAGACTCGACCTCAACGTGAGATTGTTTGTGTATGTGCAGCCTGGCATGGACTCGACCAAGGAGACGACGAGCGCATCGACCTCCTCCTCCCCGAGCACGAGCCCGACCCCGACCCCGATCCCGGCGGCACCCAAGCCCATGGCCAAGAAGGCTAACCCCTCGGTCTGGGACGCGCTCGCCTTCAGCGGCCCAGCGCCGGAGCGCATCAACGGCCGGCTGGCCATGGTGGGATTTGTGGCGGCGCTCACCGTCGAGGCGGCGCGCGGCGGCGGGCTCCTCGACCAGGCCGGCAGCGGCGCCGGGCTGGGCTGGTTCCTGGTGACCGCGGGGGTGTTCTCCGTGGCGTCGTTGGTGCCGCTGCTGCAGGGACAGAGCGTGGAGAGCAAGTCCAGCGGCTTCTGGAGCGCGGACGCCGAGCTCTGGAACGGCCGCTTCGCGATGCTCGGCCTCGTCGCACTCGCCGCCACCGAGTTCATTACTGGCGCGCCCTTCGTCAACATCTAAGACTACGTACTGTAGCGCTGCGGATTCCCTTCATCAGCTAACAAATCGTAATAGTAGCACTAACTGTTGTAGCCACGTTTATGTAAAAAAATTGTTACAGCCACGTTGCCGTTTTGTACTATCGGTGATGGCAATCTCTAAATCGTAATAGTACCACTAAATCTCATGTTTACATTGTTTTGATGCTTCTTAAGTAAATTACTAACTAGCAAAAAAGGGACCATCGTTACAAATCAATAAATACTGTATGTGCTTAGAAATTAAAAAAATACCACTCAAACAACTTTCAGATAGCAAAACAATATTAAAAGTACGCAAAGGTACATTGTCTATGCCATGTTGAAGGACCAATCTCATAATTCTCATAATTAGTTCATATTCATACTGAAACACATACCAAAATCTGTCAATTTTCTACATACAACAGAATGTGGACAGTGTGGCTACGAAGTTGCAGGCTGAGCATCACCAAGTCACCAACATATTCTGAAGTTGTTGATGGAACATCATGTGCTAGGATGTCTTTGAGGGAGAGCATAACCATGGTGGCCATCATATTTCTTTGTTCATATAGAGGCAAGGAGAAGAGCAGTAGTATGATGAGAGAGGGAAAAGATAATTTGCATCCACCAAGAAGCAACTGAAATAAAATCATTACATCAGATAATAGTATGTGCCAACACAATCTTTACTTTCTTGGTGCTTCCAAATTCCAAATTGCTATGCTATGTTGATGCAACCTAATACGTTACCTCGCCAAGAAAAAAACCCGAATATGTTCACGAATAATCACTATTTGTTGGCATGCCCTACCACCATGGTCGCTCTAATGTGGTTACATTGTGCAGACATGTTCTGTCATGGCAAATTTATTTGCGATATTCATCTTTGGAAGCCCCTAATGTTTGCACTGATCAAGTAACGCGCATGCTACTGCTCCCTTCGTGGTCAAATCATTAGCTCTAAGCTATCGGGATTCAGGATATGATCTTTTATCTTACGGAGTTTCTTTTCCAGTTATGTTTTTGGAGTTGGACAGTGTGCTCCAAGTCCGTCAGAGATGCTAGCTGATAAAGAAACATTCAGGTTCAAAGATTATCATGAATACTCAGAAATCCAAGATGCACACTTCAGTTACTGTCTCACTTCCTTTATTCTGTATGCATTAAGGGCATCTCCAACACGGACATCAATGACCGAATTTTGAACATACGGATATTTTTTAATTTGTGAATAAAATAAAATAAAATTCGAGAACATTAAAAGTTGTGTCAATTTTTAACATTCACTAATATGTTTTGAATTTACGAACATGATTTTAATTCATGACCATTTTTCAAATTTGCGGTTATTTTTTGAATCGCGAATAATTTTCAGATTCACGAGCATTTTCGGCAATCATTTTTCCAATTTCACGAACATTTTTGTATTCACAATCATTTTTAAAATTTTGCAGACATTATTTGAATTCACAAACATTTTTTGAGTTCATCAACATTTTTTTATTTTCAAACATTTCTTCAAAGTTGCAATTATTTTTTGAATTCACAAATATTTTTTTCAAATTTCCGAACATTTTTCAAACAATCATTTTTTCAAGTATGTGAACATTATCTGAATTCGCGAACATTTTCTAAATTTGGAACATTTTAAACATGGAAAACATTTTTTGGAATTCATGGACATTTCTTCAAATCCATGAGCAGTGTTTTAAGTTACTAGAATAATTTAAATTCATGAACATATTTTTAGTTCACAAACATTTTTAAGAATATGAACATTTTCTAAATTCAAACATTTTTTTGAATTCACAAACATATTTACAAGCCGTGAATGTCTTTTCGAATTCACAAACATTTTCCCAAAACAGCGAACATTTTTAATTCGTGAACATATTACGAATTCTTCAAACTATATTAATGTTCATGGATTATATGCTCGAGGCACTCAAAAAATGTTCATGACACTCGAAAAATGTTCTTGGAACCAAATAATGTTCAAGGCATGTATAACAACATAATACTCTAGCAACCACATGGCCTTATACAGATGGCCAGGCTTGTACAGCTCCATTAGGAAGAAAAAATCCTGAATGTATCCATTCGTTAATTAGACTCCATTTTGCTGCTGTTTTATAAACAATCAAGGGATTGTTTCCTAATCTAGTTAGAGTTGCAAATATCTCAGGTAGTGGTTCATGTATTAGAGGAATCAGAGAAGGAACTGAAGCAACAAGCTATTCATGTATTAGAGGAATCTGTTTTCTTCAGCACAAATCTGCGCTTCTGAACCAACCAATGCAGCAAAATGCAGAAGAATACTAGAACTCCACGAATATATTGTTCAGAAGCATTCAGATTTTATAACATAAAAACTGTTATTATCGACATCAAGAAGCACAGCACACATTATCGCATAGTTGTATCTTTACTGATGCAATATTGTACTGTGGGTCAAGGAAAAGCACAGAAAACAAGATCCCAGAAATGATACGGTATTATTTGTTGGAATTTTGCTAGTAGGCCTTTGGCCCAAAGCCCAACTAAAATTCTGAAATTCTCTTGGCCCATTCATGCACACATGTGAGTGGATTGAGTGAGGCTAAAGTTTAGTCCCACCTCATAAGTTGAGAGAGAGTTGCACCTCTTTATAAGGTGAGCTCTTCTAACACTTATATGAGCATGAGAAGAGGAGACCTACACGCGCGCTCCTCCTCCTCGTCGCGCCGCGCCGCGCCGCGAGTTGCGGGATTGAGCTGAGCCGAGGACAGACTATGCACGTTGTCTATATTTTTGCTGCATGGGAAAAATTAATGAGTCATTAATTAATAATTACTGAACCGTTTCCGATTCTTTTGAATCGTGATGACTCGGATGTGGGGTTTACTCCCACGACCTACCCGGCCCGCACTATATAGTCAGGCAGACGTCTACCCTAGCCGCGGCAGCTTCGTATGGTTTCCCACCACCGTTCTAGATCATTGCGCCGCCAAGCAAGTCTTCTCCATCCCTTCTTCCGGCGTGCACCGCGAGAAGGGACAGCAGGCCTCCGGAACCCCGCCTCTCGTGATCCTGTACGGGAGAGGGGCGATCAGGTTTTTGGGCAGCGCACTCGCGCGACTGCTGGCAGTGACGACTTCGCGAACGACGACTTCTTCCCCGACCTCGGCAACCTCATCCTCGACGACATGGGCGACAACGTCAACGCCGGCGATGCTGCACCCGCTGCACCGTATGTGATTCTATCCTTCCTGTTCGAGATCGTGGTAGAATTCATGTTTCTAGTATGTGCCCTAGATGTGATATGTTCATCTGCTATGCTAGTTCGCATGATTAGTTTAATCTCTGCTGCTGTGGTCATGATTTATCTTCTGTTTATTCGGATTAAATCTCGTAGTAATTTGCTCATATTTCCAACAATCCAAAAAACCTGATTATAGGCAATTTACTCCGAGTGGTTTTGCTGCGCATCTGAAGCCGCCTGCCTTTAAGGGGGCGCAATATAAGAGGTGGCGCACGAGAGCAGTCTACTGGTTTCAGACCATGGACTGCTATGATGCCACCAAGGGGAAGCCTGAGGGCGATCTTAATCCAGCACAGCTGGAAGTTTTTGAGAAGATCGATACCCTCTTTAAAGGCGCTCTTCTGAGTGTTCTTGATGACTCCATTGTGGATTCGTATATGTCGTTTGACAATGGCAAGGACATGTGGGCTGCGCTCGAGGCCAAGTTTGGTGCCTTGGACGCCGGCAGCGAGTTGTATGTCATGGAGCAATTCTATGACTACAAGATGAGTGATGAGCGCCCTGTTGTACAGCAGGCTCATGAGATACAGTCGCTCGCAAAAGAACTTGAGTACTTCAAGTGTGTGTTGCCGGACAAATTTGTTGCCGGAGGCATCATTGCCAAGCTTCCACCTTCGTGGAACAATTTTACTACTTCCCTGAAACACAAGAGACAGGAGTTTTCCGTTGCGGATCTCATTGGTACTCTTGATGTTGAAGAGAAGGCGAGAGCAAAGGACACACGTACTCGAGTTGCTGAGGGACGTTCTAGTGCCCACATGGTACAGAAGAAGAACTTCCAGCCCAACAAGTTCAAAAACAACAAGAACAAAACTCAGGGCAAAGGCAAGTTTGATACAAAGAACAAGCCATCACATTCTACCAACTTCAAGAAGAATTCTCATAAGAAGGGGAAGGGACTTTGCCATGTCTGTGGTGATCCTAATCACTGGGCTCCGAAGTGTCCTAACCGCTTTGAGGAGCGCGAACATGAGAAGAGTGGCAAGTCCGCTAATGTTGTCATCGGTGATACTGATATGAAAGAATCAGGGTACGGTATTTTTCCTACCATCCTTTCAGTATTTCAATCCCCTGATTGGTTAATTGACACCGGTGCCAATGTACATGTTTGTGCTGACGCCTCCATGTTTTCTTCTTACCAGGCAACAGGGACTTCACCCGTGCTGATGGGGAACGGGTCACATGCCATCGTTCGAGGTGTTGGTACGGTCGATCTGAAGTTTACTTCGGGGAAGACTATGCGTCTGAAGAACGTTCATCATGTGCCGTCCATCAATAAAAATCTCGTTAGCGGTTCCCGTTTATGTCGAGATGGTTTTAAGTTGGTTTTCGAATCCAATAAAGTTGTAATTTCTAAGTGTGGACAATTTGTTGGAAAAGGCTACGAGTGCGGAGGCTTGTTCCACCTATCTTTGTCAGATATTTGCACTAAAGTTATTAATAATGTTTGCCACAATAATGAGTCTGATATTTGGCATTCACGACTTTGTCATATTAACTTTGGTTGCATGACGCGGCTAGCCAATATGAATTTAATTACGAAAATCTCTACTGTCAAAGGCTCCAAGTGCCAAGTATTTGTGCAAGCTAAGCAACCTCGTAAGTCCCATAAGACTGCAGAGGCAAGAGACTTGGCGCCACTAGAGCTTATACATTCTGATCTTTGTGAGATGAATGGCGTGTTGACAAAAGATGGAAAGAAATACTTCATGACGTTGATTGATGACTCCACTAGATATTGTTATGTGTATCTTCTGAAATCAAAAGATGAGGCTTTGACTTTCTTTAAAAACTATAAAGTTGAGGCAGAGAACCAACTTGATTGGAAAATTAAACGGCTTAGGTCCGATCGTGGTGGAGAGTATTTTTCCAATGAATTTGATCTGTTTTGTGCGGAAAATGGTATAATCCATGAGAGGACGCCTCCCTACTCACCCCAGTCAAATGGGGTAGCCGAAAGAAAGAGCCGAACTCTAACTGATATGGTTAACACCATGTTAGACACTTCGGGTCTATCCAAGGAATGGTGGGGGGAGGTGCTAATGACTGCGTGTCATGTCCTAAACCGAGTTTCCACAAAGCATAAGACCATGACTCCATTTGAGGAATGGGAAAGGAAAAGGTTGAAACTCTCTTACCTACGTACTTGGGGTTGTTTGGCGAAAGTCAATATACCAATTCCCAAGAAGCGCAAGCTTGGACCAAAAATCGTGGATTGTGTTCTTCTAGGCTATGCTTTTCATAGCATCGACTATAGATTTTTGATAATAAAATCTGAGGTATCCGACATGCATGTTGGTACGATTATGGAATCAAATGATGCAACTTTCTCTGAGGACATATTTCCTATGAAGGATATGTCGAGTTCATCAAATCAGGAGATACCTACTCCATCTAGTGAGGAATTCACTGTAATTCCTGAACCCACCATTGCGATGGAACACGTTGAGAATCATGTTGAGGGTGACAATGGAACTCCTATGAGGAGTAAGAGACAGAGGACTGCAAAGTCTTTTGGTGATGATTTCATTGTGTACCTCGTGGATGACACACCCAGGACTATTTCAAAAGCCTATGCATCTCCTGATGTTGTCTACTGGAAGGAAGCTATACGTAGCGAGATGGATTCCATCTTAGCTAATGGTACCTGGGAGATCACTGACCGTCCTTATGGGTGCAAACCTGTAGGATGTAAGTGGGTGTTCAAGAAGAAGCTTAGACCTGATGGTACGATTGAAAAGTACAAGGCACGGCTTGTGGCCAAGGGTTATACCCAGAAAGAAGGTGAAGACTTCTTTGATACTTACTCACCCATGGCTAGACTGACCACAATTCGGGTGCTACTATCACTGGCTGCCTCACATGGTCTTCTCGTTCATCAAATGGACGTTAAGACGGCTTTCCTCAATGGAGAGTTGAAGGAGGAAATTTACATGGATCAGCCAGATGGTTTTGTAGTACCTGGTCAGGAAGGAAAGGTGTGCAAGTTATTAAAGTCTTTATATGGCCTTAAACAAGCTCCTAAGGAGTGGCATGAGAAGTTCGAAAGAACATTAACTGCTGCCGGCTTTGTAGTAAACGATGGTGACAAGTGCGTGTACTATCGCTATGGTGGGGGCGAAGGAGTTATTCTTTGTCTGTATGTCGACGACATATTGATCTTTGGAACCAAACTTGATTTAATCAAGGAGGTTAAGGATTTCTTATCTTGCTGTTTTGAGATGAAGGATCAAGGAGTAGTTGATGTTATCTTAAACATCAAGCTGTTGAGAGATGAGAATGGTGGGATCACACTGCTTCAGTCTCATTATGTGGAAAAGGTCTTGAGTCGTTTTGGGTATAGCGACTGCATGCCTTCTCCAACTCCATATGATGCTAGTGTGTTACTTCGAAAGAATCGACGGATTGCTAGAGATCAACTGAGGTATTCTCAGATTATTGGCTCGCTTATGTATTTGGCGAGTGCCACGAGGCCTGACATCTCTTTTGCTGTGAGCAAGCTGAGTCGGTTTGTGTCAAAACCGGGAGATGATCATTGGCATGCGCTTGAGAGAGTTATGCGCTATTTGAAAGGCACCGCGAGCTATGGGATTCACTACACCGGGTATCCAATGGTACTGGAGGGTTATAATGACTCAAACTGGATATATGATGCTGATGAGATTAAGGCCACAAGTGGTTATGTTTTTACACTTGGTGGTGGCGCTGTTTCCTGTAAGTCTTGCAAGTAGACCATCTTAACGAGGTCAACTATGGAAGCAGAACTCACAGCATTAGACACTGCCACTGTTGAAGCAGAGTGGCTTCGTGAACTCTTGATGGACTTACCTATGGTTGAAAAACCAATACCCCCTATCCTGATGAACTGTGATAATCAAACTGTGATCGTCAAGATAAACAGTTCTAAGGACAATATGAAGTCCTCAAGGCATGTGAAGAGGAGACTAAAATCTGTCAGAAAATTGAGGAACTCGAGAGTTATTACGTTGGATTATATCCAAACGTCGAAAAACTTGGCAGATCCCTTCACAAAGGGTCTATCACGTAATGTGATAGATAATGCATCGATGGAGATGGGTTTGAGACCCACCGCATGAGTTGTCCATAGTGGTAACCCACTCTATGTGATCGTAGATCCCGTGAAGTAGAAGTGGGAGACAAGCTATTGGTCAGCTGGGAGGAGAGTATCCCTATATTAATTATCCCACTCCGTGAAGATGCAATACTCTCCTGATCTGCATGGCAGGTTGATACTTATCTTAATGTGTTCCAAGTGGCTTATTCGGGTAAGCCGAGATGTTGTCCTGCAAAACATCTTCTGAGGAACACACCTATATGAATTTGACTGTTAACGTTGCAGTCTGTGAGAATTGGGTGTTCTCTAATAAATTCATGAAAGGCCCTGGAGTATGACGTATACGCTCCACCCGCCGGGAAGCCTTGCGAAAGCCCAGTATCGGTTAAGAATTTGTGTGAAACTAGTTTCACAGAAAACTTGTAGTTCAAGGCATAGTCCACTATTCAAGTTGTGATCTAGTGTAGCATAAATTTCTAAGTGGAAGTTCAACTTCACAGTCTCCGCTAAGCACCGGTATATAAAACAATGTTTTGGAACTAAATGATGAGATGTGCCAATGAGACTTTGTGGGGGATTGTTGGAATTTTGCTAGTAGGCCTTTGGCCCAAAGCCCAACTAAAATTCTGAAATTCTCTTGGCCCATTCATGCACACATGTGAGTGGAGTGAGTGAGGCTAAAGTTTAGTCCCACCTCATAAGTTGAGAGAGAGTTGCACCTCTTTATAAGGTGAGCTCTTCTACCACTTGTATGAGCATGAGAAGAGAAGACCTACACGCACGCTCCTCCTCCTCGCTCGCCTCGTCACGACACGCCGCGCCGCGGGTTGCGGGATTGAGCCGAGCCGAGGACAGAGCTATGCACGTTGTCTATATTTTGCTGCATGGGAAAAATTAATGAGTCATTAATTAATAATTACACGACCTACCCGGCCCGCACTATATAGTCAGGCAGACGTCTACCCTAGCCGCGGCCGCTTCGTATGGTTTCTCACCACCGTTTCAGATCATTGCGCCGCGAAGCAAGTCTTCTCCATCCCTCCTTCCAGCGTGCACCGCGAGAAGGGACAGTAGGCCTCCGGAACCCCGCCTCTCGTGATCCTGTACGGGAGAGGGGCGATCAGGTTTTTGGGGAGCGCACTCGCGCGACTGCTGGCAGCGACGACTTCGTGAACGACGACTTTTCCCCCGACCTCGGCAACCTCATCCTCGACGACATGGGCGACAACGTCAACGCCGGCGGTGCTGCACCCGCTGCACCGTATGTGATTCTATCCTTCCTGTTCGAGATCGTGGTAGAATTCATGTTTCTAGTATGTGCCCTAGATGTGATATGTTCATCTGCTATGCTAGTTCGCATGATTAGTTTAATCTCTGCTGCTATGGTCATGATTTATCTTCTGTTTATTCGGATCAAATCTCGTAGTAATTTGCTCATATTTCCAACATTATTCAGATGCAAAATTATCTTGTTGCTCATAGGAAGATCACAGTAAACGTGCATTTTGAGGCAGCGATGCGATGAGGGAAAATGGCAGAAAAACATGCTAACTGAATATCTAGCATCTATTGGCCACTTTTAGCCTTCTTTCCGATGAAACCATCTAATGTTCTTTCTTCCTCTTCTTGGTGGGAACATCCAAGGCCTCCACATCAATCTTGTTCAGGTTGAACTTACGGATGCACCGAATGCTTTTTATGAAATATAAACTATTTTTTCTCTCGAAACAGGTTTTCGCCCCGCTTTATAAATAAAGCAATAACGGAACAAAGTACACGGCCGAAATATACAAGATGGTGAGGAAGCCCTCATATAATGTCGATCCTAAGATAACCGGATCACGCAGAACGCATGCGACTACGCTACCGACAAAGAACATAGAGAGAAGAGCGAACGGCTAGGAGGCCCTCATATAAACTTATCTTCTTAGTTAGGTACTCCCTCCGTAAACTAATATAAGAGCGTTTAGAATACTAAAGTAGTGATCTAAACGTTCTTATATTGGTTTACAGAGGGAGTACTTGTGAAACCAACAACGGCTAGGAGCAAAACATGATCAGAAGCGCATATTTGTGCTGAAGAAAACAGATTCAGAAAACTGATGGCAGACAACCTAATAACAGATGCCAAACAGAATACATACACTATTTATATAAGAATGAACACTCATGGGATGACAAAATCAAATTACTGATAACTATTCCTTCCGTTCCTAAATATAAGTCTTTCTAGAGATTCCAGAATGTATCACTCATTTTACTCCGTATGTAGTTCCTATTAGAATCTCTAGAAAGACTTATAGGGAGTACAAAGAATATTTGCAGATGTGGACAAAATATCTACTCCTACTATGAACCAAACTTAGATGAGAACAAAGATAAAAACTAGTACATGAAACCAGATGGTAAATCAGAAGGAAAAAACGATGATGGAAAGAGGAGAGAGTTAGCAACCGACAGATCTAGCAAAACGAAAACAACTAAGACATCACTATGCCCTAGAAATCAAGTATATAAGTGAAAATAATAATCCATGAAAAAACAGCAGGATCAACTATGGGACACGCAAAAAGGGGAATACCAAAACCTGCGACCCCACAGGCCGATTATGATTTTTCTTTTGAGACAAGGTCGATTAGGCAAAAGAAAAATGCCACGAAATGGCCTTCGCGAACTCAATACAAAAGGGCCGAAAGTAAAAGGTGCTATCAAAATCGATGGATGGGCTAGTTAGGATTCGGCCCACAGAGGGGGAGACTATTCCGCGCGTTAGGAACTTAGGATTCGCCCCCGCTGAAGGAAGGCCTCGTCTGGGACTGGGAGTCTGGTCTGGACTCCGTCCGTAGGCGGCGAGGGCGTGCGAACTGGGAAGGAAGGCAACCGCCGCGCCGCGCCGCCTCTCCGTCCTCGGCTGCCCTGCCGCCGCCGGCCTCTCCGTGCCCTTCTCTCCCCCGCGGGCGCCTCCCCGCCTCCGTGCCGCCGCCACCGCCTACCGATTCCGTGCGTCCCCCGACACCGCCGCCCTACCCAGCCCGTGCTTCTCCGCCGCTGCCCCCCTCCTCTCCTCCCAGTCCTCTACCTCCGCGCCGCAGGCAACCTCGTCCTCTTCAAGGAGGGGCCAAAAGGTTCATCCTCGCCGTCACCGGGGAAGCACCTTCGTGGCGTCACCAGGTAAAGATTCAATGCTCCACGTCACTATTTGATTTCTTTTGTTCTGCGCGAATGTGTGACGTGCTGTCTATTTCTTGTTGATGAACCGTGTATACAGTTGCTGAAATATCTTAGAAATTCGGTCGTTGATGGCTTGTGAACTAAATCAATTACTAGTAAGATTTAATTGCTAAATTTGTATGACCCTTTAATCTTGCAAGAAAGGAATGCAATTATGTTGATGATGCCAGCTAGAACCTGGAAAATATGGCTGGTTACCAGAAGTTTGCCTGTGTGTTTTGATTGTAAATTGTCTGGTATGTCCTGTGCACGGCAAAATGGACTGATAAGTTGTTACGGTGCCTTAGAAAGATAGTGCCAACAAGGATTTCCGTTTCCTTTTATTTTGTTATCTCTCTGTCAGTTAATATATTGTTCATTTCTTTTTTATATAACATGCTTTCCTTGCTGCTGCTGCTGCTTTCTGAACCTGCAATATTTCCTAAAGTGACTTTGGCAGGTCAAAACAGCTTCCTGGGGGCCACAAAGGGGGGTTGGACATGATTGATGATGAGGCTAACTTTGACGACATCACTGATGCCCCTGCAGAAGCGGAAGCTGCTGCAAAGTTTCATCCTAATAAGCTGCGGGGCAAGCTTCGTAAGAAATCTGTGCCATCACGATCTGTTGTACCCAATCGTACAGTGGAAACAAGTGATGAGAAGGCTGTAGCTTTAAGTCAAGATAATTTGTCTCAAGGACTTGCTACGAATCAAGAAATAACATCTTCGACCGTTCTTGATAGTGAAACGATTGGTGGTGCGGAAGATTGTGGGGGCACTATTTACACACCTTCTGATGATGTGCTGGCAGTTTCTTCTGTAGATAGGGTTTCACAAAATGACGAACCTCATGATGATCCATCTGAAGTAGCTACGCTCCAAGAAAACTTGGTTGTTTCAGATACCCAAGCATCATCCACCCATCCAACTAGCAAGACAGTTGATGATTTAGCTGACTTTGGGGAACTATTTGACACACATTCTGAAGAGGAAAACGTTGCAAAGTCCAAGCTAAAAATTAAGGTGAAACTCAGCAAGGCAGCATCCAAGTCCCGAAAGACTGGCCAAAAGAAGGCAGCTTCAACTGTAGACGTGGTCTCACAAAATAAAGAGGATGGTAACGATGATGTCAGAGGATGCAACGATGAGCAGGTACAAGCTCCTAGACATGAAGAACATGTACAGACCTCAGATTCTCAGCCACCCTTGGGAACTGATGATGGTACAATTGACAATTTCGTTAACCACAACCGCATCCTTGAAGAGCCTGGTCCAGAGGAAACGGCTGCAAAGTTACGCCCTAAATTACAAAGAAAACCTGGCAGGGCTTCATCCAAGGCTGTTGGGACTAGTTATGATTATGCAGCAGCTAATCTAAAGGTCAGGGTTGAAATCTGTTAGAAATTTGACTAAGTTCACAAATATGATATGCTGATGCTCTGCTTCTGATTGCTATTAGGATATCAATGCTAGTGTTGATATAGACTCTCAAGATGGGCTGATAAATCCTCATACTGATGATACTCAACCCATCTTTGGAGAACCCTCAGGTGCGTGTCTGATTTACTTGTGGAACTTCTTTTCCATGCACATCTGGCATAACGCTCATTCTGACCATACAGTATGTCATGAGTTGTTGGCTGCACTTATCACTTTATATTGCTTCGTGTAGCTTTCCTGCTTATTTACTCATAATGAGCAAACATATTTCTGGTACAGCTGAAGCTGCTGCTACATTTCTACTTGATCTTGGAAAGAAAAAGGGCAAAGGCAAATCAGTAACATTTGTTCTACCAGATGATTATGAGGGGGTCGCTGCAACAGATACCAACCATAATGACATAGGATCTGATGAAAATTTGAACACCTTGCCTCAGCAAGCACCTCAAAAGGTAAGTCCTTGCTGAAGTCTACACTTGTGATTAGAATTTTCTTGGCACCTCAAAAGGTAAGTCCTTGTCTCATTGGTAATTTTTGCAGCATTGTCTAACTGAAGAACATTCAGACGATCAGGAATATACTGATAGGGAGAGCCAGTACTATGAGGGGGAGCGATCAGATCATGGTGTTGAACAACAATCCAAATTGGATGTTGGAAAACAAGAATTATCAATGAAGTTAAGAAGCAGGACAGATATTCAGAAGGTTGGGTTATCTGAGCATATTGTTGACGATCATCTTGATGAAGATTTTATTGAACCTTCAGCAGCCGAACAAAATAATGATAGTGGCGACGAGAACACTGCTGGAGGAAAGCAGAAGGCACCAAGAAAGTCAAGGAAGAAAGATCCAAATAAAGAACCTTTGAGGGGTTCCAAGCGCACCTCGACGAAATCCACTTCGGAAAAATCACAGTCGAACCAGCAGAAAAATAAAAGTGAAGTATCATCACGCGGTCGTAAGAGAGCCTTGAAAGATACAATGACAGAACAGCCTGAGAAGAAGCTTACTCACAGAATTCGTCAAAAAAGAGCTCAAGGTATCTGGCTAAAATAACAACTGTACCCAAATAACAAAGCATCAATTTAACATGCTATGAGCTCTTGACTCTTGTATTTTTGGCCTTTGTTGTTTTATAGAAGTGCAAACGTTACTTCAAAAACCTGATCATGAGATAGATCGCATGAAGCTAAGTGTGACGCATCTCAGGTTGTTACAAGAGGCCAGAGAGCGTATTCAGGTGAGTTGTGCACGTTTGCTGGGTCTACCTTCTTTATTGGAGTATTATGCTGTTGCTCATGATTTTTGTTTTGGCCTTTCCTAGAGTAAAACACCGTCAGGACCATCATCCTCTAATCAAAGGTAGGCTCTTTTCCCAACTTAAAATATTATTTATGGATATTTTCTCTGTATCTTGTTTAACTACCATTCCGCATTTTCTGTTTGGACATTTTTACCTAAAGTGTAGTAAAATAACCAGTCATTGACAACAATGCTACAGTTCGATTTGCAAGCTTTCTATTTTATCATATAGATACTTCACTTTTTCAGATAGGGTATTTGAAGTAGGCGTTGCTGCTGCAGTTTTTATTCCAGCATCTAAATTTGTATTCTTAAATTTGATGAGTTGGTATGCTGCTTTAACCATGATTTCACTGACTTTCGCCTGTCCTGTTCTTTGTTGATGTCTTTCCACAGCAGCTCCCGTTTTGGAGATACTGACGATTTTGATCCTTTTGGAGATAACTATGACAATGACAGAACAGAGAATCAGGCGCTAGAAAATGCTACTAAACTGAATTACCATTCTTATATGGACAAAAAGACACGGGCCAGATGGACAAAATCTGACACTGACTTGTTTTACCAGGTATTTGGAAATCAACTACACCCTCTATAACTTAATAGTATAAGATGTTTTTTGACACTGTCATGCTGACGTTTTGGCTTGCCTATGGGAAACTTCAACTTTTTTATCTGTTCTGGTCCAGGGTCTTCAACAATTTGGTAGCGATTTTGCAATGATACAGCAACTATTCCCAGATAAGTCCCGTGATCAGGTACGGCAAAAGTTTAAAAGTGAGGACAAGAAGCATCCAATGCAAGTCCACGATGCTATACTTCATCGCTCGAGAGGTCAGCGGTTGCTTTATACCTGGTCCAGCCCATATATTTTGATTTCTGATTTCTGATTTTGCTTAACCTAACTCTTCTGTCTTACAACTGTATACAGATAACTTGTATTTAAAACAAGTAATGAAACAGCTCAACATTGAAGATTCGCTCAAAGACATCAACATTACACAAAAACAAGAGGTTGCATCAACTGAAGGGAACACTGGAAATGATGTTATTTCTGAAACTAACACGTTCAGTGTTGAGAACGTTTCGAATTTGTCAGATGAAGAGATGGGCACGCACCAATCTGAGGTCAAAGAAGGGGAGGATGTTGCTGGAAATGCTGATGATGTTGACCTGGATGTTTTTGATTGGTACTAGCACGATAGTCACGCTGAAAATCAGGCAGAAATTATTTAGGATCTCACGGTTCTGCCAACCCTGTGAGCGAAGGACGTGTTCTATGTCGGACGTTTTTGCTCACGGGATTAGCTAGTTAGGGATGCGAGATACGGATGCAGATAGTACGGTTGTTACGTTGATTACCGTTTTATTTCACTCTTGCAAGTTACTGCTGTACTCTTCAGTAGTGTTGGTTTTTCTATTTCATACAAACTTTGTAGTGTCCCTCGAAAGTTGCTGAAGTTTGCTGCTTCGTGATGTCTCCTGCTAGGCGCAGAGCTGATGGCGGCTCTCATTTAGCTTCTAGTCTTCTGAATAAAAGAAATTCTTGCTTGTTCAGAATAGTACTGATGCCTATCAAATGAATTGTCCGATGCGCTCGCTTCGTAATATTGCATGTTCTTGCAGTTACAGGGTCCTCAAATGAGTGATCTAAACGCTCTTATAGTACTTTACAGAGGGAGTGCAGATGAGCATTTCACTGATCTTTTTAAGGATACTTTTCTGGCCACACCTCTGAACTGTGTCCCGTCAGGCTTGGTTTCCGTTTGACGAGTTGCTACGGCATCTTGATGCAGCCCAATTTTTTATGAACAATTGGTATTTGGTGTCTACCGCCGATTGTGTCAGCTCGCTCCAGCATGTCGTTTCCCCCCAGCTACTTGCGTCCTGCAGATAAGTTCTGGCACGGCATTCTTGTTCGCTGTGGTTAGGATGCCCATGTAGGCGGCCCTGCAACTAGTACTACAGCACCGGAGTAGCCCACCGTTTCCTCGTGTCGTGTGGCGGAGGGGTGGCGTGGTGGAGGGTCAGGGGCGACGAGCCGCCACGAGACTCCGGGCGGAGGAGAACATGGCCTCGCCAATTCCCAGCAGCAACTGCGACGCGGCGGATCAGCGACCTCGTGTGCCAGGCGAAACGCGTCACGGAAGGGCACGGTCGACGCCCGGCGGAAAGCGCCGCCGGCACCAATTCAGATTTCGTCCGCCCGCCAGGTGCTTGTGTTTATTCCCCATCCGTTCCACCACCCCTACTGGTGACCAACCACTCGCTACGCTTTGCTTTGTTTGCTTGGCCTCGCCTCGCCTGCTTGGATGCTTCCTTCATGGCATCGAGGTGTGGCCAAGACAAGAAACAGAATCAAGGATTGATAGGTTTGATGGGCCGGCCTGAAGTCGGGCCAAGGAAATATGATCAAGTCATGCTCATGCTCTTGTCCAGGCTGACCCTTGTCATCAAGCACAAGAAGGTGATGCAGCGGACCTTGAGGCCAACAACCATCTTCCTGATCAGGCACAAGGAGAAGATGATGTGGTGGATCTTGAGCCCGACCATGGATCTCAGATGCCAAGCACACGGACAAGTAGAGCCCAAGTTGATGCCAAGCACACGGAGGGAGTATTTGTGGACCTTGCATCGCCCTATCCTGATCGACTTGGCATCCTAAAATCCTTTGGGTTGCTTCATGAAAAACAAGCATATGTTTTGTTGCAAAATAGGCTATCCAATATGTTTAATCTTTTATACTCCCTCCGTTCCTAAATATTTGTCTTTCTAGAGGTTTCAAATGGTGACTACATACGGAACAAAATGAGTGAATCTACACTCTAAAATATGTCTATATACATCCGTATGTGGTGACCATTTGAAATCTCTAGAAAGACAAATATTTAGGAACGGAGGGAGTACACGAAAAAGAAGATGACCGAGCTTTGTGACGAAACGGGGGAACAGCCAGATATGAATCCTGGTGCTTTGTTCATACGTGTGCCAGCTATGATACTGCCATGGGCAGCCCTCGCCCTCTTCCACAATAGCCACAGAGAAGGTTATGATGATAACGACGTCAAGGTTACATATGTCTTGTTCTGCTGTACCGCAGTGTTGGAGCACTTCTGCAGGTTTTTCTCAACTAATCATATTTCTTCAAAGGCTCACAGGCAAGTCCACTTGAGTTCTAGGATGCCTGACGGGGATTGGGCAGTACAATTGGTAAGATGGGCGCTTGACCTGGCTGCACGGGCAAAGCGAGAGGATGCCCAACGGCAACGGAGTGAAGTTCCCCCGTTCCAGTGGCAAAGGACCATCCTGTACAAGCTTCAGTGGGCAAGAAAGAAGGTTGCCCTGTCTCTTCAGTGGGCAAGAAAGAAGGTTGCCCCGTCTATCACTGAGCTAGGAAATGTCATCAAGATTGGTGCACTCAAAGATAGCCTCGTAGGCCAATATGCCCTTGAAGGGTTCTTTGTCCACAACAAAAAGCACACCAAGATGACCAGCATCCTGAGTTTTTTGAATTGCAACGACTTTTTTTACCAACATTGGTTCATGAAGCCTTGCAAATCTTCCTTTGCAATAACAGAGTTAGTCCTCAAGTATGTGAAGAAAGGGTGGGAAGATCAGATAAAAGATGTTGGCAGTTACTGGAAGTTCAATGACCGCAGGGGGCAATGGACTCTTGAGGCTAACGAGTGCGACCAAGACCTGGGTTGGAGCTTAAGGAGTCCATTTGACGAGAGCGTCCTTCTCTGGCACATCGCCACGGATTTCTGCTTCTACCACTTGGGCGCATCAGCAGATCACCAATGTGCCACTGCTCAGTGTATTGAAGATGCATCAGGTGAAGGCCATGGTTGTGCTGTTTGGTGTGCAAGATCTCATCATCATGGTAGAGCCATCCGGTGCCAGGAGATGTCCAACTACTTGATGTACCTACTATTTGTTAACCCTGAGATGCTACTGTCGGGTTCTAGGCGGGATCTGCTCATCACCGCTAATGCTGAACTGGAGGAGATTCTCAAGGATGATGATCCATCGCTCGAGAAGATCCTCAAGGGTGACGAGCCTTCACTCATGGAGATCCTCGGGTGCAATAAGCCATTTCTGAAGTTCTTCACAGGCAGAAAGCCATTGCTCAATGAAACTGAAAGATAATTTACGCAGAGAATAATTGGGAAGGTGCAGCCCACACAATACCAAGAACAAGTTGTTGAGCACGCACATTCGCCACCTGATGCAAAGAAATATCCAACTGCACAGGAAGGTTGTTTTATCCATGATGCCTGTAAGATTTCTGAAACACTGTTGTCTTTGGGTGATGAGGACAAGGCGTGGGAGGTGATCGAAGGTGTGTGGGTGGAGATGCTCTGCTTCTCAGCCAGTAGGTGCCGAGGGTACCTACACGCAAAGAGCCTGGGCACTGGCCCTGAGCTCCTCACTTATGTCTGGCTGCTGCTATCACACATAGGGATGGAGACCTTGCCGGAGAGGCTGCAGAGGACGGAGCTTTCAAGTGAAGGAAATGCCGGTGCCCCTCCATCGACTTCCCAGGTCAGCATTGTCACTGGCGAAACCTTTTTTTGAAAAACGGTGCTTATGGAGACCATTTCCACTATGTATTTCAATGTTAATCGCTTATTTGCTTAGCCATGGAAGGATTTTGTGTTTTTTGTTCATTGTGATGTTCCTGTAATCTTCACGGTTTTCTATTCTTATTGTTCTTTAATGAAAGTTTGGAGGTATTATAATAGTGTGAATATGTGATCTACCAGATACCGGGGAGCGAAGATCCACCTCCTTGCAGACGCTCAAGGCCTCATGAAGCTTCTGCTGCCGGCGCATCCATCTCTGAATCCCAAGAAATAGTACCAGCTGAATAATCTGAGAAATCATTTTCATACATGGAAATACTCCTGTGTCAATATCACCCATCTGCCGTCCGTGTCCTTTGCTTCCTCACTTGCAGCTGCTCCTCGTGCAGAGCTTGATGCACTAGTCCAGTCTGATGCCTGGCAGTCTGTTTGTGTGCTGTTGGAGCTGCCAGATTACCAAGTCTGTAGTATGGATGCCAGGTTACTCCACGATTGCCCCATGTTGAATTCTCTAGTAATGTATTTCTACCTGAGGGTCAGAAATTTCAGTGTTGTTTTCTTCCTCAATCTCCATCATTTTATAACCATGTGAATATTTGATGTACCAGAAACAGGGGGTGTGGGAGGGAGTACCAGATGAATAACCTGAGAAATTATCACCTCTTTATTACAGTTGGAAATAACCCGTTTCTGCATTACCAATCTGATGTGCTTGATTTTAGTCTGCAGCTGCACTATTGTGCAGAGCTTAATACACTACGGCTGCTGTTAACTGCCCACTTCCTATTCCTACAATGAGCATGTTTGTAGAATGGTCGCCCCATGTTAAACACAGTGGCGAACGATGTGTCTTACCTTGTCAAGATTATGATAAAATGCTGTAATCTTGGCTTCTTATTTGCTTACCAGTGGAAGCTGTGTCTTAATTGGTTCGTTGCGATATGCTGTTCTTTGGTGTGGTTCTCTAGTTTTCTCGGCGAACACGAGCCATATGATGCCTGTTTGTTTCCGAAAATGTCAAACGGAGACCGAGCTCCATGGAGGCCTTTATTTGAAAACTTCAAAATTCAAACTTTTCAGTATCAAGAAATTCTGAAAATAAATACACACATAGCTAGAAACATAATATACATGTGTGCAAATTTTTAGGTCGAAATACAATAAAATGTGAGCTACACAAAAAAGACAAATCCGGGGCTTTTTAGCATATGTACTCTTCATCTTTAAAGTCCATGATTTTGTTTTTTTTGTGCAGCTCGCAATTCAAGGTATTTCATCCTGAAATTTTTCATACATACACTTTACATCCTTGCATACATGTGTAATTTTTTTAGAATTGTTTTAAACTGAAATTTATGAATTTCGAATTTTTCAAAATAAAGGGCTCCATGGAGCTCGGTCTCCAGAATGCCCTACTCGTTTGTTTCCTGTTATAGTGCCGATCAGTCCCCCACCATTTTTGTAAGAGTCTGGATTTGGTGTGGGTGGTTTTATTTTATTTTTGAACTTGAATACTCAATTTTTTGTAATAATGTATTACTAACCAAAGGTCAGATGCCTTTATCTTTCTTGATCTCCATGATTATCTTGTTGATATATTACTGCCGAAAGGCACTGCTCCATCTCAAAATGCTACCTGACTGACATCTTTATTCGTAACTGTAAATGTGTGATTTAGCAGGGGGTTTTTTTCCTTGGGAAGGAAGACCTAGGCCTCATGAAGCTGTTCATCTATTTATGCAGGGAAATAATCCCATGTTTGTATTTCTTGATTTTTTTTCGAGGTTAAGGAGTTCGAAGGGTGACGAGCTGTGTTGGTTCAGGATAAGTAAAAGACATCCTATCGCTCCTTTCTCCTTCCAGAACTTTTGTGGCCAAACTGTTCCTTATCTCTATAATTATCAGGATTGAGGACATGTTATTTCATTTTGCATATATGTTCTTGGAGTTGGACAGCCTTGTTCGTAGCTTGATATCATGGACACCCAAAGAAATCAGAACACATACAACAATTCCTATCTTCCTTATTTGTATGCATAATATCAAGGTCCAGGTAGTCTGAAGATATGGCAGCACTGCGCACTGAAGCTGTATGATCTTGCCTCTTGATTGGTCCGGTGGCAGCTACCTGTTTGTTGTAGTAAACCTGAATGGATGCTACACGTGCAGAGGGAGGCCAGCATGGCAACATTTTTCTTTCCTTGCCAGGTTTGCACTGAGCTCGGATTTATTTTGTTTTCTTAAACCGAGGCAACAAGCTTCCATTAACTAATTAACTAAGAGCATCTCCAACAGGCGCCCAAAAAGAACTCCGCGCACTAAAAGTTTATTTTTTTGGGCGCCGGGCAGCTCCAGCAGAAGCTGTAGCGCTAAAAGTTTTTGGGCGCGCGCTGAAAAACGCTATCGCGCGCAGCATATTTTGGGTGCCGGATTACGCGCGCTTCATAATTTACACTGTCTATTTTTTGGACGCGCGTTTTTGGGCGCTTGCCAAAGCAAAGTTGGTACCGGCGCGTTAAAAGTGCTACAGTGGCACGCTATAACGTTTATTGGGCGCGGAATTTTTGTGCGGCCGTTGGAGATGCTCTAAGGACATTGCTATCCCGCGTGAAAACCTGACGAAAACCGATACATTCAGACGCCCTCAAACCGGTGCAGCCTCGACACTGCTGGAAATTTTGGGGCGCTGCCCTGACTTGTCACTGATCCGCAGCAACTCATCTCAAGCCACTGCCCCAAACCAGAACATTGCAGGTAGCAGTCTTATACGCCAGTTATCCAACTAACAGGCAACAGACAACACATACGCAAACGCGCCTAGCAGCCAAACTAAACCACAGGTGCAGGGCTGTCACGTCCTAGGGGTGGTAGGAGTTCGCCGGCGGCGAGGAAGGGTAGGGGAGGATCTCAGAGACGAGCAGAGAGAGATGAGAAGCTAGGAGAAGGCAGCGAGAGGAGGAAGAGGAGCCTGTGGCTCAGGATATTTCATTTCAAATCATCGATGCCTATCCACAGTGACACGCCTCGCTTATATACCCGCGAGCGACACCCGCACACACACGGCCCACGGCCCACACCATTACAAGGCTCCCGGCCCGTCACGCTTACATTCGAATTCAAACGCTCCCGCTATGACTTTACGCTTTCGCCGCGCCTCCTTTGCGTCTCCCCTGCCTTGCCTGCACCTTTGCCACTTCCAGAGTACTGACAATAGCTCCCCCTGAAGAACCAGCTTGTCCCCAAGCTGGTGCCGCTGGATAGCGATCTTTGAGCACCTGATAGTCTTCCCAAGTGGCCGAGGACGCGGGAATTGTGGTCCACTTGACCAAGATCTGAAGATGTGAAGCGTTCCCTTTTTTGACCAGGCGGCGATCCAGGATTTCTTCTGGCAGAATTGAATTGATTCTATCCTTGATGTATTTGCAATTCAATCCGAATCAATATATCCAAAAGTTTTTATCTCCCCCACCTCCCGTCTTACTTTTTTATAGTATTCAAAATTATACTATAACGCTTGATATTTATTCTTTTTTTCTAATCAGAATTAGCAATTTTATTTACTCTGACTCTATGTTCCCCTTAGTGAAATATTAATCCTCAAATTATTAACAAATAATAAAGTCTATAATGATCGAATGAAAATACCAATAAATTCTATAATTTTATTTTTTAATATCCTATACTATAGTTAAGGCACACCAGGCAGCGACAAATCGAGCGGCACCGGTAGTGTAGTGAACACCGGAGTATGATCCGGTACATGAGTTTTAAGCTGGGACACATGGAAAAGTGGGTGAACCATACTGCCTCGTGGCAACTCTAGTCTGTATGCCGCGTTTCCAATTTTCTCCAGAACTTTGAAAGGTCCGAAGTATTTGAGAGCCAGTTTTGGACATGGACGATTGACCACGGACGACTGAGCATAGGGTTGCAGGCGCAGATACACTGTTTCTCCCACCACAAATTGGCGATCAGACCTTTTTCTGTCAGCAAACTGCTTATACTTGCACTGAGCTCTTGCTAGGTGGTCTTTGAGCAACGTTGTATGTTCAGTTTGAGAAGCTAACCAAGTCTGAACATCCGGATTCAAAGAAATCGACTGACCTGCTAAATGTCCCACATTCGAGTCCTGTCCATATAATGCTTTGTAGGGAGTGCAGCCCAAGGAGGAATGATTGTACCAAAATTCTACCTGAGGAAGCCAGGCCGCCCATTTAGCTGGAGAAGCATGAACTGCACAGCGTAAGTACATTTCTAAGCACTGGTTCACAGCTCTGTTTGACCATCCGTTTGTGGGTGATATGCTGTGCTCATCTGAAGTTCAGTGCCCCAGACTCGAAACAATTCTTTCCAGAATGCACTTGTAAATATCTTATCTCTATCAGAAACTATGGACAAGGGCAGTCCATGAAGTCTGACAATGTTATTGAGGAAGACCTTAGCTACTGAGGCTGTTGTAAACGGATGTTTCAGAGGCAGAAAGTGACTTACTTTTGTGAAACGATCCACCACCACTAGGATAGCACTAAACCCCTCTGATTTAGGTAATCCTTCAATGAAGTCCATACTAATGGCTTGCCAGGGTCGATCTGGTAAAGGAAGAGGTTGTAGCAACCCAGGTGTTTTGCACAGCTCATGTTTAGCCTGTTGACAAGTATTGCACTGCTTCACAAAGTTTTCCACATCTGTTTTCATACCGGACCAGCTAAACAACTGCTTCACTCTGTGATAGGTAGGAAGTATACCAGAGTGGCCTCCCACTGGTGATGAGTGAAAAGCCTGGATGAGCTTTGTTTGCAGACCTGCATTTGCTCCAATCCAAATTTTGTCCTCATGTTTAATTAGCCCCTCTTGCAAGTAAAACCCAGGACAAGCCTTGTTATCCACTGCTAGCTTTTGTAACATCAGTTGTGCAGCAGGGTCCACTGTATAGGAGTTTAACACTTCTTGTATCCAGACAGGCTTGCTTGTAGACACTGATTGAAGAGGAAATAAGTGAGCTACCCTGGAAAGAGCATCTGCTGCAGTGTTTTCCACTCCTTTCTTGTACTGAATAGTAAACTGCAGTCCTACCAGCTTTCTCATGGCTTTTCTCTGCAAGTCTGAAGTGAGGAGTTGATCCCCTAGGTGACAGAGACTCTGGTGGTCTGTTTTGTTTACAAAAGGTGCCCTGGCCAGGTAAGATCTCCACCTGTCTATTGCCATCATAATTGCCAAAAATTCCTTCTCATAAATGCACAGTCTCTGACTAGCCACTCCCAGTGCCTTGCTATAATAAGCAATACGATGCCCCTCCTGAGAAAGAACAACTCCCACTCCAGTATTGCACGCATCTGTCTCCACAGTGAAAGTTTTTGCAAAGTTTGGTAAAGCCAGGACAGGAGTAGTGGCCATGGCCTGTTTCAACTGCTGGAAAGCTGCTTGAGCTGTGTCAGACCACTGAAAAGCTTGTTTCTTCAATAAAACAGTGAGAGGTCTAGCCAACAGACCATAGTTCCTCACAAACTTCCTATAGTAACCTGTTAGCCCCAGAAATCCTCTCAATTCAGTCACATTAGTTGGTACAGACCAGTGAATCATAGCTTCAGTTTTGGCAGGATCAGTAGCCACACCCTTGTCAGAAATAATGTGACCCAAATATTCCATGGACTGCTGAGCAAAAACACATTTACTCTGTTTCACATATAACTGATTTTTTGCCAGAATTTCAAACACGGACCTCAAGTGTTGAATATGGTCTTCCAGAGTGAAGCTGAACACTAGAATGCCATCCATGAATACTAACACAAACTTTCTGTTGGGCCCTGCCATAAACACATTCATATTACACTGGAATGTGCCTGGAGCAGTAGCCAGTCCAAAAGGAACCACTCTGAACTGGAACTGACCATGGTGAGTTTTAAATGTTGTCTTATGTTCATCTTCTTCTTTCATTCGAATCTGATGATATCCAGCTCTTAAATCCAATTTGGAGAACCACTTAGCACCTCCTAATTCATCCAGCAACTCATCAATCACTGGGAGGGGGAACTTGCTTTTGATAGTGATATCATTCAACTTTCTGTAATCCACACAGAACCTCCAAGTGTCATCTTTCTTCTTTACTAGGAGAACAGGAGAAGCAAAATGGCTAATGCTTGGTGTGATCAAACCTGCTTTTAGCATTTCAGACACTTGCCTTTCTATTTCATCTTTCTGTAGTGGAGAATATCTGTATGGCCTGCAATTTACTGGAACAACTCCAGGAATGAGATGAATTTCATGATCCAGTGGTCTATGAGGAGGCAGTGTCTGAGGATCTTTGAATACAGTGTGGTGTTGTTGCAATAATTCTTGTACAGCAGGAGGAACTGGAGTTTCAGGTGCCATCACAATTCTGTTCAATACAGCCGTTGCCCAGACTTCATTGCCCTTTTCCCATTTTAACAGTTGCTCAGCTGTTACTTCTGTAATTTCTGCTGGTTTTGCAGGTAGCACACCCTGTAACTTGACCTCTTGTCCTGAATATTTGAACTGAATCCATTTTTCGGCCCAGTGACATTGCATCACCCCCCATTGTTCAAGCCAGTCCATGCCCAAAATGATGTCATGTCCCCCAAGAGGAAGCACATGCATTGCATTTGTGAAGTTATGTCCTTGAATCCACCAGGTTAACTGAGAAACCTTTTCAGAACATTGCACTAGCTCTACATTAGCCACCTTCACTTTCATAGGTCTATCTAGTTGCTCTACTTTAACATTTATCCTGCTGAGCAGTGCCTGATCCACGAAAGTGTGGGTGCTCCCTGAGTCCACTAATATGAGCACCACCTGATTTCCCACTAATGCTCTTAATTATATGGTTTTTGGGTGAGCTGCACCTGACAAAGCAGTAACTGAAATCGTAGCACAATCTGCTGAAGACTGCTCAACTAGAGCATCCAAAAGAGCGTCAGAAATTATTTCATTCTGCACCACTGTTTCTGCTGTTTTCAGTTGAGCCCCAGTCGTCGGCAACTGACTGCATACATGCCCTGGAGTGAACTTATCTCCACATTTATAACACAGGCCGTTAGCTCGTCGATATTCCTTCAGCTGTTTGGCCTTCCACAGATCACCAGTGGCCAATGCCGGTCGAGTGTCAGGTTTTGTGAAAGCAGACTTCTGATATGAACCTCTGACTGTCTTCTGCTGCAGTAACAATCCTTCCTGAACAGAAGCATACATTGCTGCCATATGTACACTTGTTGGTATCTGAAACTCCACAGCTGATCGTAACTCTGACTTGAGCCCCATAATGAAACGAGTTACCAGGAAAGTATCACTGATCGACGGCTCATACAACTTGATGGTGTAGACCAATTGAAGGAATTTTTGCTTGTATTCCTCCAGTGTTTCCTCTTGTTTGAGTGACATGAGGTCCTTCATCTTCTGCCTGTATACGTTCACATCAAACTCCTGTATAACTGCTGCACAAAACTGCGGCCAAGTGTGATATACACTATTCTGTTTAAAAGCCTGATACCAACTTGCAGCATTATCAGTCAGATACAGAGACGCGGAGGTGACCTTGAAATTTTCAGGTATGTTGTACAACTTGAAAAACGCCTCACACTTATCTAACCAGATCCTGACATCATTCCCATCAAAACGGGGAAAATCCATTTTGGGCAACCATGGCCTCTTGCCTGAATTTTCCTCCTGAACTGGCTGTACTGACTGCACAACTGGCTGGGACAGAGTAGTATTGGGCGGTACCTGGACAGGACGAGGCAGCTCCTGAACAACCAACGGTGGCCCTGGGCCCAGGATGCCGTCCGACACCTCCGACGCTGTCGGCGACGAGGTCTCCGGTACCTCTGGTGGTTTCCCTTTCTGAGCGACATGGAACTGGCTCTGCTGAACCTGCCCCAGGGTGTCGCAGGACAAATCCACCTTCACTTGGACTTGGTCGAGTTGCGCCGTTTGCTCCGTAAGCTTGGCGTCGAGCGCTGCCAGCTGCGCGCAGATCTCATCGACCATCTCCAGCTTGCGCTGCGCCGCCCTGATCTCGGCGAACTCCTTCAGCATGCGCTCCTGGAACACCTCCATCTCGTCCGCGAGGAATCGCGACTGTGCGTTAGGCTTGAATGTCGTCGTTGTGGCCAATTAATTCCGAATCAACCCACCTCAGGTCGGGATTTACACAGATCAAGCCCGCGGGCGATCCGCTACCGTCGCCTCGGATTTGCCGGGTACGATTCGGAAAAATTTCAGCGCACGGCGGAGCGAGGAGGTGGCTCTGATACCAGATTGTCACGTCCTAGGGGTGGTAGGAGTTCGCCGGCGGCGAGGAAGGGTAGGGGAGGATCTCAGAGACGAGCAGAGAGAGATGAGAAGCTAGGAGAAGGCAGCGAGAGGAGGAAGAGGAGCCTGTGGCTCGGGATATTTCATTTCAAATCATCGATGCCTATCCACAGTGACACGCCTCGCTTATATACCCGCGAGCGACACCCGCACACACACGGCCCACGGCCCACACCATTACAAGGCTCCCGGCCCGTCACGCTTACATTCGAATTCAAACGCTCCCGCGATGACTTTACGCTTTCGCCGCGCCTCCTTTGCGTCTCCCCTGCCTTGCCTGCACCTTTGCCACTTCCAGAGTACTGACAAGGGCATATACAACCGCGCAAAAGGCACACCGGGGGCATCAACAGCAGGGCCGTTGAGGGGCCTGTGCGAGCTGTGCGCTCGCACAGAGCTGTGCGCTCGCACAGGGCCCCAAAATCCAGGGGCCCCCGATTAGGGGTATACATGTGTGTGTATTAGTCTGGAAAATTTCAGGTTTGGGCCAACGTTGCCTCTGTCGCTCCCTTTTGGGCTTGGTCCGCTCAAGCCCGCAGCCGTTGTACGCTGCCAATCTCGTCGCTTGGATTATCGACAAAAAGAAAATTTCATCGCTTGGATCCATTCGATTGATAGACGAAACGGCAGCCGCAATGTTGTATGTTCCGTGACTTCCGTCGTTTCATTCCCTAATCCCTTTGCTTCCCATCTTTTTCGCTTCGACTGATGAATCGGCGGCTCGGTGGTGATCTCTTTGCAGCCACGGGACAGCCCGATGCGGAAATGCATGGTAATTGCGAGCGCCGGCCGCCGCCACGCCGGCCAACACTGCCGCGGTGCCGCCGAACAGAAGGCCAACAGGTGTGGTGCCCTAAGCCCCTCCCCTTTTCTCTAACTAATTCTGATAAACTGACCTGCAAAGTTGTACAACAGTTTACTAGTTGCTAGAGTAATATGTTTTGGAATAATTTTTGTCGGTCACAGATCCTAGATTTTCAATAGTTGCTCGTCCAAGTCCAAAATCAATGTTCAATGTTTTTCTATTCCAACTATCTATACAAGTTACAAGTCTATAATTCATGGAGTTCATCAGTTCAAATTCACTGATATGATTTTTGTTTGGTTCATAAACAGAAACAATTATGCATCCTAGGTCTAGAAGAAAGTATTTGGTTAACAATTCCTGTAATTGTTGCATCTGCAGAAAGGAGCTTTTCTAAAATCAAGTTGTGGAAGTCCTACTTACGTTCTACCATGACACAAGAAATACTCAATGGTTTGGAGAAAATAGCACTTGAAAATGATGTGTTGGAGAAGATTGATTATGAAGATATAATTGAAGATTTCATATCAATGAACGCAAGACAGATGACACTTTTCAATAGAGCATGAGGTCAGTTTCTTGGTTTTGGTATTTTGCGTTGATACTTGAGAATCTCCAAAACACTGTATGAAATAACATAAATTTAAATTATATAATTATGTGATTATGCTTGAGTTATATTATATATTTTTTAATGTTAGGGCCCCATTTTGCCCTTCGCATCGGGGCCCCGAATTCCTGGAGACGGCCCTGATCAACAGCAGCAGAAACTGCCCAGAAACCTCGTAATGTCATGGCCTCATGGGCACCGGGCCATCCTTACGCTGTTGCGGTCTCCGTCCGCGAGCTGCAGGGAAGACTTCCCGTTCACTCTCTTTTTTTTTCTCTGAAAATGGATGCACCCTCGTTGCCGCTCTGAGTTTGCTGAACTCGGGTCGGCAGCAGTGAGCGAGAAGAAAAGGAGCACGCGCGCTCCACGTTAATCCTAGCTGGTGTCCTTACGAGTACGGCCGATACGGCCTGATTCCGTTGCTCCGCCGGCCGGGTACGGCACGGTCGGTCCTTATTTTGTTTCCCCGGTCATCTATGTTCGTCTTTGTAGAAAATTGAGCGTGGAGCGTGTGCCTGCCAGCCTTTCCGGAGGAGGCAGGTAGGATGTTGCTTGCTCACGCGGCCGTCCCCGGTGTGGCCAATGCCGAGCAATCTAGCATAAACACTAGTACTAGCAGACAGCAAATCAGGCGCCGCTCCTCCTTCACGATCAACCACCACCGGAGAACCATACGATGCCCAATCTTTCCCATTGCCGGAAAGCGGAAAGGAAAAAGAAGCCGGCCACACAGCGCGTTGCCGTCGCCGAAGCCGCGGACGATCGACCGCGGTGCGCATGTAGGGAGAGGGCATCGCATCGTATCCGCCGAAATCTGAAACGTCACAGGACCGCGTCGGGCGCGGGAGGACCCACGAGCACGAGGCGTCACCGCCGGAGGGGACACATCCAAATCCACCTCACCTCACCTGCCGCGATCGTGCGTGGAGTACTACGTCCGTCCCCACGGCCCATCACGCCGCTCGCCGTCGCCGTCGGTCGACAGTAGCTGGCCATCAGGCCGTGGCTCGTCCACGTAATATTACTCTACTCGTAATAAACAACGATAAAGCTTGGCCGCCGCACCTGCATGGCTGCGTCCACACGACGATGACTGGCGCCGATTCCACCTACCACTGCTAATACGCGGAGCCAGCAGACCGGCGAAGCATCGAGCCCGCGGTCGGTCAACAAAAGTCACGAGACTACCACCACCGGCACTACTCGCCGACATGTGTGATTCTTGGATCGTTCTCCATCTCGACGAGCGAGACGACGCGTAGGTATGGCTAATCGTGGTTGATAGATACGATATGATTAAACAAACATAAGACTGACTTTGAGAGCACACGGAATCTGGATGCGCACGAACGTGCAAGCCAACCCAACACAGCAGAAATTCCAGCTGCCGCTGCCACGGCTGCACGCGTAGACTAGACGACCCGGCGAATCCGGGCGGCGGCGGCAGCGCGTGGCAGGAAAAATGGAAGGGAAAGTAAAACGAATCAAGCCGATTGGTGCGCCTCGCCACACGGCGTGGAGAGAGGGACCCGGGTGAGGGTGACTCTGCTGGAGCTCGGCGCCGCCGACGGAAAGGCGACGGCGACCCGGCGGGCGGGCGGGCATACGTCGACGTGCCACTGACCCGCCGGGAAAGGGAAGCGGAGGCAATAAACCAAACCACGGGCGCGCGCGGCGCCGGCGCCTCAAAAGTCTCTCTCCGCGTCGTGGGGACGGCACGGGCCCGGCGGCGGGCGGAAATGCGGACAGCGACCACGGGACGGGAGGCGGGCACGTAGTCATCGTACGAACTACGTACGTGCGCCGGCGAATGGTGATCGCAGGGGCGGCCGGTCGACCGCTGGCTGTCTCTCTCCAGGTCCCCACCGGCCACGGCTCACGCGAATTATTCCGCGCCGCGCCCGCCCGCGACCAGATCCGCGGCTGCGTGATCCGCCCACTGTGATGCCACCGAGCCGCCGGCCGGGGCCCATGTGCGTGGCGTGCCTGCTGTGGGTACGAGACGGACGTAGCTGTACTACTAGTACTAGCTTGTGTGTGCTGCCGGCAGTGTGATCTCCGGCCGTTGGTGGTACGAGTATTCTTTTTTAAACGAATGTGTCGGCCGACGTAATTTGGCGTCTAATCTAATCTCATCCGGGAGCGAATTGGGTGCCTACGCTGAGGCTGATGCGTGGTGCATGAGCGGCAGGCCAGGCCAGCAACTTCCTCCTCCCTCCCAGGAGAGGCCCTCTCCGTTAGCAGCCTGTGGAAAAAAGAAAGTCTGATAGCAGTACACTCTCGTTTTTGTTGATTGATACAGTATTATACAGCACTACACGAAAGTGGATGCCAACTTGTTTGTTCTTCATCTTGAGAATAGCAACGACCGAGTGAACCGGTACCGGCGGCCCGCGTCTCCGACTCTCCGTGGCTTTCCCGAGATGTGACCTTTCTTCACTGGATGGATGTTGGATAGTACCCTCCTCCGTTATTCTTCCCCACACGTGCATCACACTCTAATTATAGGCGCTCTCGGCTGGGCTAATCTAGTTCGTTACTAGTGGGGTCTGACGAACATCTCACCTCGAGAAGGTTTAATCTAGCCGGAGTTGTGAGCAAGCACACCTTTATTGACCTATTGATCTCGTTCTGATGCAATCCAACAGCAACAGTTGGCATCCGCCATTTAAAAATCACACTGCCTCCGATCGACGCACATGATCAGGTAGAACCATCGCTGTGCGGTCCAAGGATTGCAATTCTAAAGTTGACAGGACACGGTATGGCATCCATGTATTCCACCATGCGGAAAAGTTTCGCTGATGAAACACGCCGCACGTGTGCCCTGGCTCTTAGAGAGTCTCTCGTACCTGTCTCAAACATCCGGTCACTAACCTGTCAAAAAGAAAACGATTCAACCGAATATCTGAAAACCACGGATAAACATTCGGGTTGACTGACACCCCTCATATCCAGTTCAAATATAGGGCGGATATGGGGCGGTCCGGACACGCCTAGGATCATCCGCCTGACAGGCCCGGTCCATCACCAACCCCACAGTTGTCCCAAAAAAAAACAATCCAGACGCCTCGCTCCAAACCCTAACTCACACTCTCTCGCGCTCCGTCCTTTCCTCTCCCACTCCGATTTCGATTCCATCCACTACGATGACCAGCTCCAACAGCGACTCCGGCTCCGAGCTCGACTACGAGGATGAGATGGCCCTCCGCATTGCGCTGGAGCGGTCCAAGGGGGAGACCGGCGGCAGCTCCGGATCTGGAGCATCACCGCAGCTCCCCCGACGCAGCGCAAACGCCGGAGCTGGACCCTCCCGTCCTGCGTGCGGTGACGCCAGGCAGCGCAGTCCGCACAGTCCCCGCGCCTTCTCTTTCCCTCGCCGGACGCTCCTCCACACGATCAGCGGTGGGTGCTAGTGCCCGCGCCATCGACCCGCACGCGCACTCCAAAAGCGGAGGCACGCGTCGCGAGAGGCAGCGTGCATGGGGGAGGGACGCAGCGGAGCAGTCCGCGCGCCGCCGCCACCGCGGGACGGAGGCGGACACTGATGAGACGCGCGTCTCCTCACATGGGTCTATCGCCGGCCCCTCACGATGACGGAGATGGATGATCGCCGCCTCCCACGAAAGAATGCCAAGGCGCTCCGGTTGCTACTGAGCAGTCGGAGCGCGAGGTGAAGGAGGCAGCGGCCGAGAGGGCTCGGGTCGCCAAGTTGAAGCGGGAGCATGACAAGGCGGTCCGTCAGATGAAGGGGCTCATCGTCCTCTCCGACTCTGACTCCGCCGGCGGCGACAGCTGCACCTCCTCGTCGGACGACCAAGACGTTCCACATGCCGCGGACGCCTACAGCTGCCCGGAAGGGCGAAGGTGTCGGTGTCAAAACCGGCGGATCTCGGGTAGGGGGTCCCGAACTATGCATCTAAGGCGGAAGGTAACAGAAGGCGGGGGACACAATGTTTACCCAGGTTCGGGCCCTCTCGATGGAGATAATACCCTACTTCCTGCTTGATTGATCTTGATGATATGAGTATTACAAGAGTTGATCTACCACGAGATCGTAGAGGCTAAACCCTAGAAGCTAGCCTATGATTATGATTGTGTATCTCTATCGACTAGCCTGGCCTCGGTTTATATAATGCACCAGAGGCCTAGGATAACAAGAGTCCTAGCCGAATACGCCGGTGGGGAGGAGTCCTTGTCTTGATAACCAAGTCTTGTGGAATCTTCCTTGTATGCGGCAGCTGTCCGAACTGGCCCATGAGTATACGGCCATGGGGGTCCTCGGCCCAATCCATCTGATCGGGAGACGATGTGATGAGTACCCCCTATGTCCGAGCTCCAATGTCGGACTGTATCTGAGGTGTCATAGATCACCTTGGTTCTAAAAAGTTGAAGGAGTTTAGCCGAGTTCAATTCCGGAAATGCCCTCTATGGAGCCAGCCACTGGCGCCCGAGCTTTATGCCGGACTGCTTTCGAGGTGGTGCACCACCCGACAGCGGGCTGATTGTTTACGTATTTTATTTCCGATGCGTGTAAATTTATTCGATGTCAACATGTATAACTAGTAGCCCTCAAGGTGTGTGTCGGTCTAAAACCCGAGATGCACCTGAAGGAAAACATGAAACCGCTGATCATAGTAGCCCCTAAGACTCAGGTCGATGCGCGAAATCAGTCTGAGGATCAACTCTTAGCTCGGTAGCACACATAGGAATAGAAACACAGTGTAATATATTAGAGATAATAGTGATCGGCGAACGGACCCTTAAGAGGGGGTCTTGAAAAGTTGCCGTAATATATTTAACTTGACGCCGGATAGGTCCAAATGGTACCTATTGTTATCCGAAGACGCATATGCGCATAGTTCGGTCAAGCCGAACACTTGGCAGTTGGAATTTTCTGCATTGAACTAGGCAATGCAGTAGCCCCCGAAACACTGGTCGTGTGGCAACACCAGATCAGGGGATCGATGTGCCCCTTTTAATATTTATAAATAATGAGCACGAAGCCCAGCATCCCCCGAGCCTTAATGTGGGCACGGGTGGATGAATTAAGGATCGATATCCATTTGAAAAAAAATTGCTTGTGTGTAACACAAACTTCTCGGAAAGAGAATAAAGATCTCATAAAGGAGTTAGAGCTAACGAAAGTTGAGCTCACCAAGATAGGCCTCAAGGGGCTCAAAAGAAGGGAAATTAATGCCAATAAAGAACTATGAGAGCGTTATGTCAGCTACTCGGGCGTCTCAAAGAGACTGTGCCATTGACTTTTTAAAAGATTGACTGAGAAAAAATTGATTTTTGCTCACGATTTATGTGTAATGATTCTATGTACCCAAGTACTTTACATCACTAAAGCTCGGATCCGCATTGTACAAAACTTTGTTGACCGACCATCGGCTTCAACCTCTTCGCCCCGTAGCCGAGGAGTGTTTTCCTACTTTATATAGCCGTGATAAGGGCGAAGATTTATGGGAAACAAGGCAATCCGGCCATACGGTTTATATACAAAGGTACACAGAGAGATATGTTATATTATTTTTTAACGTAAGAATCATCTTCCAAAGAAAATAGTCCCGCTATCGGTTCCTTTTTTTGGGTTGTCATGCCGACCATGATCATGAAACCTCACTTCCGATCAATGCGGGAGGAAAATATTGAGGGTTTAGTTCGGGGAAAGTTCCCGAATTCTATGGTATTAATAAACCAAAATTTTCACTTCCATTGTTGCCGGCCAATGTGATCCTTTAAGATTGCTAGCTTTCGGCTTCATCCAGTCTGAGGTACTTACTCGGATAACCCGGTAGTAACAATCGCAGAGGCGCTCCCTTTACCACCTAGCCGAACAATCGGAAACGTAGGGGTAAGCACAGGAGCCAGGCAACCCAGCTTGGCCAAAATCTTAAGTCAAATTGATGCATACTTATGGCTTTATAACGATAATTACAGAAGGCAACACTTGTATACTGCATACAAATATTGGTGATATATGTTTATTTTTTGTATAATAATTGTATGTACCGAAGTACTTATATCATATTTGTGTTCGCCCGAACTTTAAACGCGTCTTAACCGACCGTCAGCTTCTCCCTCTTCGGTCAAGGGCCGAAGAGTGTTATGTACTCCACCTGTCGAGAATATCGACGGTGTTTCCGATAACCAGGCAATCAGGCCATAAGGCTGTAACAGACAAAGCGCGCTCAGGGAACTTATGCTATATTATAGACGAAGTGTAAGAAGCATCTTCGAAGAAAATAGTACCCCCACCGATACCTTTCTTCGGTGCTCATTATTACTATGAGACTTGTGCAATAGATTTTCGTACTCATGATTTCTGTTGTGTGCTGACCATGATTGAAAACAATAAGAGCGCTAGCTTTCGGCTTCACACAGTTTGAGGTCAGAGCTCGAATGACCCGGTCGTGACAATCGCAGAGGTGCTCCCTTTACTCTCTAGCCGAACAATCGGGAACGTAGGGGTAAACACAAGAGCGAGGCAACCCAGCTTGCAAATCGCTCAAGTCAATATGGTGCATATTGTAGCGTAATACACGAACAAAGAACGAAGCCGTACAAGTACAATCATATGCAAGAGGAAAGGCTTCATGAAAGAAGCCCCCGAGTGAACTGGGTATTTGAATTTGTGTGTCACAAACAAGGTTATGCCAAGGAATTTTTACACAAACAACTTTTTACCAAAAAGGTATAATGCTAGGTCGAACCAAACACAAGTTAAAAATTTATAACTTTGAGCATGAAGGCAACTTAGCTGGTTAATGTGTTCGGCATTGATGACGCGGTCCGAGCTTGATGCGGGACAAGGTTCCATCCCCCAAGTCGGTCCCGAGGTGGCGCAGCGAAGAGCTCGGCACTCTGAAGTGGTGACATAGCACGGCCAATGCAGGCCGGCAGAGTGACGCCGAAGTCCCCGGCATGGGGTAATGAAGTGTTGACGAAGCCCCCCGTTCAGCCGAGGTGACGTGGTATGTCAGTACACCGAGCTGACGATACTGCCCGACCCGGATCATTTTCCTGTGCACAAAAAATAGTGCAAACCGGAGATAATAGTAATAATAATACTCCCTCCGTTCCAAAATATAGCGCGCCCACGCTTTTCGAGGTTCAACTTTGACCATAAATTTAACCCACGAGACCGACTGTGGCGGGATAAAAAATTATATAATTGAAAAGTTTTTTGAATACAAATTCATTGGTATAATTTTTTCACCCGCCGTAGTCGGTCTCGTTGGTTAAATTAATGGTCAAAGTTGAAGCACGGAAACTGAGGACGCGCTATATTTTGGAACGGAGGGAGTAATAATTAAAAAATCGTTGCATAATAAATAATTTATGCAAAGTGAGTAATAAAAGAAAATATGGCCCACCGCTGAAGTGAATGTCGGTGCAGGGCGTCGGCGTGATGCGGTAAAGACGTGGCAAAGCCTGAATTCACAGGTCGGTCCGAGTTCCAGATGCGGCGTGCGCCGGACTATGTACAGAACCTGGTTTATTTGTTGTAGCAATCCGAAGAAAGGTGACTCCCAAAACTGGGACTCGGTCCGTACACCCATTGCCTGATGGGCGATAAAGCGACGGCATGGCGATGCTGGCAAAGGTTGGCTTGCCGAGGCAAATCCCTCGGTCCAGCTAACGTGACGAATCTGGTCGGCTAGTGACGCTGAAGTCTGCGGAGTAGGTTGATGAAGAGATGGCGAAGCCCCCGATCCAGCCGAGATGTCGAAGCCTCGATGTCAGCCGATGAGTCGAAGTAGATCAGCCTGATGGACATCGGCTTGAAGAAGCAACAGTGCGGCCCTGCCGATGCTGGTCGTGACGTGGTCAATGCCAGCTTGATGAAGTGACCGTGCGGCGATGCCAGTGTGTCCGCTCCGTGTAATCCGTGGGGCGGCGATGTTGGTGATGATTTATCCTTTGCCATGCCGAACTCTTGTTCGGCATGCCGAGATGATGATCCAAAGAAGTTGAGCTCGGCTCAATAAAGTGACAACGTGTCTAGTGCAGGTCGGCGGCCATAGAGCAACGTCGTCGGGCTGGTTTGACCCCAGCGCGATGGTGAACATCATATTGGAAAAGACTTCAAAATTAGCGGGATGTGTTTGGGAACAAAACACAATACCCCATACAAAACTTCCTTCAAAAAGGATGTCCGAAATCCCGTTCATAAAAAAGATGAATTCGGGTCGGATTCGTTCTCGCGCAGAAAACAGATCCGAAAAGTGATGCACTAATCGGAAGGTTCCCGGAGTTTGGACGGTCGGATCAAGCTGATTTTGAGGGGTGGTAGATATAGGAATTCCGCAGCCGATCAACGGTTGGATCTTCCAAGGGACGTCCGAGCTAGAAGCTGGACACCACGCCCTAAACTCGTCCAGATTCCCGTCCAGATTTGACTGGGCTCCGGTATATCGTGGGTTGCCAGAGATTCCTCCATCCGAACTCGACGAAATTTTCCAGGATTGTTATAGACTCAATTCCGCACAATTCCACCGAAGCAATCGTTAAAACGACATTTGAGGAGGCGGTGGCGGCGGAAAGAAGTTCGCTGTCCAGAAAAACAGCACGGTTGCCCGAGGGCAATGTTGACGTTGAGCCCCCGGGCTCCCTGGATGATTCCTCCATGATCTTGATAGAGATCGGAGTTGATGTTGATGAAGGCCCTCCTCCGAACATGACGATCGGAGGTAGGGCGCAGTCCTCGGTCCAGCCAAGGTGACCAGTCGAGTTGGTGACGAAGATGCCGAAGTCGCAATTGATCTGTAGGCGAGCCATCGATCTTTTGCCGAACACACAGCGGAACTCTCAATGAAAGCACCAATGTCGGTGTTAAAACCGGCAGGTCTTGGGTAGGGGGTCCCGAACTGTGCGTCTAAGGCGGATGATAACAGGAGGCGGGGGACACAATGTTTACCTAGGTTCGGGCCCTCTCGATGGAGGTAATACCCTACTTCCTGCTTAATTGATCTGGATGATATGAGTATTACGAGGGTTGATCTACCACGAGATCGTAGAGGCTAAACCCTAGAAGCTAGCCTATGATTATGATTGTGTATCTCTATCGACTAGCCTGACCTCGGTTTATATAATGCACCAGAGGCCTAGGATAACAAGAGTCCTAGCCAAACACGCCGGTGGGGAGGAGTTCTTGTCTTTTTTTTGCGGGGAAAACTTTCAATCTATTCATCTTCAATCATGGTAGTACAACGAGCACTAGAAATAATAAAAATTACATCTAGATCCTTGTCTTGATCACCAAGTCTTGTGGAATCTTGCTTGTATGCGGCAGCTGTCCGAACTGGTCCATGAGTATACGGCCATGGGGGTCCTCGGCCCAATCCAACTGATCGGGAGACGACGTGATGAGTACCCCCTAGTCTAGGACACCGTCAGAAGGCCCGGCGAGGAAGTGGTGATCCCCCCCATGCTCAATGTTTATATCGTTTTTAGTTGTAGAAGTTTAAGAACTTGTCCGGTGTCGAACTATGATCTTTTTGATGTGGCGAAGTTTGTTAATGTCCGTTTTGCAGCCAATTTTTGTTGTCCGTCGTTTGATCACGTAGAGTAAATCAACGTTGCATGTGTAGTATGTATATAAGGCGCCGGATACGAGATACGCGGATGCAGAATGACACATATGAGGCGTGCCTGCGGACGCGCAGCATTTGAGGGGCGGATTTGCACATCACAGATGTAGATGCGCTTAGTACGACCATCATAAACTAAGGGTCAGTACTTTTCGCCTCATAATTCTCAGCAATCTGATTCTGAGAAAGTGCCCACTGAATTATATGGATTCAACACACAACTTATACAACAATCACATGTTGAAATACCCACAGATTCAATTGTGCAGTTCTTTTTTGTGATTTCAACATGTGATTGTTGTATAAATTGTGTGTTGGAATGTCTATAACACCTCTAGATTGAAATTGAATGCTGGACTGTCAGCAGTTGGTTATTTCAAATAGTTTCGCGTCTAATATGGACAACTTTTAACTCATGTGTCGTTCCAACCACACACACATATGAATGAGAAAATTCAAACTACAATTTGTAAACATTTGCCCCCACAAGCATTATTACAAACATCTATCAAGCAAATTCCTTACACATGTGGATAAACTTGAACATGCACTAGAAAAATCATGTGACAATTACTCATCGAGAAATAATCGTTCTTATATTCTCACAATTATCAAATCTACAATAAATACTCATTCAATACAAAAAACAGGGTAAAATTGATAAATAGAGGATGGATGGAGCTGCCAGCGCCATACAGATGCATGAGCACCGTGCCGGCGTCCATGGTCGTTCTAGAGGAACGATGTCGTGAAGGAGGCCATGTCGTTGGCCTGCCAGACACCGGCACCAGCGGAGGTGCGCCACAGGGAGCCAAGAACTAGGGCACCGCTGAGGGAGCGCCACCACGCGCTCGCCGTGGCGGAGGACGACGTGTCAGGCACAGGGTCGGGGCGGAGTCAGGCGGGGGGTGACGTTGGGTTGATCTTCTCATGATCAAATGCCGGATCAAGCTAAAGCCCTCCAGTCAATCAATGCATGTAATTGACAGTTAAGGGTTGATCATCTCATGATCAAATCCTGGATCAAGCTCAAGCATCAGGAGAATTACTCTACCTAGATTGAACAGAACCTCAATTGATTTCCAAGGATTTCCAACGGTTTCCCAAAAACTGGTATTGCCTAGAGTTGTTTCTGGGCTGTTCTATAGCGCTTGTACATTTGTACATTTTATTATTAATATATAATTACGCGATTGTTAAATCTCATTCGATTGATATTTAATCAAGTCTCAGTCAATGCTATGTTTATGGGATCTTACATGGAGATTTGTGTAAAATTTTCTTTTTAGTTTTTTTTATTTTCTTTCTTACATGTTATATGACTTACCTTAGACTTGATTAAGTCTCGGCCGACTGAGACCTTGCCACATCCATATAGTTATAGCGTAGAACAATTGTTCTACGGTTCTTGGTTAAAAAAAACAGACAACATCAAAGAGCCTAGACACTAGCGGCATCGCTCCCTACTAATAATCCAACGTAATCCAACCGCGCAAAAGCCAAACCGGGGACATGAACAGCAGCAGAAACTGTTCAGAAACCTCTTAATCATGTCATGGGCACCGGGCCATGCTTACGCTGTTGCGGTCTCCATCCGCGAGCTGCAGTGAAGACTTCACCTGTCACCCGTTCTTCTTCTTATTTCTTTTGTTCCGTGAATGCAGCCGTTCTGGCAAAACAAAACAAAAATAGAAAAGAAAAGAAAAACATAGTGAGCTTGCTTCAAGTCAATTCTGTGTGGACTGCAACCCTTTATCAGTGATGAGATTTTTTGAAACGGAGGCAAAAGCTTTGCCTCATCTCATTAAAAAGAAGGGGAATAACAAAGTCTGCGGAGGGCCATTACACCTCACATAAATGTAAAAAAATACAATTCTACTCTCGCGGCATCAAATAACCCAAATGCTTCGCCCCTGCGATAATCCAGAGCCTCGCCTCCGCTTTAATAGCCTGGACCAACACGCTTGGCAACCTACATACATGCTGGAGCACCCTCGCGTTTCTCTCTTTCCACACTTCCCAAGTAACAAGCATGATGAGTGATGAAATCGCCTTCCTCCTATGTCCACGCCTAAGGACCACTGCTGACCACCACTCTTTGACCGTGGGGATCCCGCTCCAGGCCGCCACATCCAGTTCGGGGGCATCCACCCAAACTCTTATTGCATTCCAAATGCGGGCAGAGAACCTGCATTGGAAGAGAAGATGAGCTGCGGTCTCTGGCTCCCTCTTGCAAAGTTGACACAAATTGCAGTTGGGCCACCCTCTTCTTTGCAGTCTGTCGGCCGTCCAAATTCTATCCTTGATAACTAACCACGCAAAGAACTTGCACTTGGGCGGTGCCCAGTTCTTCCATACCACCGTGTTCATGTTGGAGGCGATCGCACCTTCGAATTGGGCCCTGTAGGCCGAGGCCGAGGAGTAGATACCATCGGCGGTGAGGTTCCACTTGATATCATCGGGTATGTCGTCCTGTAGGTGTACCGTAGTGAGCTTCCCCCAAAGGGCGCAGAACTGTTCAATGTGTTCCACCGAGAGACCTCCGGACATGTTGATCCATTGTATCCAATGGTTTTCAAGCAAGGCTTCTCGCACAGACTTTTTCTTGTTGGCAGAGATCGCGTAAATGGCCGGTGCAATGTCCTTGGGCTTCATTCCATCTAGCCAGGGGGAGAGCCAGAAGCGTGCCAGCCTACCGTCGCCGACATAGATCGTCGTGGCATCATAGAATAGATCTCTGTCAGTGGTGTCGCATGGGTTTCCGATGCCCGCCCATGCCCTGTGCGGCTCCTTCCACTCATACCAAAGCCATCGCAGCCTCAGAGCCCGGGCATACATACGAATATCAAGGATACCCAGCCCACCAAGCCTCTTTGGTCTACACACGAGTTTCCAGCTGACTTTGCACTGGCCGCCGGAGACCTTATCCGAACCAGCCCAGAGGAAAGCTCTCTCAATGCCCACAAAGTCGGAGATAATACCCTCCGGAAGTTTGAGCGTCGTGGCATGGAAGGTGGCCAGGGAGGAAAGCACGGACTTGACGAGCTCAGCCCTCCCCACAGTCGTGATGAGCCGACCCTGCCAAGGCACCAGCTTCCCAGCAGCCTTGTCCACGAGGTGTTGGAGATCGACCTTCCGCAAACGATGGACCGAAAGAGGCAGCCCAAGATATCTCAGCGGGAAGGCAGCGCGAGTAGCCGGGAAGCACTCAAGGATGTCGTCAAGATTGAGGCCATCACAGCGAATAGGGGCCACCAAGCTTTTCTCCAAATTTGTCACAAGGCCGGTGACCTCACCAAAGCCCTTCAGCAGAGAGGTAAACTGTTGAACGTCCTCCTTGAAGGGAGCCACAAAGATTACGGCGTTGTCAGCGTACAGTGAGGTGCGCATGCGGGTGCCCCTCCCATCAGTGATGAGATGACATGCATAGTAGCTGCACATGACAGAATATTCCAGTTCGGGCAAGGATGGGTGCAGCCTCATTGCCGCTCTGAATTTGCGGAACTCGGCTTCTCTCCAAGACCAGAGGAGCAGTCCCCCTCCATCAGTGGCAGCAGTACTAGCAGTGTGTCTCAAACAAAAAAAGAACAGTGAGCGAGAAGAAAATAAGCACGCTCCAATGCTCCATGTTGATCCTAGCTAGTACTACTAGTAGTGTGCTTACACCAGTAGGGGAGGGGCACGGTCGGTCCTTATTTTGTTTTCCTGGCCATCTATGTTCGTCCTGCAGAAAATTGAGCATGGAGCGTGTGCCTGCCTGCCTTCCCGGAGGAGGCAGGCAGGATGTTGCTTGCTCACGCGGCCATCTCCGGTCTTGTCAATGCAGAGCAAGCTAACACTCTGGCAGACAAGAGATCAGGAGATCAAGCCACTTTCCTCTCCGTAGCTCACCACGCAACGGCACCGTACGCACAATCCCACCGTCATAGGCCATCCATCAGAGCCCTGTTTCCTCATGCGCAGGGTAGCTTGCTTCTTCTGCGCACACATCTCGCAGAACGGCCAGGTAGCAAAGTACGCACTCACAATACGCTATACATTCACAACCAACCACCAACGGAGAACGATGCGACATCCAATCCTCCCTCCCAGCACCGGAAAGGAAAGAAGAAGAAGGCACACGGCGCGTTGCGCTCGCCGAAGCCGCGGACGATCGGCCGCCGATCCGCCGCGCGTGTGCTCGTCGAGGGCGAGAGAGAGCATCGTATCCGCCGAAATCTGAAACGTCACAGGACCGCGTCGGGCACGGGAGGACCCACGAGCACGAGGCGTCACCGCCAGAGGGGACACATCCAAATCCACCTCACCTGCCGCGATCGCGCGTGGAGTGGCAGTACGTGCCCGTCCCCACGGCCCATCACGCTGCTCGCTCGCCGCCGCCGTCGGTCGACAGTAGTTGGCCATCAGGCCATGGCTCGTCCATGTAATTTTAACTGTGCTCGTAATAAACAACGATAAAGCTTGGGCGCCGCACCTGCATGGCTGCGTCCACACCATGACTGACGCAGACTCCACCTACCACTGCTACTGCGTGCAGACAGCAGACCGGTGAAGCACCGTGCCCGCGGTCGGTCAACCAAAGTCACGGGACTACCACCACCGGCACCGCTCGCTGACATGTGTGATTCTTGGATCGTTCTCCATCCCCTGGACTGGACTGACACGACGCGTGCGTACCAGCGTACGGCGGGCTAATCGCGATCGATTAAACAAAGATAAAACTGACCTTCAGAGCACACGGTGTCGCTGACCAACCAGACCTCCCAGAAGGAATCTGGGTGCGCACGAGCACGAACATGCGACCCAAACCCTGCAGAAATTTCAGCTGCGCGCGTAGCGTAGACGATCCGGCTAATCCGGAGTCATGCGGCAACGGCAGCGGCAGCGCGTGGCAGGGAAACGAAAGGGGAAGTAAAACGAATCAAGCCGATCGGTGCGCCTCACCACACGGCGTGGAGAGAGGGGCCGTGTGACTTTGCCGGAGCTCAGCGCCTCCGACGGAAAGGCGACGGCGACCCGGCGGGCGGGCATACGGCGACGTGCCACCGACTCGCTGGAGGTGGCCGGGAAGGTGGATGGAATAAACCAAAGCACGGGCGCGCGCGGCGCCGGCGCCTCAAAAGTCGCTCTCCGCGTGGGGGCCCGGCGGCGGGCGGAAATGCGGACAGCGACCACGGGACGGGAGGCGGGCACGTAGTCGTCGTACGTGGAGTACTACGTAGTACGTGCGCGCCTGTGAATCGTGATCGCAGGGGCGGCCGGTCGACCGCTGGCTGTCCCTCTCCAAGTCCCCACCGGCCACGGCTCACGCGAATTATTCCGCGCCGCGCCGCGCCAGCGACCAGATCCGCGGCTGCGTGATCCGTCATCCGCCAGCTATGATGCCACCGAGCCGCCGGCCGGGGCCCATGTGCGTGCTAGACGGACGTAGTATTACTTGCTTGTGTGTGCTGCCGGCAGTGTGATCCCCGGGCGTTGGGGCAGGAGTATTCTTTTTTAGCCAATGTGTCGGCCGAGGTTACTTGGCGCCTATCCTACATGGATTATTTAGGAGGCGGCGAGCTGATGCGTGGTGCATGAGCGGCAGGCCGGCAGCTTCCTCCCCCTCGCTGCCAGGAGAGGCCCTCTCAGTTACCAGCCGGTGGAAAAAAAATACTCTGGCGGCAGTACGCTCTCGTTTCCATTGATTGAGTACAGTATTACAGTACGAAAGTGGATGCCAACTTGTCTGCTCTTCATCTTGAGAATATCAACGACCGAGTGAACCCGTACTGCGGTATATTACTCTCTACGTCTCGAAATAAGTGTCTTAATCTTAGCACAAGCTCGGGACGGATAGTAGTATGCTTCGAATACATGTTTTTTTTTAGGGTTTCTTCGTCTACACGTTGTTCAGGAAAGAATTCAGATGCCTGAGCCGGCGGTCCGCGTCTCCGTGGCTTTACCGAGATGTGACCTTTCTTCACTGGATATTGGATACTGGATACCCTCCATTATTCTTCCCCACACGTGCATCACACTCTAATTATTGGCGCTCTCGGCTGGGCTAATCTAGTTCGTTACTTGTGGGGTCTGACGAACATCTCACCTTGAGAAGGTTTAAACTAGCAATATTTAATTGTGAGCAAGAACACCTTTATTGACCCTTTGATCTCGATCTGATGCGATCCAACAGCAACGGTTGGCATCCGCCAGTAAGAAATCACACTGCTGAAAGTCATGCATCTGATGGAGCACATGATCAGGTAGAAACATCGCTGTGCGGTTCAAGGATTGCAATTCTAAAGTTGACAGGACACGGTATGGCATTCAAGTACAGTTTGTCTAATTCATATCTAGATATTTTATAAGGCTGTTACATCTAAGCTCCCACAAATGACGCAGCAACAAGAAAAAAAAACTGAGACAAAAAAATTAAGCCACAAATATAGTGGACATCAGGATAGATGTGACATAAGATATGTCCTAGATAGACCCATCCATGTATGCAACGATGCGGGAAGTTCCGCTGATGAAACGTGCCGCACGTGTGCCCTGGCTCTTAGAGCATCTCTCATGCCTGTCTCAAACGTCCGGGCAAGTCGTCCGGCCAGAGCTGGACCTTCCCGTCACGCGCGCAGTGATGCCAGGACAGCGCAGTCCGCACCGCCCTCGCGCCTTCTCCTTCCCCCGCCGGCCGCTCCTCCACACGATCAGCGGTGGGACTAGCTTCCGTGCCGCTGGCCCGCACGCGCCCTTCGAAATCGGAGACGCGCGTCGTGAGAGGCAGCGTGCACGGGAGAGGGACGCAGTGGAGCAGTCTGCGCGCCGCCGCCGCGGGACGGAGGTGGACCCTGATGAGACGCACGTCTCCTCACATGGGCCTATCGCCGGCCCCTCACGACGACGGAGATGGATGCTCGCCGTCTTCGACAAAAGACGCCAAGGCGCTCCTGCTTGCTATTGAGCAGTCGAGCGCGAGGCGAAGGAGGCAGCGGCCGAGAAGGCTTGGGTCGCCAAGTTGAAGCAGGAGAAGGACAAGGTGGTCCGCCAGATGAAGGGTTCATCGTCCTCTCCGACTTCGACTCCGACGACGGCGACAGCTGCACCTACTTGTCGGACGACCAAGACCCTCCACCAGCCACTGACGCCTATAGCTGCCCGGAAGGGCGAAGGCCCGACGAGGAAGTGGTGACCCCTCCCCCCCAATCCTCAATATTTATATCGTTTTTAGTTGTAGAAGTTTACGAACTTGTCCGGTGTCGAACTATGATCTTTTGGATGTGGCGAAGTTTGTTAATGTCCGTTTTGCAGTCGATTTTTATTCTCCGTCGTTTGATCACGTAGAGTAGATCAACATTGCATGTGTAGTATGGATATAAGGCCCCGGACATGAGATACGCGGATGTAGAATGACAGATATGAGGTGTGCCCGCAGACGCGCACGGGCGCGTCTGCGGGCATTTGAGGGGCGGATTTGCCCATCGCAGCCGTAGATGCTCTTAGTACCACCATCATAAACTAACGGTTAGTAATTTTTCACTCATAATTCTCCGCAATCTGAGAAACTGCCCACTCAATCCTATACCCACATATTTAGTTGTGCAGTTCTTTTCTGTGATTTGAGCCTGCGATTGTTGTATAAGTTGTGTGTTGAAATGTCTGTAACACCTCTAGATTGAAATTGAATGCTGGACCGGTAGCAGTTGGTTATTTCAAATAGTTCCACGTCTAATATGAGCAACTTTTAACTCATCCACCGTTCAAACCACACACACATATGAATGAGAAAATTAAAACTACAATTTGTAAACATTCCCCCCCCCCCCCAAGCATTATTAGAAACATCTATCAAGCAAAATCCTTACACATGTGAATAAACTTGAACATGCACTAGAAAAATAATGTGACAGTTACTCATCGAATGGAGTGCAGCGATTCGCTGCCCAGGCTCATGTACACTCGGTTAGAAAAAAAATCAAAACAAATACTAGAACATTTTTAAAAGATCCAAAAAAACTTCTCATGGTAGACAATTTATCGCGTGATGTTCGCTCCAAACTTTAGCGCATTTGGACATTTGAGTAGCTCTCAGCAAAAAAGACAAATTGGGTCAAAACAGTACATAAACAGTAAACTGTTTTACAGACCCTTAATTTGTCTTTTTTGCTGAGAGTTGCTCAGTTGTCCAAATGATTTGAAAATTAGGGAAGACCTCACGCAACAAATTTTCTACCATGGGTAAAAATGGATTTTTTTTGAATTTTTCTAATATTTATATTGATTTTTTTATTCAACAGGGTTGCAGATGAGCCCGGGCTCACAAAAGGATTTCTCAAATAATCGTTCTTATATTCTCACAATTATCAAATCTACAATAAATACTCATCCAATACAAAATACAGGGTAGAATTGACAAATAGAGGATGGATGGAGCTGCTAGCGCCATACAGATGCATGAGCACCGTGCCGGCGTCCATGGTCGTTCCAGAGGAACGATGTGGTGAAGGAGGCTGTGTCGTTGGCATGCTCGACACCGGTGTTGGAAATGTGCCCTAGAGGCAATAATAAAAGCATTATTATTATATTTCCTTGTTCATGATAATTGTCTTTATTCATGCTATAATTGTGTTGTGTGGAAATCGTAATACATGTGTGAATAATAGACACCAACATGTCCCTAGTAAGCCTCTAGTTGACTAGCTCGTTGATCAATAGATAGTCATGGTTTCCTCACTATGGACATTGGATGTCATTGATAACGAATGATGTGATGGACAAGACCCAATCCTAAACATAGCACAAGATCGTATAGTTCGTTTGCTAGAGTTTTCCAATGTCAAGTATCCTTTCCTTAGACCATGAGATCGTGTAACTCCCGGATACCGTAGGAGTGCTTTGGGTGTGTCAAACGTCACAACGTAACTGGGTGACTATAAAGGTATACTACGGGTATCTTCGAAAGTGTCTGTTGGGTTGACACGGATCGAGACTGGGATTTGTCACTCCGTATGACGGAGAGGTATCACTGGGCCCACTCGGTAATGCATCATCATTATGAGCTCAATGTGACCAAGTGTTTGGTCACTGGATCATGCATTACGGTACGAGTAAAGTGACTTGCCGGTAACGAGATTGAACGAGGTATTGGGATACCAACGATCGAATCTCGGGCAAGTAACATATCGATTGACAAAGGGAATTGCATACATGGTTGATTGAATCCTCGACATTGTGGTTCATCCGATGAGATCATCGTGGAGCATGTGGGAGCCAACATGGGTATCCAGATCCCGCTGTTGGTTATTGCCCGAGAGCCGTCTCGGTCATGTCTGCATGTCTCCCGAACCCGTAGGGTCTACACACTTAAGGTTCGGTGACGCTAGGGTTGTAGGGATATGTATATGCAGTAACCTGAATGTTGTTCGGAGTCCCGGATGAGATCCCGGACGTCACGAGGAGTTTCGGAATGGTCCGGAGGTAAAGAATTATATATGGGAAGTGCTGTTTTGGCCATCGGGACAAGTTTCGGGGTCACCGGTATTGTACCGGGACCACCAGAAGGGTCCCGGGGGTCCACCGGGTGGGGCCACCTGCCTCGGGGGGCTACATGGGCTGTAGGGGGTGTGCCTTGGCCTACATGGGCCAAGGGGAACCAGCCCCAAGAGGCCCATGCGCCTAGGGTTCCAAAGGGGAAGAGTCCCACAAGTGTTAGGCACCTCCTAGGTGCCTTGGGGGGGGGAGGAAATCCTCCCTGGCCGCCGCCCCCTTGGGAGATCAGATCTCCCAGGGCCGGCGCCCCCCCCAAGAGGCCTATATAAAGGGGGGAGGGGAGGGGGGCAGCCGCACCCTTTGCCTTGGCGCCTCCCTCTCCCTGTCCAACACCTCCTCCTCCTCCATAGAGCTCGGCGAAGCCCTGCCGGAGTACTGCAGCTCCATCACCACCACGCCGTCGTGCTGCTGCTGGAGCCATCTTCCTCAACCTCTCCTCTCCCCTTGCTGGATCAAGAAGGAGGAGACGTTACGCTGACCGTACGTGTGTTGAACGCGGAGGTGCCGTCCGTTCGGTGCTAGGATCTCCGGTGATTTGGATCATGTCGTGTACGACTACCTCATCCCCGTTCCTTGAACGCTTCCGCTCGCGATTTACAAAGGTATGTAGATGAATCTGAATACTCGTTGCTAGATGAACTCATAGATGGATCTTGGTGAAACCGTAGGAAATTTTTTGTTTTCTGCAACGTTCCCCAACAGTGGTATCAGAGCTAGGTCTATGCGTAGTGCTCTATTGCACAAGTAGAACACAATTTGTTATGGGCGTAGATGTTGTCAACTTTCTTGCCGCTACTAGTCTTATCTTGCTTCAGCGGTATTGTGGGATGAAGCGGCCCGGACCAACCTTACACGTACGCTTACGTGAGACCGGTTCCACCGACTAACATGCACTACTTGCATAAGGTGGCTGGCGGGTGTCTGTCTCTCCTACTTTAGTTGGAGCGGATTCGATGAAAAGGGTCCTTATGAAGGGTAAATAGAAGTTGACAAATCACGTTGTGGCTTTCACGTAGGTAAGAAAACGTTCTTGCTAGAACCCTAATTCAGCCACGTAAAACTTGCAACAACAATTAGAGGACGTCTAACTTGTTTTTGCAGCAAGTGCTTTGTGATATGATATGGCCAAAGTTGTGATGAATGATGAATGATCTATATGTGATGTATGAGATGTTCATGCTATTGTAATAGGAATCACGACTTGCATGTGGATGAGTGACAACCGGCAGGAGCCATAGGAGTTGTCTTTATTTTTGTATGACCTGCGTGTCATTGAGAAACGCCATGTAAATTACTTTACTTTATTGCTAAACGCGTTAGCCATAGTAGTAGAAGTAATAGTTGGCGAGCAACTTCATGGAGACACGATGATGGAGATCATGGTGTCAAGCCGGTGACAAGATGATCATGGAGCCCCAAGATGGAGATCAAAGGAGCTATGTGATATTGGCCATATCATGTCACGTTTATTATTTGATTGCATGTGATGTTTATCATGTTTTGCATCTTGTTTACTTAGAACGACGGTAGTAAATAAGATGATCCCTCATAATAATTTCAAGAAGTGTTCCCCCTAACTATGCACCGTTGCGACAGTTCGTTGTTTCGAAGCACCACGTGATGATCGGGTGTGATAGATTCTAACGTTCACATACAACGGGTGTAAAACAGATTTACACATGCAAACACTTAGGTTGACTTGACGAGCCTAGCATGTACAGACATGGCCTCGGAACACAGAAGACCGAAAGGTCGAGCATGAGTCGTATAGAAGATACGATCAACATGAAGATGTTCACCGATGTTGACTAGTCCGTCTCACGTGATGATCGGACACGGCCTAGTTGACTCGGATCATGTTATACTTAGATGACTAGAAGAGAGATGTCTATCTAAGTGGGAGTTCATTAAATAATTTGATTAGATGAACTTTATTATCATGAACTTAGTCTAAAATATTTACAATATGTCTTGTAGATCAAATGGCCAACGTAGTCCTCAACTTCAACGCGTTCCTAGAGAAAACCAAGCTGAAAGACGATGGCAGCAACTATACGGACTGGGTCCGGAACCTGAGGATCATCCTCATAGCTGCCAAGAAAGATTATGTCCTACAAGCACCGCTGGGTGACGCACCTGTTCTCCCTGCAGAACAAGACGTTATGAACGCTTGGCAGTCACGTTCCGATGATTACTCCCTCGTTCAGTGCGGCATGCTTTACAGCTTAGAGCCGGGGCTCCAAAAGCGTTTTGAGAGACATGGAGCATATGAGATGTTCGAAGAGCTGAAAATGGTTTTCCAAGCTCATGCCCGGGTCGAGAGATATGAAGTCTCCGACAAATTCTTTAGCTGTAAGATGGAGGAAAATAGCTCTGTCAGTGAACACATACTCAAGATGTCTGGGTTGCACAACCGCTTGACTCAACTAGAAGTTAATCTCCCGGATGAAGCGGTCATTGACAGAATCCTCCAGTCGCTTCCACCTAGCTACAAGAGCTTTGTGATGAACTCTACATGCAGGGGATGGTAAAGACCATTCCTGAGGTATATGCTATGCTGAAATCAGCAGAGGTAGAAATCAAGAAGGAACATCAAGTGTTGATGGTGAATAAAACCACTAAGTTCAAGAAGGGCAAGGGTAAAAAGAACTTCAAGAAGGACGGCAAGGAAGTTGCCGCGCCCGGTAAGCAAGTTGCCGGGAAGAAGCCAAAGAATGGACCCAAGCCCGAGACTGAGTGTTTTTATTGCAAGGGAAGTGGTCACTGGAAGCGGAACTGCCCCAAATACTTAGCGGACAAGAAGGCCGGCAAAACAAAAGGTATATGTGATATACATGTAATTGATGTGTACCTTACCAGTACTCGTAGTAGCTCTTGGGTATTTGATACCGGTGTAGTTGCTCACATTTGTAACTCAAAGCAGGAGCTGCGGAATAAACGGAGACTGGCGAAGGACGAGGTGACGATGCGCGTCGGGAATGGTTCCAAGGTCGATGTGATCGCCGTCGGCACGCTACCTCTACATTTACCTACGGGATTAGTTTTAAACCTCAATAATTGTTATTTAGTGCCAAGTTTGAGCATGAACATTGTGTCTGGATCTCGTTTAATTCGAGATGGCTACTCATTTAAATCAGAGAATAATGGTTGTTCTATTTATATGAGAGATATGTTTTATGGTCATGCTCCGATGGTTAATGGTTTATTCTTAATGAATCTCGTACGTGATGATACACATATTCATAGTGTGAATACCAAAAGAGTTAAAGTTGATAACGATAGTCCCACATATTTATGGCACTGCCGCCTTGGTCATATAGGTGTCAAACGCATGAAGAAGCTCCATGCAGATGGACTTTTAGAGTCTCTTGATTATGAATCATTTGACACGTGCGAACCATGCCTCATGGGTAAAATGACCAAGACTCCGTTCTCAGGAACAATGGAGCGAGCAACCAACTTATTGGAAATCATACATACTGATGTGTGCGGTCCAATGAGTGTTGAGGCTCGCGGTGGCTATCGTTATGTTCTCACCCTCACTGATGACTTGAGTAGATATGGGTATATCTACTTAATGAAACACAAGTCTGAGACCTTTGAAAAGTTCAAGGAATTTTAGAGTGAGGTTGAAAATCAACGTGACAGAAAAATCAAGTTTCTACGATCAGATCGTGGAGGAGAATACTTGAGTCACGAACTTGGCACACACTTAAGAAAATATGGAATAGTTTCACAACTCATGCCGCCTGGAACACCTCAGCGTAATGGTGTGTCCGAACGTCGTAATCGCACTCTATTAGATATGGTGCAATCTATGATGTCTCTTATCGATTTACCGCTATCTTTTTGGGGCTATGCTTTAGAGACTGCCGCATTCACTTTAAATAGGGCTCCGTCGAAATCCGTTGAGGCGACACCGTATGAATTATGGTTTGGGAAGAAACCTAAGCTATCGTTTCTAAAAGTTTGGGGATGCGATGCTTATGTCAAGAAACTTCAACCTGAAAAGCTCGAACCCAAGTCGGAAAAATGCGTCTTCATAGGATACCCGAAAGAAACTATTGTGTATACCTTCTACCTCAGATCCGAAGGCAAGATCTTTGTTGCCAAGAATGGATCCTTTCTAGAGAAGGAGTTTCTCTCAAAAGAAGTAAGTGGGAGGAAAGTAGAACTTGATGAAGTGTTACCTCTTGAACCGGAAAATGGCGCAACTCAAGAAAATGTTCCTGAGGTGCCTGCACCGGCTAGAGAGGAAATTAATGATGATGATCAAGATGCTTCTGATCAAGCTCCTACTGAAATTCGTAGGTCCACAAGGACACGTTCCGCACCAGAGTGGTACGGCAACCCTGTCTTGGAAATCATGTTGTTAGATAACGGTGAACCTTCGAACTATGAAGAAGCGATGGCGGGACCGGATTCCGACAAATGGCTAGAAGCCATGAAATCCGAGATAGGATCCATGTATGAAAACGAAGTATGGACTTTGACTGACTTGCACGTTGAACGGCGAGCCATAGAAAATAAATGGATCTTTAAGAAGAAGACAGACGCGGATGGTAATGTGACCATCTATAAAGCTCGGCTTGTTGCTAAGGGTTATCGACAAGTTCAAGGGGTTGACTACGATGAGACTTTCTCACCGGTAGTGAAGCTGACGTCCGTCCGAATCATGTTAGCAATTGCCGCATTCTACGATTATGAAATATGGCAAATGGACGTCAAAACGGCATTCCTTAATGGTTTCCTTAAGGAAGAATTGTATATGATGCAGCCGGAAGGTTTTGTCGATCCTAAGAATGCTGACAAAGTGTGCAAGCTCCAACGCTCGATTTATGGGCTGGTGCAAGCATCTCGGAGTTGGAACATTCGCTTTGATGAGATGATCAAAGCGTTTGGGTTTACGCAGACTTATGGAGAAGCCTGCGTTTACAAGAAAGTGAGTGGGAGCTCTGTAGCATTTCTCATATTACATGTAGACGACATACTTTTGATGGAAAATGATATAGAACTCTTGGATAGCATTAAGGCCTACTTGAATAAGAGTTTTTCAATGAAGGACCTTGAAGAAGCTGCTTATATATTAGGCATCAAGATCTATAGAGATAGATCGAGACGCCTCATAGGTCTTTCACAAAGCACATACCTTGATAAGATATTGAAGAAGTTCAATATGGATCAATCTAAGAAGGGGTTCTTACCTGTGTTACAAGGTGTGAAATTGAGCTCAGCTCAATGTCCGACCACGGCAGAAGATATAGAAGAGATGAGTATCATCCCCTATGCCTCAGCCATAGGTTCTATTATGTATGCCATGCTGTGTACCAGACCTGATGTAAACCTTGCCGTAAGTTTGGTAGGAAGGTACCAAAGTAATCCCGGCAAGGAACACTGGACAGCGGTCAAGAATATCCTGAAGTACCTGAAAAGGACTAAGGAAATGTTTCTCGTTTATGGAGGTGACGAAGAGCTCGTCGTAAAGGGTTACGTCGACGCTAGCTTCGACACAGATCTGGATGACTCTAAGTCACAAACCGGATACGTGTATATTTTGAATGGTGGGGCAGTAAGCTGGTGCAGTTGCAAGCAGAGCGTCGTGGCGGGATCTACATGTGAAGCGGAGTACATGGCAGCCTCGGAGGCAGCATATGAAGCAATTTGGGTGAAGGAGTTCATCACCGACCTCGGAGTCATACCCAATGCGTCGGGGCCAATCAAACTCTTCTATGACAACACTGGAGCTATTGCACTTGCCAAGGAGCCCAGGTTTCACAAGAAGACCAGGGACATCAAGCGTCGCTTCAACTCCATTCGTGAAAATGTTCAAGATGGAGACATAGAAATTTGTAAAGTGCACACGGATCTGAATGTCGCAGATCCGTTGACTAAACCTCTCTCTAAGGCAAAACATGATCAGCACCAGAACTCTATGGTTGTTCGATTCATCACAATGTAACTAGATTATTGACTCTAGTGCAAGTGGGAGACTGTTGGAAATATGCCCTAGAGGCAATAATAAAAGCATTATTATTATATTTACTTGTTCATGATAATTGTCTTTATTCATGCTATAATTGTGTTGTCTGGAAATCGTAATACATGTGTGAATAATAGACACCAACATGTCCCTAGTAAGCCTCTAGTTGACTAGCTCGTTGATCAACAGATAGTCATGGTTTCCTGACTATGGACATTGGATGTCATTGATAACGAGATCACATCATTAGGAGAATGATGTGATGGACAAGACCCAATCCTAAACATAGCACAAGATCGTATAGTTCGTTTGCTAGAGTTTTCCAATGTCAAGTATCCTTTCCTTAGACCATGAGATCGTGTAACTCCCGGATACCGTAGGAGTGCTTTGGGTGTGCCAAACGTCACAACGTAATTGGGTGACTATAAAGGTATACTACGGGTATCTCCGAAAGTGTCTGTTGGGTTGACACGGATCGAGACTGGGATTTGTCACTCCGTATGACGGAGAGGTATCACTGGGCCCACTCGGTAATGCATCATCATTATGAGCTCAATGTGACCAAGTGTTTGGTCACTGGATCATGCATTACGGTACGAGTAAAGTGACTTGCCGGTAACGAGATTGAACGAGGTATTGGGATACCAACGATCGAATCTCGGGCAAGTAACATATCGATTGACAAAGGGAATTGCATACAGGGTTGATTGAATCCTCGACATCGTGGTTCATCCGATGAGATCATCGTCGAGCATGTGGGAGCCAACATGGGTATCCAGATCCCGCTGTTGGTTATTGCCCGAGAGCCGTCTCGGTCATGTCTGCATGTCTCCCGAACCCGTAGGGTCTACACACTTAAGGTTCGGTGACGCTAGGGTTGTAGGGATATGTATATGCAGTAACCCGAATGTTGTTCGGAGTCCCGGATGAGATCCCGGACGTCACGAGGAGTTTCGGAATGGTCCGGAGGTAAAGACTTATATATGGGAAGTGTTGTTTTGGCCATCGGGACAAGTTTTGGGGTCACCGGTATTGTACCGGGACCACCGGGTGGGGCCACCTGCCTCGGGGGGCTACATGGGCTGTAGGGGGTGCGCCTTGGCCTACATGGGCCAAGGGGAACCAGCCCCAAGAGGCCCATGCGCCTAGGGTTCCAAAGGGGAAGAGTCCCACAAGTGGAAGGCACCTCCTAGGTGCCTTGGGGGGGAGGAAATCCTCCCTGGCCGCCGCCCCCTTGGGAGATCAGATCTCCCAGGGCCGGCGCCCCCCCCAAGAGGCCTATATAAAGGGGGGAGGGGAGGGGGGCAGCCGCACCCTTTGCCTTGGCGCCTCCTTCTCCCTGTCCAACACCTCCTCCTCCTCCATAGAGCTCGGCGAAGCCCTGCCGGAGTACTGCAGCTCCATCACCACCACGCCGTCGTGCTGCTGCTGGAGCCATCTTCCTCAACCTCTCCTCTCCCCTTGCTGGATCAAGAAGGAGGAGACGTTATGCTGACCGTACGTGTGTTGAACGCGGAGGTGCCGTCCGTTCGGTGCTAGGATCTCCGGTGATTTGGATCATGTCGTGTACGACTACCTCATCCCCGTTCCTTGAACGCTTCCGCTCGCGATCTACAAAGGTATGTAGATGAATCTGAATACTCGTTGCTAGATGAACTCATAGATGGATCTTGGTGAAACCGTAGGAAATTTTTTGTTTTCTGCAACGTTCCCCAACAACCGGCACCAGCGGAGGTGTGCCACAGCGAGCCACGCACTAGGGCACCGCTGAGGGAGCGCCACCACGCGCTCGCCGTGGCAGAGGACGATGTGTCAGGCAGAGGGTCGGGGCGGAGTCAAGCGGGGGCCGACATTGGGTCGATTTTCTCATGATCAAATGCCGGATCAAGCTAAAGCCCAGCCACAGTCAATCAATGCATGGAAAAGGCAGTTAAGGTTTGATCTTCTCATGATCAAACAAGGTCAAGCATTAGGAGAATTACTCTACCTGGATTGAACAGAACCTCAATTGATCTCTAATGGTTTCCAACTGTTTCCATAAACTGGTATTGGCTAGAGTTGTTTGTGGGCTGTTCTGTAGCAGTTGTACATTTGTATATTTCTATTATTAATATATAATTATGGGATTGCAAAATCTCAGTCGACTAAGACTTAACCAAATCTCAGTCGATGCCATGTGCATGGGATCTTACATGAAGATTGTTATACGGTTTTTTGTTGAGAAAAAAGAACAGACATCAAAGAGCCAAACGCGCCTAGCAGCCAAACTAAACCACAGCTGCGGCACATGTTCAACCGCGCAAAAGCCACACCGGGGGCATGAACAGTAGCAGAAACTGTCCAGTAACCTCGTAATCATGTCATGGGCAACCGGGCCATCCTTATGCTGTTGCGGTCTCCGTCCGCGAGCTGCGGTGAAGACTTCACCTGTCACCCGTTCTTTTTTTTTTTCCGTGAATACAGCCATTCTGGCAAAAGAAAGCAAAAATAGAAAAGAAAAAAAATAGAGTGAGCTTGCATCAAGTCAATTCCGTGTGGACTCTACCCTTGGATCAGTGATGAGATGACATGCATACTATTACTAGCTACACATGACGGAATATTCCAGTTTGGGCATGGATTTTCCTTCACTCCTTTTTTCCTGTGTAATGGATGCAGCCTCGTTGCCGCTCTGAATTGGCTGAACTCGGCTTGTCTCCAAGACGAGAGGAGAGGAGCAGCCCCCCTCCATCAGCGGCAGCAGTGAGCTTGAAGAAAAGGAGCACGCTCCATGTTAATCCTACCTAGTACTACTAGTAGTGTGCTTAGGCCAACTTCATCACGCGATCCTAAACGGACGTCCGGATTGGCCCGAATCTGTCCCTTTGGGGCGCTGATGGGTACGCCCGTGTCCGGCTGTGTCCATTGGGTCGTGCGTGCGCCCACCGCGCGGCCGCACCCCAAGTCGTGTCCGGGGTGGATGGGATTAAAAATAATAATTAAATAACTAAAAAAAGCAAATAAACGCATTTTAAAAAACATAAAACATATATATGTGTTGGCCACAAAACGGACCAGTTTCAACGGTTACTTAAAAGGCCCGGATTCATAATTAACATAATAAGAAAATAAAAAAAACTCCTCCCGCGCGCTCCTGCCGCGCCCGTCGGTGCCGTTGCCGTCGCCGTCTTCACTGGCCGCCGGTGTCGTCGTCGTCGCTGACGAGGTCGACGTACTCCAGCGGCGTCCAGAGGTGGGCCGGCGGTGCGTGGTGGACGGGGGCGGGCTGGACGGCCAGAGGTGCCTGCACCACCTCCTCCCGCGGCGACGCCTCCTGCTCCGGAGTGGGGCACCAGTTCACGCCCAGGTCGGCGGCCATCTCCGGCGCAGTGCACGACCAGCCCCACCCCTGGCCCAGGAGCTTCTCGAACGCGGGCGAGTCCTCCTCCATCGGCTCCTCCTTGGCGGCCGCCGTGACGACCGCCAGCTGCAGCTCCGGGAAGGCGACGTCCCCGACGGCAGAGAGGGCCATGGCCTCCTCCAGGCCGTTCCACTGCCGCTCGTCGTGCGTGTTCATGGAGTCGTCCATGACACGCTGCAGGAGACGGGCCTCCTCCTCCGCTGTCATGCGAGGAGGGGGAGGGGGCGACGGAGACGGGGAAGGCGACGGCGTGGGCGTCAGGCCACGCACCCGCGTACGCCCGCGCGACTCTGCGCGTGGCCTCCGCGGCCCCGACACGGTGCCGGCGAAGTAGGACGCGCGCCGCACGTCGTGCTCGTCCTGGAGCCATGTGTCCCAGAGCGGCGAGTCGGGGGCATACCTGTGGTCGTAGTACAGGTCGTCGGGGAGGAGGCGGCGACGGCGGTTGATCTCATCGCGCCGTGCACGACCGGTTGCCGGTACTGGCGGGATGGGGACCCGGTCTGCGGAGAGGTGCCACCCGTTGGGGAGGTGGGTGTCGCTCCACGGGACCGGCGTCCTTGTCTCCCAGTACCTCCGGCACACGTCCTCGCAGATGTACTGCCGATCGCGCTCACCGGAGGGCCTAGGGGCAATGGTGAAGGGGCCCGGCGCGGGGGCTCGATGGAAGGAGTGCGGCGGTGGCGTGGGGGCCCGACGGGAGGAGCGCGGCGGAGACGCGGGCTCCTCCTTCTTCACGGAGCCGCGGCGGCGCCCCGAGGAGGAGCCGGCCTCGCAGTCGTGCTTGGCCTTGCCGTTCCAGAAGCCCATGGCGAGGTGGGCGGCCGGCGAGCTCAAGGAGGAGTCGGGCTAGGGTTTCTGCGCTGTCGGGGTTCGAGGAGGCCGCTGGGTGGCGTGGGGCAGTGTGGACGACGATCCGTCCACGCTTCCCACTTAAAGAAGGACGGCGACCGCTCGACTTGCGGATGACAGGTGGGGCCGCCCGCTCGTGCGCATTGATGTGGGTGGGTGGGAGGTGGGTGGCCGCGTGCCACGCGGCCCCGACGCGGACGAGCGCGCGTCCGTTTGGTGTCCGCCGCGACCCAACCCGGTGCAAGTTTGCACTCGAAATGGATCGGCCCGGACACGAAACGGACAAGATGAGTCAGGGCCGTCGCGCGCTGGGCCGCCTTCTTTGTCTCTTTTACCCCAAACGGACGGGTCGGACAGGATAGGGTCGCGCGGTGGAGTTGGCCTTACACCAGTAGGGAGGGGCACGGTCGGTCCTTATTTTGTTTTCCCGGCCACCTATGTTCGTCCTGCAGAAAATTGAGCATGGAGCGTGTGCCTGCCAGCCTTCCCGGAGGAGGCAGCCAGGATGTTGCTTGCTCACGCGGCCATCTCCGGTCTTGTCAATGCAGAGCGTTGAGCAAGGTACTAACATAACACTGGCAGACAACAAATCAGGAGATCACCACGCACTGGCACACAACCAACCAGCAACGTAGAACGATGTGATATCCAATCCTCCCTCCCATCGCCGGAAAGGCAAGAAAAAGAAGCCACACAACGCGCTCCGATCACCGAAGCCGCGGACGATCGGCCGCCGATACGCCGAGGCGCCGCCCGTGTGTACGTAGAGAGAGAGAAAGAGGGGGAGAGAGCATCGTATCCGCCAAAATCTGAAACGTCACAGGACCGCGTTTGGCGCGGGAGCCCCACGAGCACGAGGCGTCACCGCCGGAGGGGACACATCCAAATCCACCACACCTCACCTCCCGCGATCGTGCGTGTCGAGTGGCAGTACGTCCGCCCGTCCCCACGGCCCATGACGCCGCTCGCCGTCGCAGTCGGTCGACGGTAGCTGGCCATCAGGCCGTCGCTGGTCCATGTAATATTACTGTACTCGTAATAAAGCTTGGGCGCCGCACCTGCATGGCTGCGTCCAGACGATGACTGACGCAGATTCCACCTAGCACTACGCGGGGCAGACCGCAGAGTAGCGAGGCGTCGTGCCCACGGTCGGTCAACGAAAGTCACTAGACTACCAGCACCGCTCGCTGACATGTGTGATTCCTGGATCGCTCTCCATCTCCTGGACCGAGACGACGCGTGCGTACGGCGGGGTAATCGTGATTGATGGATGGATTAAACAAAGATAAAACTGACCTCGAGAGCAGACGGTGTCGCTGACCAACCGGCCTCCCCAAACGGAACCTGGATGCGCACGAACATGCAACCCAACCCAAGTACCCAACCCACGAGAAATTCCGGGCGCTGTCACGGCTGCGCGCGCGCATAGCGTAGACGATCCGGCGAATCCGGGGTCATGCGGTCCACTGCGTGGCATCGGCTATAGCAGCAGCAGCGCGTGGCGGGAAAACGAAAGAGAAAGTAAAACGAATCAATCAAGAATCAACCGATGGGTGCGGCGTGGAGAGAAGGACCGGGCGACTTTTGCTGGAGCTCGGCGCCGACGCAAAGGCGACGAGGACGACGGCGACCAGGCATCCCGGCGGGCGGGCATACGGCGACGTGCCACTGACCCGCGCGAGCTGGCCGGGAAGGTGGATGGAATAAATCAAACCACGGGCGCGGCGCCGGCACCTCAAAAGTCCCTCTCCGCGTGGGGGCAGCACGGGCCCGGCGGCGGGCGGAAATGCGGACAACGACCACGGGACGGGAGGCGGGCACGTATTCGTCGTACGTACTCCCTCCGTTCGGATTTAGATGTCGCGAGTGCTGTACAGTACGCATTTTGCAAACACGTCCTTATACTTTCAAATCATTTGAAAAAACACCCGTCTCCTTCCTCAGTTCTCCACCGTCGCCGGCTCCGGCCACCATCCCCCTGTCTTCCTCCCCAGTCCCCCGTTCTCCTCAGCACCCAGCCGCCTGTGCAGGAGACGACCTGCGTCGTCACGGAGGAGAGCGCAGGACCTCCACGGACGCGACCTGCGCCGCCGCCCACCTGCGCAGCCGCCATGGTTGTGCCCTGGATTGCTCCAACAATCACCTCCCTCTGAATCGTGCCGAGAAGCACAAAATCGACGACTGGGTCCTTGATTTCGTCCACCTTGGTCGCCGTCGCCACGGACAATTCTGTCCGTCGTCGCCGGCGCTGGGTCTTCGTCGCCGCTCTGGCCCAGGGTGTTTGTCGCCGTGTTGGCCCTGCTCAACCTCTCCTCCAAGGCCAGGATCTTCCTCTCCGCGCTGGTCCTGCTTCGACGGTCGCGCCCGCCCCCGCCTCTGTTGCTGCTGCTGGTATTCCCCGCCCCGCCCCCAGATACTGAATGCCTCCCTGTTGGATGTTGGAGTAGAACACTTGATGCTGGATTGAACACTGGATGCTGGATGCTGAATGCCTCCCTGTTTAATTGTAAAGCAAAACTGAATTAAAGCGAAATTGAATTCTGAATGCTGCTGATAACACAATTATACTGAATAGTACTCCTACTGAATGCTGAATGCTGAATGTTGGAGTAGTTGATGCTGCTGAATGTTGAATGATGATGCTGGAGTACTGAATTAGGAGCAGGAGTAGTAAATTCACTTACTGGAGTACTGAATGATGATGCTGGAGTACTGAATGATGATGTTGTTTAAAATTGATGCCAATACTCCTACTCTCTGTACGTTTGGAGCACACTCTCTTCTCTCAGTGCAGCAGTGCTTGCTACCAAAAATAAATAAATTGTGTCAGCTAACTACTGGTAGATGAAGCTAACTACGGGTAGATGAACCTTTTCCTGAATATGCCGAAACTTGAACTGAATTTCAGTGCAGCGGTCTTCCTACTGGTAGATCTACCATATCTAAATTCAATGCCACCAATGAACCTTTTCCTTTAACTGAAACTTGAACTGAATTTAACCGCTCACTCCTTTAATTAACTTAAACCTTTTCCTTCAAGTAAAACAAACTGAAATCTTTTCCTTTAATTAACTTAAACCTTTTCCTTCAAGTAAAATAAACTGAAATATTTTCCTTCATGCATTAGGAATAGTTTCTCTTTTCTCTCTTCTCTTTGTCTTCTCTTCTGTGCCTACAAGAGGAGTACTCCATTAACAGTAGCAGTGCAAAGAATTTTGTACTCCTGCTCCTAATTCAGCAATTAGTGTAGGAGTAGTTTAGTGTAGTTCTTGGAGTAGTAGAGGAAGAGGAGCAGTAGTGCAAAGAATTCTCAAACTTTAGCATGGACTGAATAATGGTGCATAATTCAGTCAAATTCAGTTAGGGATTTTGTTAGGTTTGTTACTGGATCATTCATGGACTGAATAATTCAGTCAAGTTCAACTAAGATAATTCAGTTTGCATCATTCATGGACTGAATAATGCTGGTGCAAAGTTTAGTGGTCACATAATTCAGGTTAAAGCATGTTCTTCTTGTGTTGCTGTATTTTGTTAGGGATTTTACTACTGCTGTCAGCACTGTTGTTTATCGTACTCCTCTTTTCTCTAGGGTGCGTAATTCAACTTGCGTAATCTGTCTAGGGTGCGTAATCTGTCTTCACCTTGTGTAACCTTCCAGTAAAACAAATAACCCTGCTAGGAGAGGTTAAATGAACATGCCTTTTGTTTTCCATATAAGAGGGTTAACTGAGCAGCCTTTCAGATATTCACAAAAGAAAAAGAAAAAGAGCAGTCTTTCAGATGAGAGGTAAACTGAAAAGGCACAGTAGCTGGACATGAGGCAACTTGAGCAAGGATCTATACTGTGGCTGGACACTGAGATTAACCAATCAACTTTTTCATGCTGTAACAGGAATAATAGTAACATGACTAATCAACATGCAGCAAATAATCGATACATAATTATCGGTGCCATTTATGTTTTTATATACTCCCTCTGTAAACAAATAGAGGTCGTATGTCCCATCTCCTATGCAGCGGTGAAGAGAGCTGAAGCAGAGCATGTTTACTTAGGCTGAAGAGCAGAGTCCAACAAAACAGAGGAGGCAGAAAACTGAACCCCGGAGACGCTTTGGCACGCGCATAGGAAGCCCGCCGTCCCATGTGCAAGCAAAGATTTGGGTAACTTCCTGATGAGGTTTATAGGGCTGGCTGGGAAAAGGAATTGGGCATCTCAAGATCACACCACGAACTGAACCTGGGGTACCCTGGCAAGCACCAACTGTAAAGCAAAGATGCATGATGCCCAACATTCAGAGATGAACAGCAGCACAACATTCAGAAGCAGCGGCGCAGGTTGTTCCTTCAGGCTAGAGCAGGGGTGGAGTACCTTGAGGCTGGAGCAGGGGTGGAGCGGCGTCCTCCATAGCACTAGGGGCACGGAGCGGAGCAGGGGTGGAGCAGCGTCCTCCATGGCGTCGGCATCCCGGCGCGCGAGCGAGCTGCGTGGTGGATCTGGGAGGGAGAGAGGATGGGGTCTCCCCTGAAGCTCACGGCCACCGGCGCCAGGAGCTTGGCGGCGGTGAAGGCCTCGCATCGACGGAATCCGTCGCCGGCTTGAACTCAAAGGTCCAAGGTTGAACTCAATCCATCGCCGCGGGAAGAGGAGAGGAGCGCGGCGAGGCCACCGAAGGTGAGGGAGGAGAGCGCGGCGACGCGATAGAAGGTGGAGAGGGGGGGGGGGGGAGAGCGCGGCGGCAGCACGGTGGCGAGACGGAGAAGAGCATCGAGCGGACCGCGGCGGCCAGCCGGAGAAGAGAGTGAGGGCGAGGACCGCGGGTTCGGTCGGAAATAGATGGAGGGGGTTTTCGCAAAAAAGACGTCGCGACGTCTAAATCCGAACGGAGGGAGTAGCACGTACGTGCGCCTGCGAATCGTGATCGCAGGCAGGGGCGGCCGGTCGACCGCTGGCCGGCTGTCCCTCTCCGGCCGGGTCCCCACCGGCCACGGCTCGCGCGAATTATTCCGCGCCGCGCCCGCGACCAGATCCGCGGCTGCGTGATCCGCCATCCGCCAACCATGATGCCACCGAGTCGCCGGCCGGGACCCATGTGCGTGACTGCTGTGCGTGCGAGACGGACGTGGTACCAGTACTAGCTTGTGTGTGCTGCCGGCAGTGTGATCTCCGGCCGTTGGTGGTACGAGTATTCTTTTTTAGACGAATGTGTCGGCCGAGGTAATTTGGCGTCTAATCTAATCTCATCCGGGAGCGAATTGGGTGGCTACCCTGATGCGTGGTGCATGAGCGGCAGGCCAGCAGCTTCCTCCTCCGTTGGCACCCGGTGGAAAAAAGAAAGTCTGGCAGCAGTGCACTCTCGTTTCCGTTGATTGACACAGTATTACAGTACTACACGAAAGTGGATGCCAACTTGTTTGTTCTTCATCTTGAGAATAGCAACGACCGAGTGAGCCGGTACCGGCGGTCCGCGTCTCCGTGGCTTTACCGAGATGTGACCTTTCTTCACTGGATGGATGTTGGATACCCAACTCCATTATTCTTCCCCACACGTGCATCACACTCTAATTATTGCCGCCCTCGGCTAATCTAGTTGGTTAGTGGGGGTCTGACGAACATCTCACCTTGAGAAGGTTTAGTCTAGCAGCATGTAGTTGTGACCAAGCTCTCCGTTATTGAGCTTTTTGTGCTCATTCTGATGCAATCCAACAGTTGGCGCCACCATTTAAAAATCAGGACGCTGCAAGTCATGTCTGATCGAGCACATGATCAGGTAGAACCATGACTGTGCGGTCCAAGGAATGCAATTCTACAGTTCACAGGACACGGAATGGCATCCATGTATGCCACGATAAGGAAAAGCTCCGCTGATGTGACACTGAAACGCGCCGTGCGTGTGCCCTGGCTCTTAGTACGACCATAGTAAACAACACACACAAATCGTCGTAAGGCTGGACATAGTGGGGTAACATAAGTAGTATCATACACTTGGGACTCGCAAACATGCTTATGTGGCAGGTAATTAAATAAAAAGAGATGGTTATAGTAACATAGGTAGATACCGTAATATAATAAATGTGATGCCACTATGTGTCTTGCATGACAATAAATGAGACTACCTATGATACTAATCTACGATATTATGAAGAGGTAATATCACCGGGAGTCATAGAACTTGCGCTCAATGCTCAGTTTAGTGCTAAAACTTTGAAAATGCGGAATTGCAGTCACTTAACTTGTCTCAAGCGTGCAGATACGGTCACAAACGCGTATGAAGACGTATCCATGTGTATGGGCCCACCTTCCAGTGAGTGATGGGCTCAATGAGACACTTTTTTGCACAAAACCCCTCATATTTTTATTTACAGAAAAAACAGACCACTATACTGATGGCAGATGCGAAATTATATATGAAATAAAATAAAATAGTAAAATAGACACATAAAGGGTTCGAACCTGAGACCAATGGCTACTCCGCGAGCCACTATTGCCAATCCACCAAACAAATTGACTGGTACAGTATGGATAACAAATTTATACGTACTGTACAGGGATGCATGCGGAGCTTAAATATGATGGACATACTACGGCCTATTTTTGCACGCGCTATTTTTTGTTATATTTATTTTTCCAAGATATTTGTAAAATGTAATTAATAAAGTTATGTTCTAAAATTTTAATACATAAAAAACCATCATTAGTAAATAAAAACATTAAGATATAAATATGTGTATTATATAAAAAATTAGATATCAACACTAAAAAAAATTAATGCATACAAAAAAGTATACATTCAGGCGTCTATTTAAATTTTACAAAATGATGAATACAGCCATTTACTTAATATTTAGGAATAGTCAACATTATAAATTTAAATTATGAATATTTTTAATTGTACAAACATTTAACTGTATAACTGTGTGAATAATTAGTGAAATGTTTGTATAACTAAAATACTTTTAAATTGCATATTTTAAAATATTTGTATTATTTATGTGTTGCAAACATTTTTTATAGTTCATAAATATTATTTAACATATGAATATTTTTAAAATAATACATGAACAGTTCTGAAAGTAGGTTATTTCGTTTGTATGTACAATATTTATAACACACAAATATTTTAATTTTATACTTATTACTATAATTATAATTTACATACTATCTACAAATTTCTTAAAACATTGTAGTGGCTAGCGCGCAGTTGTGTTGGTTCACGAGTTCGAGACCTGTGGGTGTCACCACTGTTCATGATGCAAAAAAAATGACTTCTTCTTTCGATAATAAAATATTGTTATCGAAATAATACAATTGAACGGGGATGTTGTAGTGGCTTAACCTGCGTGCGTCGTTAGGATGGATCGCAGGTTCGAAACATGGCACTCCCCTTTTTCTTTCTAATTAATTTTAGCATCTACGAGCAGTATTGCAGTCTGTTTTTTCGGCAACTAAAAAATAAAAAATGATGAGGATTCATTGCGCAAAAGTATGTCACTATTGTCGGCCTTTTCTGCAAATATAAGGGTGTTTCATGCAAAAAATTGTCGCACTAAGCCCAACACTCACTAACAAGTGGGGTCATACATATGGATACGTCTCCATACACGTTTGTGACCGTATCTGCACGTTTGAGACAAGTTAAGTGACCACAATTCCGTATTTCCAAAGTTTTAGCACCAAACTGAACATCGAGCGCAAGTTATGTGACTTCCGGTGATATTACCTCTATTATGAACTATAGAGGTAGTAATATAGACTAGTACCATATGCATGTTACTAGTCTAAGTTACTCCCCACTATGACCAGCGTAAGTTTGCTGCCGTTGAAACTTGCAGCTTCTTTGTTCGAGCGTTTGCTCCTTTTTTTCTCTATTTGGCCGAAAAGTCTGCTCTTTTTTTTAACACCAGTCCAGACACAAGCGCTTATATACACGCGTATACACTCATCCTTATGAATGTACACACGCACATCCTATCCCTATGAGCACCTCCGAAAGACTGAACCGGCATATCATCTTAAGATTTACGAAGTCACCGTAGGTGCCTCGTCGTCGACGGGAACGTCTCCTCCCACTGAATGCGCATCGCCGAAAATTCTGAAATAAATGCAGAAATAAATGCGAGCATCAAGATTTGAACTCTAGTGGAATATCATGGCATCGGCCATGCCCCCATAGAGGCCATCCCACGATCCAGGGCGTGATATCGCTACGGCGGCCACACACATGAACGTGGGCTTACCCATAGAGAAACAAACAACACACTGTCTAAGTCGAACTCCAACGCGTGACTGCATTTCGTCCGGTTCGTTTGAACCGAAACGGACAGGAAACGCGGCCCAATGCACTGGCGTAAACATATGGATGTCCATTTTTGTCCGTCCATGACCCATCTTTTACTAAATCTGGTCCGCGTTTGCGTCGAAATAGATAGGGCGTGGACGGGCGGGATACACCGCCTTGTCCTCCCGTGACCCGTCCGTCGGGGACACAAACGTTCTCATTTCCCCCTTCTCTCACAAAAAACTCTCCCGCCCCCTCGCTCCCTGTTTGGGAACGTAGTAGAAAAAATCGCCCTATGATCACTCAGAAAGAATATGAAGATGCATATAAGGTCTGGATCAAGGATCGTTATTGTCGGAGTCTAGGATCTGCGCCCACGAAACTCTCCAAGAACTAGGGTTCGAACTCTGGGAGGCTTTGCTTGGCAACCCACGACCCGACAGGGACTACGCCGAGATGACGATGTGCACGTCACTCACACCAGAGACGACGGGGGCACACCAACTACCCTGGTTCGGGCCACCGTGCAATGTAAAATGCTACTCCTGCTTGTGTGTGATTGTTGTGTAATGGAGCGCTTGGAGCTCGAGGTACACGAAGTGTGTGGGGAGAATGGCACGATCCCCTTACATGGAGGCGGCCCTTTATCGTGCCTTGGTCCTCTTGCCCGAAAATATGCCACTACAAGAAATCTGTTAATACGTGACGGATCTAGTTCGTCACAGATTAATGAAAAACTGTCATGGGTGCCCATCCTTGACGGATTTGAAATCCGTCATGTATATCGCATCATAATTTGATATTGTACCAGTCATGTCGGATCTTGGCCGTCATGGATCTGCCCTAGGCCCGCCCAGGCCCAAGTCTTCGTGACGGAACAATCCGTCATGGACTAACGCCACGTAGGATTTTCAGTTGACTAATTCAAATGATGTGGCTGCTTACGTGGATACTATTTTTCATCACTTAATTCATCATGGATTTAGGCTAAATTTAAAGGACAGTTTAAATTTGGTTGAGACCATTAGCCCATTTCTTTTGGCCGAAATTTGACCCAATATGTTTTTAGCATAATGGGTTACACAAATCCTAATGCCAATTTTGGCCCAACAAAAAATATTTGCAAGGTGTGAAACATTACAAAGTTTATCACATCCATCTATACGTATCTACAGCATAGCAGTTTAAAAAATCCTCACAAAATGATAACATACAACATAATTGAGAACATATATCACACAATAGAGTTATGAACCAGTACAATCCATTTTACATCAGAATATATAAACTATTGAGGGTGTTGTTATTCAGGCTCTTGCCGTTGACACTCTTGATGGCAACTATTATGCTATGGCTGATTGTGATGGGCAGCACCAAGAAGCACGCTATCCAATCTTACCTACCATATCCAATCTTGCTGTTGACGCTCTTGATGGAAACTATTATGCGCGGGAAAGGGTGGCCACACGGTAGCAATTCAAAGGGGATAGGCGTCCAGCCTTATCCTGACTAAAGGCGGTATCCACCTGCTAAAGTTGTTATCTTGACGCGCCGTCGCTCGGCGATGACCTCTACCCTGGCGCGCCAATCCGCCCTGATCTCCTTACACCAAAGGGGAAGGCTTTGGGACTTGCTTTGGGTGAGGCAGACGCTCCTGCCCCCTTATCACCAGAATGAAAACTGGTCTTGGTCATGCTCTGTCCTCCTTATCGTGACAACAGGGCGTCATCCACGTGATGGACTTGGAGCCCTAAGGCTGGAGTCGTACGGCCTGCCTCGCGAGCGGCCTCATGAGGGGGGCCTCTCGAGGCAACCCGGCACCCGCCGGTCTCGGGTGGGCTTAGCCTAGTGAAAGGATCGAGAAGAGGTGTCTAGACGGGGGTGAATAGATTCTTAATAAGGAAAAGTAGCAGTTTTTAATTTCTTCAAGTTAAGGCGGAGTTTTAGCACAAGTTTAAACATTCACAATACATTTCAAGCAAGCATGGCAAGAGTATATGAGCAGAAAAAAGTAAAGCATGCAAGTTGTAAGAATGTAAATGGATGGGATTGGAGTAGGCAAACGCAATTGTAGACACAGGGATTTTTTGCATGGTTCCAATAGGTGGTGCTATCGTACATCCACGTTGATGGAGACTTCAACCCACGAAGGGCAATGGTTGCGCGAGTCCATGAAGGGCTCCATCCACGAAGGGTCCACGAAGAAGCAACCTTGTCTATCCCACCATGGCCATCGCCCACGAAGGACTTGCCTCACTAGGGTAGATCTTCATGAAGTAGGCGATCTCCTCCCTTACAAACTCTTGGTTAAGTGACACCTAACCAATCTAGGAGACACCACTCTTCAAAAGGTAATAGATGGTGTGTTGATGATGAACTCCTTGCTCTTGTGCTTGAAATTATAGTCTCCCCAACACTCAACTCTCTCTCACAGATTTGGATTTGGTGGAAAGATGATTTGAGTGGAAAGCAACTTGGGAAAGGCTAGAGATCAAGATTCTTGTGGTTGGAATGGAATTTCTTGGTCTCAACACATAAGTAGGTGGTTCTCTCTCAGAAAATGCATGCTAGAAGTGTAGGCACGTTCTGATGGCTTTCTCTACAAATGAAGAGTGGGTGAAGGGATATGTATAGTCTCCATACAAAATTTAGCCGTTACATAGAAATCACCAAACTCGGTGGGACTGAATTGAGAAACTTGGTCAGACCAATTTAGTTCAAAATGTGAACGTTAGAGTTTTCGGTGGGACCGATATGATCAACTCGGTGGGACCGATGTGCTAGGGTTAGGGTAAAACCTCAACTCGGTTTGACCGATTACACAAACTCGGTTGGACCGATTTTGGTAATAAGCTAAACAGAGAGTTGGTCAGGCAAACTCGATGGGACCAATTGCTTATCTTGGTGGGACCGAAATAATTCCAACAGGTAACAGAGAGTTTGCAAGCCCATCTCGGTGAGACCGAGATCCCATCAGTGAGACCAAACTAATTAGGGTTTCTGGCAGTGGCTATGTCAAATGAACTCGGCGGCGCCGGATAGATCAAATCGGCGGGGCCGAGTTTGACTTTTGGGTTGGGACATATGTGGATATGAGAAAGTGGTTGAGGGCTTTGGAGCATATCACTAAGCACTTTGAGCAAGCAAGCCATTAAGCAACACCTCATTCCCTTTTAATAGTATTGGCTTTTACTATGGACTCAATGTGACCTTGGATCACTAAAATGAAAATGTAGAGTCTTGAGCTTTTGATCTTTTGACAAACTTATGTCCTTAGCATCTTGAAGGGGTTACACATCTTCTTGTCCACGCCACTGCACTGTTGAACTCATCTGAAATATACTAGATAAAAATATTAGTCCAACAAGAGATATGTTGGCATTAATTACCAAAATCACCCAGGGAGCACTTGTGCTTTCAATCTCCCCCTTTTTGGTAATTGATGACAACATACATCAAAGCTTTAGATAAAGATATAAAGAATAACAAGTAAGGCTTTAGGAAGACATGTAACATGCATAGGCTCCCCCTACATGTATGCAATCATGAGAATATGGAATAAGAGCATGTGAATGCATAAGCATGACTGAGCAAGCAATGAGTTACATGTATCTTGGTTATATGCATCAGAGAAAATGATGTGAATATAGGGAATGTACCTTCATGTTCATGAGTCCTTCTTGCAAACAATATGTACATCAGCAAGAGATCTTCATGCACATGAGTGTGATGCATATACTTACCTTGTGGTCTTGAGCTAGCTTTGGAAGAGATGAACCTGAGTAAACAGGGTTAGATAACACATATACATCTACTAAACAGATCAAACAGCAAACCACAAGAGAACCAAGATTGGGGTGACATGTAGAGACTGAGTACTAGGTACTCCATTGGATATAGACATGTCCCCAAAGGTAAAGATATGCAAAGAATTCAAAGATTTCCTTCCCTTAGAAGTCTTTCTCCCCCTGAATCTTATATTGGATAATGGGAGAATATAGGGAAAATAAAATCAGAGCAAAACAAGTCAGAGCACAATAAACATAACACAAACTAACATGTCTTTCCCCTCTTAAAGACATGTGGCTTCTCTTTTCTCGAATACCAAGCATTAGGGGTCTCTCTTCGTTTGATGTGATTAGGCACTCTCCCCCTTGATGTAATCTTTCTCTCCCATTTTGACATCAATTTTCAAGCAAGGATCTTCTGGAGTGTGAGTCAAAATAGGTTTGGTCCTTGAGTCACAAAGCAAAGCAGCATGTAGAAGGTGATGCTGGTAGAGGATAAGAATCATCGAGTGGAGCTGGAACAGATATGCAGGATGCAAATGACAAATTGTCTTCTCAGCAGTGAAATCAGTAACACCGAGTTGGTTTCTTCGGTGGCACCAAGATGGTTCGGTCTGACCGAAAGAGACAAACCGGTGTGTCCGAGTACAACACAGAGAGAACACTTGTCATCTCAGCTCACTAGGCAAATAAGATCTCACAAAGATTTGCAAGGAATTTACTGTAGGATTTTCAATGAATCGGATGCAGGAAATGGAGAACAAACAAAAGAAAAGAAATCTAGAAGAAGTTCATCTATAACAGAGGGAACAAATATGCAAGAGACAAATGCAAGAACACAGAGAAACACTAGAGAACTTCATCTAGAATTGGTCGGCGACAAAGTCACCTATGTTAGAGTATATTGACCGAGGAGTCAAGTGAGAACACTTGATCGTAGCTCATACTCATCGTTTAAGCTCAAAATGGGGTTACCATTTTTCGTTTAAGCAATGTGATGTATTCACGTCTTGTTGAGCTGCTTTGACCCAAGACTTGGGGTAAAGCTTCTCTAAGATGGAGTAACATACCTTGGGTGGTGGTGTTGATCTTGATCATGTAGTTGAACTTGTGTGGGATGCTCAAGGTTGATGTAGCTCATGAGTTCATCTACCTACATGGGTTAACGCCCGGGTAATTTAGCTACAGTAAAACTCTCCTAATGATGCCATGTCATCTGCGACTACTGTTACTAATCTCCGGATAATTCAAAACCGCATCAAATTCAAACTTAAAATTAAAGTCGACAACAAAAGTTTTCAAACCTTGAAACAAAAATGTTCGGTGCGTGCCAAATATTGCACTGGTAATTATTGTGGAGAAAACAATTTTTTAGAAAGTGCCTAAATATTTTCAAATGAAATGAAACAGTAAAGAAAATAAATAAAAGAAAACAGAAAACAATCAAACAAAAAAAAGAGAAAAGGAAAAGAACCCCCCGGGCCAGCCGACCCAACTGGCCGGCCCATTCGGCCACCGGCCCAACTGGGCAAAGGCCCAGCCGGCCACGCCCCCTCTCCTTATCCTCCCCCTCGAAACCCTAACCGCACCCGACCCCCCCACTCGCCCCACCCCGCACCCCCCTCGCCCCCCCGATCTGGATCGGGGGAAACGACGCCCCGACCCCGCCGCCTCGTCAACACCCGCCGTCGCCGGCGCCCGGAGCTCGCCGCCCCCCCACGCCAGGACGCCGCCGACCTCCTCGCCCTCGCTCGCCGGCCACCTCGACCGCACCTCCCTCACCGCATGCCTGACGTCGCCGGAGCCCCCCTCGCCGGACTGCTCCTCTCCGACGCTCGTCCCCGTCGTCCTCCCCGACCTCCATCGAGCACACTGCCCAGACCCTACTCCGCTTCGTGAGCTCCGCCTCGCCCCTCCCCTCCTCTGTCCCGTTCCGGCCATGCCCGATGCGTGCTCGCCGCGACCGCACGCCCGGCCCGCCCGTGGCCTTGCTCCCCTGCTCGCGCCGCGGCATCACTCGGTGCCGCCAGCCACCGTAGCCCGCTCCTTCCACTGACTGCCCATGACCCGTCGCCATCCCCGTCCTCCGCCCGGTTGGCGCCCGGCGCCGCACCGTGGCCGTGGCCGCGCGCCGTCCCCTGCACGCCGCTCGGGGCCGCGCCCCGCCCCTGTCCCTGCTCCTCTGCCTCCCTCACGCTCGCGCGCGCCCTGCCGCACTTGTTGCCGCCCCGGGCAGCGGCCTCCTCTCGCCACGCCTCAGTCGTCCCGTGGCGCCGCCCTCTCCCGCCTCCATTGGGCGGCGTCGTCGGCGCCGGTAGCCGCGCCGGCGGCCTCGCCACGCCCATGGTTGGCGCGCCCCCTGCCTATCGATCTGGGCGCTCGCCTAGTCGGGCGCCGATGCCCGCACACCTGCGCCCGCACCCGCTTGGCCCCTGGGGTCAATGATAGTGGGCCCCCCATGCCCCAGAACGTTTTAATAAAAAAAGAAATAAAAATAAATAAATAGATAATAATAATTAAATTAATTAATTAATTAACGAATTAATTAAGTTAATTAATCACAATTAGATTAACCTAATTAACTGTTAGTTAATTAATCAAATAATGACAGTGGGGCCCACCCCCCTAATTACTTATGCTTAGTTTAATTAATCTGTTAATTAAAGTGTGTCACTGACCAGTGGGACCCACTGGTCAGGTTGACCAGTCAACCCTATTGACTGCTGACGTCAGCATGACATCATGCTGATGTCATAAATCTAATTTCGAATTAATTAATTAATTAATTAAATTCCAGAAATTAATAAAATCTTTAGAAAATCATATCTTTTAAACCATAACCTGGATTAAAATATTTTCAACATGAAAGTTGCTCAGAACGACGAGACAAACCCGGATACATAGCCCGCTCGTCCGCCACACATTCCTAACATATCAAACTCGCAACTTTTCCCCCTCCGGCTCCTCTGCTCGAAAACAAGAAACACCGGGAAAACTTTCCCGGATGTTTCCCCCCTTCACCGGTATCATCCCATACCGCGTTAGGGCACCTCTAACGCCGTTACTTGTCATGTCATGCATCACTATGCATCTACTTGCTTAAATATTTATTGTTTCTCCCCCCTCTTCTCTCGATAGACGCTGAGTCCGACGCTGCTGCTGCCCCGTTCGACTACGGAGTTGACGATCCCTCTCTCTTGCCAGAGCAACCAGGCAAGCCCCCTTGATCACCAGATATCGCCTACTCTCCTCTATACTACTTGCATTAGAGTAGTGTAGCATGTTACTGCTTTCGTTATTCCTATCCTGATGCATAGCCTGTCTTTGATACTACTGTTGATACCTTTACCTGCAATCCTACTTGCTTAGTTTAGGATGCTAGTTTACCATCAGTGGCCCTACATTCTTGTCCCTTTGCTGTGCTATACTATCGGGCCGTGATCACTCGGGAGGTGGTCACGGGTATATACTATATACATGATACATGTGGATACCAAAGACGGGTCGGCTCGTAGGAGTACCCGCGAGTGGTTCTTTGAGGCGGAGCGATAGGGCAGGTTACGACTACCTAGGAGAGAGGTGGGCCTGGCCCTGTCGGCGTTTGCGGGTACTTAACACGCTTAACGAGATCTGGGTATTTGATCTGAGTCTGGCTACTGGCCTATATGCACTAACCAACTACGCGGGAAAGATATGGGCACTCGGTGTCGTGGTATCAGCCGAAGCCTTCGTGACGTCAGCGACTGAGCGGCGCGCGCCGGATTGGAACATAAGCCTGCTCTTGTATTAAGGGGGCTAGTTCTGCTTCCGGCCGCCCACGCAACGTGCAGGTGTGCTCAAGGCGATGGGCCCAGACCCCTGCGCGCTTAGGTTTAGACCGGCGTGCTGATCTCTCTGTTGTGCCTAGGTGGGTCTGCGACGTGTTGATCTTCCGCGGTCGGGCATGACCCCGAAAAGTGTGTCCGGTCAAATGGGATCAAGCGTGTTGGGTTATGTGGTGCACCCCTGCAGGGAAGTTAATCTATTCGAATAGCTGTGTCCCCCGATAAAAGGACGACCCGGAGTTGTACCTTGACCTTATGACAACTAGAACCGGATACTTAATAAAACACACCCTTTCAAGTGCCAGATACAACCCGGTGATCGCTCTCTAACAGGGCATGAAGGAGGGGACCGCTGGGTAGGATTATGCTATTCGATGCTACTTGGAGGACTTCATTCTACTCTCTTCTATATGCTGCAAGACGGAGGCTGCCAGAAGCGTAGTCTTCGACATGATTAGATATCCCCCTCTCATTCTGGCATTCTGCAGTTCAGTCCACTGATATGGCCCCGTACACATATATCCATGCATATGTAGTGTAGTTCCTTGCTTGCGAGCACTTTGGATGAGTACTCACGGTTGCATTGTTTCCCCTTTTCCCCCATACCTCTATCCGATTGCTGCGACCAGACGATGGAGCCCAGGATCCAGACGCCACCGTCGACGACGACTCCTACTACTCTGGAGGTGCCTACTACTACGTGCAGCCAGCTGACGACGACCAGGAGTAGTTAGGAGGATCCCAGGCAGGAGGCCTGCGCCTCGTTCGATCTGTATCCCAGTTTGTGCTAGCCTTCTTAAGGCAAACTTGTTTAACTTATGTCTGTACTCAGATATTGTTCCTTCCGCTGACTCGTCTATGATCGAGCACTTGTATTCGAGCCCTCGAGGCCCCTGGCTAGTATTATGATGCTTGTATGACTTATTTTATGTTTTAGAGTTGTGTTGTGATATCTTCCCGTGAGTCCCTGATCTTGATCGTACATGTTTGCGTGCATGATTAGTGTACGATTGAATCGGGGGCGTCACAAGTTGGTATCAGAGCCGACTGCCTGTAAGAATCCCCCTTCCACACTCCTTGGCCGAAGTCGAGTCTAGACATTACAAAAACTTTTACTAACTTGGCTCTGTGCCTTACGGGCCCACGTCGCCATCGGGTGGTACTAGGATCTTTTACTCCTTGACCTTTACTCTGGGACTCTAAACTCTCTTCTACTTGGGTTAAACGAATTTACTAACTCTGACACTAGGATCCCATGACGACATTCACCCCAAAGTTGGATAAAAGCCATAGTTATTCCATAGTATAGTGTTTTGCACAATTTCCACACTGTCATTTGACTCCTTTGAAACATCTTTGTTTTCAGATGGAACCCACGAGGCAGGTCGTGCGCCACACGATGACCATTGGTGCCTCGGGATCACCGGCTGTGCTAGCTGAGATGATGACCTTTCTGGGTTATCACTGGCATCCCGAGTACACCGTCACCGAGGAGTACCAGGACTTTAACCAGGAGCATTACTGTGCCACCGTCCACCTCTACTCTCGGGAGTATGACTCCACTACTGTGCTGCACACCACTTATGGTGTTGGGGTGACCATCGATATGGCAGTTCACGATGCTGCCTATGCTGCTCTGACACGCCTTCGTAGGGAGTACCGGGAGTTGGACACCTCCCCCTTCAGGCACATTCCTATCGCATCTGATATTGGTGCGGAGGGTTACTACACTGCTGCCTACTCCACTGTCACCCGCGAGCCCTTCTACCATCAGAACCTGGTTCGGCATGCTGATTGGCTGGATCGAGCTAACCGAGCTCTTCGCCATGAGTTATACACCACTCGTCAGCACCTCTACCGTGCTCTGACGACGTTGCACCCCTTTGTCAGATCTGGGGAGCTGCCGCGTTCTGCTATCTATCCAGCCAGGACCGTGATGCCCCAGGGTGTCGGTTGGCCAGAGGTGGGAGGCTACTCTCCCGCACTTGGTCCTCTTCTGCCGCCTGAGCGTCGGGTTCAGCACCAGAGCACCCGCGGACCCCAGGTTGCTGACATGGTGTACCCGTTGCCACACTACCAGCTTTCAGGCTACACCTACCTCCGCAGTGTCGCGTGGGATTGATGTAGACTTGCTTGTTAGTGTTAGATGCATTCGCCGCGAGCCTGCGTGCCGCCTATGATGTCTTAGGCTATGTACTGAATTCTATGTACCGAACTCTATGCATGATCTCTTTTGTAAGATATGCCGACTATTATGTGGTATCTATCGTGCTGCTTTCATTATGCATGTTTCATCTTGAATGATTCTTGTCTTTGCAAATTTTCTCAACGCTGAACTACCCTTGTTATATATTAGCAGGATGGTTAGACCAGGTGGTCGTGGTCGTGGTGGCAACTTCCCACCACCGCCTGAGTACATGGCTGGTATGATCCAACAGCTTGAGATGAATCGCCAGTTCATGGAGAACATGATGGCTCAGTTTCCGCGCCCCAATATGAACCAGCAGCCAAACACAGTAACTCTGCAGGATTTCATTCGCCTCAACCCAAGTGTGTACCGCAGCTCAACTAAGCCCCTGGATGCTGATGACTAGCTCCGTGACATCACCTATGAGATGGAGTCTGCTGACGTATCCCCTGCCAGCTATGTCACGTTTTCTTCCTTCTTCCTGAAGGGACTCGCAGCTCAATGGTGGGACAGCCACAGGCGCACTCTGCCAGTTGGAACAATCATCTCTTGGCCAGACTTCCAAGCTTCTTTCTGTGCCCGCTTCATCCCTCAAGGAGTCATGGACCGGAAGAAGCGTGAGTTCCGCAACCTCACCCAAGGCAACATGACAGTTGAAGCTTATCAGCGAGAGTTTCTGGACTTGTCTCGCTATGCTGAAGAGGACATTGCGACTGATGCACGCAGACAGGAGAAGTTCCGTGACGGCCTTCAAGATGACATCAAGCTCGCACTTCTAGTGCATGACTTTACTGATTTCGCCACCTTGGTGAACAAAGCCATCAACGTTGAAACTGGTCTGCAGGAATACCAGAGCTCCCACAGGCGCAGCCGTAACACGGGTTCATCTTCAGGCCCGTCCTCGCAGAAGCGCAAGATATGGATTCCCAACAGCATGTACCAACCGAATGCACCTGCCCCAAGGCAGTCCTATGCTGCACCTCGTCTGCCTACTGCTCCTGCTAGGCAGCCAAGACTTCCAGCTCCACCACCCCAAGCTCCTGTTCCCACTCCCAATAATGGCCTGTGCTACAAGTGTGGCCAACCACCATGCTAGGGATTGCAATCAGAATCAACTGGCCCTTCCTGCAGCTGGCCGTGGAAACAACCAGAACCGCAACAACAATGCCAAGTCTTATGGTCGTGTTCATGCCAACCACGTTGATCTGAACGAAGCTCAAGACCAGCCTACTACCATGATGGGTACACTCCTCGTAAATTCCGTACCAGCATCCGTTTTATTTGATACAGGTGCATCGCATTCATTCATGTCTGAAGATTTTGCATGCTTGCACGACATTAAATGCGAAGACATGAATGCTTCACTATTAGTACACCCCCCCTGCGGGCCAATGTCGAACCTCTATGATTTGCAACGACGTCCCCGTTGAAATTGAAGGATTGGAATTCCTTGTCTCTCCCATCGTGCTGAAGTCCTGTAGTATTGATCTCATTCTGGGGATGAATTGGTTAAAAGTGCATACGGCTTCTATCGTTTGCGCCACCAAGACCGTCCATCTGCTACACCCTTCCGATGAAATAATAAGCTACAATGCTCGTCTGGTTCAGAATGCTGAGGCAAGGCTCTATGCCTTGAATGCATTGAACGCTGCACCACTCGAGGGCATTGAAAACATTCCCGTCGTGCGTGACTTCCTCGACGTCTTTCCTGAAGAACTTCCAGGGATTCCCCCTGCTAGAGCTGTCGAAGTCGTCATCGACTTGAAACCAGGCACCACTCCTATTGCCAAGCGACCCTACAAGATGCCGCCGCATGAACTCCTTGAGCTTAAGGAGGAAATCGACAAATCTCTTCAAAATGGTTTCATTCGTCCAAGTTGCTCTCCTTGGGGAGCACCTTCTCTCTTTGTCAAGAAGAAGGATGGGACAAACCGACTGGTCCAAGATTACTGTCCTATTAACCAAGCTACCATTCAGAACAAGTATCCTCTTCCTCGGATCAACGATCTGTATGATCAACTGGCTGCTTCATCAGTGTTCTCTAAACTCGACTTGAGGTTGGGTTACCACCAGATCCGTGTTCGTGAAGAGGATATCCCAAAGACCGCCTTTGTGACTCGTTATGGTTCATACGAGTACACTGTCATGTCCTTCGGCTTAACCAATGCCCCAGCCACCTTCTCTCGCCTGATGAACTATATATTCATGGATTACCTCGACAAGTTCGTCGTGGTTTATCTGGATGATTGTAGCGACCCGACCCAAAATGGATCGAAGTCTCTGTGCTTAAGTGTCATCCCTGGATCGGTATGCTGACACACACAATACTCGAGGAATTATAACAGAGTTCAATCACACTTTATTACATCGAGGTTCTCAAAAGAGTATTTATTACAATAATATGGCCAAAGGCCATCTAAATAAAAATAACTGCGGAAGCTTCAAAGGTAAATGAGTCCATCCAACTCCACGGCAAACTGAGTGCAGAACAACGACCTATCGCACCTTTAATCTTCGTCGGGAAAGTCTGCAACATGAGACGTTGCAGCCGTGTAGGTCAGCACATGGAATATGCTGGCAATTTCACACCATAGAATAATAATAAATGAAGAGACTATCTCTATATGCAAATTTAGTTGGTGGAGGCTCTAAGTTTAATTTTTGCATAAAGCCAATTTTACCCTACAACAAAGGAATAATTTTTTTATTACTACTAAGTTAAAATGCCAAAATTGAGAAGGTTCCTCCAACTCAATCCCAAAAATTCCCAAGTTATTAGTAACCCAATAATTTCATTAAAAAGAGTGATGAGATCAACCAATAATTCACTTCTAGATACTCAAGTTGTCCATAACCGGGGACACGGCTAATCATGATTAGTTTGTACACTCTGCAGAGGTTTGCGCACTTTTCCCCACAAGACTCGACCACCTCCATGATCGGAAGATCGAGACATAGCCTTTCTGAAGTATTTCCCCTTAACCCTGGGTAGACCGGTACACCTACTATCCCCTACATAAGCTAGTCTACCACGGAAAGAGGTCACACAACTTACTCGACTATGCCAGAGCCCATAATGGCTTGTGGCTGCACACGGAAGTTTCTAGGCATGAAATATCTTATGATCCCTTTGAGCCTGGGTGGCGGACCTAGGGTAATCACACGGGTACTCCGAGATTCCCCTTGGGCAAGCACTGGTTTCTCCAGGTGCCCCAAACAATCCACCCAGATGTGTATTAAAGTTGCCACCTTAGGTTATCCCAAAATTATTATCTCTCGCAACTTGCATGAATCACACATACCAATCCCCGTCTACGAGCATGGCTAAGCAATATATGATATAACGAATATTCCCGGGGTGATCAAAAGTCATAGGTTCCTACCACATGAACTACATAGCATAAACACATGTTCCCAATCCTATTCATGCAATCTTTGAGGGTGAAACTAATGCATAGTAAAAATTGGGTATTGAAAATTATGATCAAAGTGTGAACTTGCCTTGCTGACGTTCGTTGAACTGTAAAGATTCGTAGTAGCAAGCTTCGCACTCCGGATGATCTAACGTAAGCAAGCAATAACATACATAAGCATACAAGCAAAGATCCAAAAAGAAAACAAATGAAAGACTTCGAAAAACTCTAAAACAACTAAATAAAGTTTCTGTACAGAACGTAATTTTTACAGCAGCAAAAATATGTGTGTTTGGGTTCAACAGAAAGTACACGACACAAGCTTCGATTTGCAAAAAGAATCACCCAAAACGGAGTTACGAAACTCGAGTTACGGCCTAACGAAGTTTGAATTCAAATATGTTTGAATTCAAATTTTAAAACTTTGAAAAATATTTTTTGTTTGGTTCTTTGGATAAAGGATATTCTTATGAATTAGTAGGAAAAAGAATCACCTAAATCGGATCTATAGACTAAAAGATATGAATTTCCGAAGATTGGGCATTTTTCTGGAAATCAATTACGGGATTCAATAGGAGCTGCCACGTGTCAAAATCTTACTGGTGAATAGCCCTTCATTTTTTTAACAGAACAGAACGGAGGGAGCGATCTTTGGATGGAGCGTTTGGAAGGGCTCACCGAGGAGAGATGCTCCGGTCGCCGGAGACGGTCGACGGTCTCGACGATGCAGCAGGTTCCAGGTGGAGGAGTGAGGAGGACAGGCAGGGGATGGCGCGGCGAGTCAGGAAGTCAAGGCCTTGGCCTCGGACTCGTTCAATGGTGGTGGTGGAGGGTGAACTCTGGTGAGAGATTCCACAAGATGGGGAGGGGGATGGAGAGGGCTTTTTCGGGAGGGATATGAGTACTGGAAGAAGATCCTCGGGGTGCTTTTTATAGGTGCGAGGGAAGTCCATACGAGGGGATCCACAGCGAGTTTAGTGCGGCCATTAATGGCTGTTTTGTGCAAGAACGTTTCACGAATCGGTTCAACCAATTAAAGCAATAACGTTGGGTTCTAATTCCCTGAATGGGTTATTGGTAACGCCCTCCACAACTTTCGTGTTTACTCCGGAGTGAAACGGCAAAGAAATTAAGTGAGAGAAGGGGAGGAAGAGGTGGAGGCGCCATGCTTGTTCCTCTGTGTTTCTGAAGACTGAACGAAACGAGGTAGAAGAAGACCAGCGCCTGGGCCTTACGCTAAATGAAAGGTAGATGGGCTTAGTGAGAAAAATGGCCCGTGGCTGAGTGGTTTTTTTAAACAGAAACACTATGGCACCGAAAATACAAATAAATATAAGTCCAAAAATGCCAGAAAATTTCACATAATATTATGGTCTTATATATGACCTTGTGAACATTTATCCGGCCTAAAATGCAAATTTTTAAAAATAAATATTTTTGCTAAACTAATAAGATAAATTGCAAATAAAACTCAACAAATATATTTTGGTTCCAAACTCAATTTCCAATATATTATTTTCTGATTTTGAAGAAGTCCTTTTATCTTCTCTCTTTATTTTATTTTTGAAATAATGGAAATGAATTTTTTTTGAAACCAAATTTGATCCAAATCCCAACTTCGAAAAAATTCAAAATTGGTTTTTAGGGAAACTTCCAACTCTCTCTTTTGGTCCTTGAGTTGCTCAAAGTTCCTTGGATCAAAATTCAAAATAAAAGAAATGAGGCAAAAATGCATAAATCATGGATGCATATGAATGATCTATTTATAAACATCCAAATTGAAAATTGGGATGTTACAATGATATCCTGGTATTTTCCAAGAACGAAGAAGAACATGCTGAACATCTTCGACTTGTGCTGGAAAAGCTACGAGAGCATCAGCTGTATGCCAAGTTCTCTAAATGTGAATTCTGGCTTCCTGAAGTAACCTATCTTGGACATGTCGTCTCTAAGGATGGTATTGCCGTTAACCCTGAACGAGTTCAGGCTATTCTTGATTGGACTCCTCCGAAGAATGTCAAGCAAGTCAGAAGTTTTCTCGGTCTCGCCAGCTATTGCCGTCGATTCGTCGAGAACTTCTCCAAGATTGCCAGGCCTCTGACTAATCTGTTGCATAAGGGCGTTAAGTTCCAATGGACAGACAAGTGTCAGGAAAGCTTCCAGGCACTCAAGGACAAGTTGACTTCTGCCCCAGTGCTAGCTCCACCTGGTACAAAGAAGGACTTCGTCATTTACTGCGACGCTTCCCATCAAGGATTAGGCTGTGTCCTAATGCAAGAGCGCAGAGTGATTGCCTATGCCTCTCGTCAATTGCGCCCTCATGAAGAGAACTACCCAGTTCACGACCTCGAGCTTGCTGCTGTCATTCATGCACTGAAGCAGTGGCGACATTACCTTCTCGGTAATCGTTGCGAGATCTTCACCGACCATCAAAGTCTGAAGTATCTGTTTACTCAGCCAGACCTGAACCTCCGTCAGCAGAGATGGATGGAGACTGTAGCAGACTTTGACTTGGGTATTTCCTATACGCCAGGCAAGGCTAATGTAATGGCAGATGCCTTGAGCCGCAAGTCTTTCTGCAACCACCTCCAGGTTCATAAAGTTCAGCCCTCGCTTGTTGAAGAATTCAGAAAGCTGAACCTCCATATTGTTCCTCCGGGTGCACTCGCTCCCCCTCCTAAGGAGTTTCGCAAGATGAACCTCCATGTTGTTCCCAAAGGTTCTCTCAATATGCTGGTTGCTAGGCCAGATCTTGTGGACACCATCAAATGGATACAGAAATGTGACGATGAAGTGGAGAGGATTAAACTTTATCTCGCACAAGGAAAGCCCTCATTCTTCACTATTGCTACTGATGGCACCTTATTCTTCAAAGGTCGCCTAGTAGTTCCGAGTAAGAGGGAAAACCTGGATATGTCTCAGAAGGTTATGAAAGAGGCTCATGATACACCCCTATGTATCCATCCTGGTAGTACAAAGATGTATCAGGACATTCGTCAAAGATTCTGGTGGTCTAATATGAAGCAAGACATTGCTCGCTATGTTGCCGAGTGTGACGTTTGCCGTCGTATCAAAGCAGAACATCAAAGGCCTGCTGGAACACTGCAACCTATCTCTATTCCTGAATGGAAATGGGACCATGTTGAAATGGACTTCGTCACTGGTTTTCCCAAATCGCAGAAAGGTAATGATGCTATTCTTGTCGTCATTGACCGGCTTTCTAAAGTTGCACGTTTTCCGGCGGTCAAGGAAACTATCACTGCTAGTCAGCTTGCAACTCTCTATATGTCCAGAATTGTTTCACTTCACGGTATTCCACTGGTTATCAGTTCGGACTGTGGCAGCTTATTCACTTCAAGATTCTGGGCAAGTTTCCAAGAAGCTATGGGAACTCATCTATCACTTAGTACTGCTTTTCATCCGCAGTCTCAAGGGCAAGTTGAATGTGTCAACCAAGTTCTCGAAGACATGCTTCGAGCTTGTGTTATTTCCTTCGGCAAGAAATGGGAGGAATCTCTCCTGTATGCTGAGTTCTCTTATAATAATAGCTATCAAGCTAGTCTGAAGATGGCCCCCTTCGAACTGTTATATGGACGAAAGTGCCGAACCCCTCTAAACTGGTCAGAAACTGGGGAATGTCCACTCTTTGGTCCGGATATTATCCAACATGCCGAAGAACAAGTCCGCATTATTTGCGAGAATCTCAAGACTGCTCAGTCACGCCAAAAGAGTAATTATGACCGCCATCATAAAGACATGGTCTATCAACCTGGCGAAAAGGCCTATCTTCGAGTTACACCAATGAAGGGTGCACACCGCTTCGGGATCAAAGGAAAGCTAGCTCCCCGCTATATTGGTCCTTTCACTATTCTCGAGAGGCGTGGAAAAGTGGCATATCAACTGGAGCTTCCGCCGAACCTTTCTCAGGTTCACGATGTGTTCCACGTGTCACAACTCCGTCGCTGCTTCAAGGACCCAATCCGAGCAGTGGATCATGAAGTGCTCGAATTGCAACAGGACCTCTCCTATAAAGAGCATCCGGTCCGCATTCTCGACCAAGCTGAACGCCGCACATGTCAGAAGGCGATCAAGTTCCTCAAAGTCCAGTGGTCGAATCACTCTGAAGACGAAGCCACTTGGGAACGTGAGGATCGCCTGCGTGATGAATACCCCGCACTGTTTCCTTCTACCTCCTAAATCTCGGGACGAGATTTCTTGTAGTGGAGGATATTTGTAACGCCCGGGTAATTTAGCTACAGTAAAACTCTCCTAATGATGCCATGTCATCTGCGACTACTGTTACTAATCTCCGGATAATTCAAAACCGCATCAAATTCAAACTTAAAATTAAAGTCGACAACAAAAGTTTTCAAACCTTGAAACAAAAATGTTCGGTGCGTGCCAAATATTGCACTGGTAATTATTGTGGAGAAAACAATTTTTTAGAAAGTGCCTAAATATTATCAAATGAAATGAAATAGTAAAGAAAATAAATAAAAGAAAACAGAAAACAATCAAACAAAAAAAAAGAGAAAAGGAAAAGAACCCCCCGGGCCAGCCGACCCAACTGGCCGGCCCATTCGGCCACCGGCCCAACTGGGCAAAGGCCCAGCCGGCCACGCTCCCTCTCCTTATCCTCCCCCCCGAAACCCTAACCGCACCCGACCCCCCCACTCGCCCCACCCCGCGTCCCCTCGCTCCCCCCGATCTGGATCGGGGGAAACGGCGCCCCGACCCCGCCGCCTCGTCAACACCCGCCGTCGCCGGCGCCCGGAGCTCGCCGCCCCCCACGCCAGGACGCCGCCGACCTCCTCGCCCTCGCTCGCCGGCCACCTCGACCGCACCTCCCTCGCCGCACGCTTGACGTCACCGGAGCCCCCCCTCGCCGGACTTCTCCTCTCGGACGCTCGTCCCCGTCGTCCTCCCCGACCTTCATCGAGCACACTGCCCAGACCCTACTCCGCTCCGTGAGCTCCGCCTCGCCCCTTCCCTCCTCTGTCCCGTTCCGGCCATGCCCGATGCGTGCTCGCCGCGACCGCACGCCGCCCGTGGCCTTGCTCTCCTGCTCGTGCCGCGGCATCACTCGGTGCCGCCAGCCACCGCAGCCCGCTCCTTCCACTGACTGCCCATGACCCGTCGATATCCCCGTCCTCCGCCCGGTTGGCGCCCGGCGCCGCACCGTGGCCGTGGCCGCGCGCCGTCCCCTGCACGCCGCTCGGGGCCGCGCCCCGCCCCTGTCCCTGCTCCTCTGCCTCCCTCACGCTCGCGCGCGCCCGGCCGCACTTGCTGCCGCCCCGGGCCGCGACCTCCTCTCGCCCCGCCTCAGTCGTCCCGTGGCGCCGCCCTCTCCCGCCTCCATTGGCCGACGTCGTGGGCGCCGGCAGCCGCGCCGGCGGCCTCGCGACGCCCATGGCTAGCGCGCCCCCCTGCCTATCGATCTGGGCGCTCGCCTAGTCGGGCGCCGATGCCCGCACACCTGCGCCCGCACCCGCTAGCCCGGCGCCCGCTTGGCCCCCTCGGGTCAATGACAGGTGGGCCCCCCATGCCCCAGAATGTTTTAATAAAAAAAGGAAATAAAATAAATAAATAGATAATAATAATTAAATTAATTAATTAATCAACGAATTAATTAAGTTAATTAATCACAATTAGATTAACCTAATTAACTGTTAGTTAATTAATCAAATAATGACATTGGGGCCCACCCCCCTAATTACTTATTATTAGTTTAATTAATGTGTTAATTAAAGTGTGTCACTGACCAGTGGGACCCACTGGTCAGGTTGACCAGTCAACCCTGTTGACTGCTGACGTCAGCATGACATCATGCTGATGTCATAAATCTAATTTCGAATTAATTAATTAATTAAATTCTAGAAATTAATAAAATCTTTAGAAAATCATATCTTTTAAACCGTAACCCGGATTAAAATATTTTCAACATGAAAGTTGCTCAGAACGACGAGACGAACCCGGATGCGCAGCCCGTTCGTCCGCCACGCATTCCTAACATATCAAACTCGCAACTTTTCCCCCTCCGGCTCCTCTGCTCGAAAACAAGAAACACCGGGAAAACTTTCCCGGATGTTTCCCCCCTTCACCGGTATCATCCCATACCGCGTTAGGGCACCTCTAACGCCGTTACTTGTCATGTCATGCATCACTATGCATCTGCTTGCTTAAATATTTATTGTTTCTCCCCCCTCTTCTCTCGATAGACGCCGAGACCGACGCTGGTGCTGCCCCGTTCGACTACGGAGTTGACGATCCCTCTCTCTTGCCAGAGCAACCAGGCAAGCCCCCCCTTGATCACCAGATATCGCCTACTCTCCTCTATACTGCTTGCATTAGAGTAGTGTAGCATGTTACTGCTTTCGTTATTCCTATCCTGATGCATAGCCTGTCTTTGATACTACTGTTGATACCTTTACTTGCAATCCTACTTGCTTAGTTTAGGATGCTTGTTTACCATCAGTGGCCCTACATTCTTGTCCGTCTGCTGTGCTATACTATCGGGCCGTGATCACTCGGGAGGTGGTCACGGGTATATACTATATACATGATACATGTGGATACCAAAGACGGGTCGGCTCGTAGGAGTACCCGCGAGTGGTTCTTTGAGGCGGAGCGACAGGGCAGGTTACGACCACCTAGGAGAGAGGTGGGCCTGGCCCTGTCGGCGTTCGCGGATACTTAACACGCTTAACGAGATCTGGGTATTTGATCTGAGTCTGGCTACTGGCCTATACGCAGTAACCAACTACGCGGGAAAGATATGGGCACTCGGCGTCGTGGTATCAGCCGAAGCCTTCGTGATGTCAGCGACTGAGCGGCGCGCGCCGGATTGGAACGTAAGCCTGCTCTTGTATTAAGGGGGCTAGTTCTGCTTCCGGCCGCCCACGCAATGTGCAGGTGTGCTCAGGGCGATGGGCCCAGACCCCTGCGCGCTTAGGTTTAGACCGGCGTGCTGACCTCTCTGTTGTGCCTAGGTGGGGCTGCGACGTGTTGATCTTCCGCGGCCGGGCATGACCCCGAAAAGTGTGTCCGGCCAAATGGGATCAAGCGTGTTGGGTTATGTGGTGCACTCTTGCAGGGAAGTTAATCTATTCGAATAGCCGTGTCCCTCGGTAAAAGGACGACCCGGAGTTGTACCTTGACCTTATGACAACTAGAATCGGATACTTAATAAAACACACCCTTCCAAGTGGCAGATACAACCCGGTGATCGCTCTCTAACAGGGCATCGAGGAGGGGATCGCCGGGTAGGATTATGCTATTCGATGCTACTTGGAGGACTTCATTCTACTCTCTTCTATATGCTGCAAGACGGAGGCTGCCAGAAGCGCAGTCTTCGACAGGATTAGATATCCCCCTCTCATTCTGGCATTCTGCAGTTCAGTCCACTGATATGGCCCCTTACACATATATCCATGCATATGTAGTGTAGTTCCTTGCTTGCGAGTACTTTGGATGAGTACTCACGGTTGCATTGTTTCCCCTTTTCCCCCATACCTCTATCCGATTGCTGCGACCAGACGATGGAGCCCAGGATCCAGACGCCACGGTCGACGATGACTCCTACTACTCTGGAGGTGCCTACTACTACGTGCAGCCCGCTGACGATGACCAGGAGTAGTTAGAAGGATCCCAGGCAGGAGGCCTGCGCCTCGTTCGATCTGTATCCCAGTTTGTGCTAGCCTTCTTAAGGAAAACTTGTTTAACTTATGTTTGTACTCAGATATTGTTGCTTCTGCTGACTCGTCTATGATCGAGCACTTGTATTCGAGCCCTCTGGCTTGTATTATGATGCTTGTATGACTTATTTTATGTTTTAGAGTTGTGTTGTGATATCTTCCCGTGAGTCCCTGATCTTGATCGTACACGTTTGCGTGCATGATTAGTGTACGATTGAATCGGGGGCTTTACAGTCTTGCAAGGAAGAGCACTTGTGTATCCAAAATGACAATCATGAAATTTGATACCAAATGAAATTTGATATATAGAAATTGTCAAAGGATATGTTGAAAGGTTTCATGCTTCCTTGTCTTCATCCACCATGTTGTAGAGACTTGGTGATGTAGAGATTGCTCAAGATGTGAGTGATTTGCAATCTCATAGATCTAGATTCATCCAAGTACGTACTAGGGTTAGATAGCATGCAAGGGTGCAAATATATCCAGGACATATGATCATCATCATAAGAGAAATATCAAGGATTAGTTAAAGGCTCATGCCTTGCATGTATACAAATGGAGTTTCTACTCCTAGTTTGAGGCATCAATGATGTTCAATTCTCCTCTCAAATGGCAAAATACTTTCTCATCAAGCGGTTTGGTGAATATATCCGTCAATTGCTTATCAGTACAATCATGCTTAAGATCAATATCCCCTTTAGCAACATGATCTCGAATGAAATGATGACGAACTTCAATATGCTTAGTTCGAGAATGTTGCACATGATTGTGAGCAATCTTAATAGCACTTTCATTGTCACAAAGCAATGGAACATGTTTCACATAGATCCCATAATCTTTAAGAGTTTGGGTCATCCAAAGTGATTGAGCACAACATGAACCGGCGGCAATGTATTCCGCTTCGGAGGTGGATAAGGATACCGAGTTTTGTTTCTTGGAGGACCAAGACACAAGAGATCTACCAAGAAATTGACAAGTACCCGAAGTGGACTTTCTATCAACCTTGTCACTGGCATAGTCCGAATTGGAGTAGCCAACAAGATCAAAAGAAGACCTCTTAGGATACCAAATGCCAAAATGTGGTGTATGAATTAAGTATCTCACTATCCTTTTCACAGCCTTAAGCTGACATTCTTTGGGGGCCCCTTGATATCGCGCACACATGCACACACTTAGCATAATATCGAGACGGGAGGCACATAGATATAACAATGAACCAATCATAGAGCGATAAAACTTTTGGTCAACTGACTTGCCATCCTTAGTCGAGTCAAGATGTCCACTAGTAGGCATGGGCATTTTCATAGCTTTGCTTTCTTGCATGTTGAACTTGTTGAATAAGTCCTTGGTATACTTTGTTTGGGAAACAAAGGTACCCTCCTTAGTTTGCTTGATTTGCAACCCAAGAAAGAACTTGAGTTCACTCATCATAGACATCTCAAACTTCTCTGACATTAGCTTTCCAAACTGTTCACCAAAATGAGGGTTAGTCGAACCAAATATGATATCATCAACATAAATTTGGCACACAAATAATTCACCATCAACCCTTTTAGTAAAAAGAGTAGAATATATCTTTCCAATCTCAAATCCTTTTTCAATAAGGAACTTGGTCAAGCATTTATACCACGCTCTAGGAGCTTGTTTAAGACCATAAAGAGCTTTGTGAAGTTTGTAAACATGGTCGGGTTTCTTAGGATTAACAAAGCCGAGAAGTTGTTTAACATAAACTTCCTCCTCAATTTCACCAATTAGAAAATCACGTTTAATATCCATTTGGTACAAGGTGATATCATGGTGATTAGCATACGCAAGTAAGATGCAGATGGACTCAAGTCTAGCAACGGGGGCATATGTCTCACCGTATTCCATACCTTCGACTTGAGTGTAGCCTTGGGTGACAAGACATGCTTTGTTGCGAACGACTTGTCCATCTTCATCTTGGTTGTTGCGAAACACCCATTTGGTACCGATGATGTTGTGGTTGTTGTCGGGCTTCTCGACCAATGTCCACACTTGGTTTCTCTCAAAGTTGTGCAGCTCTTCATTCATGGCGTTTATCCAATACGGATCTTCCAATGCTTCTTCAACCTTCATAGGTTCAATGCTAGAGATGAATGAATAATGTTCACAAAAGTTTGCCAAACGAGTTTTAGAGCGAGTGGTTCTCCCGGTTTGGATATCATTGAGGATTTGCTCAACGGGATGGTCTCTTGAAACTCTTGCTCGAAGTCGTGAGAGATTTTGCTTGGGTCGGGGTGGAACATCTTCTTCATCATCTTGTTCTTCTTCCTGGCCTTCTTCATTGTTGATGTTGTCATTCTCTTGTCTTGGTGGAGAACGAGGTTGATGAGGTTCATCTTGGTGTACTTCCTCGTGTTCTTCATCTTGTCGTGTCCCACTTATGGATGCTTCCATGTCAACTCTTGGTTCACCTTGTCGTGAGGTAGAAGCTTCCACTTGGACGGACGAGGTACTCTCCTTCACCTCTGTTGGACGAATCTTGCCAATAGAGAAGTCTTGGATTGCTTCCGAAGGGTCTTTATCTCCTACATCAATTGACAATTGCTCTCCGTGCGAGCCGTTAGATTCATCAAACTTCACATCTACTGTCTCTTCAACCTTTCGGGTGAAATTGTTGTAGACACGATAAGTGTGAGAGTTTGAGCCATAACCAAGTAGGAAACCCTCATGAGATTTAGGAGCAAATTTAGAACGACGATGCTTATCAAGAATGTAGCACTTTGAGCCGAATACTGGAAAGTATCCAACTTGGGGTTTGCTACCGGTGAGAAGCTCGTATGCCGTCTTGCCGAGTAGCTTGTGAAGGTACAAGCGATTGGTTGCATGACAAGCTGTGTCAACCGCTTCCGCTCAAAAGTGTTTTGGCGTCTTGTAATCATCAAGCATCGTTCTGGCCATCTCAATAAGAGTCCGGTTCTTCCTCTCAACAACTCCATTTTGTTGAGGCGTGTATGTAGCCGAGAACTCATGTGAAATCCCTTCTTCGTCAAGAAAGGTATCCACATTTGTGTTCTTGAACTCCATTCCATTGTCGCTTCGAACCTTCTTGATCTTCATTTCAAATTGATTTTGGGCCTTCCTAGCGCAGTTCTTGAAGATCTTTTGGACCTGCGATTTATCATCAAGAAAGAACACCCACGTAAATCTTAAAAATCATCGACTATGACTAGACCAAATGAGTTACCACCGAGACTTTTATAGGCATTGGGACCAAAGAGATCCATATGAAGTAGCTCGAGCGGTATTCTCGTGGTCATGATGTTATTCACGGGGTGACTTCCTCCAACTTGTTTTCCTACTTGACAAGCACTACACAATCTATCCTTGTCAAATATAACATCTTTTACTCCAAGGATATGATCACCTTTAATTAGCTTATCAAGATTTTGCATGCCCACATGACCTAATCTCATATGCCACAACCAGCCTTTAGAGGATTTATCAATTAAGCAAGTTCTAGGTTGAGCCTTTTTAGTGAAATCAACAATGTAAAGATCACCTCTGCGTATACTGGTAAAGACCATATTGTGGTTATCTCTACGAAACACTTGGCAATCTACTTTAGTGAATAGGACATTGAAGCCAAAATCAGCAAGTCTAGATACGGAAAGTAAATTGTAGCCAAGAGATTCAACGAGCATAACATTTTGTATGGAGCTATCATGTGAGATCGCCACCTTACCAAGGCCAACCACCTTACCCTTTGAGTTATCACCAAAAGTGACATACTTTCGAGGGCCGTCGTTTTCAGCAAGCTCACGAAACATATCCTTATCTCCGGTCATGTGATCGGTACATCCACTATCAAGGACCCATTCCTTTCCTCCAGCCATGTAGCCGCGAAGATTAGCAATAAGACCAAAGTGTCTCATAGACTCATCAAGATCAAAGTCACTATCATCATCCTCATCATAGTATCCATGTTCAACATCATCTTGTGATGGATCAATTCCTAGAGAGAGTGATTCATTAGATAAATGATCATCACAATAATCATCTTTATGAATTCTAATGGCTTCAGAGATGATATTGCTAATGATTCCAACATCTCCTTTGGCACGCATGAGGTTAGTAAGCTCAAATAGACAATAACCAAACGTAGGATAATTGAATTCATCTTACTCAAGGCAGTAGACTTATGAAGAATTTCATCTAAGTTTTGCAAGGAATAGTTTGGAAATCGTTCCTCAAGAAATCTCCATATAGTGTAGGCACAATCAAGAGTAGGCAAGCAACCAATCAAGTTTCTAGGCAAACCTCTAGTGATAAGATTAACAGTTCTAAGGTTTCGGATCATGTCAATAGACTCATGAAGGGTAGGATGCAAAGGATCAACATGAGGTGCACAAGGGCTAGTAATGTACTTGTTCAAATTATATTCATTGAAAATCTCAAGCATCTCAATTTTCCATTCATGAAAGAACTCTCCATCAAGTATATGCACTCTATGTCTAAGACTCCCCAACATAGACTCATCCATCTTCCTCCAATGGTGATTAAACCAAAGCAATGTAGACCAATGCTTTGGTACCAATTGAAAGGATCGAGAAGAGGTGTCTAGAGGGGGGGGGGGGGGTGAATAGAATCTTAACAAAGAAAAGTAGAAGTTTTTAATTTCTTCAAGTTAAGGTGGAGTTTTAGCACAAGTTTAAACATTCACAATACATTTCAAGCAAGCATGGCAAGAGTATATGAGCAGCGGAAAGTAAAGCATGCAAGTTGCAAAAATGTAAAGGGATGGGATTGGAGTATGCAAACGCGATTGCAGACACGAAGATTTTTGGCGTGGTTCCGATAGGTGGTGCTATCGTACATCCATATTGATCGAGATTTCAACCCACGAATGGTAACGGTTGTGCGAGTCCACGGAGGGCTCCACCCGCGAAGGGTCCACGAAGAAGCAACCTTGTCTATCCCACCATGGCCATCGCCCACGAAGGACTTGCCTCACTAGGGTAGATCTTCACGAAGTAGGCGATCTCCTTGCCCTTACAAAGTCCTTGGTTCAACTCGACAATCTGGACGGAGGATCCCAAGTGACACCGAACCAATCTAGGAGACACCACTCTCCAAAAGGTAATAGATGGTGTGTTAATGATGAACTCCTTGCTCTTGTGCTTCAAATGATAGTCTCCCCAACACTCAACTCTCTCTCACATATTTGGATTTGGTGGAAAGATCATTTGAGTGGAAAGCAACTTGGGGAAGGCTAGAGATCAAGATTCTTGTGGTTGGAATGGAATATCTTGGTCTCAACACATGAGTAGGTGGTTCTCTCTCAGAAAAATGTATGCTGGAAGTGTGGGCACTTCTGATGGCTTTCTCCATGAATAAAGAGTGGGTGAAGGGGTATATATAGTCTCCACACAAAATCTAGACGTTACACACAAATCACCAAACTTGGTGGGACTGAATCGAGAAACTCGGTCACACCGATTTAGTTCAAAATGTGAATGTTAGAGTTTTCGGTGGGACCGATATGATCAACTCGGTGGGACCGATGTGCTAGGGTTAGGGTAAAACCTCAACTCGGTTTGACCAATTACGCAAACTCGGTCGGATCGATTTTGGTAATAAGCTAAACAGAGAGTTGGTCAAGCAAACTCGGTTGGACCAAAAATAATTGCAACAGGTAACAGAGAGTTTGCAAGCCCATCTCGGTGAGTGTCGGTGTCAAAATCGTCGGATCTCGGGTAGGGGGTCCCAAGCTGTGCGTCTAGGATCGACGGTAACATGTACACGGGATTTTACCCAGCTTCGGGCTCTCTTGAAGAGATAATACCCTACATGCTGCTTTTGATTGTATTCGATGTGTATGATTACAGAGTTGATCTACCTCGAGATCAAATGTTGTGGTCTAAACCCTAGAGGTATGATGAGTAATATCGTAATGATCTATCGACTAGCCTGGCCTCGGCTTATATAACATACCAGAGGCCTAGGATAACAAGAGTCCTAGTCGAATACGCCGGTGGGAAGAAGTCCTTGTCTTGATCACCAAGTCTTGTGGAATCTTCCTTGCATATGTCATCGACTGTCCGAACTGGCCCATGAGTATTCGGCCCTGGGGGTTCTCGGCCCAATCCAACTGATCGGGAGACGACGTGGTGAGTACCCCCTAGTCCAGGACACCGTCAGTAGCCCCCTAAACCGGTCTTCAAGTTAGGGACGCTCCTCGATTCTTCCGAACTGTTCTTCATCTTCGGTCGTCGGTCTTGAAAACTGGTTCAACAAATCTTCTCATCTTCGATCTTGAGGATCGCCTAAGTGAATCCGAAAGCTTACACGTTGGGTATCCGAGGAGCCCTTTTAAGTTTTCGGCCTGTATCAATGCCTTGTTATATTTTATGCCATACCTCGGGTTTGAAGTGTTTCCCGTGCGGCGGTGTCTTCTCACGTCCAAGCACCAACGCCGGACTGCATTCGAGGTATCTTTCGCAGCCGAGCACAAACACCGGACCGCTTCCGAGCTCCAACACCGGATTGTATCCAAGCTCCAACGACAGACTATGTCCAAGCTCCAATGCCGGACTGTATCCGAGCTCCAACGCCGGACTATATCCGAGCTGTCATAGAACATCTCGATTCAAGAAAGTTGAAGGAGTTTAGCCGAGCTTAATGCTGGAAATGCCCTCTATGGAGCCAGCCATTCGAATCCGAGCTTTATGCCGGACTGCCTCCAAGGTGATGCACCACCTCGGGCTTGGGCTGATTGTTTACGGATTTTATTTCCGATGCGTGTAAATTTATTTGCTGTCAATATGTATAACCAACAGCCCTCAAGGTGTTTGTCAGTCTAAAACCTGAGATGCACCTGAAGGAAAACATGAAACCGCTGATCCTAGTAGCCCCTGAGACTCAGGTCGATGCGTGAAATCATCCTGAGGATCAACTCCTAGCTCGGCAGCATACGTAGGAATAGAAACGCAGTTTTATATATTAGAGATAATAGTGATCGGCTAATGGGACCTTGAAAGAGGTCCTTTGAGAAGTTGCCGCAATATATTAGCTTAATGCCGGATAGGCCTAGATGGTACCTATTGTTATTCGAAGACACGTTTGCCCATAGTTCGGTCAAGTCGAACACTTGGCACTTTGAATTTTCTGCATTGAATAGGCAATGCAGTAGCCCCCGAGACACTGGTAGGGTGGCAACACCAGATCAGGGGATCGATATGCCCTTTTTAATATTTATAAATAATGAGCATGAAACCCAGTAGCCCCCGAGCCTTAATGTGGGCACGGGTGGCCGAATTAAGGATCGATATCCATTTGATAGAAAAAATTTGCTTGTGTTTAACACAAACTTATGGAAAGAGAATAAAGATCTCATAAAGGAGTTGGAGCTAACGAAAGCTGAGCTCGCCAAGGTAGGCCTCAAGGGGCTCAATAGATAGGAAATTAATGCCAATAAGGAACTATGAGAGCATTATGTCAGTTGCTCGGGTGTCTCGAAGAGACTGTGCCATTGACTCTTTAAAAGATTGGCTTTAAAAATTTGATTTTTGCTCACAAATTATGTGTAATGATTCTATGTACCCAAGTACTTTACATCATTAATGCTCGGATCCGCCTTGTACAAAACTTTGTTGACTGACCATCGGCTTCAACCTCTTCGGCCAGTAGCCGATGAGTATTTTCTTACTTTATATAGCCATGATAAGGGCAAATATTTATGGAAAACAAGGCAATCTGGCCATACAGTTTTATAAACAAAGGTACGCAGAGAGATATGTTATATTATTTTTAACGTAAGAAACGTCTTCCAAAGAAAATAGTCTCGCTATCGGTTCCTTTCTTTGGGTTGTCATGTCGACCATGATCATGAATCCTCACCTCCGATCAATGCGGGAGAAAAATATTGAGGATTTAGTTCGGGGAAAGTTCCCGAACTCTATGGTATTAATAAACCAAAATTTTCACTTCCGTTGTTGCCGACCAATGTGATCCTTTAAGATTGCTAGCTTTCGGCTTCACCCAGTCTGAGGTACTTACCCGGATGACCCGGTAGTAACAATCACAGAGGTGCTCCCTTTACCACCTAGCCGAACAATCAGGAACGTAGGGGTAAGCACAGGAGCCAGGCAATCCAGCTTGGCCAAAATTTTAACTCAAATCTATGCATATTTATGGATTTATAACGATAATTACGGAAGGCAGCGCTTGTATAATGAATAGAAATACTGGTGATACATGTTTATTTTATGTATAATGATTTTACGTACCGAAGTACGTATATCATACCTATGTTCACTCGAACTTTAAACGCGTCTTAACCGACCGCCGGCTTCTCCCTCTTCGGTCAAGGGCCAAAAAGTGTTATGTACTTCACCTGTCGAGAATATCGACGGTGTTTCCGATAACCAGGCAACCAGGCCATAAGGCTGTAACAGACAAAGCACTCTCAGGGAACTTATGCTATATTACTGACGAAGTGTAAAAAGAATCTTGGAAGAAAATAGTACCTCCACCGATACCTTTCTTCGGTGCTCATTATTACTATGAGACTTGTGCAATAGATTTTTTGTACTCATGAGTTCTGTTGTGTGCCGACCATGATTGAAAACAATAAGAGCGCTAGCTTTGGGCTTCACCCAGTCTGAGGTCAGAGCTTGGATGACCCGGTCGTGACAATCAGAGAGGTGCTCCCTTTACTCCTAGCCGAACAATCGGGAACGTAGGGGTAAGCACAGGAGCCAGGCAACCCAGCTTGTGGAACACTTAGGTCAATATGGTGCATATTGTGGCGTAATACACGAACAAGGAATGAAGCCGTACAAGTATAATCATATGCAAAAGGAAAGGCTTCATAAAGGAAGCCCTCAAATGAACGGGATATTCGAATTTGTTTGTCACAAACACAGTTTTGACAAGGAAGTATAATGCTTGGTCGAATCAAAGAAAAAAATTAAAACCGAAAGCTTTTGAGTTTGAAAGTGACTTAGCTTGTTAATGTGTTCGGCATTGATGACACGGTCCAAGCTTGATACGGAACAAAGTTCCATCCCCCAAGCCGGCCCCAAGGTGGCGGAGCGAAGAGTTCGGCAATCCGAAGTGGTGGCATAGCACGACCAATGCAGGCTGGCGGAGTGACGCCGAAGCCCCTGGTGTGGGTTAATGAAGTGTTGACGAAGACTCCCGTCCAGCCGAGGAGACATCACTGCCCCACCCGAATCCTTTATATGTGCACAAAAAATAGTGTAAACCAGAGATAATAATAATAATAATGAATAAAATTGTTGCATAATAAATAATTTATGCAAAGTGAATAATAAAAGAAGTATGGTCTGTGCACCGAACACTCGGTGAGGTAGAGCTCTCTCGGCAATGCTGAAGTCCCCGAGGCAACCGAACACGTCGGTATGGCAACACGACAAACAAGGTGATCACGCAAGCTGATTTATGCCAATTTGAGACAGTGGCGTTGGCTTGCCGAAGCGACCGCGTAACACAGTCGAAGTCGATCACCTACACGCACAAAATAGTGCCGTCCAAAAAGAATAATATAAATATATATAAAATCCTTGCATAATTGATTTTCGCAAAAATAATTTATTTAAAGAGATGTGGCCTGGCGCCAAAGTCAGTGTCGATGCAGGGCGTCGGCGTGATGCGGTAAAGGCGTGGTAAAGCCCGAATTCATAGGTCGGTCCAAGTTCTGGATGTGGCGTTCGCCGAACTATGTACGGAAACTGACCGAACCACCACACGACCTTCATTAATGCGGCCACCATTTGATAGTCCTGCGTACAGATGATGGAACAAACCAGAGTAATAATTTTTTGAGAAAAATAACCCAAACAAGCAAAAATTGCTAGGATTAATAGCACCTGGTTCATTTGTTGTAGCAGTCCGAAGAAAGGTTACTCCCAAAATTGGGACTGGATCCGCACACCCATTGCCTGATGGGTGATGAAGCGATGGCATGGCGATGCCGACAAAGATTGTCTCGCCGAGGCAAAGCCCCCGGTCCGGCTAACCCAACGAAGTTGGTCGGCTGGTGACGCCGAAGTCTCCCGAGTAGGTTGATGAAGAGGACGACGCGGGGTTGCCAACATAGGGCAGCACGCCAAGGAGACGACACAATTGTGTCGACGGAGGTGGGACGACAACGTTGGCATGCCGAGGTGACAGTGCAGCCCGGTCTGAACCAATCGCCTGCACACACAAGATAGTGCGAGCCAGAAATAATAGCAATAATATGCTTAATAAATTCTTCTACTTAATTAATTTAAGTGAAGGAAATAATTAAAGAAATATGGCCTGGATGCCGAGGTGACGGAGCAGGTCAGTAAGGTGATGTTGCAGCCACCATGCCAGCCGATGTGTCGAAGCTGGTCGGCCGGTGACGCCGGAGTCACCGGAGCATGTTGATGAAGAGATGGCGGAGCCTCCGGTCCAGCTGAGGTGCCGAAGCCTCCATGTCAGCCGATGAGTCGAAGTAGTTCGGCATGATGGACACCGTCTTGAAGAAGCAACATTGCGGCCCTGCCGACGCAGGTCGTGGCTCGTGACGTGGTCAATGCCAGCTTGATGAAGTGACCGTGCGTCGATGCCGGTGTGTCTGCTCCGTGTGATCCATGGGGCGGCTATGTTGGTGATGATTTACCCTTCGTGATGCCGAACTCTTGTTCGGCTCGCAGAGATGATGATCCAAAGAAGTTGAGCTTGGCTCAACAAAGCGATGACGTGTCTAGCGCAGGTCGGTAGCCGCACAGCAATATGGTCGGACTCGTTTAACACCAGCTTGATGGTAAAGAGTACCTCAGGGAAGGCTTAAAATTTTATGGGCGCATGTTTAAGAACAATGCGCAATACCTTAGAAGGAAATCCCTTTCAAAAGGTTGTCCAATACCCCATTCACGAGGGAAGATGAATTCGGGTCGGATTCTTATTCGCGCAGAAAACAGATCCGAAAAGTGTTGCACTAATCGGAAGTTTCCCGGAGTTTGGACGGTCGGATCAAGCTGAAATTTTGAGAGATGGAAGATATGAGAATTCCGCAGCCGATCAACGGTTGGATCTTCCAAAGGATGTCCGGGCTAGTCTCTGGAGACCGCGCCCTAAACTTGTCCAGATTCCTGTCCATACTCGACAGGCCTCCAGTATATCATAGATCGCTGAAGATTCCTCCATCGGAACGCGATGAAATTTTATAGGGTTGCTATATACCCAATTCCATACTATTCCACCAAAGCAATCGTCCAACCGAGGCTCGAGGAGGCGGTGACGGTGAATACGAGTTCGCTTGTCCAGAAAAACAACACGGTCACACGAGGGCAATGTTGACATTGAGCCCCCGGGCTCCATGGATGATTCCTCCATGATCTTGATAGAGATCAGAGTTGATGACAATGAGGACATATGTCCGATCTTGATGATCCGAAGAGGAGCCTGGCCATCGGACCAGCCGAGGTGACCAGGCGAGCCAGTGACGAAGATGCCGGCGTCGTAGTTAATCTGCAGACGAGCCATTGATCCTTTGCGGATCACACAGCGGAACTCTCAATGAAAGCACCAATGTCGGTGTCAAAACCGGCGGATCTCGGGTAGGGGGTCCCAAGCTGTGCGTCTAGGATCGATGGTAACATGTACACGGGATTTTACCCAGCTTCGGCCTCTCTTGAAGAGATAATACCCTACATGCTGCTTTTGATTGTATTCGATGTGTATGATTACAGAGTTAATCTACCTCGAGATCATATGTTGTGGTCTAAACCCTAGAGGTATGATGAGTAATATCGTACTGATCTATCGACTAGCCTGGCCTCGGCTTATATAACATACCAGAGGCCTAGGATAACAAGAGTCCTAGTCGAATACGCCGGTGGGGAGGAGTCCTTGTCTTGATCACCAAGTCTTGTGGAATCTTCCTTGCATATGTCATCGGCTGTCCGAACTGGCCCATGAGTATTCGGCCCTGAGGGTCCTCGGCCCAATCCAACTGATCGAGAGACGACGTGGTGAGTACCCCCTAGTTCAGGACACCGTTAGTGAGACCGAGATCCCATCAGTGAGACCGAACTGATTAGGGTTTCTGGCAGTGGCTATGTCAAATGAACTCGGTGGCGCCGGATAGGTCAAATCGGTCGGGCCGAGTTTGACTTTTAGGTTGGGACATATGTGGACATGAGAAAGTGATTGAGGGCTTTGGAGCACATCACTAATTACTTTGAGCAAGCAAGCCATTAAGCAACACATCATCCCCTTTTAATAGTATTGGCTTATTCCTATGGACTCAATGTGACCTTGGATCACTAAAGTGAAAATGTAGAGTCTTGAGCTTTTGATCTTTTGCCAAACTTCTATCCTTAGCATCTTGAAGGGGTTCCACATCCTCTTGTCCACGCCACGCCACTCCACTATTGAACTCATCTGAAATATACTAGATAAAGGTATTAGTCCAACAAGAGATATGTTGGCATTAATTACCAAAATCACCTAGGGAGCACTTGTGCTTTCACCTAGCGGCAAGGGCCTGCGAGGCGGCTCCCTCGAGAGTTGCCGAGGCAGTGCCATCCTTCGCAGGCCGGCCCAAGTGTCGCCTGCTGGGCCGGAGGCAGATGGGTCGTCGTACCATGGTTCGCACTGGGCCGACAGTAGCCCCCGGGCTCGCGGTGCACACGTTCGCCTGTTAGGAACGAAACGAAACGGGGCCTGAGGGAGTCCTGGATTAGGGGGTGTTCGGATAGCCTAACTATACCTTCAGCCCGACTCCTGGACTTTGAAGATACAAGATTGAAGACTTCGTCCCGTGTCTGGATGGGACTTTCCTTGGCGTGGAAGGCAAGCTTGGCGATGCGGATATTTAGATCTCCTACCATTGTAACCAACTTTGTGTAACCCTAACCCTCTCCGGTGTCTATATAAATCGGAGGGTTTTTGTCCGTAGGACAACAACTCCAACATGTAACAATCATACCATAGGCTAGCTTCTAGGGTTTAGCCTCCTTGATCTCGTGGTAGATCTACTCTTGTACTACCCATATCATCAATATTAATCAAGCAGGACGTAGGGTTTTACCTCCATCAAGAGGGCCCGAACCTGGGTAAAACATTGTGTCCCTTGTCTCCTGTTACCATCCGCCTAGACGCATAGTTCGGGACCCCCTACCCGAGATCCGCCGGTTTTGACACCGACATTGGTGCTTTCATTGAGAGTTCCTCTGTGTTGTCACTTTTAGGCCCGATGGCTCCTTTGATCATCAACGATGATGCGGTCCAGGGTGAGACTTTTCTCCCCGGACAGATCTTCGTCTTCGGCAGCTTCGCACTATGGGCCAATTCGGTTGGCCGCCTGGAGCAGATCGAAAGCTACGCCCCTGTTCATCAGATCAGGTTTGGAAGTTTGAACTACACGGCTGACATCCGCGGGGACTTGATCTCCGACGGATTCGAGCCACAGCCAAGTGCGCCGCACTATCTCGATGGGCATGATCTAGCTCTGCCGCCGAACAGTGTCCTGGAGGCCGCACGCGTGTTGGTTCCGACCCTTAATTCGGAGCCTGCTGCGCTGATCGAGGATGAGCGATTGGACGCCACCTCAGGGGCTGCGATCTCAAAGGCGATCGAGCCGAACACCAGCCCCGCACTCTGCATGACCCGTGACTCCGAGTATCCAAATTCCTCTCCGGACTCCGAACCCCCCGCGCCCCTGCCGATCGAATCCGATTGGGCGCCGATCATGGAGTTCACCGCCGCAGACATCTTTCAGCACTCGCCCTTCGGCGACATCCTGTACTCACTAAAGTCTCTCTCTTTATCAGGATAGCCCTGGCCGAAGTATGGTCAGCAAGGATGGGATGCAGACGATGAAGAAATTCAAAGCCCACCCACCATCCACTTTGTAGCCACTGTCGACGATTTAACTGACATGCTCGACTTCGACTCCGAAGACATCGACGGTATGGACGACGATGCAGGAGACGAACAGGAACCAGCACCTATAGGGCGCTGAAAGGCCACCTCGTCATATGACATATATATGGTGGACACTCCAAAAGATGGAGATGGCGCTGGAAATGCGGGGGATGACACCTCTAAAAAACATCCCAAGCGCCGGCGCCAGCGGCGCCGTTCTAAATCCCGCCAAAGCAAAAACGGTGATTCCGGCACTGGAGATAATACTACTCCGGATAGCGTCGAAGAACACCCCCTCCAGCAAGATTCGGCACGGGAAGATGGAGAAGCCAGCCCTCATGAGAGAGTGGCAGACCGAGAGGTTGAGGATGATAACTATATGACTCCTTCCGAAGACGAGGCAAGCCTCGACGACGACGAATTCGTCGTACCATCAGACCCCGCCGAACAAGAGCGTTTCAAACACAGGTTTTTAGCCACGGCAAGCAACCTCAAGAAAAAGCAGCAACAACTTAGAGCTAATCAAGATTTGCTAGCTGACAGATGGACTGAAGTCCTTGCGGCCGAAGAGTATGAACTCGAATGCCCCTCCAAGCGTTACCCAAAGCGCAGGCTGCTACCCCGATTAGAGGAGGAAGCACCTACATCACCAGCGCATGACATGGCAGACCGGCCACCTCGTGGCCGCGACAGAGAGGCCTCTAGGCCCTCCACTCAAGCCATGCCCCGACGCTGCCCAAAACATGCGAAGGCATGGGAAAACGCGCCAGACCTGCGAGATATACTGGAGGACAAGGCAAGGCAAACAAGATCGATCTACGGATCGCGCGGCGCCCCACGACACGTGACGTTATCGTCACTCCGGATACAATAAATCCGTCTGGGCCGAACACAATAGACAAAGCTCCTTTGAGCTGCGTCGTGATATAGCCCAGTACAGAGGCGCCGCACACCCACTATTCTTCACAGATGAAGTAATGGATCATAAAATCCCTGAGGGCTTCAAACCCGTAAACATCGAATCATACGATGGCACAACAGATCCTGCGGTATGGATCGAGGATTATCTCCTTCATATCCACATGGCCCGCGGTGATGATCTACACGCCATCAAATGCCTCCCACTCAAACTTAAGGGACCGGCCCGACATTGGCTTAACAGCTTGCCAGCAGACTCAATTGGTTCTTGGGAGGACCTGGAAGCCGCATTCCTTGACAACTTCCAGGGCACTTATGTGCGACCACCGGACGCCGATGACCTAAGCCACATAATCCAGCAGCCAGAGGAATTGGGCAGGCAATTCCGGACACGGTTCCTAACAAAGCAACAACTTAACCAAGAAAATTGGTAATTCGGATACCAAGGACAAAAGCGACAGGTCGCGCTGGAACAAGCAAAATCGCCGCGTTAACAGCGACATCAACGAGGATACGGCAGTAAATGCTGGATTCCGAGGCAACAAATCTGGTCAGCGGAAAAAGCCATTCGAAAGAAATACTCAGGGCCCGTCCAATTTGGACCGAATACTCGACCGCTTGTGCTAGATACATGGCACCCCCGAAAAGCCAGCCAATCACACCAACAGGGATTGTTGGGTGTTCAAGCAGGCAGGCAAGTGAAGAGCCGAGAACATAGACAAGGGGCTGCATAGCGATGACGAGGAGGAGCCCAGGCCGCCAAACAACAGTGGACAGAAGGGTTTTCCCCCACAAGTGCGGACGGTGAACATGATATATGCAACCCACATCCCCAAGAGGGAGTGGAAGCGCGCACTACGGGACGTATATGCGCTGGAGCCAGTCGCCCCAAAGTTCAACCCATGGTCCTCCTGCCCGATCACTTTTGATCGAAGGGACCACCCCACTAGCATCCGTCATGGCGGGTTCGCCGCATTGGTTCTAGACCCAATTATTGACGGATTTCATCTCACAAGAGTCCTTATGGACGGCGGCAGCAGCCTGAACCTGCTTTACCAGGATACAATCTGACGGATTTCGACATGAGGATCTTGAAGAAGGTGGTGAACTTTAGGTCGCACTAGGTTTATGTCGATGCCGCGCGGGACATCACTTTCCTCGCGATCCCGACTGAGGCGGCCAAGAAGACGCCTCGCTGGAAGCACAAGGAGCTTAGTCACGCTTCTCTAGGGTCGATCTTGGAGAGGTTGGCGGAGCTGCAGGCGGCTGGGCTCACGGCGGCCATGGTCGCCAAGGAGTTCATCTACTGCCGCATCGTGCTCCTGCAGAGGCGCTCGCACCCGGTGTGGGAGATCATGGGACCCAAGGACCAGATTCGGCTAGGATAGAGCTGCCTTCCCGCCGAAGTGGTGACTGAAGTCTAGGAGGTCTTGTTCCCGGGATAGGTGGAGGAGATGTCCTATGATGCGTGTCCGCTTTATCGCTGGGCCAACAGGGGTGCGCTAGTCGCAGCGATGCCCTGATTCGATCGGTGGGGTCTGATCCAGACAGAGCTCATGGAGCTCGAGGAGCCTCGCGAGGATTCCATGGCGGCGGAATCTGCCTCGGGCGATGGGAGTGCTGCACACTCCAAGGAGGAGAGCAACGAGGAATCGCCTCCGCCGGTGCGCCGCCAGCTTTGTCTGGGCGAGGATGATGATGAAGACAAGGACGTGTTCCGTGTGGTTCCCGCTAGACCCGCATGAGTGAAATGTGGAGGAGAAGACGCCTTGGAGGCCGGAGAGCCTCTCGAGGTGTGGACGAAGGAGAGCGTTGATGTCTACTACGCAACCTTCTTCTTGTAGACGTTGTTGGGCCTCCAAGTGCAGAGGTTTGTTGGACAGTAGCAAATTTTCCTCAAGTGGATGACCCCAGGTTTATCAATCCGTGGGAGGCGTAGGTTGAAGATGGTCTCTCTCAAATAACCCTGCGACCAAATAACAAAGAGTCTCTTGTGTCCCCAACACACCCAATACAATTGTAAATTGTATAGGTGCACTAGTTCGGTGAAGAGATGGTGATACAACTGCAATATGGATGGTAGATATAGGTTTTTGTAATCTGAAAATATAAAAATTGCAAGGTAACTAATGGTAAAAGAGAGCGTAAACGGTATTGCAATGATAGGAAACAAGGCCTAGGGTTCATACTTTCACTAGTGCAAGTTCTCTGAACAATAATAACATAATTGGATCATATAACTCTCCCTCAACGTGCAACAAAGAGTCACTCCAAAGACACTAATGGTGGAGAACAAATGAATAGATTATGGTAGGGTACGAAACCACCTCAAAGTTATTCTTCACAATCAATCCGTTGGGCTATTCCTATAAGTGTCACAAACAGCCCTAGAGTTCGTACTAGAATAACACCTTAAGACACAAATCAACCAAAACCCTACTGTCACCTAGATACTCCAATGTCACCTCAAGTATCCGTGGGTATGATTATACGATATGCATCACACATTTTCAGATTCATCTATTCAATCCAACACAAAGTACTTCTAAGATTGCTCAAAAGTTTCTACTGGAGAATCAAGACGAAAACGTGTGCCAACCCTATGCATAGGTTCATGGGCAGAACCCGCAAGTTGATCATCAAAACATACATCAAGTGAATCACGTGATATCCCATTGTCACCACAAATATGCACGGTAAGACATATATCAAGTGTTCTCAAGTCATTCAAGACTCAATCCGATAAGATTACTTCAAAGGGAAAACTCAATCCATTACAAGAGAGTAGAGGGGCAGAAGAAACATAATATCCAACTATAATAGCAAAGCTCGCGATACATCAAGATCGTGCCAAATCAAGAACACGAGAGAGAGAGATCAAACACATAGCTACTGGTACATACCCTCAGCCCCGAGGGTCAACTACTCCCTCCTCATCATGGAGAGCGCCGGGATGATGAAGATGGCCACCGGTGAGGGTTCCCCCCTCCGGCAGGGTGCCGGAACAGGGTCCCGATTGTCTTTTGGTGGCTACAGAGGCTTGCGGCAGCAGAACTCCCGATCTATTCTCGTCTCTGGAAGTTATAGGGTATATGGAGTTATATAGGCGGAAGAAGTACGTCATGGCAGCCACGAGGGGCCCACGAGGCAGGGGGGCGCGCCCTAGGGGGGTGGGCGTGCACCCACCCTCGTGGCTCCCTCATTCCTTTCCTGATGTGCACTCCAAGCTTTTCCGGTAGCTTTCCTTCCAAAAATAACTTCTCTAATTGATTTCATTCCGTTTCGACTCCGTCTGATACTCCTTTTCTTCAAAATACTGAAATAGGAAAAAAACATCAATTCTGGGCTGGGCCTCTGGTTAATAGGTTAGTCCCAAAAATAATATAAAAGTGGATAACAAGGCCCAATATTGTCCAAAACAATAGATAATATAGCATGGAGCAATTAAAAATTATAGATACGTTGGAGACGTATCAAGCATCCCCAAGCTTAATTCCTGCTCGTCCTCGAGTAGGTAAATGATAAAAAAGATAATTTTTTAAGTGGAATGCTAGTTAGGATAACTTCAATGTAATTCTTCTTAATTGTGGTATGAATATTCAGATCCGAAAGATTCAAGATAAGAGTTCATATTGACATAAAAATAATAATACTTTAAGCATACTAACTAAGCAATCATGTCCTCTCAAAATAACATGGCCAAAGAAAGTTCATCCCTACAAAATCATATAGTTTAGTCATGCTCCATTTTCGTCACACAAGAATGCTCTCATCATGCACAACCCCGATGACAAGCCAAGCAATTGTTTCATACTTTAGTAATCTCAAACTTATAAACCTTCACGCAATACATGAGCGCGAGCCATGGATATATCACTATGGGTGGAATAGAGTATAATGATGGGGGTTATGTGGGGAAGGCAAAAAAGGAGAAAGTCTCACATCAACGAGGCTAATCAATGAGCTATGGAGATGCCCATCGATTGATGTTAATGCGAGGAGTAGGGATTGCCATGCAACAGATGCACTAGAGCTATAAACGTATGAAAGGTCAACAAAAGAAACTAAGTGAGTGTGCATCCAACTTGCTTGCTCACAAAGACCTAGGGCACTTGAGGAGACCCATTGTTGGAATATACAAGCCAAGTTCTATAATGAAAAATTCCCACTAGTATATGAAAGGGACAAAACAAGAGACTCTCTATCATGAAGATTATGGTGCTACTTTGAAGCACAAGTGTGGTAAAAGGATAGTAGCTTTGTCCCTTCTCTCTTTTTCTCTCTTTTTTTGGGCCTTCTCCTTCTTTTTTACGGCCTTTCTTTTTTTCCTTTTTTTTGGGCCTTCTCTTTTTTATGGCCTTTCTCTTTTTTTATTTTTTTCTACCTCACTTGGGACAATGCTCTAGAAAATGATGATCATCACACTTCTATTTATTTACAACTCAATGATTACAACTCGATACTAGAACAAAGTATGACTCTATATGAATGCCTCCGGCAGTGTACCGGGATATGCAATGAATCAAGAGTGACATGTATGAAGGAATTATGAACGGTGGCTTTGCCACAAATACTATGTCAACTACATGATCATGCTAAGCAATATGACAATGACAAATGTGTCATGATGAACGGTATGGTCGAAAGTTGCATGGCAATATATCTCGGAATGGCTATGGAAATGCCATAATAGGTAGGTATGGTGGCTGTTTTGAGGAAGATATAAGGAGGTTTATGTGTGAAAGAGCGTATCATATCACTGGGTTTGGATGCACCGGCAAAGTTTGCACCAACTCTCAATGTGAGAAAGGGCAATGCACGGTACCGAAGAGGCTAGCAATGATGGAAGGGTGAGAGTGCGTATTATCCATGGACTCGACATTAGTCATAAAGAACTCATATACTTATTGCAAAAATCTACAAGCCATCAAAAACCAAAGCACTACGCGCATGCTCCTAGGGGGATAGATTGGTAGGAAAAGACCATCGCTCGTCACCGACCGCCACTCATAAGGAAGACAATCAAAGAACACCTCATGTTTCAAATTTGTTACATAACGTTTACCATATGTGCATGCTACATGACTTGCAAACTTCAACACAAGCATTTCTCAAATTCACAACTACTCAACTAGCACGACTTTGATATTATCACCTCCATATCTCAAAACAATCATCAAGCATCAAACTTTTCTTATTATCCAAAACACTCATAAGAAAGTTTTTCCTAATCTTGAATACCTAGCATATTAGGATTATTTAAGCAAATTACCATGCTATTTAAGACTCTCAAAACAATCTAAGTGAAGCATGAGAGACCAATAGTTTCTATAAAACAAGTCCACCACCATGCTCTAAAAGATATAAGTGAAGCACTAGAGCAAACAACAAACTACTCCAAAAGATATAAGTGAAGATCAATGAGTAGTCGGATAATTATGCAACTATGTGAAGACTCTCTAACATTTAAGAATTTCAGATCTTGATACTTTATTCAAACAGCAAGCAAAACTAAAGAAAATAAAATGACATGACGCTCCAAGCAAAACACATATCATGTGGTGAATAAAAATATAGCTCCAAGTAAAGTTACCGATGAACGAAGACGAAAGAGGGGATGGCTTCCGGGGCATCCCCAAGCTTAGACGCTTGGTTATCCTTGAATATTACCTTGGGGTGCCTTGGGCATCCCCAATATTAGGCTCTTGCCACTCCTTATTCCATAGTCCATCGAATCATTACCCAAAACTTGAAAACTTCACAACACAAAACTTAACAGAAAACTCGTGAGCTCCGTTAGTGAAAGAAAACAAAACACCACTTCATGGTACTGTAGTGAACTCATTCTTTATTTATATTGGTGTCAAACCTACTGTATTTTAACTTCTCTATGGTTTATAAACTAGTTTATTAGCCATAGAATCATCAAAATAAGCAATTAACACAATGAAAACAGAATCTGTCAAAAACAGAACAGTCTGTAGTAATCTGTAACTAACGCAAACTTCTGGAACTACAAAAATTCTAAAATAAATTGGTGGACCTGAGGAATTTGTCTAGTAATCATATGCAAAAATAATCAACTAAATAGCACTCTCCAGTAAAAAGTTTTAGCTAATCTCGTGAGCGCTAAAGTTTCTGTTTTTTACAGAATGATCATAAAGACTTCACCCAAGTCTTCCCAAAGGTTCTACTTGGCACAAACACTAATTAAAACATAAAACCACATCTAAAAATAAGCTAGATGGATTATTTATTACTAAATAGAACCAAAAAGCAAGAAACTAAAATAAAATTGGGTTGCCTCCCAACAAGCGCTATCATTTAACGCCCCTAGCTAGGCATGATGATTTCAATGATGCTCACATAAAAGATAAGAATTGAAACATAAAGGAAGCATGATGAAGAATATGACTAGCACATTTAAGTTTAACCCACTTCCTATGCATAGGGATTTTGTGAGCAAATAACTTATGGGAACAATAATCAACTAGCATAGGAAGGCAAAACAAACATAACTTCAAAACTTTAAGCACATAGAGAGGAAACTTGATATTATTGCATTTCCTACAAGCATACATTCCTCCCTCATAATAATTTTCAGTAGCATCATGAATGAATTCAATCATATAACCAGCACCTAAAGCATTCTTTTCATGATCTACAAGCATAGAATTTTTATTACTTCCCACATTAGCAAAATTCTTCTAATTCGGAATAGTGTGAGTATCATAAGAGACTTGAATACTATAAATTGTTTCCACATTAAAAGAGTAATGTTCAGAGAAAGGGTACTCATAATCATGACAAGTTTTATAAATATAATCATCACTAATCTTTATAGCATAAGTTTTATCACAATAATCATCATAAGTAGCAACTTTGTTCTCATCGTAATCGATTGAAACCTCTTCCAAGATAGTGGATACATCACTAAATAAAGTCATGACCTCTCCAAATCCACTTTCATAAATATTATAAGATTCAACATCCTCCAAAATAGTGGGATCACTACTTCCTAAAGTTGACACTCTTCCAAACCCACTTTCATCAATATAATCATCATAAGTAGGAGGCATGCTATCATCATAACAATTTTGCATATCAAAACTTGAGAGGCTAAAAATATCATCTTCATTAAACATAGCATCCCCAAGCGTGGGACAAACATTAATTGCAGCAAATATATTCTTGCAGCAAATATATTCTCAAATATGTCATCCTTATCAAACATAGCTTCCCCAAGCTTGGGCCTTTTCATATCATAAGCATAATCACTCTCATCATTAATAGTATGGATAGCACCAATAGTATATCAATTATCATATTCTTCCAAGCAAGTGCCAAAAAGATTTTCAAGATCATAAGAAGTATCATTATCTTCCCAGTCATAATCATCACAACAAGAAATAGGCATAACGAGATCATCATCAAGTGCATCATCTTCTACAATTATTTTTGATTTATTTTCATGAGGCACAACAATAATAGGAGCAACATTATTTGGGAGAGATACCTTTTTACCTCTCTTCCTTTTTCTTTTCTTCTTCTTCACCACATCATGTGTGGGTTCAATCCTCTTTTTGGAGCTCCTTATTAATGATATTGGTTGAATAGAAGGCTCCTCCTCGTTACCTGATTCATCATAAGAAAGAATAGGAGGATATTGGGAAGTCTCGTCCCTTTCGTTAGTATTCTCTTCATCCTCTATTTGTTTTCTTTTCTTTATGTAATTGTCAATATAAGGATTTTCAATACAATTCACCGCACAATACATATAAATCTTCTCTAGATCAAAATCAAGAAATCTATCAAGATTAAATTTTGGAATACCCTCAGTTATACGTTTCATTTCTTCATACCCCAAAAGAAGGGTAATCTCTTTATGATGCTCAAGAGTAATAAAATTATCACAATATTTGGACATGACTAGATCATGAAACAAATAGCATTGGAGCTTTAAATGACCATGTTCATTGCAAAGTTCACAAGGAGCGTGAAAAATATTGAATCTTTCAGCGCAATCATGAAGCCTTTCTTGGAACAATTTAGTTTCTAAGTACGTATGCCTCTTGCAATATCTATCTTCCCTATTTGGTGTGTACTTGCAAACCCAATGCACTCCACAAAAATTGACATGTTTATAGGAGACATTTTCATCATAACTAGTGCAATCATCATTAGTACCATGGATATTCAAGGAGTTCATACTAACAACATTGCAATCATGCTCATCATTCAAAGATTTAGTACCAAACATTTTAATGCATTCTTCTTCTAACACTTTGGCACAATTTTCTTTTCTATCATACTCACGAAAGATATTAAAAAGATGAAGCGTATGTGGTAAACTCAATTCCATTTTTTGGTAGTTTTATTTTATAAATTAGACTAGTGCTAAAACAAGAAACAAAAAGATTCGACTGCAAGATCTAAAGATATACATTCAAGCACTCACCTCCCCGGCAACGGCGCCAGAAAAGAGCTTAATTGACGGGGCGTGAGTGCCGCTTACCTAGCCTCCCCGGCAACGGCGCCAGAAAAAGAGTTTGATGTCTACTACGCAACCTTCTTCTTGTAGATGTTGTTGGGCCTCCAAGTGCAGAGGTTTGTAGGACATTAGCTAATTTCCCTCAAGTGGATGACCTAATGTTTATCAATCCATGGGAGGTGTAGGTTGAAGATGGTCTCTCTCAAAAAACCCTGCAACCAAATAACAAAGAGTCTCTTGTGTCCCCAACACACCCAATACAATGGTAAATTGTATAGGTGCACTAGTTTGGCGAAGAGATGGTGATACAAGTGCAATATGGATGGTAGATATAGGTTTTTGTAATATGAAAATATAAAAACAGCAAGGTAACTAATGGTAAAAGTGAGCGTAAACGGTATTGCAATGATAGGAAACAAGGCCTAGGGTTCATACTTTCACTACTGCAAGTTCTCTGAACAATAATAACATAATTGGATCATATAACTATCCCTCAACATGCAACAAAGAGTCACTCCAAAGACACTTATAGCGGAGAACAAACCAAGAGATTATGGTAGGGTACGAAACCACCTCAAAGTTATTGCGAGGAGCGCTTTAAGCTTCAACTCATAGCCATTGCGAGGAGCCTGAAAAAGAAGCAGTAGTAGCTTCAAGCTGAACAAGATCTGCTCGTCGATAGATGGACTGACGTCTTGACAGCGGAAGAATACGGCCTCAAGTGCCCAGCCAAAAGCTACCCAAAATGCAGGCTGCTACCTCAATTCGATGAGGAGGCACCAGAGCACACATCTCCCTCGTGTAATGTGGAACGACCACCAAATGGTCAAGACAGGGCGGCAGACCGGCCACCACACGGTCAGGATAAGGCGGCAACTCAGGCCGAACAGCAGCCTGCCCAACCGCCCCGCAAAAATAAAGACGAAAGAATTCGGGGTCACACGTATGACCTCCGGCAGATCCTAGACAGTAGAGCAGGACATACAAGATCGATCTACGGATCACGAGAACGTGCCTCGAGGCACAAAGACGACTACCTATTTGGACGTGACAAACCTAACCACGCCCGGTCTGAATGCCGCAGACGGACTCCATCAGAGCTACACCGTGACACTGCACGATACAGAGGTGCCGCGCACCCTCTCTGCTTCACAAATGAGGTACTGGATAACGAATTCCCCGAGGGATTCAAGCCTGTCAATATCGAATCATACGACGGCACAACCGATTCGGCAGTATGGATCGAGGGTTTCATTCTCCATATTCATATGGCTCGAGGAGATGACCTCCACGCCATTAAATACCTCCCACTTAAGCTCAAAGGGCCAGCTCGGCACTGGCTTAACAGCCTGCCTAAAAATTCTATCGGCAGCTGGGAGGACTTGGAAGAAGCTTTCGTAGACAACTTCCAAGGAACCTATGTGCGGCCACCAGACGCCGATGACCTAAGCCACATAGTTCAACAACCTAGAGAATCAGCCAGAAAATTCTGGACTAGGTTCCTAACCAAAAAGAAGCAGAACGTTGACTGTCCGGACGCCGAGGCCTTAGCAGCCTTCAAACACAACATCTGTGACGAATGGCTAGCACGCCACCTCGGCCAAGAAAAGCCAAAGTCCATGGCAGTCCTCACGGCACTCATGACCCGCTTTTGTGTGGGAGAAGACAGTTGGCTGGCCCGTAGTAACAACACAGCCAGCGAGACAGGCCCCTCGGAGGCCAAGAATAGCACTGGCAAGCTTTGGCGCAACAGACACAAACACCAAAGCAATGGCGATAACATCGATGACACAACAGTTCATGCCGGATTCAGTCCTTCCAAGTTCGGCCAACGAAAGAAGCCCTATAAAAGGAGCAGTGGAAAACCATCCAGCTTGGACCGCATACTCGACCGTCCTTGCCAAATACATGGCACCCCAGACAAACCGGCCAACAATACTAACAAAGATTGCCGGTTATTTAAACAAGCCTGCAAGGTACATAGCAAAAGCAAAGAAGGGGAATCGCAGAGGGAGGACGATGACGAGGAACCCCGGCAGCCGAACACTAGGGGGCAGAAGAAATTTGCCCCTCAAGTCAAAACTGTGAACATGATATACGCTACACACATCCCCAAAAGGGAGCGTAAGTGTGCACTCAGGGACGTCTACGCAGTAGAGCTAGTCGCCCCCAAATTCAATCCATGGTCGTCATTTCCGATCACCTTTGATCATCGAGACCACCCAACCAATATCCTTCATGGCAGTTCGGCCGCATTGGTCCTCGACCCAATCATCGATGGATTTCACCTGACCCGAGTCCTAATGGACGGTGGTAGCAGCCTCAACCTGCTCTATCAGGATACAGTACGTAAAATGAGCATTGACCACTCATGAGTCAAGCTCACGAAGACTACCTTTAAAGGAGTCATACCAGGTGTAGAGGCCCGTTGTACGGGCTCAATAACGCTAGAGGTAGTATTCGGTTCCCCGGATAACTTCAAAAGCGAAGAACTAATCTTTGATATCGTCCCATTTCGCAGTGGTTATCACGCACTGTTCGGACGAACTGCATTCGCTAGATTCAACGCGGTGCCGCACTGTGCGTATCTCAAGCTCAAGATGCCCGGTCCACATGGCATCATTACAGTAAACGGAAATACGGAATGCTCCCTCCGTACAGAGGAGCACACCGCCGCCCTAGCAGGAGAAGTATAGAGTGGCCTTCTCAAGCAGGACTATAATACGTCTGCCGAGCCCCTGGACATCATTAAGAGGGTCCGGACTACACTGTAGCAGGACAGCTCGGCTCGCCATGAGCCAAACTACCAATTTGGCCTCCGTCCCAGCCCTGACGAGGCAACGGTATTAGTACCACGCGTATTTAAAACTACGCACTCGAAACCCCATGGGTACGGACGGAGGCACAACTCGCTCGCGATCCACAGTACGACTTGATAGACCTTGGGATTCGCAAGTTCCTGCTTTTTCTTTTTTACATGTTTTTTCTTTTCTTTTTCAAGGTCTATACGGACAACCCGTTCATAGAACACACCAAGGAGGCAACGAGCTATGGCGTACAAGGGAACCCCCAGGTGGTCTCTAATAAACGATTAATATACTTGTTTTACATACCCGCATGCAGCTCGCCCTTGGTTACGACATGTTAAATAGCCTTACTTGCTTATCGCATTACTAGTACAAAGTACGCTTCGACGTACTGATTACATCACAACGGTGAATAAATGGTGGCGTCAGCTCATTACTTAAAGCTTTTCCGTTTCCTCACCTCAGTATCTATTACTCATTGCACACGTACATCATGGTACATACTAGTACGCCAGGGGCTTCATTATACCCTGCATCACAACAATAAAAGTCTGAACACTTTTTCAGTATAGTTCGGCACCCCGAACTTATAGCATCATATGCATCGGCTCCGAATCATGTCTTTGGTCATAGTTGGGTTGCCCGGCTCTTGTGCTTACTACCTTACGTTTCGCTATATCGGCTAGGGTAGTAAAGGGAGAACTACTGCGATTGTGTTTCGGTTATTCCGGACGAGCACCTCAGTAGAGAAAGCCAAAAACTGACTGTCATGATGCGGCGAGAGCCGGTTAGCTATTCGTGAGGTTCCAAATCATTCGAGATTTCTTCCGCTACTTGCAAAGAATCGGTTCTTCCGATTTGGCATGTATAGCGCCCCTAATTCAACCTTCCGAACACCAGGGGATTCGCCAACTTTATTAGTCGTCAAACTCCTATGGCTAAGTGGGGGCGGTAAAGGCCACATAGTTTGATTGCCTTGTTCGCTGCGCTAAACACCTCCTTTAAGGACCAGAATGTGGAGTAATGAGTGTTTAGATTTATCCCGAACACCCCCGTACTATCTATGTGGGGGCAGAAGCCGACGACCGATCATCCCCCAGATTAATAAACGGTCGCACATGAGGTAAAATTTAAAATCATAAACATTATACTACATAACATCTTTGTTCCATATTACAGGGCAAGATAATACACATGTTCTTATCGGAATATAATATCCTTCAAACATTGCTCCGCCGCAAGGCGGGACCCCTCTAGGACACCATCAAAATAGTGCTCGGGTCGATGATGCTCCTTGACCTCCGGCGGTCCTTCGGTCATTAGCTTCTTGGCGTCCAGCTTCGCCCAATGCGTCTTGACGCGGGCAAAGGCCATACGCGCACCTTCAATGCAGACCGACCGCTTCACGACTTCGAGCCGCGGACAGGCACTCACAAGCCATCGCACAAGTCCGAAATAGCTGCCAGGTGTAGGATCGGCAGGCCACAGCCGGACTATCAGGTCCTTCATGGCTAGCTCTGCCAACCTGTGCAGCTCGACCATCTGCTTCAGCTGGTCGCCGAAGGGCACCGGATGTTCGGATCCCAGATACTGGGACCAGAACAGCTTCTCCGTAGACATCCCTTCCTCGGCTCTATAATGCTCGGTCGTGTCCGACTCACTGAGCGGCAGACCTGCAAATGCCCCTGGAAAACAAAAGTTCAGGACAAGTACAACGGATGTTTTCTCTACATGCTTGCTCGGCATGGTAAAAGACTCACCCGCCGCAATTTTCTGGGCCAGTTGAATCTCCAAGAAAGCGCCCTGGGTTTCGGCTCATGCATCCTGCGCGGTCTAGTGAGCCTTCGCCAATTCAGACTCCTGCGCCTTAAAATCACGCTCCAGGGACTCAAATTTCTCTACCACGCCCTGGAGTTGTTGTTGCGCCTCGCCAACCTGGGCTTCGTGCTTCTCGCGCAAAGTGTGTTCCTTGGCCGCTTTATCCTCGGCCTCGGCTAGCGCCTTCTTAAGGGTTGCCACCTCGGTTGTGGCCCCTAATAAAGTATATTCCACTTTTAGTCCGGTCGGACTATTCATTTTTTCGAAATGTACCCGCGGGTTACCGCATACCTTGGCTATCCTCCAACTGCTTCTTCACGCGGTCGAGCTCCTCCTCAGCCCGCTCCAATTTCTGCTTTAGTCCGGAGACCTCCGCAGCTTGAGCAGTGGCGGTCTGCAGTGATACTTGCTTATTCACATAGACAACTCAAGTTAGACTCCTGCGATTTATTGATCCTCTGTTAGGCTTTTTATTCCCGAACACCAAACAGAGTATCAGGGGCTACTGTCTATACTGTGATATTTTTCCTATAGTCACATTACTTACCTCAAAGCCTGTTAGAAGGCTAGTGCAGGCGTCGATCAGTCTACTTTTAGCGAACTGAACCTTCTCTATTGCCGTGCCCATAAGGAAATGATGTTCATCCACGATAGAGGTGCCTCGCAGCGCCTCCAGCAGATTATCCGATGCCTCTGGTTGGACAGAGGCCACCGGTGGGACAGGCACACTCCCTCTTTGGGGGGAATGCTGTTCGCCAGACCCCGGAGCCGTATAGATTTCCGGAATGATATCCGGCTGAGGTCCAAAGCGAACGCGGACCCTGTCACCTGTCCCCATGGGGGATTTTCTCCCCGTGTGTCCGACGTTCGAGGAGTCACCCCGGGGCGTCACCCCGATGATCTCCGGAACCTTCCCCTGGCATGGGAAGGCTTTTTTGGACACCACCTCGTCATCACCCCTGGGTGAGACAGAATGAGCAGGTGGCGGAGATATGCTAGCCATCTCCTCTGTGTCCAGTGAATCCTTTGTCGAGGATCGCGAGGAGTCACCGCGCGCCGGACTGCAATGACAAAAGTTTACAATATGTCAATACTACAAACCAGGAAGGCCAGACATTTGCAGATCCTGATACTTATGAAGCGGCCCGAGGCTTTGGATCGACGAGGTCGCTCCGGACTGCTATCAACATGCCACGTGGAGTTAACCGCGAGGGAGCCCCTCCTCCTCTTGGGCGGCTCAGCATCCAAACTCATGGAGGCTTCCCTTTTCTTTCTTCCTCCCGCAGGGGGGAGTCGCTTTCCTCCTCATCGCCATCATCGGCGACTGAGGGGTCTGTCTCGTCGTGAGATGAGATGACTAAGGTGCTCCTTCGGCGAAGGCCACTCCTGGTCCCCTTGGCCGTGGTTTTGATCTTCTTTTCCAGCACGTCATAAGGCGCCGGAAATAGCATCTCCGCAAGGAGCGGGGTCTCTTCGTCTTCGGGCAGCGGAGCCGGACTGTTAATCTGTCCCGCTAGATCGACCTAGGCCTGATAAATAAATTGATAAGAAGGCTTAGTATCCTTCCTCGAACTGTGTCCTTAAAGACTATACCTTGATGGCTTACCGAATTAGCCCGACGGTTAATGTTGAGCCCGCGATCTTTGGTCAGGGGTGGCGGTGTCTCGCTGCCCTTGAAGAGCACCTTCCAGATATCTTCGTGAGTTGTGCCGAAGAGCCTCTGCAACGTCTGGTGCCTTGCCGGATCAAACTCCCATAAATAACAGGCTCGACGCTGACACGGAAGAATCCGGCGTATAAGCATGACTTGAATCACATCAACAAGCTTGATCTTCCGGGTTATCATATTCTGGAGGCATGTTTGGAGCCCCGTGATCTCTTCCAAAGATCCCCAGGTCAGGCCCTTCTCCTGCCAGGAGGTAAGCTGCATCGGGACTCGGGATCGGAATGCGGGAGCCGCCGCCCAGTTGGCGTCGCGTGGCTTGGTGATATAGAACCACCCCTGATTGCCATCCCTTCACTGTCTCTACGAAGGAGCCTTCGAGCCAGGTGATATTGGCCATCTTGCCCACCATGGCACCTACACACTCGGCCTGTTGGCCACACACCACCTTTGGCTTTACATTGAAAGTTTTCAGCCAAAGGCCAAAGTGAGATGGAATGCGGAGAAAGGCTTCACATACAACTGTGAATGCGGAGATATTAAGGATGAAGTTGGGGGAAAGGTCATGAAAATCCAGCCCATAGTAAAACATCAACCCGCGAACGAATGGGTGGAGAGGGAACCCAAGCTCTCAAACTTTCCTTGGCGTGGAAGGCAAGCTTGGCAATACAGATATTTAGATCTCCTCCCATTGTACCCGACTCTGTGTAACCGTAGCCCCTCTGGTGTCTATATAAACCGGAGGGTTTAGTCCATAGGACACAACAACAGAAACAACAATCATACCATAGGCTAGCTTCTAGGGTTTAGCCTCTCTGATCTCGTGGTAGATCTACTCTTGTACTACCCATATCATCAATATTAATCAAGCAGGAGTAGGGTTTTACCTCCATTGAGAGGGCCCGAACCTGGGTAAAAACATCATGCCCCTTGTCTCCTGTTACCATCCGCCTAGACGCATAGTTCGGGACCCCCTACCCGAGATCCGCCGGTTTTGACACCGACACCCCTCTTCTCTCTTGTAATGGATTGAGTTTTCCCTTTGAAGTAATCTTATCGGATTGAGTCTTTAAAGATTTGAGGACACTTGATGTATGTCTTGCCGTGCGTATCCGTGGTGACAATGGGATATCATGTGCCACTTGATGTATGTTTTGGTGATCAACTTGCGGGTTCCGCCCATGAACCTATGCATAGGGGTTTGCACACATTTTCGCCGTGAGTTTCTGGTAGAAACTTTGGGCACTCTTTGAAGTACTTTGTGTTGGATTAAATAGATGAATCTGAGATTGTGTGATGCATATCGTATAAGCATACCCACGGATACTTGAGGTGACATTGGAGTATCTAGGTGACATTAGGGTTTTGGTTGATTTGTGTCTTAAGGTGTTATTCTAGTACGAACTCTAGGGCTGTTTGTGACACTTATAGGAATAGCCCAACGGATTGACTGGAAAGAATAACTTTGAGGTGGTTTCGTACCCTACCATAATCTCTTTGTTTGTTCTCCGCTATTAGTGTCTTTGAAGTGACTCTTTGTTGCATGTTGAGGGATAGTTATATGATCCAACTATGTTATTATTGTTGAGAGAACTTGCACTAGTGAAAGTATGAACCCTAGGCCTTGTTTCCTAGCATTGCAATACCGTTTACGCTCACTTTTACCACTTGTTACCTTGCTGTTTTTATATTTTCAGTTTACAAAACCTATATCTACCATCCATATTGCACTTGCATCACCATCTCTTTGCCGAACTAGTGCACCTATACAATTTACCATTGTATTGGGTGTGTTGGGGACACAAGAGACTCTTTGCTATTTGGTTGCAGGGTTGCTTGAGAGAGACCATCTTCATCCTACGCCTCCCACGGATTGATAAACCTTAGGTCATCCACTTGAGGGAAATTTGCAACTGTCCTACAAACCTCTGCACTTGGAGGCCCAACAACGTCTACAAGAAGAAGGTTGTGTAGTAGACATCAAGCTCTTTTCTGGCGCCGTTGCTGGGGAGGCTAGGTAAGTGAAGGTATATCTTTAGATCTTGCAATCGAATCTTTTTGTTTCTTGTTTTAGCACTAGTTTAGTTTATAAAAGAAAACTACAAAAAAAAAGGAATTGAGTTTACCTCACACGCTTCATGTTTTTAATATCTTTCGTGAGTATGATGGAAAGGAAAATTGTGCCAAAGTGTTAGAAGAAGAATGCATTAAAATGTTTGGCACTAAATCTTTGAATGATGAGCATGATTTCAATGTTGTTAGTATGAATTCCTTGAATATCCATGATGCTAATGATATGCAAAGCCACAAGCTTGGGGAAGCTATGTTTGATGAAGATGATATTTTTTGTCCCCCAAGTTTTGATGAGCAAATTTACTATGATGAAAGCATACCTCCTATCTATGATGAGTATTGTGATGACACATATGCTATAAAGAATAATGATAACCATGGAACTTGTCATCTTGATCTTAGTTTTCAATCACATGATAGTTGTTTTGTTGAGTTTGCTCCCACTATTATTCATGGGAAGGAATTTGCTTATGAGGAGAGTAATAAAAATTCTATGCTAGTAGATCATGAAAAGAATGCTTTAGGTGCTGGTTATATTGTTGAATTCATTCATGATGCTACTGAAAGTTATTATGAGGAAGTAATATATGCTTGTAGGAATTGCAATAATATCAAGTTTCCTATCTATGTCCTTAAAGTCTTGAAGTTATGCTTGTTTTACCTTCCTATGCAAGTTGATTCTTGTTCACATAAGTTGTTTACTCACAAAATCCCTATGCACAGGAAGTGGGTTAGAATTAAATGTGCTAGTCATATTCTTCATGATGCTCTTTTTATGTTCCAATTCTTATCTTTTATGTGAGCATCATTGAAATCATAATGCCTAGCTAAGGGCGTTAAACGATAGCGCTTGTTGGGAGGCAACCCAATTTTATTTTTGTTTCTTGATTTTTGGTTCTGTTTAGGAATAAATAACACATCTAGCTTCTGTTAAGATTTGGTTTTACATTTTAATTAGTGTTTGTGCCAAGTAGAACCTTTGGGAAGACTTGGGTGAAGTCTTTATGATCATGCTGTAAAAAACAGAAACTTTACGCTCACGAGATTAGCTAGAACGTTTTACTTGAGAGTGCTATTTAGTTGATTCTTTTTGCAGATGATTACTAGACAAATTCCTCAGGTCCACCAATTTATTTTAGAATTTTTGGAGTTCCAGAAGTATACGTTTGATATAGATTACTACGGACTGTTCTGTTTTTGACAGATTCTGTTTTTTCGTGTGTTGTTTGCTTATTTTGATGACTCTATGGCTAGTAAAATAGTTTATAAACCATAGAGAAGTTGGAATACAGTAGGTTTCACACCAATATAAATAAAGAATGAGTTCATTACATTACCTTTAAGTGGTGTTTTGTTTTCTTTCGCTAACGGAGCTCACGAGTTTTCTGTTAAGTTTTGTGTTGTGAAGTTTTCAAGTTTTGGGTAAAGATTCGATGGACTATGGAATAAGGAGTGGCAAGAGACTAAGCTTGGGGATTCCCAAGGCACCCCAAGGTAATATTCAAGGATAACCAAGAGCCTAAGCTTGGGGATGCCCCGGAAGGCATCCCCTCTTTCGTCTTCGTTCATCGGTAACCTTACTTGGAGCTATATTTTTATTCACCACATGATATGTGTTTTGCTTGGAGCATCATTTTATTTTCTTTAGCTTTGCTTGCTGTTTGAATGAAGTACCAAGATCTGAAATTATTAAATGGGAGAGTCTTCACATAGTTACATAATTATCCGACTACTCATTGATCTTCACTTATATCTTTCGGAGTAGTCAGTTTGCTCTAGGGCTTCACTTATATCTTTTAGAGCACGGCGGTGGTTTTATTTTTAGAAATAGATGAACTCTCATGCTTAACTTATATTATTTTGAGAGTCTTAAATAGCATGGTAATTTGCTTAAATAATCCTAATATACTAGGCATACAAATTAATAAAAGAAAAATTCTTATGAGTGTGTTGAATACTATGAGAAGTTTGATGCTTGATAATTGTTTTGAGATATGAAGATGGTGATACTAGAGTCATGCTAGTTGAGTAGTTGTGAATTTGAGAAATACTTGTGTTAAAGTTTTTGATTCTCGTAGCATGCACGTATGGTGAAGCGCTATGTGATGAAGTCGGAGCATGACTTATTTATTGATTGTCTTCCTTATGAGTGGCGGTCGGGGACAAGCGATGGTCTTTTCCTACCAGTCTATCCCCCTAGGAGCATGTGCGTAATACTTTTCTTTCATAACTTGTAGATTTTTGCAATAACTATATGAGTTCTTTATGACTAATGTTGAGTCCATGGATTATACGCACTTTTCCCATCCTTCCACCATTGCTAGCCTCTTTAATACCGCGCACTTTTCGCCGGTATCATACACGCACCATATACCTTCCTCAAAACAGCCACCATCCCTACCTATCATGGCATTTCCATAGCCATTCCGAGATATATTGCCATGCAACTTTCCACCATACCGTTTATCATGACATATTCATCATTGTCATATTGCTTAGCATGATCATGTAGTTGACATTGTATTTGTGGCAAAGCCACCTTCATAATTCTTTCATACATGTCACTCTTGATTCATTGCATATCCCGGTACACCGCCGGAGGCATTCATATAGAGTCATATCTTGTTGTAAGTATTGAGTTGTATTGAGTTGTAAGTAAATAAAAGTGTGATGATCATCATTATTAGAGCATTGTCCCAAGTGAGGAAAGGATGATGGAGACTATGATTCCCCCACAAGTCGGGATAAGACTTCGGACAAAAAATAAAAAGAAAAGAAAAGAGGCCATAAAAAAAAGAGAAAGGCCCAAATAAAAAAATAAAAAAATAAAAAAATGAGAGAAAAAGAGAGAAGGGACAATGCTACTATCCTTTTACCACACTTGTGCTTCAAAGTAGCACCATGATCTTCATGATAGAGAGTCTCCTATGTTGTCACTTTCATATACTAGTGGGAATCTTTCATTATAGAACTTGGCTTGTATATTCCAATGATGGGCTTCCTCAAAATGCCCTAGGCCTTTGTGAGCAAGGGACTTGGATGCACACCCACTTAGTTTCTTTTGTTGAGCTTTCATATACTTATAGCTCTAGTGAATCCCTTGCATGGCAATCCCTACTCACTCACATTGATATCTATTGATGGGCATCTCCATAGCCCATTGATACGCCTAGTTGATGTGAGACTATCTTCCCCTCTTTTTCTCTTCTCCGCAACCACCATTCTATTCCACATATAGTGCTATATCCATGGCTCACGCTCATGTATTGCGTGAAGATTGAAAAAGTTTGAGAACATCAAAAGTATGAAACAATTGCTTGGCTTGTCATCGGGGTTGTGCATGATTTAAATACTTTGTGTGGTGAAGATAGAGCATAGCCAGACTATATGATTTTGTAGGGATAACTTTCTTTGGCCATGTTATTTTGAGAAGACATAATTGCTTTGTTACTATGCTTGAAGTATTATTATTTTTATGTCAATATGAACTTTTGTCTTGAATCGTTCGGATCTGAATATTCATGCCACAATTAAGAAGAATTACATTGAAAATATGCCAAGTAGCACTCCGCATAAAAAATTCTCTTTTTATCATTTACCTACTAGAGGACGAGCATGAATTAAGCTTGGGGATGCTTGATACGTCTCCAACGTATCTATAATTTTTGATTGCTCCATGCTATGTTATCTACTGTTTTGGGCAATATTGGGCTTTATTATCCACTTTTATATTATTTTTGGGACTAACCTATTAACCGGAGGCCCAGCCCAGATTTGCTATTTTATGCCTATTTCAGTGTATCGAAGAAAATGAATATCAAACGGAGTCAAAACGGAATGAAATCAAGTGGAGAAGTTATTTTTGGAAGGAAAGCTACTAGATGGACTTGGACCCCACATCAGGAGCTAAGGGAGCTGGCCACGAGGGTGGGGGCGTGCCCCCTTGCCTCGTGGGGGCCCCCGAAGCTCCACCGACGTACCCCCTGCACCCATATATACCTACGTATCGTAAAACTTCTAGAAGGGAGATTAGATCAGGAGTTCCACTGCCGCAAGCCTCTATAGCCACCAAAAGTCAATCGGGACCCTGTTCCGGCACCCTGCCGGAGGGGGGAACCTTCACCGGTGGCCATCTTCATCATCCCGGCGCTCTCCATGACGAGGAGGGAGTAGTTCACCCTCGGGGCTGAGGGTATGTACCAATAGCTATGTGTTTGACCTCTCTCTCTCTCTCTCTCTCGTGTTCTTGATTTGGCACGATCTTGATGTATCGCGAGCTTTGCTATTATAGTTGGATCTTATGTTGCTTCTCCCCCTTGAGGGAGTCCTGGATTAGGGGGTGTCTGGACAGCCGGACTATGACCTTTGGCCGGATTGTTGGACTATGAAGATACAAGATTGAAGACTTCGTCCCGTATCCGGATGGAACTTTCCTTGGCGTGGAAGGCAAGCTTGGCAATACAGATATTTAGATCTCCTCCCATTGTACCCGACTCTGTGTAACCGTAGCCCCTCTGGTGTCTATATAAACCGGAGGGTTTAGTCCGTAGGACACAACAACAGAAACAACAATCATACCATAGGCTAGCTTCTAGGGTTTAGCCTCTCTGATCTCGTGGTAGATCTACTCTTGTACTACCCATATCATCAATATTAATCAAGCAGGAGTAGGGTTTTACCTCCATTGAGAGGGCCCGAACCTGGGTAAAAACATCATGCCCCTTGTCTCCTGTTACCATCCGCCTAGACGCATAGTTCGGGACCCCCTACCCGAGATCCGCCGGTTTTGACACCGACACCCCTCTTCTCTCTTGTAATGGATTGAGTTTTCCCTTTGAAGTAATCTTATCGGATTGAGTCTTTAAAGATTTGAGAACACTTGATGTATGTCTTGCCGTGCGTATCCGTGGTGACAATGGGATATCACGTGCCACTTGATGTATGTTTTGGTGATCAACTTGCGGGTTCCGCCCATGAACCTATGCATAGGGGTTTGCACACGTTTTCGCCGTGAGTTTCTGGTAGAAACTTTGGGCACTCTTTGAAGTACTTTGTGTTGGATTAAATAGATGAATCTGAGATTGTGTGATGCATATCGTATAAGCATACCCACGGATACTTGAGGTGACATTGGAGTATCTAGGTGACATTAGGGTTTTGGTTGATTTGTGTCTTAAGGTGTTATTCTAGTACGAACTCTAGGGCTGTTTGTGACACTTATAGGAATAGCCCAACGGATTGACTGGAAAGAATAACTTTGAGGTGGTTTCGTACCCTACCATAATCTCTTTGTTTGTTCTCCGCTATTAGTGTCTTTGAAGTGACTCTTTGTTGCATGTTGAGGGATAGTTATATGATCCAACTATGTTATTATTGTTGAGAGAACTTGCACTAGTGAAAGTATGAACCCTAGGCCTTGTTTCCTAGCATTGCAATACCGTTTACGCTCACTTTTACCACTTGTTACCTTGCTGTTTTTATATTTTCAGTTTACAAAACCTATATCTACCATCCATATTGCACTTGCATCACCATCTCTTTGCCGAACTAGTGCACCTATACAATTTACCATTGTATTGGGTGTGTTGGGGACACAAGAGACTCTTTGCTATTTGGTTGCAGGGTTGCTTGAGAGAGACCATCTTCATCCTACGCCTCCCACGGATTGATAAACCTTAGGTCATCCACTTGAGGGAAATTTGCAACTGTCCTACAAACCTCTGCACTTGGAGGCCCAACAACGTCTACAAGAAGAAGGTTGTGTAGTAGACATCTGTCCGCGTCCGACCGGGTGTGCCTGCTGGCGAAGGATCGGGAGGTGGCGGCCGCCCAGGTTACTCGTGATGAGCAGGGGCGCCTTTTTGCAAAGCGGGACGAGCTCCAGGCAGAAGTTGGGGACCTCAAGAGGCAGCTGCTAGACGTGGATGCCACCATCGAGGAGGCATCTCGTGACCTGCTGATACGTCTCCATCGTATCTACTTTTCCAAACTCTTTTGTCCTTGTTTTGGACACTAATTTGCATGATTTGAATGGAAGTAGCTTGGACTGACGCTGTTTTCAGCAGAATTGCCATGGTGTTATTTCTGTGTAGAAATAGAAGTTCTTGGAATGACCTAAAAGTTCACGGAGAACATTTTTGGAATTAATAAAATGTATTGGCGAAAGAATCAACCGAGGGGGACCCACCTACTTTCCCCATGGGGGCGCGCCCTACCCCCTGGGCGCCCCCTGGCTTGTGGGTCCCATGAAGCTCCACCGACCTCAACTCCAACTCTATATATTCACGTTCGGGGAGAAAAAATCAGAGATAAGGATTCATCGTGTTTTACGATACGGAGCCACCGCCACCTCTTGTTCTTCCTCGGGAGGGCAGATCTGGAGTCTGATTTGGGCTCTAGAGAGGGGAAATCATCGTCATCATCAACCATCCTCCATCACCAATTTCATGATGCTCACCGCCATGCGTGAGTATTCCATTGTAGGCTTCTTGGTTGGTGATGGGTTGGATGAGATTTATCATGTAATCGAGTTAGTTTTGTTAGGGTTTGATCCCTAGTATCCACTATGTTCTGAGATTGATGTGCTATGACTTTGCTATGCTTAATGCTTGTCACTAGGGCCCGGGTGCCATGGTTTCATATCTGAACCTATTATGTTTTCATGAATATATTTTTGTTCTTGATCCTATCTTAAAAGTTATAGTTACCTACTACGCGTTATGATCCGGCAACCCTGGAGTGACAATAGTCCAGACACTTCCCGGTAATGGCCGTAGTTTGAGGACTTCATGTATTCACTAAGTGCTAATGCTTTGGTCCGGTTCTCTATTAAAAGAAGGACTTAATATCCCTTAGTTTCCATTAGGATCCCGCTGCCATGGGAGGATAGGACAAAACATGTCATGCAAGTTCTTTTCCATAAACATGTATGACTATATACGGAATACATGCCTACATTATATTGATGAATTGGAGCTAGTTCTGTGTCACCCTAGGTTATAACTGTTGCATGATGAATGCCATCGACATAATTATCCATCATTGATCCATTGCCTATGATCTTTTCACATATTGATCTTTGCTACGTTACTTTTCCATTGCCACTGTTACAATTGCTACAAAACTGCCATGCTTACTTTTTCCATCGTTACCGTTACTTCCATATTACTTTCTACTAAATACTTTGCTGCAGATATTAAGTCTTTTAGGTGTGGTTGAATTGACAACTCAACAGCTAATACTTGAGAATATTCTTTAGCTCCCCTTGTGTTGAATCAATAAATTTGGGTTGAATACTCTACCCTCAAAAACTGTTGCGATCCTCTATACTTGTGGGTTATCACCTGCTGACTTGGGTGACGACGCGACTCTTCAGTAACCTTCTCTGCTTGGACATCCTCTTCAACTTCGGGCAAGTGGTGACCCCCGCCCCAGTGGAGCTTCGCGAAAGCCTCGAGGAGGTGGTGAGGGGAAACGTGGCCAGCTTCGTCCGGTGGTACCCTTTTGAGGGCAAGGCCAGCAGGAATGACAACGAGCCCCTTAATAGCGACGGTAAGGGTGATGATGGTGACGCCGCCACCTAGGTCCTCCTTGATTCATATCTGTAATAGAGTAGACGCGACCCCATGGGGGCGTGAAAACATTGTCTGGCACTTTTGTTTAAGCACTTAATGTTTATGCGTTTTGTTTCTTCTCGAGGTCTTTCTTTCCTTCTTACGTTGCCTTTGGGCCCTATGTCGCTGGGACCTGATACGTATCCAACGTATCTATAATATATGAAGTATTCATGGTTTTTTATTATCATTATTGGATGTTTTTACAATCATTTTATAACAACTTTATATCATTTTTTGGGACTAACCTATTGACCCAGTGCCTAGTGCCTGTTGCTGTTTTTTGCTTGTTTTTTAATCAGAGGAAATCAATATCAAACGGAGTCCAAACACCGAGAAACTTTTTGTGGATTTTTTATGGACCAGAAGACCACCAACGGGGCAGAGCAACACCTAGGGGGTGCCCCGAGGGGGGCACAACCCACCAGGGCGCGCCTGGGGGCCGAGGCGCACCCAGGTGGGTTGTGCCCACCTTGGTGGCCTCCCGCACCCCCTCTTTACCCTATAAATTCACAAACATTCCAAAAACCCTCGTGATTAACCTAGATAAGAAATTCCGCCGCCGCAAGGCTCTATAGCCACGGAAAACCAATCTAGACCCTTTAAGACACCCTGACGGAGGGGCGAATCATCTTTGGTGGCCATCTACATCATTTTGGCGGCCACCACGATGAGGAGGGAGTAGTCCACCCTCGGGGCCGAGGGTTTGTCCCAGTAGCTATGTGTTTAATCTCCCTCTCTCGTGTTCTTGAGATGTCACGATCTTGATGTATCACGGGCTTTGTTAATATAGTCGGATCATATGGTGTTTTCCCCTCTCTATCTTGTTGTGATGAATTTAGTTTTTCCCTTTGAGATTTTGTTTTATCAGATTGAATACTTTTTTGGACTTGGGAACACTTGATATATGTCTTGCAATTGAATACTCATGGTGACATTGGGGTATCATATTGATTCACTTGATATATGTTTTGGCACTCAACTCGCGGATTCCCGAGGTGACATTGGGGTAATCCATGCATATGGGTTGATGCACGTTCTTGTCTTTGTTTCTCCTGTAGAAATCTTGGGGCACTCTTTGAAGTTCTTTGTGTTGGATTGAGTATTATGAATATGAATTTTCTTTGGTGTTATTTTAGTACAAACTCTATGATAGATCAAACAGAAAGAATAACTTTGTGTTATTTTAGTATGAACTCTTGAATAGGTCAAACAGAAAGAATAGCTTTGAGGTGGTTTCGTACCCTACAAACAATTTATTCTTATGTTCTCCGCTAGATAGGAACTTTGGAGTGATTCTTCATCACACTTTGAGGGATGGTTATATGATCCAATTATATTAGCATTGTTGAGAGGTTGCACTAGTGAAATTACGGACCCTAGGCCTCATTTTCAAGCATTGCAATACCGTTTTTGTGCCCGTTTATGTCGGCGTTCTGGGAACGGGGGTCCCCAGACTTGCCTACGTGCGGCCCGCGGCGTGGCTCCACTCGCGGCCCAGTACGGTCCGTCTTCACCAACAAACGCTCAAGACCCTCGCGAGGGGCCAAGCCTCGCGAGGCGGACGACACAAGACCCCATCGGGAGCGGCCTGACCAGGCTGGCTCGCGAGGGGCGAAGAGATCAAGGCAAGGCGAAGCTCGCGAGGTTCCAATGATGTAAGCCATGACTGACGGTATCCTGGACTAGGGGGTACTCACCACGTCATCTCACGATCTGTTAGATTGGGCCGAGGACCCCCATGGTCGTATACTCATGGGCCAGTTCGGACAGCTGCCACATACAAGGAAGATTCCACAAGACTTGGTGATCAAGACAAGGACTCCTCCCCACCGGCGTATTCGGCTAGAACTCTTGTTATCCAAGGCCTCCGGTGCATTATATAAACTGAGGCCAGGCTAGTCGATAGAGATAACAACAATCATACCATAGGCTAGCTTCTAGGGTTTAGCCTCTATGATCTCGTGGTAGATCTCATATCATCAAGATCAATCAAGCAGGAAGTAGGGTATTACCTCCATCGAGAGGTCCCGAACCTGGGTAAACATCGTGTCCCCCGCCTCCTGTTACCATCGATCCTAGACGCATAGTTTGGGATCCCCTACCCAAGATCCGCCGGTTTTGACACCGACATTGGTGCTTTCATTGAGAGTTCCACTGTGTGATCGGCAAAGGATCAATGGCTCGCCCGCAGGTCAACGCGACGCCGGCATGTTCGTCGCTGGCTCGACTAGTCACCTTGGCTCGACCGAGGACCGAGCTCCATCTCAGATTTGCCATGTTCGGACGGGGGCCTTCATCAACATAAACTCCGATCTCTATCATGATCATAGAGGAATCATTCATGGAGCTCGAGGGCTCAACGTCAACATTGCCCTCGGGCGGCCGTGCTGTTTTTCTGGACAGCGAACTTGTATCCGCCATCACCACCTCCTCGAGCATCGGTTTAACATTTGCTTCGGTGGAATAGTGCAGAATTACGTCTACAACAGCCATGCAAAATTTCGTCGAGTTTCGATGGAGGAATCTCCGACAATCTACGATATACCGGAGCCCCGTCAAATCTGGATGGGAATCTGTACGAGTTTAGGGCGTGCTCTCCAGAGCCCAGCTCGTAGGTCCTTTGGAAGATCCAACCTTTCATGCACTACGGAATTCCCATATCTACCACCCCTCCAAATTTCAGCTCGATCTGACGGTTCAAACTCCGGGAGCCTTCCGATGAGTGGACCAATTTTCGGATCTATTTTCTGCACGAATACGGATATGACCCGAATTCATGTTTCTTTATGAACATGATATTGGAAAACCTTTTTAAAGAAATTCTCTTCTAGGGTATTGTGCATCGTTTTTAAACACGTGCCCATAAAATTTTAAGCATCCTCTGAGGTCGTGTTCATCATCATGCTGGTGTCAAACCAGTCCGGCAATATTGCTCCAAGGCTACCTACCTGCGCTAGACACGTCGTCGCTTTGCTGAGTCGAGCTCAACTTCTTCGGATCATCATCTCAGCAAGCCGAACAAGAGTTCGGCATCGCGAAGGATAAATCATCACCAACATCACCGCCCCACGGATTACAAGGAGCGGGCACACCGGCATCGCCGCACGGTTACTTCATCAAGCCGGCATTGACCACGTCACGACCTACATCGGCAGGGCTGCACTGTTGCTCCTTCAAGCTGGTGTCCATCATGTCGACCTACTTCGACTCATCGGCTGACATCGTGGCTTCGACATCTCAGCTGGACCGGGGGCTTAGCCATCTCTTCATCAACCTACTCCGAAGACTTTGGCGTCACTAGCCGACCAGCTCCATCACGTTAACTAGAGCGAGGGTTTGCCTTGGCGAAGCCAACCTTTGCCAGCATCACCATGCCATCGCTCTATCACCCATCAGGCAATGGGTGTGTGGACCGAGTCCCAATTTTGGGAATCACCTTTCTTCGGATTGCCACAACAAATAAACCAGGTGCTATTAATCCTAGTATTCTTTGCTTGTTTGGGTTCATTTTTTCCAAGGAATTATTACTCTGGTTTGTCCATCATATGTATGCAGGTCTATCAAATGGTGGCCGCATTAACGACGGTCGCATGGTGGTTTGGTCAGTTTCTATACATAGTCCGGTGAATGCCGCATCCGGAACTCGGACCAACCTGTAAATGCAGGATTTGCCACGCCTTTACTGCATCATGCCGACGCCCTGCATCGACATTGACTTCGGCGCCAGGCCATATTTATTTTATTACTCACTTTGCATTATATATTATTCAATGATTGTTTTTATTTTTTTATTATTATTACTATTATCTCCGGTTCGCACTATTTTTTGTGCACAGGAAAATGATCCGGGTTGGGCAGTATCGCCAACTCGGCGTACTGACATACCACCTCACCATGGTTGGACGGGGGGCTTCGTCAACACTTCATTACCCCATGCTGAGGACTTCGGCATCACTCTGCCGGCCTGCATTGACCGTGCTATGTCACCACTTCGGAGTGCCGAGATCTTTGCTCCGCCACCTCGGGACCGGCTTGGGGGATGGAACCTTGTCCCGCATCAAGCTCGGACCGCGTCATCAATACTGAACACATTAACCAGTTAAGTTGCCTTCATGCTCAAAGTTTTAAATTTTTAACTTGTGTTCGGTTTGACCAAGCATTATACTTTTTTGGAATAAAGTTGCTTGTAATAAATCTCCTTGTCAAAACTTTGTTTGTGACACACAAATTCAAATACCCCGTTTACATGGGGGCTTCATTTATGAAGCTTTTCGTCTTGCATATGATTATACTTGTACGGCTTCGTTCCTTCTTCGTGTATTACGCCACAATATGCACCATATTGACTTAAGCGATTTGCAAGCTGGGTTGCCTCGCTCCTGTGTTTACCCCTACGTTCCCGATTGTTCGGCTAGGGAGTAAAGGGAGCACCTCTGCGATTATCACGATCGGGTCACCTGAGCCGGACCTCAGAATGGGTGAAGCCGAAAGCTAGCGCTCTTATTGTTTTCAATTATGGTCGGCACACAACGGAACTCATGAGTACAAAAAATCTATTGCACAAGTCTCATAGTAACAATGAGCACCGAAGGAAGGTATCGGTGGGGGTACTATTTTCTTTGAAGATGCTTCTTACACTTCGTCAGTAATATAGCATAAGTTCCGTGAGCGCGCTTTGTCTGTTACAACCTTATGGCCTGATTGCCTGGTTATTGGAAACACCGTCGGTATTCTTGACATGTGGAGTACATAACACTTTTCGGTCCTTGACCGAAGAGGGAGAAGCCGACGGTCGGTTAAGACGCGTATAAAGTTCGGGTGAACACATATATGATATAAGTACTTTGGTACATACAATCATTATACATAAAATTCTTTTACCCAAGTCACTTGGGGCTCTTAAATTTATATGAGCCGTTTTATAATAAGTGTTCTTCTTCTTGGTCATTGCAAATTTTTTATTATTATTATTTATCACTCCTTTTTTCGACACGAGTGTGTGGTCACTAGCCGGGGAGCCTAATTTCTCTCTCAAAGCCGCTAGAGTTTAGTTTGCTAAACTGGCCTAATGAGAAGTACTCCACCTTCGGGATAGGAGGTTGAAGCCGTAGGCTGACCCGCTTGAAGTCTTGAGATAGGATGTGTCATGTTAAAGCACGACAGAAGCACTTTTTTTTTCTAAAGTCCAATTTTCAGATTGGCACCGAACACTTGATCTTATTTGGACGTCAGGTTTTCACTGACGTTTGTTGGTTTTCCAAGCCTATGGCACTTTTAAACTATTTGTGTGTTTCCAGCATTAATCTCGTAGTGCGGCACTGGACATCTTTAGGGATTCGGCAAAAACATTCTCGGACATTGCTGTATATGCATCGGTTTCGAATTGCGACTTTGGTCAATAGTTGGGCTGCCTGGCTCCTGTGCTTGCCTCCTACGTTCCGCTTTTTTCGGCTAGGTGCGCAACGGGAGAACCACTGCAATTGTGCTTCTAGCTAGCATGGTTAAGCGCCTCAATGGAGAAAGCCGAAAACTGACTGTCACAATAAGCGTAAACTGGTCAGCGATCCGAGGACTATGTTAAATGACTGGTCGTTCATAATATTGGCCGAGATGTTTACGGCTTGACCTCGACTGTCACGGAACACTAACCGGAGGCTAGTAACTGGCCTTCCAACTTTCAGCTCCTATGACTAAGTGAAAGTTATAAATCCCACATATCGGATTGCCTCGTTTCTGCTAACACAACCGCCTCCGGGCACCGAGACGTCGGCTAAGGGTTGTTTTGTTAGTGCGGAAACACCCTGCGTAGTATCTACCAAGGGGTAGAAGCCGACGATGGGCCACTTTCAACTGATAAACAGTCGCAATGGAGTCAAAATAATGATGTAAAGTACTTGGATACATAGAATCATTACACATAATCTGTGATTTTACTCAGGATATTGATCCTTAATTCGGCCACCCATGCCCACATTAAGGCTCGGGTGCTACCGGGCTTCGTGCTCATTATTTATAAATATTAAAGGGGCACATCGATCCCCTAATCTCGTGTTACCACCCGACCAGTGTCTCCGGGGCTACTGCATTGCCTATTAATGCAGAAAATCCAAAGGGCTTAGTGTTCGGCTTGATCGTACTATGGGAAAGCGTATCTTCGGACAACAAAAAGTACCATCTGGACCTATCTGGCGTCAAGCTAATATATCACGACGACTTCTCACGACCCTCTCTCAGGGGCCCGTTCGCCGATCACTATTATCTCTAATATATTACACTGCTTTATTCCTATGTATGCTGCCGAGCTAGGAGTTGATCCTCAGGTCGATTTCGCGCATCGACCTGAGTCTCAGGGGCTACTGAGAGCATCAGTTTTATGCTTGCCTTCAGGTGCATCTCGGGTTTTAGACTGATACACACCTTGAGGGCTACTGGATATACATCGGCAGAGAATAAACTGCACCAGTTAAAAATATTAACAAAAAATCAGCCCGGGGTGGGGGATGTGCACCACCTTGGAAGCAGTCCGGCATAAAGCTCGGGCGCTAGCGGCTAGCTCCATAGAGGGCATTTCCGGCATTAAGCTCGGCTAAACTCCTTCAAATTTTTTGGACCAAGATGATCTATGACATCTTGGACACAGTCCGGCGTTGGAGCTCAGATACATCTCGGCGTTGGAGCTCGGAAGCAGTCCGGCATTGGTGCTCAGCTGCAAAAGATACCTCGAATGCTGTCCGGCGTTAGAGCTCGGACGCAAGAGGACACTGCCTCCCGGGAACAACTTCAAACCCGAGGTGTGGCATAAAAACAACAAGGCATTGATAAAGGCCGGAAACTTAAGGGGCTCCTCGGATACCCGACGTGTAAATTCTTCGGATTCACTTTGGTGATCCCAAAGATCGAAGATGAGAAGATTTGTTGAACCAGTTTTCAAGACCAACGACCGATGATGAAGAACTGTTTGGAAGAATCGAGGAGCGTCCCTAACTTGAAGACCGGTTCATGGGGCTACTGACTGTGTCCTGGACTAGGGGGTACTCACCACGTCATCTCCCGATATGTTAGATTGGGCCGAGGATCCCCATGGCCGTATACTCATGGGCCAGTTCGGACAGCTGCCGCATACAAGGAAGATTCCACAAGACTTGGTTATCAAGACAAGGACTCCTCCCCACCAGCGTATTCGGCTAGGACTCTTGTTATCCTGGGCCTCTGGTGCATTATATAAACCGAGGCCAGGCTAGTCGATAGAGATACACAATCATAATCATAGGCTAGCTTCTAGGGTTTAGCCTCTACGATCTCGTGGTAGATCAACTCTTGTAATACTCATATCATCAAGATCAATCAAGCAAGAAGTAGGGTATTACCTCCATCGAGAGGGCCCAAAGCTGGGTAAACATCGTGTCCCCCGCCTCCTGTTACCATCGATCCTAGACGACAGTTCGAGACCCCCTACCCGAGATCCGCCGGTTTTGACACCGACAACGGGTCCCAGTTGTCGGCCGCTTCTTGGTCCGAGCTGTCGGCCGCTTCTTGTGCAATTCTCTCGTTTATTGACTACTACATAGGTTGACAATGGTGTGGGACCGTGATGTCAGTAAACCAGGGGGAAGCAAAATAAATTACTCCAGCGAGCGCTTCCACCTCTGCCTCGTTGTCTCCCATGGAAACCCCTTTCCTCCCTTATTTTGCTCGGGCAAGGACCAATGCACGCAGCACGTCCATGCGGTTATTAGGCAGGAAATAAAAGCGCTTTGCATGCTATGAATTACGATGGCCTGCATGGGTAGCTAATAAGGCATCCTCTTAACTATTGTGATTAAATGTTGTGTTTAGAAGAGAGAAATATTCTTCTTTTCCACCAATCTGCTTGCACCTTGGTCGTGATGCACCTTCTAATACGACTTATTCACCTAGGAGGAGGCACTTGCGTACGTGAGGCTGTGGACCTGGTGGGTCCCCTTTGTCATCATCTCCAAGTAAAGTCATCTCCTCGCCCGCACGCGCTTTCCGCCCGAAACAGTCAGCGCCGCCCGCGCCGCTTCCCGGTGCAGGCGATTGCTCCGCCTTCAAACGACACAAGTGCAGTCTGTCCGTCCATCTGCCGATTGCCGAGGCGGCTACTCCGGCGCCACACGTCTGTCCCTCCGCCCGCCCACCATTGCTATATAAACTGCTGCGCCGGCCATAGCCGCAGTCATCCGCATTTGTTCCCTTTCTCCTGTCCACACCACTACTGCCAACCATGGCTTCCTCGCGCTACAACGCTCTTCGGGACGGGCGGACGGCGGACCACAAGGAGATGTTAGCCATTGTTGCCGACCGGCTGGCCGGCAGGCAGCCGGAGGACGACGACGTCCCAATGGAGAACATGGTAGTCGACGATCCGGCGCCAACCCCCTTCTCCGCGCCATCCTCGCCAGTGCATTGCACCATGACCATCGGGGAGGCCCGTGCCCAATATATGGATAGTGTGAGGCAGATGCGTCAGGAGCAGTTCCGGGAGGCGCAGGCCGACGCCGCCTACAACCACCATCTCGTCCAGGAGCACCTGCAGGCGGAGGAGCAGATCGCCGCGGAGCGGGCGGAGCAGGAGGTGCTGCTCGACTCGTACCGCTCCGCCCGCAAGGGCCGCCTCGAGCACTGGCGGTACCGCATGTGGGTGGTGGAGGCTGCGGCCGCCTACAAAGAGGCTAGCAAAGAGGGCGATGAAGCGGGCGAGGCGCTGTTTGGCGAGACCGAGGACGAGGCAGAGGACAATGCCGGCTCGGACGAGTCCCCGCTCCGCTGGCGTCGACGAGGCCCTGCTCCGCCGAGGCCCCGCGGCGCCAACAACGAGGCAGAGGACACCGCCAGCTCCGCCGAGGCCCCGCCCCGCCAACAACGAGGCAGAGGACATCGCCTGCTCAGCCGAGGCCCCACCGTGCCGACAACGCGGGGGAGGATTTCCACCGCTCCGCTGAGGCGCCGCCCGCCGGCAACGAGATAGAGGACATCGCCGGCTCCGCCGAGGCCCCGCCCCGCTGCCAACGAGGCCGCGCCACACAGAAAACGAGGAAGAGTAGAACACGGTAGGTCGCCGCCGCTCGGGTCCAAGTAAGGCCAACACTGCTACCCTCCTATTGAAGCCAAGCTAGGCGGGTTGACCATTGACGGCCGGTTAGCTTCTTGGCGGCGACGTGGAGTCGGGGAGTTGTGCTGGAGAATAACGCTGCTTCTACTTAACTGCTGGTGCAGTTGGCTGACTGACACGTGGGCCCAACAGGCCACATGTCAGTTACGCAACTGCACCTGTAGTTAAGTCACTGAAGCTTCTATTCGGCTCAGCAGGACACAGGTGGGTAGCTTCGGTTAATTAATTATACCTCCAGCGCACCCCTTTTTAGTTGAAGAATGTACGAAATGTAATGAAATCTGGCATGTTTATATGAAATCCGACCGTGTATGAATGAATTTATTTCGATTAGTTCGAATTCCTGTATCACTGGCATTGGATGAACATGCAAAACAATACGTACTAGCATTATTCCCAGGGTGATCACCTCGTTTGGAGCAGTTTCAGATGTACTCCCTCCGGTCCTTTCTAGTCTGCATACAAGTTTTGTCTGCAGTCAAAGTATCTCTACTTTGACCAATCTTATATAAAAAAGTATGCACTTACACAATGTGCGAAGTAAAAAGGAACAGAAGGAGTACAAAGAGTTTGAGCATCTTTTTAGCGTTTCTGTACATTGCAATCAAACACACAGGCCTGGCAATCCATAGAGAACATTCAAAACAATCGATGATTATGCATCTCAGCGACTCACATGTCAGAGGCAATATTTAGTTCACAACTAAAGAATAAAGAAAAAATTGATCAACGCTGCTGATAGCAAAGGGCGTCCCATTCGAAAATATCAAACGCATGTATTGCTAAAATCAATGAGCAAAAGTTGACAAGGTTGTCCCATGCCAAAATATCAAATGCCTGCGATTGTGGAATGGGCAGGGTTGGCCATCAGTTCGGACATTGACATGGCACCTCGTGCTAAATAAACCAGCTGTTCTTTTTGTGCAGTTCCACCAAAATCAACCAAATTCGCGCGTAGCTTTATGATTTCGCCCTTATATGTTGCAACGCCTTGAACTTATCGGCACCTCCTTTCTCGTGGTGGAAATGAATGATTCGATGTATTCATGAACATTTTGTGCAGTTCCCATTGAAATCAATCTGAGCACCCCTGTTTGCACAAATACAAAAAAGTTATTAGTATAGAGCAAACTGTACTATGAATTGACAGTTTCAACAGGCACACACATGGTCCATGTAGAGCACACTTTTTGAAAAATGGATCTCACCAGAAAGAACCATCCTTCAACTGCTCCTTCTGATGATAAGATAGACAGGGCTTCTTCATCCTGGCATAATCGGAACTAGTCACTTCACGTACTCCATATTCTTCTTCAGAGGAATATGATCCTGTTGTGCAACGACAAGAGGACTACTAAATGCTAGCATCACTGTTTGCTCGAAAAAAAGGAAAGGAAATATTTAAAACAACACAGATGAAGAACTTCCCAAGGACAATACCACTTTTTCATGGCATTATCTAAAAAGGTAGCACAACACCAATAGAGATGACAAAGCTCAATCATATGGATGAAATCAGTGGGCGAGTACCATCCTTTGTCAGGAGGCTTATTGTGTAGAGCATACAGATGAAGCATTTCTCCGGAACCATCTGTTGCTATCAACGGTGGTGGCCAAGCTTACTATATACTCCTCAATTAGTTTAATGTTCCCAACATCTTCTTGTGCAGTTCCACTAAAATATATGGTATCTTCAAACAAGATCCCTGTTTGCACAAGTAGAGATAATTACATATTACATTAAGAGTGGCATCAAATCAGTGGCAAAACAATTGCTCGTTCCAGCCATAGCAATAAATTAAGATGCAAAACTATATCATTACTTGTGCCATCACAGTTCCAGTGCTTCATTACAGCACCGGGAGTTGATTTTTGTTTTTCTTACCCTTGTTCTTCCCCTTCATCACTTGGTTCAATAACAAACAAGCTTCGCCTTCAATGTAAGATTTGGCATGTCAATTAGGGAGCTCAAGTACAGTACTAAACTTAATTTTCTGATGAAAGTGGCAAAATACAGGCCAACAGTTGGGAAATATCCTTATCTTACCTCAATGGGATATTACGGTGCACATACAGATTGGAAGTCTTGTCTCCATTTGTGCAGTTCACTAAAATCAAGCAACATTATCGTACAAGTAGCACAACATATGAATGCACACTGCAGAATCATGTGAAAGAAGGCTAGTACTGACCTCTCATGATGCGGAATTCAAACAACTCACAAGAAGAAGATCTAAACCAAATTCGCCTTAATGGATAGGAAGTAAGATCTCCTCTTGTGCAGTTCCACTAAGATCAAGCAACGTTGTCGGTGTGACATTTTGGTTGAACTGCACAAAACACTCTTAAAACAAAAGTGTTTTGTGCAGTACAACAATAGGTCACAATGGTAACGAGGTGAAGCAGATAACCCTGTTTACACAGAGGTGCAAAGGAAACAATTAGTGGTCAATAACGGTGGATGACACAGAAGCCAACAAAAAGAAGCATCTACCTTATCTAAATGGGAAAGAAAGCAAGACAGTAGCATTTCTCAAACGGTGGCATTGATTAATATTAACATAGAGATTATATTAACAATAAAATTCGTTAAACATGTAATTTGCTTTTAACTGTGGCATTGCATCAATTTTGCAGCGGCATTATTAGAGGGTGTTTGTTTACAGGGAATTTTGGTGTAGGGACTAAAAAAACTCCGTGTTGGTCCCAGTTTTTTTATCAAACGCCTTTCCCTATGTGAGCGCAGCAAGTCTAGTCCTGCTCAAACTCTATAGCCTTGTCCCTTCCTTTCCTTTTTGAACTAGTACTTTTGCCCCTTCCTTTCCTTTTTGAACCACGTCCTAGATTTATGCGATACAACTTTCCCCACTACTTTCCCCCATTCCTTTCCTCTTTGAACCACGTCCTAGATTAATGCTATACAACTTTCCCCCTTCATTTCCTGTTTGAACCACGGCCGAGATTCATGTTATATACAACTTTTCCCACTCCTTTCCTCTTTGAACCGCGTCCTAGATTCATGGTATACATGCAGCTAGAGCAATGCATGTGGAGTAAGTAAATTATACCTTAAGATTCTTGGGGCATGGTACGGCGGGCGACGGGAAGGCGGCGAAGAAGAAGGGGTCGGAGGCCCTCCCGCGCCGCCGCTGGGTGGAAAGTGAATAGCTGCGCCGGTAGTCCCTCGCCGACGGCGACAACGTTAAGCCTCCTTCCCTTCTTGGCGGACGGATCCTGCCGGCTCTTTGAGCAGCAGTGAGGGGAGAGAGAGGCCAACGAAGTCTTGTTTAGATCTGGAGAGGGCGAGAGAGTGTGAAGAGAGCAACTACAAGCGCTGAGGCTCCAGCGGGAGAGGGCGAGAGAGTGTGAAGAGAGCAACTACAAGCGCTGAGGCTCCAACGTGTATATATATACTGAAGAGAGAGTGTGAAGCGTGCAAGCCCTAGAAAACATTTTGACCAGTCAAAGAATCCTCCTGGCACAAATTATGCTCAAGTGTAGTTATCGAACCCGAGACCTCAAGTTTGACGAGCGAACAGGCTAACCAGCTACACAACCCTCCCGTTATGTTCAACGAGAGGGAAATAACCTTTTATACATTCCTGAATCCTTATTATAACATGCACACAAATTTTGGGCACTTGTATTCGACTTAAGTCAGTGTGCCACCGTATCTCGTATACTTACTACTCCCTTCGTCTAGGTGTAATAAGTCACGTTAGAAGGTGCAATGGGACCAAGGTGCGTGCATGTGCGCGTGCGCGTGTGTGTGTGTGCGTGTGTGTTTAAGACCATGTGTGTTGATAGATCGACCTACTCCTAAAGAGAGATGTTGTGTAGTGTACGATTTTAGCTGCGAGAGTCGGTGCGTCCTCTTGTTTCCGGGCGTGTCCGGTAGGGACATGCGGACAGCTTCCACGGCCGCTCCTGACCAGCCTTGCCCACCCAAAGCCCCTCCATTGCCCATGCGCGCTTCCCGCCTGAAACGGTCAGCGCCGCTCCAAAGAATCGGTGCCGCATTCATGCCCGGGCAGAGCGGACACGACCTCTCACTTGCGCAAGAGTGATGGTTGCTTCGTCCGTCCAACTTACTGCTGGGTCTATGTGATTTGACGGCTCATTAGTCTTTATTACTGAGGTTGTAGGACTGCTGGATGTCCCACGGTTTCGGCGAAAGGAGTTATACCTACTAGATTACAATTTTCTCCATTCTTACAGCGGAGGCGTGCAAGAGCAGTGAAAACACGCAGGCTTAGTGATCCGCATGTGGTTCATGGTGAAATCTCTACAAAGACTTATATTTAGGAACGGAGGAAGTACTAGTATAGTACGTACTGTAATTTATCAGTGAGATAAATTTGTACAATGCTATGAAGCTTCCAGCTTCTGTTACATGTATCTTGCGTCCAAGGTTGCCCGTTGCAACATTTCATCAAATACAAAGGAGACTAACATGCATGCTATTGCATCTCAATGATTGACAGATCATAGCAAATATGTACTCCCTCCGTTCCAAAATAAGTTTTCAACTTTGTGCAAACTTTGGTACAAAGTTGTACTACTACTAAAGTTGACACTTATTTTGGAACAGATGCAACTAAAGAAAAAAACGATCCATGCAGTCCCTAGCCCTTGAACCGTGAATCCTGACCAGGCTTCAATTTGCTGGCAACGTTCAAGCTTCCTAATAAATGAAGTTTGCAACCTTTTGACCATCGGATCATTTTGTGCAGTTTCACCAAAATCGAGATGAGCATCCCTGTGGCAAAGAAATTGAACAAGCGTGATTAGAATAAGATTACTGGGACTAGTTGATGAGACATAAACTCATCACAGATACAGTACGTAGAAGCCAGTAGAGGTATGTGCGGGGCAAAGAAGTAGAGAAATATCCACAGGGAGTGATGTGGGCAGTTGGAGCAGTGGTGCAAGCCGACTGTAAAGGAAGTTGTACCTGAGGGACGTAGCTCAACCTTGAGGAGGGCGGCGGGCGGCGGCAACTGCCCACGCCGCGGCAGTGAGCAAGGGACGAAGGCAACCTCACCGGCTTTGTGAGAGAGAACGGCGGGGACCCCTGATCGGGACTTGCCGACAGTGGTTTTTCGCCGTCGGCGACGGCCACCACATCTACACTAAGCATCCACCCCTTCCCCAAGCGGACGTGATCAGCTGGGATGTTAGAGATGTGGCCACAGTCGTTTTGTGCGAGAGAGTGTGAAGAGAGAAACCCCAGAAAGCAACCGCGTAGGCTGGCCCGTCCTGACTATGTATATAGTGGATCGGTTTCCTTTTCTCTTCATATGAACCTATCATATTGCGTACGTGCCACTGAAGAAAAAAAACTTTATTTATAAATGACGCGGCACCTACTACTCGTTCTCCTATAACCTTGCGCTTGGCATCTCCAAGATATTAACCTTGCGATTGGCTCTTCGCCTCTTTGGGAAGTCGAGCAATAATGGTAGTGCAGTATATATCATTCTGGCTATATGAGACCGAATGAATTGTTGCACGTCCACCACGTGGGCGAGGGTCGAGGGGCGAGGGAGAGTGCTACATACGGAGCAAAATGAGTGAATCTACACTCTAAAATACATCTATATACATCAGTGTTTGGAGTATGTACTAGTAGTTCATATTGAAATCTACTAAAGGACATATATTCCAAACAATATGATAGTATAATCTCTATAACCAAGGTAGTAGGGACGAGGAGTAAACGGAGGGAGTAGTAAATTTTTCTCCTCGTCCTACGAGCCACCGCGCGCATGGGCGAGGGAGCGGGCGTAAGGCGTAGTAAGCAAGCTTCACCTCATCATGCGAGCCACCTCGCCCGTGGGCGGGGGAGACGGCGTACTAAGCAAGCTTCTCCTCATTCTACGAGTTGACGGGACACATCAAAAGTACTCCAGTGTATAGAGACTTGCCTCTAATGTAGGCCCCACATGGTTTGCGTCTTTTTTTAACACAACACGTCAAGTCACAATTTGTTTGTTCACCCGTGGTAGACGATCCTCCCTCCACCAAGTGGACAACCAGTACACGTGCCAAATTACCACGTGGGCTGCCTTTTTCGTACAGAAATGAGCTCCACCGTGTACCCACGCGCGTGTGGTTGGGAAAGAGACGAGAGTACGTGCGCCGTGCATGCACCTCTTCTCTTCATGCACGTCCTCCACCTACGTGGGTTGTGTGTGAGAGATACAAACCGCGTCCGTGAATGTTTTTTCTTTTGGGGTGGGGGTTGTGGTGGGGGGTTGATTTCATGAATTATTTGTGGGAATATGTGTCGATGACATCTCAAACAAAATTTTGCATGCAATGTGTGTGAAGTGGAGGCCTATCCATATCATACATAGAGGGTCGGGCAATCCACGAGAAGAGAGAGAGGGGTCATAGCTATCGATAGAATCAAAGAGAGGATCAAGTGGGTGGGTGCGAGATCGATGAAGAGAGCCATCAAAATTGTTTCTGTGTACAAGTCAAAGATATAGGGCGACTAGCCTACCGGAACGTTAGAGGGCACACGTCAAGTTTGTGTGTGGCAGGGAGACATGACTAGAACGCTCGATGTATCGGTGTGTGTGGGGGGAGGGGGTGGTGGGAGGGGTAGGCAGAGGCCTAACTATAGAGGTAGAACGACTCGTATATGTGTTGAGAAGGAGAGACCCAGCTGTCGTGGTTTTGTCACGACAGATGTCCTAGCCAAAGGACTTAGTCGTGGAGCCATCGCAACGGGTTAACTCGAAGGGGTTAAAGCGGACACAAGGACACAGAGGGTTTATACTAGTTCGGCCCCTTCGATGAAGGTAAAAGCCTACGTCTACTTGTGATGGAATTGATGGGGTTTCGAGGATTAGGGAGCAAACAAGCTTTGCCTAAGTCTCGAGTTGTGATTGTCTGTCCTTGAACCGCTGTCGGGTCGTCCCCTTATATACACGGGTGACGCCCGTCGGTTCACAGAGTCCCAATCTCCGGTTCATATTCGTGCCCGGGTTGGTCTCTCCTTATTCCTAACTTATAATATAAGTTTACATACAAAGCCGGTTTACGGCCACAAGTGTTAAACCGACTACGGCCTTGGGCCCTCACCTATCTTCTTGGGTTTTAACGCTTTGGGGCTACTGATGAAGTTAACCCAGCCCTGGTAGGCCGGTTTACGCCCAGTAGTAATATCCCCAACATTAGGCCCCAGATTGATTTCAACGTGTTCATGTCAATCCTTAGCAGAAATCTTCATCTTTATCACCTTCTGGTAATGGTTGAACCGTCTTGACGTCATCTTCTCCACTTGCTGTTAAACTAGGGTGACGTCATCTATCATAAAGAAAGTATTCATAATACCTCATCATTTTAATAAGGCTATGAAAATCGAGGCGACAGCTTCGTTCGGTGGCCCCTGGTTTGTCGCGCCTGACACATATCCTTTTGCCTTATAAATAGGACCGAAGGGTCATTTCCTTTTCCCCCTTCCTGCCTTCTCATCTTCGTCTTCCTCGTCGTCAGCTTCGAAGCTCCGTCGCCACCGTCGCCTTCAACCTCGACCTTGGCCGCTGCATCAACCTGAACGCACCAGAAAACTACGGTGCTCTTCCGCACTTTCCTCAACTCTGGTAAGTCCTCTGTTCCTTTTAACCTAGATCTGTTCTAGGGTTCTCTGTTCTTGAGATGTTCATTGACAGCTCCTGCTCGTGTATTAGCCTCCGTATGGATCTGTAAAACTTTATCCTGAATGCCATGTAGCTTTCCGCGTCCACCTATAGTCTCGTGTTTAAAGTCCGTGGATCTCATCTGTATATCTACCTATTGATTCACTTCCGCCCTGCTTTGAAGCCTTTGAATATTTCTTCTGTTTTTCTGAAGCTACCTTAGATCCATTGCTATAATGAAACTTTTGTGAAACCTGTTTCTGCATACTTAGCCATTTCGGAACCTCAAATGCCTTCAATATTTAGATCAGGCAGGTTAGCTTCCCGTAGGAAAAGTCAATAAACCGGCACATACCATTAGTCCCCTTATTGAACCGCTAGGATCCCTTAGCCATAGTCCATCGCTTTACGGAGCTTCGGTTTGAATATAGTTATCCTCGGTTTAATCCCAATCATATCAGTGTATATATTGTACCCAACACAATCTCAAACCGGGATTGCTTATTTTGTAGACTCCATCATGGCCAAGCAAGTATATGAGTGCAACTAGGCTCCTTCTCGTGTTACAGAGACACAACTGAATAACTTAGTCTTGATTGGCGCTTTGAGCAGCAAAAATACCATCCACTGGAGGGTCCCAGGCAAAGAATGTCCTCCCACACCTCAAGAAGGAGAGGTTGTAGTTTTTGCGGATCACTTAGCCCGAGGCTTTAATCCACCTGGTTCGAAAATTTATCGGGATGTCTTGGCCAACTTCCAGCTTCGTCCGCAAGACACCGGTCCCAATTCTGTCACCAACATATGTCATTTCCAAGTGCTCTCCGAGGTGTTCTTTCAAGAGGAACCTTCCGTCGAGTTATTCCGAGATTTGTTCCATCTAAACCGTCGCACAGAATTTACTGATGGTTCTAACATGGAACTGGGTGGCATGGCGATTCAAAAGCGGAAAGAGGTCACGTATCCTCATGCAAAGCTGCACAACCATCCCCAAGAATGGAATCAATCGTGGTTCTATTGTAAAGACACCTCTCCCGCCAATGAAAATGCCTTGCCCGGTTATCGTCCAGAATGGCTTAGCAACACACACCCCTTTCCACAGAGGTTGACGGCCAAAGAGAGGAGTAAATATGCTCCCCAACTGTCCAAGCTCAGAGCCTTTATGGCCAACGGTTTAACAGGAGTGGATCTCGCTCGTTGCTGGATATCCTGGAGCATACTGCCTCTCAGCCAACGCTCCGGTTTAATGTATGAATATACGGGCAGTGTTAACGACCCTCTGCGGCATGTAAACATCCAGCTTACTGACGAAGAAGTCACCGAAGCTGTGAAGAAAATTCTGAACAAACCGGAATACGTCTGTGCTCGAACCGGCCTACTTCCTTTCTGTGCTACCAACAAACCGCCAGCTGTAAGTCTGAATTTTTCCCTTTCATTAATTCTGATGATGTTACATCTCCTTAATACTTGATACCAATATCTGTGAAATCAGGGTGATGATCCGTTTTGGAGCAAGAAGCTTTCGTAGGAGAAGGCAGACAAACCGGAGAGACCGACCCGTCCAAAGACAAAGGTCCTTAAGAAACCTGCTCAGAAAAGGAAAAGCACTACATCTTCTTATCCGCCTGCTGACGATGATGTGAGTAATCTGGACCTTGAGGTAAAATTCGATTTACTTGGCTTTCTTTTACACGCCTTGTTGATGATAACACTTGTCAGGATGATGCCGAAGCTAGCCATGCTGATGATGCAGAGGTAATTATTCTCTCTTCTGACTTGAACTCTTTGCCTTCACTAAAAATTCGTCAGGCAATCCGGAAAGTTAAATTTTCTCATCCACTTGCTCATTTGGATCCCAAATTTCTTATGAAGACCCAACAGCATGAAGTGCGCCGCACAACTCGGCATAGCGGCCAGGTAGTTACCTCCGCCGGTTTACCGAACAATCCGGTTCGGAGACGCCAATCAGAGGTCCCTAATTTGCTTGTCAGTACTTGTTCTAAAGCGGGCTGTTTTCGTCAACCGCTTAACCCATCTGACTCCGATTATCAGGTTACCTCCCATTCATCCTCCGGCGAGTCCACAGGTACTCAGCTGCCACCGCTTAAAACCGTGCTTGGATAAGCTTACATTTATCATAACTTTCTTGATTTTGTAGCTTTCAACATATACTGTTTTTGATTTTGTTGTTCCTCTTAGGGCCAAACCGAGGCCGAGCAAGAAGGCTCACCTGGACAAAGCGGCCGAAGAAGAAACTGTCCCTGAACCGGGCGCCGCTCCAGATGTTGAGGCAGCCGTTCATGAATATATGCCAAATGACCCGCCAGCGCAAGATGAGGTCTTTATTGCTGAAGAGAGGCCTGTTGATGCTTCTGGTCCTGCTGACCATCCTGGAAGTCCCGTCCGGAATGAAAAATCCACAAGTCCATCCAAAGCTACTGACAAACCGACAGCCACAGTGCAAACCGGTGACGCCCAGGATGATGAAGTTGTCATCACTGGTATTGCTCACACCGAACCCAGCAATCCTATCGCTTTGTCCAGACACACTGCCAAGGATGAATTTGCTGCAATGGGTAAGGGAAAGTGGAACGTCGACTTGGCAACTTATGCTGCACTGAGTGCTCAAGATCTTCATTCTGGTTATCTGAACCGTCTATACACCAGTCGCGACCATGAAGCTGGCCTAGTGAACATGATGAAGGAAAAATTTGAGGTAATTTTCATATGCCTCTTCCTGCTTGTCTATCTTTTATCCTTGCTGCCTTCCCTAGCCCCCAAGGGTCGGTTTGTAATCTTCTTTCAAACTGGAACTTTGTAAAATAGAAGACCGCATACTTTCAGAATTCACCGATGTAGCCCCCAAGGGTCGGTTCAACTTAATGTAGTTGAACCGGGACTTAATAATATAAGCCTGAAAAACTTCAAATTTCACTGATAACTGTTTGAGCAAATAGCCATTAGCCCCCAAGTGCTAAGTTGAATACTTGTATTGAGATTGGGACTTTGCAATCATTTGATAGTTGTAGATTAAATAAGCATTAGCCCCCAAGTAACAAGCGCATAACTCGTTATGTGGTTGGTACTTTAATATCCATACCGTTTTTTAAACCATATAACTGTCTGAATGCAGGCTGAGCTGAAGACCAAGGAAAATCAACTCGCCGATATTCAGGAGAACTTAAAATCTCAACAAGCTGAAACCTCCAAAGCCAAAGAGGACTTGACCAGCGCCTTAAGCATCATGGAACAGCTGAAGGAGGGCTTTAAGAAAGATCGGGCGGATTGGGCCATTGAGAAAATTGCTTTGACCAAAAAGATTGAAACTGCTGAAGCTGCCCTTAAACCGGTGACAGATGAACTGACCAGCGTAAAGCGACAAGTGCATGCAATGACTGCCGCCATCTTTGGTAAGCATTCCTTGACTCCTGTGATAATTTTGGTCTTCCTATGATAGGTCCGGTTTGTGAATTGTTCCATCATACTGCAGGCACCCGCATTAGCCACTTGGGGTCAGATGTTCAAATGAAATTGAAGGCTGCCTACACGTTAATCGAACAGCTATACACTGGAGCGCAGCGGATCATCTCGACTGCGTCGCATAACAATCCTGCACGCATGTTGATCCAAGATACTCTTAAGAGATTGTCAATGCTTCCCGCCCGGATTGAAGAGCGGAAGAAGTCTGCTGCTCGAACTGGTGCCATCAACGCTTTAATCCGAGCAAAAGCATAGGTGCCCGACTTCGATCCTGTGGAGGCAGCTCAGGGCTATCCTAGTTTGAAGGAAGACGGATCAGAATTCAGTGAAGATGATCTGAGAGCTATAAACCGGGCGGTGCGCCCTCTGGCTTGCCAATTAGTAGAAGAGGCAAATTTGACGCATTATCAAGCCCAGTACAATAACCAGAACAAGCGAGTGGTTGCACCAGTTCCCGAAGCGGAAAATCTGATCCCGCCAATCCGTAAGCATACTTATGCTCCTGATATTGAACCGTCTTCGCTGATCCATGATGAAGCTGTTTTTCAAGCTTTAATGGGAATCGACTGGACCACTGTTGACTTCCATCCGCTGGGTTGGGTAGAAGACGCTGAAGCGACGCAGGACGACCCACGATCATCAGACCAAGGTGGTGACCAAGCTTGAACCGGAGATCGGTTTAATAGGCTGCCTTGTGATACTTTGCCAGAAAACAGTGATCTTATTTGGGCACCATGTTGCCTTGTAATAGGATAGCCAATACTTTTGCTTCTGAGATGCCTTCGTGCATCTGAACTGATACTTTTGGTTGAAAGATCAAAACTGCCAATCTATACCACCTGCAATCATGAAATCTTAAACTACCAGGGCGGTTGTACCACCAGCCGGTTTATAAACTTCATATATATACATGCAAGGAGATTGACATATATGATCAAATTTTGTGATACAAAATACCTGCCATCATTGGGCATGGAGTAGGCTTAGCCAATCTTGACACGGCGGTTTGATAAACCTGCACCGTCATGGGAGAAAACAGCTCCTGTATATACAATGCTGGTTTACTATGTAAACCATGCTTGGTCATAATGAACAATTTGTTACTCCAAAAAAGGATGTTAACAGAAAAAATCAAACCGGGCAAATAACCTCAGGTTAAAAAATGGACCGTGTACCGCCAAATTAGAAGTTTGAACCGGTGTAAAACGTCTGTCGGTTTAAAAACGCAATCAAGATAAAACAGTAGTTTTAAAAAGATATTAAAGCAAAGGCAATGATAAAACCATTTGCAAAAAAGGGGCTTTACTGAGCCGATCAGATGGTGTTACCTTGGTCGGACACGACCAAGCTCCCAATAGGTGTAGCTATGGTTCAAGTCAGCCAGGTCCCCAAATGAAACCGTGGCATTACGCCGATCAAGTGGCATGGCAATGGTTCGGGTTCGACCAAGCCCCCAAGTGATACTATGGCCTTTAGGCCGATCAAGAGGCGTGACTGGTTCAGACTTGACCATGTCCCCAAGTGATCTGGTGGCTTTCGCCTATCAAAAGGTGTTGCATCGGTTCGGACACGACCGAGCCCCCAAGTGATCTGGTGGCTTTCGCCTATCAAAAGGTGTTGCATCGGTTCAGACATGACCGAGCCCCCTAGTGATATTTATAATTGTTTCAAGGGGTAAACCGGAAGCCGCTTTGAGACAGAACAACCCCATGTAACCACACATGATATAAAAGAACGGATACCCCGCTTTAGGCCGAGGGCCCGGTTTATTGTATTTATAATATGTACATTGTCATAATATATACATAAGCAGATCCAATAGCTCAAATATAGTAAGGCTGAAGATGAGCTATGTTCCACGGCCTGTTGGTCTCCTCTTCTGATTTGCGTGAGTCTTTTTGCTCTCGAACATCGATCAGATAGTATGACCCGTTGTGCAGATTCTTGCTGACCACGAAAGGTCCCTCCCAAGGCGGGGATAACTTATGCATATCGGTTTGATCTTGAATGAGCCGAAGCACCAAATCTCCTTCTTGAAAGGTTCTGGTTCTGACTCGACGACTGTGATAGCGATGAAGATCCTGTTGGTAAATTGCTGAGCGGGCACCTGCTATGTCTCGCTCTTCATCCAACCGGTCCAAAGCGTCATGTCGAGTTGTCTCGTTGTCTGCTTCAACATAAGCCGCCACACGAGGTGAATCGTGACAGATGTCACTAGGGAGAACCGCCTCCGCTCCATAGACCATGAAGAACGGTGTGTATCCTGTTGATCTGTTGGGTGTGGTATTAATGCTCCATAATACAGATGGCAACTCTTCTACCCAACAACCCGGCGTCCTTTGCAGAGGAACCATAAGCCGCAGTTTGATGCCTCTCAAGATCTCCTGATTAGCTCTTTCTGCTTGACCATTGGACTATGGGTGCGCCACTGATGAAACGTCAAGGCGGATGTGCTCCCGTTCACAAAACTCCTTCATGGCTCCTTTGGACAAATTGGTACCATTATCTGTGATGATACTGTGTGGAAAGCCAAACCGGGAAATCACTTCTTTGATGAACTGAACCGTTGCGGCTGCATCACACTTGCTAACAGGCTCCGCCTCCACCCACTTTGTAAATTTATCAACCGCCACCAGGAGGTGTGTCTTCTTATCCTTGGACCTTTTGAAAGGCCCAACCATATCTAGCCCCCAAGTTGCAAACGGCCAAGTGATTGGAATCATCCTCAATTCTTGAGCTGGTACATGAGTGCGTCTTGAGAACTTTTGGCAGCCATCACATCGTCTGACCAGATCCTCCGCATCAGCATGGGCAATTAGCCAATAGAAACTGTGGTGGAATGCCTTGGCCACCAAAGACTTTGAACCGGCGTGATGACCACAATCCCCTTCATGGATCTCACGCAAAATTTCACAGCCTTCGTCAGGAGATACAAAGCATTGAAACGCTCCTGACACACTGCAATGGTGCAACTCGCCATTGATGATTGTCATGAATTTGGACCGCCGTATTATTTGTATGGCCAGAGTCTCATCCTCCAGTAACTCGCCCCGGTTCATGTATGCCAGGTAAGGAAGCGTCCAATCCGGAATGACGTGAAGAGCTGCCACCAATTGAGCCTCCGGGTCAGGAACAGCCAAATCCGCTTCACCTGGGAGCTTGACCGACGGGTTGTGCAACACATCAAGAAAAACATTAGGCGGGACCGGTTTACGCTGGGAGCCCAACCGGCTCAGGGCGTCCGCTGCCTCATTCTTTCGTCGGTCCACGTGGTCCACCTGATATCTCTTGAAATGACCCGCAACAATATCCACCTCACGACGATATGCAGCCATGAGTGGGGCTTTAGAATCCAAAGTGCCATACACTTGGTGAGCCACTAGATCCGAGTCACCGAAGCACTTAACCCGGCTTAGATTCATATCCTTAGCCATCCGGAGACCATGGAGCAAAGCTTCATACTCAGCTGCATTGTTAGTACAAGGGAACATTAAGCGGAGAACATAACAGAACTTGTCACCTCATGGGGAAGTTAATACGACTCCAGCCCCCGAGCCCTCCAATTGCCGTGATCCGTCAAAATGGATGGTCCAATATGTGTGATCCGGCTTCTCGTCATGGGCCTGCAGCTCCGTCCAGTCATTGATGAAATCGACCAGCGCTTGGGACTTCACCGCCGTCCGAGGCACGTATCTTAAACCGTGCGATCCAAGCTCTATAGCCCACTTGGCAATCCGGCCCGTCGCCTCCCGGTTCTGGATGATATCACCCAAGGGGGCAGAACTGACTACTGTGATAGGATGCCCTTGGAAGTACTGCTTCAGCTTCCGGCTTGCCATAAAAACTCCATATACCAGCTTGTGCCAATGCGGATACCTTTGTTTGGATTCAATAAGCACCTCGCTGATATAATAAACCGGACGCTGAACCGGATACTCCTTGTCTGCCTCCTTCCGCTCCACCACAATAGCCACGCTGACCGCGCGAGCATTAGCAGCAACATACAGCAACAATGGCTCCTTATCAATGGGAGCGGCGAGCACGGGCGGATTGGCCAATTGCCTCTATAAGTCTTCGAATGCCTGATCAGCAGCAGAACTCCAGACAAATTGATCCGTCTTTTTCAACATATGATATAAGGGGATTGCTTTCTCACCAAGGCGGCTGATAAACCGACTCAACGCGGCAATCCGGCCAGCCAATCATTGAACATCATTGATACACTTCGGTTTAGCCAAGGAGGTGATGGCTGTAATCTTCTCCGGATTAGCCTCGATTCCCCTGTTGGACACCAGAAAACCCAACAGCTTGCCAGCCGGTACACTGAAGACACATTTGGCCGGATTGAGCATCATCTTATACATCCTCAGGTTATCAAAGGTCTCCTTCAAATCGTCAACCAAAGTTTCCTTCTTCCTTGACTTAACCACAATATCATCCACATAGGCATGTACGTTGCGGCCAATCTGCTTCTGAAGACAATTTTGCACACACCGTTGATAGGTCGCCTGGGCACTCTTGAGCCCAAAAGGCATAGATACATAGCAAAAGGCTCCAAAGGGAGTTATGAACGCTGTCTTCTCCTGGTCCTTAATTGCCATCTTGATCTGATGATAGCCGGAATATGCATCCAAAAAACTTAAACGCTCGCAACCCGCCGTAGCATCAATAATTTGATAAATACGGGGGAGGGCAAAAGGATCTCCTGGACAAGCTTTAATATGATCAGTGTAATCCACACACATGCGCCAGGTGCCGTTTTTCTTAAGGACCAGCACCGGATTAGCAAGCCACTCAGGGTGGTAAACCTCAACAATGAAGCCAGCTGCCAGGAGCCTGCCCACTTCTTCTCCAATAGCTTTGCGTCTTTCCTCTTTGAACCGGCGGAGAAACTGTTTCACCGGTTTGTATTTTGGATCCACATTAAGAGTGTGCTCAGCGAGTCGCCTCGGTACACCTGGCTTGTCAGAAGGCTTCCATGCAAAGATGTCCCGATTCTCACGGATGAACTCGATGAGCGCGCTTTCCTATTTCGGATCCAAATTGGCACTGATGCTGAACTGCTTGGACGAATCGCCAGGTACGAAGTCAACGAGCTTAGTCTCAGCCGCCGATGTGAATTTCAGGGCCGGATCATGCTCCGTGGTAGGTTTCTTCAAAGGAGTCATATCCGCCAGATCAACATTGTCCTTGTAATACTTCAGCTCCTCGGTGGCACAAACCGATTCTGCATAAGACACATCTCCTTCTTCGCATTCCAAAGCGACCTTATGACTTCCGTGAACCGTTATGGTTCCCTTATGGCCCGGCATCTTGAGCTGCAAGTACACGTAACAGGGTCGTGCCATGAACTTGGCATAGGTCGGTCGCCCAAACAGGGCGTGATACGGGCTTTGGATTTTTACCACCTCAAACGTCAGCGTCTCTGATCTGGAATCATGATCATCTCCAAAGGCCACTTCCAGCGCTATCTTACCCACTGGGTATGCTGACTTGCCAGGTACCACACCATGGAAAACCGTATTCGACGGTCGGAGATCTTTGTCTGTTAGTCCCATACGACGGAAGGTCTCATAATACGGGATATTAATACTGCTACCCCCATCCATGAGTACCTTGGTGAACTTATAACCTCCCACCTGAGGCGCCACTACCAGAGCCAGTTGACCCGGATTGTCAACCCGGGGCGGGTGATCCTCTCTACTCCATATGATTGGCTGCTCTGACCAGCGTCGATATCGTGGTACGGCCGGTTCAACAGAATTAACTGCCCGCTTCTGGACCTTCCGGTCTCGCTTGTCCAAGCTAGTGGTGAATACGTGATATTGCCCACTATTCAATTGCTTTGGATTGCTCTGATAACCCGACTGCTGCTGTTTCTGATTGTTACCTCCGCCCGGATTACCATTAAATCCTGAACCGGAGTTTCCTCCACCGGAACCCGGCCTGGAACCACCGCCGGAGCTGGGATCATACCGGAAAGCATTAGAGCTCTTGAACTCCTGCATAATGTAGCAGTCCTTCCAAAGGTGGTTTGCTGGAACCTACTTCGTCCCATGCTTTGGACAGGGCTGGTTCGACACATAATTCAGTCGGTCCGGATTAGGACTAGGTGCTCCACTGCGGCTCTGCGATTTACCCTTGCGTCGCTGGCCCTTGTCCTGTGCATTGGTGTTGGCGACAAAGTCCATGTTTCCATCCGCTTTACGCTTGCCTCCGCCGCCATTACCTGCTGAGTGGTGTTGCTGACCCTTGGAGTTGTCGTTCCTCCTTCCCTTCCCTGTCTTTTCATCGTCAGACTCGGGATCCTTGGTACTATCAGAATCAGCATACTTTACCAAAGCGGCCATAAGAGTCCCCATGTCAGTGCAATGGCGCTTCATTCGTCCTAACTTCAACCTTAGGGGTCCAAACTGGCAATTGCCCTCCAATGTTATGACTGCCGTGTCAGCATTGATGCGGTCTGATGAGTGTAGAATTTGTGAGACCCGGCGTACCCAATGAGTGGTTGATTCTCCTTCTTCCTGGACACAGGCAGCTAAATCTACTATCGACATGGGCTGCTTACATGTGTCTTTGAAGTTATTGATAAATCGGGCCCGTAACTGGGCCCATGAACTGATGGAATTGGGCGGCAGGCTCTTCAACAAGGTACGGGCCGTTCCTTCAAGCATCATGGTGAAATACTTTGCACATGCTGCCTCATCCACATCAAGCATCTCCATGGTCATCTCATAGCTCTCCACCCATGTCTCTGGGGGTTGATCCGCCGTATAGTTCGGTACCTTGCGCGGGCCCTTGAAATCTTTTGGCAGACGTACATTGTGTAAAGCGGGAACAAGGCAAGGTACCCCCAATGCGCTAGAATTAAGCCTAGGCTCAACCGAAGTGGTCGGACGAACCGGCGTAAGCTGACGAGCTTGATGCTGCGACGCTAACTCGGCCTCGCTGCGTGCTCGGGCCCGGTCCACCACCTCCTGGGCGTTGTCGACACCACCGGCCAGATTGTTGCCACGGGGCGCTCCACGCCGTGCATTACTTGACACAGCTGGTTCCTCCATATGCCTGCTATAAATCCGGCTTGGATGTGGGGTAGAATGAATCCGGTCACGGCTGTATGAATACGCTTCCTGTTGGACCAAAGCCGTCCTAAGGAGCTCCTTGACCCGGCGCGTCTCTATCGCATGTAATGAATCACCTTCGACTGGAATGGCCTCCAACCGTGTCGCGGCTGCGACAAGGTTATCCAGCGGGTTGGAGTAATGACCCGGAGGTGTGGGCACAGCCTGCGGTACACCACTGTTATGACGGGGCAGATCTATCAAGCGAGGCTGGACCGGCTCGCCTGTCGCAGGCACCTCCGCCCGGTTTACCGCCGGCGGATTACTGGCTCCCGCTCCAGGGGTGTTGAAAAGGTCCCTTGCTTAGAAAATTGAGGGCAAACGAGATTGGTATTTCCTCCTCATGACTTCCTGTGATGCGCTCTGGTCCAGCATGAGTTTATAAGCTTGTGCGTCCAAAGCGGCCCGCTCCACAGTCATCCTGACCTCTTCAGCTGCCGAATCCGCTTTGGCCTGAGTGATCTGCTCCCTCACCTTTGCAATCTCTGTGTTGTGGGCGTCTTGATCCATCGGGTTAGCTTCTGCCATGAGCGCAGCCAACGCATCGAACAACTCTGATAAGACTTGAGCCGGCGGGCGCACAGGGCCTCCTGCCCCGGCAGCTGCTGCCGCTGCTGAACCGGAGACCATCGCTGCGGCAGTTGATGAATGAATCGCTGCTTGCGTACCGGCCATGAATATTCCAACCCGGTTGGGCAAATCAGTGGGGTCCGGAATACTATCGCCATCGGAACAGCCCCTGATCCGGCCATCTTGTAGCTGATACAAAGACTCAGTTTCTCCGGTTGACGACTCGTCGCCAGAGTAAACGACGGTTTCACCACCAGATCCTGATCCATCCTCATAGCTTCCTCCATGGATGACTCCCACAAAGGCACGCTGCACGGCCGGCTTAACCCGGGCAGGCCGCGCACGCTGAGCTGTCTCGATGAGGTCGGTGCAGATGTCCAGCTCAGGGCCCGGTTCACCGATTTTGCCGATGAAAACGTGTATGCCGCCAAAGGGGACCCGGTACCCGTACTCGATCGAGCCGGCCTCGGGGCCCCAGCCTTCATCGTCGATGTAGATCTTGCCGCGACGACTCTTGGTCATCCGGCCCACAGCATATCCCTTGAGTCCTTCGAAGCAGCCCTCCAAGAATTTGAAACCATCGTGCGATAGCCACACGGTGGGCGCCAACTGTCGTGGTTTTGTCACGACAGATGTCCTAGCCAAAAGGACTTAGTCATGGAGCCATCGCAACGGGTTAACTCGAAGGGGTTAAAGCGGACACAAGGACACAGAGGATTTATACTAGTTCGGCCCCTTCGATGAAGGTAAAAGCCTACGTCTAGTTGTGATGGAATTGATGGGGTTTCAAGGATTAGGGAGCAAACAAGCTTCGCCTAAGTCTCGAGTTGTGATTGTCTGTCCTTGAACCGCTGTCGGGTCGTCCCCTTATATACACGGGTGACGCCCGTCGGTTCACAGAGTCCCAATCTCCGGTTCATATTCGTGCCCGGGTTGGTCTCTCCTTATTCCTAACTTATAATACAAGTTTACATACAAATCCGGTTTACGGCCACAAGTGTTAAACCGACCACGGCCTTGGGCCCTCATCTATCTTCTTGGGCTTTAACGCTCTGGGGCTACTGATGAAGTTAACCCGGCCCTGGTAGGCTAGTAGTAATATCCCCAACACCAGCTATGTCTTGAGGGTGATCGGTCGACATCCATACATAACTGAAGGACGGGAAATATGATGGGACAGAGAGAGAGAGAGAGGAGGGAGAGAGGGAGGGAGAGGGGTAGAGTGCTGGATGGGTGATGGAGGTGCTGCTCGAAGATGGTGGGAGAGGCCTACTAGACAAACTGAGGGTGGAACTGCAATGTTATCAATAAGAGTGGGGATGTGTTTCTGTGTGTGCCTGTGCGTGATAGATCTGTCGGGACACATCCATGGATGATGAAGGGGAACCATGTGTTTGGTAAGCAAACCTAACTAGATCGGTAGATCAATTGTTGTTTGTCGGAGGAAGGGAGAGACACAACTAATGAGGTAGATCGATTGATGTGTGGGTAAAAACGAGTTATAAGGACCTAGCTAGCTATATGTATAGCGAGAGATCGGTCGGTGTACGTCAATTTGTTAGAGGCAAATAAGGCCCAGGGAGACGGATAGACAGAGAGAATGGAGCTAGGAGGTGGTGCGGGAGGCCCAACTACTAGCTAGATTGGGGGAGGAGTGTGCGGTTGTGAGAGCAATGAAAAGAGGGGCAAGAGTTTACACGTGTGTCTGACCGTATGAGAGACACGAGGCAAGGACACATAAAGGAGGAGATTGAAGGTGTGTGTATGTTGTAGGCAGGCACCACTGGAGAGGTTTATCGATCGTTATGTGTCGGAAAGGAGTTGTGGAGACTCTGGGAGAACGACCTAAAGAAAAAAATGAATGTGCCAGGTGGATAGAATGCCGAGGGAGGGGAGGGCGATGAGGGCATGTGCATGCACGAGAGAAAGTTAGTGGTAGCTACAAAGGTTAGAGAATTGTGTGGGTGTAAGAGACTAACAAAGATCATAATTTGATATGAAAGTGGATTCATATATTTGAATAGGAGATCATTGTGTTTTAAACATTGCATGCATGAATATAGCGGTGATACACGTGTTGTGCACATGTTATACCATAATGTGATAATGCATGGCATTTGCAACTCACAGCTAAATACCGAACAATCTAAACCATACTATACATCAAACAATCTCACATTTTATTTGAATTTGTGATAATGTGTGGCGTTCGCAGCTTACAACTAAATATCGAACAATCTAAACAATAGTATATATCGAACATTCTCATATTTTATTTGAATTTGTGGTAATGTGTGGTGTTTGCAACTCACATCTAAATACTTGTAGGCGTAGGGGGCGGGGCACCATACATAATGTGATAAACACATTATACATATGAGACATGGTTTAGATTATGAAGATCTAGCTAGAGCTAGAAATGTAATGTGATTTGAAATCAAAATAAAGTGGATTCAAAAAATCTAGTTGGAGTTCATATAGGAGTACATATAGTTCATATGTAACTCGAGAGTAATCATGTGGTGTGCTATGAAGATAATACACAAACGATGGTTTAACTTGACAACAATGATGATTGTAGATCTTATTAAAACAGAGAAACGAATTCAAATGCTTTGACTTCAGAACAATCATTACTGTAGATCTTATTCAAATAGGGAAAAGAATTCAAATTTAGTTCATATTGAAGCAGTAGTATATACGTTTGGAATGCACTAAACATTCATTTGAGTAGTAGGTTGCATGCATTATACACGTAGCGAAATATTTTAATTGAACATAACATGAATTCAAAGTTTTGAATGACATTTGTAGGGCGCATTGATTTGGGACAGTACACGTTAGGCTTGTCCGGAAATTTCAACCCGCGCCTTGTTAGCCCGAAATATTTAAGATATATCTTTGTCTCGTTGTGCTCTGACAACTCCCTCCATCTCAACCCGTGCCTTGCTATTCCGAATTTACAACGCGCGCGAAAACTCCCACCTCCTGTGAAATCCAGACACGCGAAATGCCCGTGGTACCCATGAACCGAAAGAACATCATCAAATCAGTGGGGATACTTTCGTAACTTACCCCACATTTCGGACAAGCGCGTCTCTAAGCCATGGTTCCCCACTGCCATCCCATCCGCCCACCCATTCGTACACAGAGGCCGCGAAAACCCGCGACGTCCACATCAGTAGGACCTGCTGCTGCTTTAGCTCTCGCTCGCACTGCTGCTCTGCTCTTGCTCTCGGTCCCCTGCCTGGTCTGCCCTTGCTATTGCTCTTGCTTGCGATGCTGCTCTCGCTCTTACTCTTGCTTGCGATGCTGCTCCGATTTAGCTACACTTCAGTCGACTGAATCGACTTTTGGGTCAGTCGATTTTCACGTGGTGGTGGTGGGGGGCTCGCCGGGGTGAAGGAAGAACCAGCCGCAGCGGGGAGGGGGCTCGCCAGAGACATACCCCACTATCTATCTTAGGGTTCAGGATGGGGGCGGTGGTCGCCAGCGGTGGCGGGGCGGTGGCATGGGGATCGCCGGAGAAAAAGCTCGGCACGGGGTGGCCTAGAGGGATGGCCGGGGCGGCTGCGGACCGGCGGTGGTGAGTGTTTTTGGGGCGGGCGGGGCGGTGCACCGCCGACCGCGGGCGGCGGGGGGCTGTTGTTTGGCCGGATCAGGGGGGTGGAGGTTGAAGATGAACCGCAGGCCCTTGATTTCGTATCCAACGGCTGCAAAATCGACTGACCAAAGATCAAAAAGTCAGTCGACCGACATGTAGCCTCACCTTGCTAGTACGTTCAGTTTCGACAGCAAAATTTAGTTTCGACAGTTAAGTTCAGTTTCGACAGTTTAGTTCAGAGATGAGCGGCTGATGTACTTTACATCTAGCACTTTGTGGTTATGTATTTTACGTCATGTATTGGAGATGCTATTAGAATTCCACTCAGGTTAACGTTGTTCGTTGACTCTCTTGTCCTGCTTCAGCCTCGGCGTCGTACAACTCACTGGAGCTGCTCCAACGACGAAACCTTCCATCACAGCGGAGCAGTACCTCGGGCTCCATCTCCAGACGCCTAAGATCTTCTTCCCCTCCTCTGACATCCAAGTCAGCCGGAGCATCCTCACCGGCCAACCCAATCACGCTGAGATCGACATGGCTTCGCCAAAGAAGTTCCAAACTTGTTGCATCTCTTTTTTACTCTACATGTTATATATATTGTCCACTGAGCACACGGATTTGTTCCTTTAGTGTCTCCTTGAAAGAAAAAACGTAGGAATTTTAATTTTCACTTGTCCTCCTTTTCAAATTCCTATTCATGAAGCACAAGACTAAGAGATAGTAGAAAATAGCATTATAACCGTACATTTTCTTGTGGTTTGACTTAATGTGTTTTTAAATCCTGTGATCCTGTGATCTTCCAATTGTTGTGAATCGAACACCCAGATTGGCAGAAATCCTGTGTTTTTAAATTCTCTGTTTTGCACGTGCATTCCTATCCTATTCCTGTCTATTTCCTATCCCTGCATTGTTGGAATCCTCCAATTCAAACGAGCCCTTACAGAATTACTTCTCTTACAGATAGTTGTCAAAGAAAACCTTGCGTGGTTTGTCCCGCTCCTGCTGCGCCGTCGTCCACCCCAGCTCAGCTGCTCCAACGACAGAAGGGTCCAGCACAGCAGGGATCCGGCCTCTAGACTGTCTTTCGTCGCCTCAGATCTTCTTCCCCGCCGCTGGCAGCCATGAAAACTGCACTACCATCATCAACCGAGCAGATGACCTCGAGGACTACACCGGTCCGCAAGAGAGGTTTCACTCTTTCGTGTCTGCTTACGTTATGCATCGCTTAATATTACATGCTACTTTATCGTCCTGTTCACCGATTAGACTCTGAGTCAGCTCCAAACTAATGGTCAAACTTGAGTTTTTAAATGGTTGTGGGGTACATATCGGGGCCGCTATCAATATTATCTATCTACTATCTGGTTAATCTCCGGTGTCTACTATGAGTTTCATGTTGGGTGGGAAACAAACAGTAAAGAAGCCATTATCTGTATTTTTTAACTGAAGCCATTATCTGCCTGCTATTTTTGGTTTTGGGTCTATCCACAGGTTGCTACCATCACTCTGGATTTCTGCATGCACTCCTTACATAATCTCACTATGTTTTATTCCTATGCATGACAATTATTGTAAACAATGGAACTGAACATGTAGAGCAAAAGAGACGAGCCTTGCATGGCAATACAATTTCATGCAGACGTCGCTCCATGGTAGGCGCAAAGGCAACCCCCCTCCACGCATTTCGGATTGTAATCGAGAGGAAGATATCTGTTCTGAGGGGGATTCAGAAGGAGAAGACAACTCCTATTTACCCCCTGATGTCTTCGCTCTAACTTGGGCATGCTGATGTTGGTTATATCATGCATATGGTGCCTTGCATTGCTTACTTTATACATCAAATATGTCATCTGCTTAGTTTAGACATCCTTTGTGCGAATGCCATCTGTTTAGTTTATTCATCGTTTATGTGAATTATGCAGCGCCATTTTGTTTAGCCAGGCATCATGTATGTGAATTTTGCAATGCCATCCTGCTTAGCCAGTCATCTTATATGTAAATTATATCAGGCCATCCTTTTTGTTGGTTACATATTACATTTGTCAAAAATGTTATTACATTCAACTGCTCTTCGTGTGCATCAGCCATTTGACACGGTGATGGCAAAATCTGGAGTGAAAACAAGGTCTTCAGAGCAGACTCTGCTATCTCACGAAGCGCATATCTCGCTGGTTATGGATAGCTCCTCAGAGGAGGATTCAGAGACAGATGACTAGTCCTATTCCCCCCGAGGTGTATGCTCTAACTTGGCAGGGTTATGTTGCTCATATCGTGCGTATGGTGTCTCGCATTGCTATGTCATTTGATTAGTTTAGACATGCTTTGTGTGAATGCCACCTGTTTAGTGTCTAATTACCATATATGTGAATTCTGCATTGCCATCTTGTTGCAAGACATTATATATGTGAATTATGCAATGCTATCTTGTTGCAAAGGCATTATATATGTGAATTATGCAATGCCATGCTGTTTAGCCAATCATCATGTATGTGAATTATATCATGCTATCTATTTTTGTATTACGTGTTCCATTTGTTGACAACGTTTGTATATTTAACTACTCTTCCTGTGCATCGGCCATTTGAAGCAGTGATGGAAGTATCTAGAGTGAAAACAAGGTATTCAGAGCAGACAATGCTACCTGCTGAAGCAGACATCTTGTTGGTTACAGGGAGCTCCTCAGAGGAGGATTCAGAGACTGATGACCAGTCCTATTTTCCGCCTGAGGTCTATGCTCAAACTTGGCAGGGTTATATTACCCATGTCATGCATGTTGTCTTGCATTGCTTAGTTTTTACATCATATATGGATTGCCATCTGCTTACTTGCTTACTATATAAATAATATATTTGAATTATATCATGCCATCATGTTTACATAGTACATACACATCATCTATCTGAATTATGGCATGGCAACCCATTTAATAAAGAAATCATATAGATATTTCATCTCATCCTGTTTAGTGTTTACAGTCATCATATTTTGAATTATGGCATTCTATCCGTGAATGTATGCGAATTATGGCATGCCAACCTATTTAATAAACACATTATATAGTTATGTCATGTCATCCTGTTTACATAGTCTCATATTTTGAACTATGTCTTTCCATCTTTTTTAGTTAGCCATCATAATGTGAAATTGTGTCATGCTATCCTGTTTAGTTAGCCATCATATATGTGAAATTGTGTCATGCTATCCTGTTTGGTTAGACAACATAAATATGAATTATTTCATGCCCTCTTTTATTCCCCACTATCCATTGCACCTGTCTATCATACAATGTCTATACTTTCAATTACTTTTCTTGTTTATCAGCCATTTGAATTGGAGAGCGTGATGGCAGTATCTAAGGGAGTAACAACACGGTCTTCAGAAAAGATAGTGCTACCAGTTGATGCAGATAGAACCACGGTTGTACTTGCCCAAGGACCAGATCTACCGCACATAACCCAGACTCTCGCATTTTGTACCCCTACCCAGTTGGACAGAGAACCAGCTACACCCCTTCTAACCCCAACCCCGGCAGATAGTAACGCAGTTCAAGTTGACACAGCACCATCTCCACCACTAAGCACCCAAACACGAGCAGTTAGTAAGGGAACTGCAGTGCCCAAAGCACGAGGACCACTACTCCGAATCCCAACTCAACACTTAAAGGAGAATAAGATTTGTTCTCAGGTCAGGTTCTGTAGCTATGGTTCATACTCCTTTGCTCTTGCATGACTGTATTTACTCATACCAACTATTTTCAAATTTGAAGGATGGAATTGAAACTCCAATGGCCCAACAGGTATGTTTTAAACCTGTTTCTTTAACTGGTTTGCTGTTGTAACCTGCTCTATGTTGATTTCAGTTTCAATTGAATAAACAATTATGTTCTCATGTCATGCACATTACAAGTGTTGTTATTGCTCTATAGTTACCCACACTTATATTCTGTCTATTCTGCTTTGTGTTGAACAAATATTATTTGAACTGTGTCTCTATCTTGATTTGGCAACAAAAACTAGAATGATATAGACCATAAAGTGACCATGGTACATAGATATATGTTTGTTTCATGTTGTTATCCTGTCCACTTTACTAATGAACTCATTTACCAAAATGAGTTTCATATACAACATGGTAAACATGTGATGTGTCTGCTTGTTTCTCTTTTAGAATGCAGACAAAATATTGGAGAACAGTACCACGTTATCCAATGGTAAAGGAAGTAATGCAGATAAGGTTCAAGATAGTGAGACATCCCTGTTGGTCCCCAAGAAAGCTGATAAAAACTATCTTGACTACAATGAGGGAACCCAAAAGTCCTGTCTTGATGTAGTGTTCAAGTTACTGGCCACTACTGCTGGCATAAGCTCTTCAAACTCGTTGCCCGAATCAGTTCGTTTTCTTGAGTCTCAACTTCAAGTTGAAAGACATCGATCAGATGAGCTGCGACAGGAAGCTGAAGGACTGAGAAAGTCCCTGCAGAATTCAGATGCATATTTTCTGGTGCAACAGCAAGCGCTGGAGGATTTAAGCGCCAAACAAGAGAAAGTTAATAAGCTTGCTAAGAATCTTCAGGATATTGTTTCTTGAGATCTTCTGAAGTGGTTTCAGTTCTGGATTTGTTTTGCTGCGGCGTTTATTTGCGCTGGTCGCCAACTTTGACAACCAGTGTATATGATATGCTGCTTTGTTCCCTATATTTGCACTGGTGGCGAACTTTGATGCCCAGTGGATGTAATATGTGTAATAGTCGTGGCCGTAAAAACAGTGGGTCTTCTACGGGCCGTAGAAACAATGGGCCTTCCACGGGCCGTAGAAACAATGGGCCTTCTGCGGGCCGTATCATCAATGGGCCTTATACGGGTCGTGTGATCGATTGGCCAAACATGGGCCAAAACAGACCGCATTACGGCCGTAAACGGACTAGAGTTGGAATCGTCCGTTCATGGCCTGACCATAACGGGCCATTAATAGGCCGTATTTGATGACGCTATGAAAACGGCCCAACATATTAATGGACCACAAACGGGCCGACTGTAACCACGGGCTGAATTTGGCCCACAAGCAGAAAATGACAGTAACGGGCCGTAAGTAAACAAATGCTGGAAATGAGCCCAAGAATAAATGGGCTCTGAGAAGGCCGAAAGATAACATTGGCTGGAAACGGCCCAACGGAATAACGGGCCGTTAATGGGTATAAAGTGATACACTGTTCATTTCGGGCCAGTTTCACCACGGGTCGTTAATGGGTGTAAAGTGATACACTGTTCGTTACGGGCCAGTTTCACCACGGGCCGTTAGTAGGCCAAGAGATACATAGGGCCTCATATGGGCCGAAAGACGTCATGGGCCATAAATGGGCCAGAAGTGAAAACGGGCTGGAATCATATTGGATGGCCCAGATGACGCTACTGGGCCTAATTCGGATAGGGCGTAATGGGCCTTGGGTTAGCGGGCTGTAAATGGGCTATATTCGAACATGCCGTTAACACGCTTTCCATGGGCCGGCTCGCCAGCTTTTGACCAAGTCAAACGGGCCGGCCTTTTCACAGGAATGGGCCTTTGTTGGGTCGTGCCACGTGTCGACCTATCATAGGCGCCTATCTGACCCACTGACGAGCTGACACGTGTTTCGTCCGGCCAATAAGAATTTTACACGTGGAAATTTCCCATTGGTTGGGGCTGTTAACGGGTTATCGGATCCAAAACCCGACACGATAGCTTAATGGCATTCCGTTACGGTGGATGCCGCGTGTCGGTCACCCTTGACGAAAGCACTTCTGTGACGCGCGATTTATCGTCATGGAAGTGGACACTTCCGTGATGATAATTTTGGTAATGTCATGGAACACTTCTACGACAGCACATGTATGACTATCTTGATTCTATCATAAATTTGTCATGGATGTACATGCATGACAAAAAAGCGACCTACTGTGACAAACACGTATCATCATGGAAGTGTATTTTTTTGTAGTGCATCAGGCGACGGACGCCGAGTGAGATGGCCATACGCAACCCGTATAGAAGTGCTTCGTATTCAGCTTCATTGTTGGAGGAATCGAAGTGAATCTGTAGGACATAACTGAGCTTGTCACCTCTTGGGAATAGTAGGACCACTCCAGCACCAGAACCATTCAATATCTTGGATCCATTAAAGAAGATAATCTAGTGCTCCGAGTGAACCTGAGTCGGCTGCTGCTATTCAATCCACTCGGCTAGGAAATCTGGAATTGCTTGAAACTTGATTGCCTTCTTGGCTTCAAACTTGACATCCAGAGGAAGAAGTTCAATTCCCCACTTGGCCACTCGACCGATTGCATCTGAAATGTTCAAAAAAATTGACAATGGGGCGTCGCCGACGACTGTAATCGAGTGGTCTCCAAAGTAATGTGCAACTTTCTTCATAGTCAAGTAGATTCCATAGACAAGCTTTTGGTAATGTGGGTACCTTTGCTTGGACGGCGTCAAGACTTGAAAAATATATTGCTCTGGGCGTTGAACTTTGTAAGTCCTGCCTTCCTCTTCCCGCTCGACTGTGAGCACTGTGCTGACAACTTGTCCAGTGGCTGCAATATATAACAAAAGGGGCTCTTTGCTGATTGGGACAGCAAGCACCAGCTGGGTGAAAAGCAGGGCTTTGAGCTCTACAAACGCTACTTCAGCTTCTGCAGTCCATTCGAATGTATCATACTTTTTCATCAGCCGGTAAAGAGGCAGTGCCTTGTCACCGAGACGAGAAATGAATCGACTCAATGCGGCCAAACAACCTGTAACTTCTGTACATCATGCACGCGGATAGGGTGCTTAATACACAGAATTGCTCCAATCTTCTCTGGGTTAGCATCGATTCCTCGTTCGGAAATGAGAAAACTAGGTAACTTTCCTCCTAGGACTCTGAATGTACACTTGGATGGATTGAGCTTGATTATATATCTTCTTACATTTGCAAAGGTTTCAGCAAGGTCAGTCAGCAGGTCGGGACTCTTGCGTGACTTGACCACAATGTCGTCCATATAGGCTTCCATGTTCTGACTAATTTGAGTGCGCAGGCACTTTTGAATCATGCGCATGAACGTGGCACCAGCATTCTTGACACCAAAAGGCATGGTGACATAGCAAAAACACCAGAAAGGGGTGATGACGGCCGTTTTTATTTCATCGGGCCCATACAGACGGATTTGATGGTACCCGGAATAGGCATCCAAAAAGGATAAACGCTCACACCCCGCAGTCGAGTTGACAATCTGATCGATGCATGGCAGAAGGAAATGATCTTTCCGGCAGGCCCGATTGATATGATTGGAATTAAAGCACATGCAAGGTGAATCATGTTTCCTGGGGACCATATGACGACATTGGCGAGTGAGGGAGTCCTGGATTAGGGGGTCCCCGGACAGCAGGACTATGTACTTTAGCCGGACTGTTGGACTATGAAGATACAAGAGCGAAGACTTCGTCCCGTGTCCGGATGGGACTGTCCTTGGCGTGGAAGGCAAGCTTGGCAATTCGGATGTAGATATCCTCCCTTGTAACTGACTCTGTGTAACCCTAGCCCCCTCCGGTGTCCATATAAACCAGAGGGTTTAGTCCGTAGGACAACAACAATCATACCATAGGATAGCTTCTAGGGTTTAGCCTCTACGATCTCGTGGTAGGTTAACTCTTGTAATACTCATATCATCAAGATCAATCAAGCAGAAAGTAGGGTATTACCTCCGTCAAGAGGGCCCGAACCTGGGTAAACATCGTGTCCCCCGCCACCTCTTACCATCCGCCTTAGACGCATAGTTCGGGACCCCCTACCTGAGATCCGCCGGTTTTGACACCGACATTGGTGCTTTCATTGAGAGTTCCATTGTGCCGTCACCATAAGGCTTGATGCCCATTCGATCATCGGTAACGATGCGATCCAGGGTGAGGTTTTCCTCCCCGGACAGATCTTCGTATTCGGCGGCTTTGTACTGCGGGCCAACTCGCTTGGCCATATGGAGCAGATCGAGAGCTACGCCCCTGGCCATCAGGTCAGGTTTGGAAACTTGAACTATACTGCCGACATCCGCGGAGACTTGATCTTTGTTGGATTCGAGCCCATGTCAAGTGCGCCGCACAGCCACGACGAGCATGATTTAGCTCTGCCAGCGGACAGTGCTCGGGAGATCATACCTGTGACTACTCCGCCCTCAAACCAGAGCAGATTGCGTCATCCGAGGATGGGTGGATGGACACCGCTTCAGAGACCGCGCGCTCAGTGGCGATAGAGCCGAATGCTGGCATCACTTCCTATGAGACCCGTGTTGCCGGACACTTGGATTCGTCCCCGGCCACGGACTCCGAGCCGCCTGCGTCCGTGCCTATCGAATTCGATTGGGCACCGATCATGGAGTTTACCTCCGCAAATATCTTTCAGCACTCGCCCTTGGCGACGTGCTAAACTTGTTGAGGTCTCTCTCCCTGTCAGGAGACCCTTGGCCGAACTATGTCCGACTAGAATGGGATGCGGACGACGAAGAAATTCTCTCCCCACCCACCACCCACTTAGTAGCCACTGTCGACGATTTAACCGACATGCTCGATTTCGGCTCCGAAGACATCGACGTATGGACGATGATGCAGGAGACGAACAGGAGCCATCGCCCACAGGCCGCTGGACAGCCACTTCATCACATGATATATACATGGTGGATACACCCAAAGAAGACAATGATGAGGAACGGGACGATGCAGTGAAGGATAACCTCCTCGAGAAGCAACCAAAGCGACGACGGAGACGCCACTCCAAATCCCGCCTCGGCAATAACAGCGATAACAGGGCAAGAAAGAATGAGACCCCGGTCGAATCCAAAGCAACAGAGCAGGACGAGCCAACGGACGACGAACATAGTACGGAGCCACTGTCAGATGACGGCGACGACGAGGATACAAATCATCAACTTGTCTCCGGAGAGGAGAATAGTCCGGATGACGATATACACATCATCCAGGAAAGGAACTTGGAACAAGAGAACCTCCATAGAAGGCTTATTGCCACCGCAAGGAGTCTTAAGAAGCAGAAAGAAAGGCTTAAGGCGGCGCAAAATACACTCATCAGTAGATGGAAAAAGTGCTGGACACTTCTGAAAAGTACGGTGGCAGTCGCCACACAAAAACTTACCCAATGCGCAAGCTGCTACCTGAATTCGATGACGAGGCTTTAGAGCCTACGCAGCCGAAAAATAAAATGGCCAATCAGCCGGATCGACCACCCCGTGGCCGCGATAGGGCGGCTAACGATGTCGGATATAAGCCAGCACACGAGTCACGTGAAGACTTGCTCGAAAAAGCAGGTATAACCAGGTCCATCTATGGATCTAGGAGCGCGCCCCGACACAGAATCAAAACCGAACACTACAACCGTCAGAACGCCACGGTACATCCGAATACAGGGGACCGCACACCCCCTATGCTTCACCGATGAGGTACTGGATCATCAATTTCCAGAGGGGTTCAAACCCGTGAACATAGAAGCGTACGATGGAACGACAGACCCTGGGGTCTGGATTGAGGACTTCATCCTCCATGTCCATATGGCTCGCGGAGACGATCTCCAACCATCAAGTACTTGCACCTCAAATTGAAAGGACCAGCTCGGCACTGGCTGAAGAGCCTCCCCAAAAGTTCAATTGGAAGTTGGGAGGACCTTGAGGACGCTTTTAGGGCTAACTTTCACGGGACCTATGTCCGACCTCCGAACACAGATGATTTAAGTCATATAATTCAACAGCCCGGAGAGTTAGCCCGAAAGCTTTGGAACATATTTCTTACTAAGAAGAATCAAATCGTCGACTTCCCGGATGCCGAAGCCTTAGCAGCTTTCAAACACAGCGTCCGAGACGAATGGCTCGCCAGACACCTCGACCAAGAAAAACCAAGGACAATGGCAGCCCTAACAAGCCTCATAGCCCGCTTTTGCGCGGGCAAAGATAGCTGGCTGGCCCGTAGTAGCACCAGCGACCCAGGCACATCAGAAGTCAAGGAGGGCAATGGAAAACCACTACGCAGTAAAACCACTACCCAGGCACAGCCAAGACAGCATGGCGGTAAACGCCGGATTTAGAGGCTCTCGACCCGGTCAGCGGAAAAAGCCTTTCAAAGGCAACAGAGATGGACCGTCCAGCCTAAACAAGATTCTAGACAAATTATGTCAGATTCATGGCACCTCCAATAAACCTGCAAATCACACCCACACAGAATGCTGGGTCTTCAAGCAGGCCGGCAAGCTAAACGCCGAACACAAGGGGAGGGAGACACCAAGTGAAGACGAGGATGAGCCTCGCCAGCAAAACACTAGGGGACAGAAAAAATTCCCACCAGAGGTCAAAACAGTGAACATGATTCACGTAACAAAAAGGAGGAGCAAACATATACTCCGGGACATACGCACTGTAGAGCCCGTCACACCTAAGTTCAACCCTTGGTCGGCCTACCCGATCACTTTTGATCGTAGGGATTACCCGACTAGTATCCGGCACAGAGAATTGGCTGCCTTGGTGCTAATCCCAATAATCGACGGATACCATCTCACCCAAGTCCTTATGGACGACGGCAGTAGTCATAATCTGATATATCAGGACACAGTCCGCAAAATGGGGATAGAACCAACAAGAATCAGCCAAATCAATACTACCTTTAAAGGGATAATACCAGGCCCAGAGGCCCGCTGTACGGGCTCTCTAGTACTAGAGGTTGTATTCAGTTCTCCCGACAACTTTCGAAGTGAAAAATTAACCTTCGACATCGCTCCATTTCGAAGCGGCTATCAAGCACTACTCAGAAGAACAACCTTCGCTCGTTTTAGTGTAATACCGCATTACGCTTCTCTTAAACTCAAGATGCCCGGTCCACGTGGCATCATCACAGTTAGCGGAAATATTGAGCGTTCCTTATGCGCGGAAGAACGTGTGGCGGCTTTAGCAGCCGAACACTAAATGGCCTCTCCAACCAGAATAAATGATCGGTCGTCAAGACCGCGGACACGGCTAGACGAGTACGGCGCACCACTAGCTTTAGCAGCTTAGATACACCTGAGATTGGTTTTATGGATATACCCCCATAGGCGGTACCAGGGGCTTCCCGCATGTAAAAAGGACTACAGTTCGGCTCGACCTTACTTATCTTGAATTTTAATGGTTTATTGAGAACAACCAATTCTTCGCATGACAACTTTCACCTTAGTTTTTCTCTTTTACAGATGACAATCGTGCTACACCCTTCCAGGATACGACACAACGGAGACACAGGCGCAGACGTGCAGCAGGGCCCCGCTCAAAGGTTTATTTTTACATTAAGACCGTGTGTAAACCTTTTTTACTATCCCTTGTTGCTTTACACCCTCCGGATACTCAACATAACCGAGAGGGATGCTGACGTTATTGGCGTTTTGCCACGTCAGAATAATGCACGTACCTGGATACTCAGGGTTCATTATCAAGGGCGTTACTCTGCCTGATATATGTTTTAAAGACCGAATACCTTAGGGAGTGTTCGGCGTCGCGAGTTTGGCCTTATATGCATCAGCTCCGAATCATGTCTTTTGTCAAATGTTTGGTTTGCCCGGCTCCCGCGTTTTTCTACCTTACATTCCGCTCTATCGACTAAGGTGGCACCGGGAGAACTACTGCAATTGTGCCCTGGTTCATCTGGATGATCATCTCACTAGAGAAAGCCGAAAACTGGTTGCATGATAAAGCGCGAGACTGGTCAACCACTCGATGACTTAGCAGAATCTTCGGGATTCCCCACATTAACGAAGGGCCGATTTTCCCGGTCATGTACGTACGCGCCCGAACTCAGATGAGCGCGGAAGTACCAGGGCAATCTATATAGTAGCCCCACTGTCAAACTCCTATGGCTAAGTGAAAGTGTTAAAGCAATATACTCCGATTGCCTCGTTCGCCGTGCTACCACCTCCTTAATGGACCAAGACGTTGGATCAAGTGTGAACACACGCTTTTGCAAACACCCCCGCATTATATGCATGGGGGCTGAAGCCGACGACTGCAAACTTTCAGGTTATATACATATATACATAAACGGCCGCACAGGAGGCATCTTAATACTTTCACAGCAAAAGTATAAACACATCCTTTATAATTTAAATAGCATTGTTTTTACAATCGGGATACATGTCACTCGAACATGACACTCTTCGAGCACTGAGTCTCTATTAAACGAGCACCTTCCAGGACTTCTTCAAAATAGTGCTCGGATGAAACCTGGCCTACGGTCGGATTCCGGGTTGCAATAGCGATGGCCTCCATCTCTGCCCAGCATGTCTTAACACGGGCAAGAGCCATCCGCGCACCTTCTATGCACGCCGACCTCTTTATAGTGTCGATATGCGACATAGCTCCAAGGAATCGTTGCATAGGACCAAAATAACTATTCGGCCTTGGTCCTTCTGGCTAGAGATAATCCACGACAGACCTCATGGCAAGTCCGGACAACCTATGGAGCTCGGCTCACTCGGCCATTTGCTCATTTAACAGCAGTGGACACGCCGGAGCATGGAATTGCGACCAGAACAACTTTTCCACTTCGTGATCTTTTTGATCTTCGAAAAACTTGGTCGCATCAGCGGTACTCGCTGCCAGATCCAAGTACGCATCTGCAGAACTCCATAATTGATCCAGAAGGGCATACTTAGGATCTCCGAACTTCATCCGCAACAAAAAGGGCTTCCCAGCCGTGATATCTCCGGCTTGACATAGCTCCTCCTTCACCGATCTGATTTTAGAGCGGGTGTCCTTCACAGCTACCATGGCTTTCTCCAGGTCCGTCGTCTTCATTTGGCTTTCCCTTTCAAGACGCTCATAACGGTCGGCGGCACCCTTAAACTCAATAGCCATCTTGGCTATTTTCTCTTTGCTCTCGCAATGCGCCGCCTGTTCGGCTCTTAATTCTTCGACCGCCGCATCACTCCTCTTGGCTTTTTCCTTGGCTTGGGCAAGTTCCGCCCGAAGGGTCTCCACGGCGGCAGCTCCATCTGCAGTCACCACATATTATAGATACTAGCATCATGCCCCTCTTAATATATGTTGACCATCGGAGAATACATACCCTGTGCCTCGTCAAGCTGCCTGTTTACAAGCACGATGTCGGCATCCGCCGCATCAAGTTGCCGCTTCAGTTCGGCAAATTCCCAAGTCCGGCTAGCTACCGGACCCTCAGCCACCTGCACATGAAGGCGGCATGATTATTACCTGTGACTATGATCCTCTGTTTGCCGCCTTTTTCGACAGCAACCAGAGTCTCAGGGGCTACTATCTGCATAGGGCACACCTGGCGGGTGCGGTACCGTCAAAATATACATATTACTGTGCGTACCTCAAAGCCTCTCAACAGGCTCATAAAAGCTTCATGCAACCCGCTTTTGGCGGATGAAATCTTCTCAACTACCGTACTCATTAATGTACGATGCGCTTCTGAGATAGCTGCTTGCTCCAGAAGATTTGCCAGTAAGTTCGGTCGCGCACCGGACAGTTCCGGACTCTGTCTGCTGCTCCCCTTAGGAGCTGGATACTCCGGACTCCGGGTGGCCGAAGGGTTACCTTCCGGCCTTGGCGGATCAGGAGGAATCCTTCGTGACGACACCTTAGGGTCGTCCACCTCATGAGGCGGGGAGGCATGGGGAGGTGTTTCGCTCTCCATCATCTCCGGAAGAAGATCCCCAGAAGATGAACTCTGTCGAGAAGGGCTACCATCCGAACTACAAGACATACGTCTCGGTTATTGACCTTAGAAATAAAGCAGGATATATTTACTATAAGGTACTTTTATCTACTTACAGCTCGGTGGGTGGTTGATACCCTTGCGGGCACCATGCGGAAAGGGCACCCTCCGGGGTAGGACGCCCTGACGAAGATTCCTTCCCTCGTTTGGAAACCATTCTTTCCAAGTCTTCAGAGGCGGTCCTCTTCCTTCCTTGGGGAGAGGGGATTCTAGATTCTTCTCCCCGATTATCCTCCTTCGCAGAGGCACTAATTCCCTCGGTCTGGATGAATAATGAGCGAGGCCAGCTTTTGGCTTCTTTGTTCCTCCCTTTATCTTCCCGTGATGGCGCTTGATAAGGCGCGAGCTCAAACATTCTGGCCAGTACTAGATCTGTTGAGCCTTCGGGAAGGGGGCCGAACACCTGATCATCTTCGCCTTTTTTACCCAGTCCTAGTCAAAGAGCGACTTTTCATAATGATGTTGTGATAAATAAAAAGAAAGCATGTTCGGCCGAAGAACTACTTACTTGGGTGTCCGGACGATTGCAGTTCAGACCCGCATCCTCGATGGTGTCCGGACACTTTATTCGTGATCCGAAGAACAATCTGTACATCTCTTCGAGCGCCATGCCGAAGAAGTGTTGAATAGTCCGCGGTCCTTTCGGGTTGAACTCGCACATACGGAGAGGTCGACGTTTGCAAGGCAGGGCTCGACGAACTAGCATGACTTGAATTACCTTGACAAGGCTGACATCTCTCTCGAGGAGATCTCGGATGCGACTCTGCAATGTTGGCACATCATTTACTGGTCCCCAGTCCAGCCCCTTGGTTACCCATGACACCAGTTGTGGCGGGGGCCTGAGCGGAAGGCAGGGGCGGCTACCCACTTAGTACCTCGGGGAGCTGTGATGTAAAACCACTCCCGCTGCCATAAGCTGGACACCTCCGGGAAGGAACCTTTGGCCACGGAGCATCGACGCCTTTGCTTATTATGGCACCTCCGCATTCTGTGTGTCACCCATTAATCATCTTCGACGTCACATTAAAGGTCTTGAGCCATAAGTCGAAGTGTGGGGTGACGTGGAGGAAGGCCTCATACACGACGATGAACGACGAGATGTGAAGGATGGAATCCGGGGCCAGATCTTGGAAGTCGAGCCCGTAATAGAACATGAGCCCTCTGACAAAGGGATCCAGACTAAAGCCTAGCCCTCGGAGGAAGTGGGAGACGAATACGACACTCTTGCTGGGTTCGGGAGTGGGGATGACCTGCCCGCGAGCAGGCAGCCTGTGCGAGATTTCGGCGGTCAGATACCTGGCTTCCCTTAGCTTCTTGATGTCCTCCTCTGTCGACCTTGAAGGTTGGATCCGGACATGATTGAAGGTCCGATGCGCCTAGCCTGAGCCTTGGGTGTTGGAACTCAAGGTGGGGGAAGGATTCGATTGAGTGCGAGAAGAAAAGGACAGGCCTTGGCCCCTTTATAAAGAGGGTGAATATCAAGCGTCCTCTGCGTGGCCGTTTGGAACTTGCCTAAAATTGAGGAGTCATACCAACATGCACAAGGTTACACATACCCGTATTGATGAGAATCCCGTGATAAGGGGAACACGATCTCTGCTTCAACAAGACGTGCCAATAAAACCGCCTAACGAAACGTGCAGTAGCATGCTGGGAGAAACGGTTCGAATAATGAACAGGCGATGGTGTGATGTCACGCTATGAAAGGTTGTCAGCAGATTAGATTTGTGGGAATATTATTCTCTCTACGGTGGTATGCGGAATTTGTTTTGCAGAGCCGGACACTATCCTTGTGTTCAAAATCTTCAATGGAATATTCGGAGGAGGAACCCACCTTGCAATGTCGAAGACAAGCTGCGCGCCGGACTCATCGTCATTGAAGCCTGGTTTAGGGGCTAATGAGAGAGTCCTGGATTAGGGGGTCCTTGGACATCTGGACTATGTACTTTAGCCGGACTGTTGGACTATGAAGATACAAGATTGAAGACTTTGTCCCGTGTCCGGATGGGACTCTCATTGGCGTGGAAGGCAAGCTTGGCAATTTGGATATGTAGATCTCCTCCCTCGTAACCGACTCTGTGTAACCCTAGCCCCCTCCGGTGTCTATATAAACCGGAGGGTTTAGTCCGTAGGACAACAACAATCATACCATAGGCTAGCTTCTTGGGTTTAGCCTCTATGATCTCATGGTAGATCAACTCTTGTAATACTCATATCATCAAGATCAATCAAGCAAGAAGTAGGGTATGACCTCCTTCGAGAGGGCCCGAACCTGGTAAACACCGTGTCCCCCGCCTCCTTTTACCATCCGCCTTAGACGCACAGTTAGGGACTCCCTACCCGAAATCCGCCGATTTTGACACCGACAGCGAGCCACTCAGAGTGGTATATCTCGCGAATGAACTTAGCTGATAGGAGCCGAGCCACTTCCTTGCCAATTGCCTTCCTTTTCTCCACAGCAGACCGACGGAGACGTTCCTTAACGGGTTTTGCTTTTGGGTCGACACACAACCAGTGCTCAGCCAGTCCCCTGGGTACACCTGGCATGTCAGATGGTTTTCAAGCAAAGATGTCCCAGTTCACACGGAGGAACTGGATGAGCGCTTCTTCCTATTTGTTGTCGAGTGTTGTTGAAATGTGAGTCGGAGCAGCAGAGGGGTCCTCCGGGTGAATTTGTACTGGCTTTGTTTCTCCGGCCGATTGGAACGCCGATTTTGAAGCGGGCTTCTTAGCTCGCAAAAAATCACTCGGGGCGGTGTTTCTCTAGTACTCTTTTAACTCCAGCGTTGCCATCTGCTCGTCAGCAATCTTGGAGCTCTTCTGGAGGCATTCCTCTGCCCTCTGTCGATTCCCTGTGACCATGATAACACCTTGATACGTATCCAACGTATCTATAATTTTTTATTGTTCCATGCTATTATATATTCTGTTTTGGATGTTTAATGGGCTTATTTATACACTTTTATATTATTTTTGGGACTAACCTATTAACCGGAGGCCCAGCCAAAATTGCTGTTTTTTGCCTATTTCAGTGTTTCGCAGAAAAAGAATATCAAACGGAGTCCAAACGGAATGAAACCTTCGGGAGCGTGATTTTTGGAAAAAACGTGATCCAGAGGACTTGGAGTGGACGTCAAGCAATCAACAAGGAGGCCACGAGGCAAGGGGCCCGCCTACGCCCTCCCCCGCGGGCGCGCCCTCCACCCTCGTGGGCCCCTCGTGGCTCCACCGACCTACTTCTTCGTCCTATATATACCTACGTACCCCCAAACCATCGAAGAGCACCACGAAAACCTAATTCCACCGCCGCAACCTTCTGTACCAGTGAGATCCCATCTTGGGGCCTTTTCCGGTGCTCCGCCGGAGGGGGCATTGATCACGGAGGGCTTCTACATCAACACCATAGCCTCTCTGATGATGTGTGAGTAGTTTACCTCAGACCTTCGGGCCCATAGTTATTAGGTAGATGGCTTCTTCTCTCTCTTTGGATCTCAATACAAAGTTCTCCTCGATTCTCTTGGAGATCTATTCGATGTAATCTTCTTTTGTGGTGTGTTTGTCGAGATACGATGAATTGTGGGTTTATGATCCAGATTATCTATGAACAATATTTGAATCTTCTCTGAATTCTTTTATGTATCATTGGTTATCTTTGCAAGTCTCTTCGAATTATCAGTTTGGTTTGGCCTACTAGATTGATCTTCCTTGCAATGGGAGAAGTGCTTAGCTTTGGGTTCAATCTTGCGATGCTTGATCCCAGTGACAGTAGGGGAAACGACACATATTGTATTGTTGCCATCGAGGATAAAAAGATGGGGTTTATATCATAATGCATGAGTTTATCCCTCTACATCATGTCATCTTACTTAAAGTGTTACTCCGTTCTTATGAACTTAATACTCTAGATGCATGCTGGATAGCGATCGATGTGTGGAATAATAGTAGTAGATGCAGGCATGAGTCGGTCTACTTGTCGCGAACGTGACGCCTATATACATGATCATACCTAGATATTCTCATAACTATGCTCAATTCTATCAATTGCTCGACAGTAATGTGTTCACCCACCGTAATACTTATGCTATCTTGAGAAAAGCCACTAGTGAAACCTATGGCCCCCGGGTCTATTTTCCATCATATGAATTTCCCGTCAACAAGTTATTTCTTTTGCCGTTCATTTTGCAATCTTTACTTTTAATCTTTATCATAAAAATACCAAAAATATTATCTTATCATCTCTATCACATCTCACTTTTTCAAGTGGTCGTGAAGGGATTGACAACCCCTTTATCACGTTGGTTGCAAGCTTCTTATTTGTTTGTGTAGGTACAAGGGACTTGAGCGTGGCCTCCTACTGGATTGATACCTTGGTTCTCAAAAAGTGAGGGAATTACTTACGCTAATTTGCTGCATCACCCTTTCCTCTTCAAGGGAAAACCAACGCACTGCTCAAGAGGTAGCAAGAAGGATTTCTGGCGCCGTTGCCGGGGAGTCTACGCACATGTCAAGACAACCAAGTACCCATCACAAACTCTTATCCCTCGCATTACATTATTTTCCATTTGCCTCTCGTTTTCCTCTCCCCCACTTCACACTTGCCGTTTTATTTTCCCTCTCTTTCCGTTCGCCTTTTTTTCGCTTGCTTCTTGTTTGCTCGTGAGTTGGATTGCTTGCTTGTCACGATGGCTCGAGACAATACTAAATTGTGCGACTTTACCAATACCAACAACAATGATTTTCTTAGTACCCCGATTGCTCCTTTTACCGAAACTGAATCTTGTGAAATTAATGCTGCTTTGTTGAATCTTGTCATGAAAGATCAATTCGCCGGCCTTCCTAGTGAAGATGCCGCTACCCATCTAAATAGCTTTGTTGATTTGTGTGATATGCAAAAGAAGAAAGATGTGGATAATGATATTGTTAAATTGAAGCTATTTCCGTTTTCTCTTAGAGATCGTGCTAAAACTTGGTTTTCGTCTTTGCCTAAAAATAGTATTCATTCTTGGAATAAGTGCAAAGATGCTTTTATCTCTAAGTATTTTCCTCCCGCTAAGATCATCTCTCTTTGAAACGATATTATGAATTTTAAGCAACTTGATCATGAACATGTTGCAGAAGCTTGGGAGAGGATGAAATTAATGATACGTAATTGGCCTTCTCATGGTTTGAATTTGTGGATGATTATACAAAAAAATTATGCCGGATTGAATTTTGCTTCTAGAAATCTTTTAGGTTCGGCCGCGAGAGGCACTTTTATGGAAATCACTTTAGGAGAAGCTACTAAACTCCTAGATAATATTATGGTTAATTATTCTCAATGGCACACTGAAAGATCTACTAGTAAAAAGGTTCATGCGCTTGAAGAAATTAATGTTTTGAGTGGAAACATGGATGTACTTATGAATTTTTTTGCTAATAAGAGTGTTTCTTCTGATCCGAATGATATGCCTTTGTCTACTTTGATTGAGAATAATAATGAATCTATGGATGTGAATTTCGTTAGTAGGAATAATTTTGGTAACAATGCATATAGAGGAAACTTTAATTTTAGACCGTTCACTAATAATTCCTCTAATAATTATGGCAATTCCTACAACAACTCTTATGGAAATTTTTATAACATGCCCTCTTATTTTGATACTAGTGTTAAAGAATTTATGATTTCTTAAAAGAATTTCAATGCTTTGCTTGAAGAAAAATTGCCTAAGATTGATGAATTGGCTCGGAACATGGATAGAATTTCTCTTGATGTTGATTCTTTGAAACTTACATATATTCCACCTAAGCATGATATCAATGAGACTCTCAAAGCCATGAGAATTTCCATTGATGAGTGCAAGAAAAGAACCACTAGGATGCGTGCTAAGAAAGATTGTTTTCTGAAGGCGTGTTCTTCTAGTTTTTATGAGAATAAAGATGAAGATCTAAAAGTTATTGATGTGTCCCGTATTAAATCCTTGTTTTTCAATATGAATCTTGATAATGATGGGACTGGAGATGAGTCAACTTTAGCTAGAAGGCGTCCCAAAAATTCAGAATTTTTAGATCTTGATGCTAAAATTGTTAAAAGTGGGATTGAAGAGGTTAAAACTTTAGATAGCAATGAACCCACTATCTTGGATTTCAAGGAATTTAATTATGATAATTGTTCTTTAATAGATTGTATTTCCTTGTTGCAATGTGTGCTAAATTCTACGCATGCTTATAGTCAAAATAATGCTTTTACTAAACATATCGTTGATGCTTTGATGCAATCTTATGAACAAAAACTTGAGTTGGAAGTTTCTATCCCTAGAAAACTTTATGATGAATGGGAACCTACAATTAAAATTAAAATTAAAATTAAAGATCATGAATGATATGCTTTGTGTGATTTGGGTGCTAGTGTTTCCACGATCCCAAAAACTTTGTATGATTTGCTAGGTTTCCGTGAATTTGATGATTGTTCTTTAAACTTGCACCTTGCGGATTCCACCATTAAGAAACCTATGGGAAGAACTAATGATGTTCTTATTGTTACAAATAGGAATTATGTGCCCGTAGATTTCATTGTTCTTGATATAGATTGCAATCCTTCATGTCCTATCATTTTGGTAGACCTTTCCTTAGAATGATTGGTGCAATCACTGATATGAAGGAAGGGAATATTAGATTCCAATTTCTGTTAAGGAAAGGCATGGAACACTTCCCTAGAAAAAAAACGAAATTACCATATGAATCTATTATAAGAGCCACCTATGGATTGCCTACCAAAGATGGCAATACCTAGATCTATCCTCGCTTTTATGCCTAGCTAGGGGCGTTAAACGATAGCGCTTGTTTGGAGGCAACCCAATTTTATTATAGTTTATTACTTTTTGGTTCTGTTTAGGAATAAATAATCCATCTAGCTTCTGTTTATGTCGGATTACGGGTTCCGGCAGACCCTTAAGGTTCGAACTCTGGGGTGCGCGTGGAGATCGTGCCCTCTACCTCTCCGTCTCGTAAGGATCTAACTACTGCAAGAACAACATAAGAGACACAAGGTTTATACTAGTTCGGGCCACCATTGTGGTGTAATACCCTACTCTAGTTTGTGGTGGGTGGATTGCCTCTTGGGCTGATGAGGAAGAACAGTACAAGGGGGAACGGCCTCGCGAGGGACTGTTCTTGGCTAAGGGATGAACTGCTAGGGGGAGTTCGATCGCCCTTCTCTCTCTCTCTAGATGCTGGATTCGATCCCCCTCTCTGGGGTGGCTAGTCCTATTTATAGGCAAAGGCCCTGGGCCTCTTCCCAAATATTGAGCGGGAAGGGCGCCAACAATTGGCCAATTTGAAGGGGAGCATCTGGTACACTTATCCTGACTAAAGTTGGTCTTCGCCTGCCAAAGGCCCTATGGTGACGCCGTCCTGGGCTCCATGGTGACCTCCTTCCCACCGTTGAACTGGTCTTGGTCTCGTTGCACCGAAATGGGTGCCTTTGCTTGATCCCCTCGCCTGCGCTTGCCCCCTTTGCACCAAAGAGGAAAGGGGGACGCTGCGCGGGCTGGCGCCCGCCTGGCACCCTTGGTCGTCATGGCTTGCGTCATGGGCACCTCGTGAGGTACCCGCCTTGATCTCTCCGCCTCCTCGCGAGCTAGCCTAAGGAGGCCGTGCTTGAGGAAGTGCCGTGTCGTCTGCCTCGCGAGGCTTGGCCCCTAGCGAGGGTCTTGAGCCTTGTGTTGATGTAGATGGGCCACGCTGGGCCTCCATTCGAGCCACGCCGTAGGCCGCAGGCAGGCAAGTCTGGGGACCCCCGTTCCCAGAACGCCGACAGTTTAGATGTGATTTTGTTTTTTAATTAGTGCTTGTGCCAAGTAGAACCTTTGGGAAGACTTGGGGAAAGTCTTTGCGATCTTGCTGTGAAAAACAGAAACTTTAACGCTCACGAGATTAGCTACAACTTTTTATTGGAGAGTGATATTTAGTTGATTCTTTTTGCAGATTATTAATACATAAATTCCTCACGTCGAGAAATTTATTTTTGAATTTTTGGAGTTCCAGAAGTTTGCGTTAGTTACAGATTACTACAGACTGTTCTGTTTTTGACAGATTCTGTTTTTCGCGTGTTGTTTGCTTATTTTAATGAATCTATGGCTAGTAACGGAGTTTATTATCGGTGTACAAAAAGCGGGTGCACTTTTGTACCCCTTTACCTATGCACGGACAGTCGGAGCCGCGCCCACGGTCACACCAAGCAGAACAGGGGAGGTGAGCCAAGGTAAGACCGAAGCCCAAGATGATCAGAGCAATGCCAAGGCCAAGACCACAAAGAGGAGAGGACGAATCAGGTTCCCCCGGCAAGACCCTTGCCGGGGCAGCCTCCGCAGCCCCGGCAAGCATGGCGGTTGATTGGACGTGGGCGGCACTGTTTACCCACGCTCCCTTATTCTGCGCCGCGCTAGGTTGCCCCACAGTTGTACACAGCCGCCCTTTTCCCAGTTGCTTGACCGTCTCCTGCTCTTCCTCCCTCCGAAGTCTGACCCTTGCTTCCAATCCCATCTCGCATCTCCTCTCTTCCACCCGCCGCCATGGCTCCAAAGAAAGGGAAGGGGAAGAAGCCTGCGGCTCCACCTCGCCCGTTGCCGCCTGTGGCGCCTGCTGTCGGCCGCTCAATCATACTCAACCTGGAATGCCTGGGCAAGCTCAGTCTGGCTCTGGCCACCGCCTTCAACGAGTGTGGGAGGACGACGGCGTGGACTACGTGTCACCTCCCCACTGATAGGATAATCACCGAGGTCCATTACTTCGCCGACGCCTTGTGGGCGGGTTTGGTGCCTCCCTTCTCCGATTTCTTCAACGCCATCCTCGATCATTATCAGATCCATATGATGCATCAGGGTCCTGAGTCCATTGCTCTCCTTTCAGTCTTCGCTTTTGTTTGTGAGGCGATGGTGGGCATCCCTCCTTCTGTTGCCCTGCTGCGCCACTTCTTCTCCTTGCATCTTGCCGACCCCACGCAATGCTCGGCATGCGTGAGCTTCGTAGCTTCGCCCGAGACCGCAGCCTCTGGTATCGACTTCAACCTCCCCCTGCCTTTGGCCGGGTTCCGCGAGCGGTGGTTGTACATTGATGTCGGGGTACCCAGCCCCCGGCTAGTGAAGCCGACATCGCCTGTTGTGCCTAATTCGGGCTGGGGCCAGGAGACGCTCGTAAGTCCCCGGCTCGCCTTCGTCTGGCACCGCTTCATGTCCCTGAAGAAGCTTGGCGTAACGGCGCTCAAAGTGGTGAAGGAGTTCCTATTGCGCCGCATTGCCCCTCTCCAACGCCATTCTCGTCGAATGTGGGCCTTCAGCGGGCATGGTGACCGCATGAGGCTTCAGGAAGAAGACCTGACGCCCGAGGTGCTGAGGAAGGTGCTCTTGGTCCTGACAGGCGATCCCAACCCCGGGGGTGTCCGGCAGGGGGGAGCCTTGTTGTACCTCTGCCAAAGCAGGGATGACTTCGTGAGGCAGATGCCCCCTTCGACGAGTGGGGGCTACGCCCTGTCGGCCTCCAGGGGCCTCGCGAGAACCCTGTGGTGGTGATTCCCCTTCCGATCGGCCTGGGTGAATCCTCCTCGAGTGGTGGCGCAGGGAGGCAGGAGATAGCGGGGGTCGAGGGAGCCGCGGACGATGTGACCGCACCTGGCGATGCTCTTGATGGGGCAGCTTGCGAGGTCCGTGCTGCCGAGGCCACGGGTGAGGCGCTGCTGTCGGTGTTCTCGGAACGGGGGTCCCCAGACTTGCCTGCCTGCGGCCTGCAGCGTGGCTCGAATGGGGGCCCAACGTGTCCCATCTTCTTCAACACAAGGCTCAAGACCCTCGGAGGGGCCAAGCCTCGCGAGGGGGACGACACAGCGCTTCCTCCAGCAAGACCTCCTTAGGTTGGCTCGCGAGGGGGCGGAGAGATCAAGGTGGGGTACCTCACGAGGTGCCCATGACGCAAGCCATGACGACCAGAGGTGCCAGGCGGGCGCCAGCCCGCGTAGTGTCCTCCCTTTCCTCTTTGGTGCAAAGGGGGCAAGCGCAGGCGAGAGGATCAAGCAAAGGCACCCATTTCGGTGCAACGAGACCAAGACCAACTCCACGACAAGGAGGAAGTCACTGTGGAGCCCAAGCCGACGTCATCACCAGAACCTTTGGCAGGGGAAGACCGACTTTAGTCAGGATAAGTGTACCCGATGTTCCCCTTCAAATCGACCAATTGTTGGCGCCCTTCCTGCTCAAATATTTGGGAAGAGGCCCAGGGCCTTTGCCTATAAATAGGACTAGCCACCCCCAGCGTAGACACACACACAGAGATAGAGAGAGAGAAGGGCGATCGAACCCCCCTTAGCAGTTCATCCCCTAGCTGAGAACAGACCCTCGCGAGGTCGTTCTTCCTTGTATTGTTCTTCCTCATCAGCCCCAAGAGGCAATCCACCCACCACAAACTAGAGTAGGGTATTACACCACAACGGTGGCCCGAACTAGTATAAACCCTGTGTCTCTTGTGTTGTTCTTGCAGTAGTTTAGATCCCAGCAAGATGGAGAGGTAGAGGGCACGATCCCCGCGCGCACCCCAGAGTTTTAACCTCAGGGGTCTGCCGGAATCCGTGATCCGACATTTGGCACGCCAGGTAGGGGTGCGCCGGGATCCGTCTTCCATCGCTCCGCTCTCCTCCGACCATCGCATCCATGTGCGGCGCGCGTCGAGCTCGCGTCGTGCCAGCGGCCCTCGCTGGCGGACGTCCTCGCCATTCCCCGCCGCTCGCCTTCAACACCGCCACCGGCCCGGCGGAAGGCGAGCGACAAGCACCACCCCGGCGCCTGCCTATGCGACCGGGCTGCCGCAGAGCAACGTCGACGCCCCCGGTCGTCGCGGCCCTCCTGGGCGGCTCGCAGGCACCACCAACGAGCCGCCACGTCAAGCCGTTTGCCCGCCAGATCGGCGTTGTTTCCGCACGGTAGGGGGCTCCCACGGACCGGGCGGCGCGCGAGGTTGGCCTGACCTTCAGCTCGGGAGACCACCCAGCTAACTTGGCTGGCTCGGGCGCGCTCCCCCTGTTGTGCACCCCCACAATCTGCCAGGTGGCCATCACCAGGACCCTCGTCGATGGCGGCGCTGGCCTGAGCAAACTTTCGGTCGAGACCTTCAACCTCCTCCGCATACCCCGGGAGCGGCTGCAGCCCAGCCAATCCTTCTCGGGTGTCGGGGCGGGTCGTCCGACCCCTTGGGACAGATCCGGCTCCCGGTGACCTTCGGCACCTACGGCAACTTCCGCACAGAGATGGTCGATTTCGACATCGCCCCCATCGGTCTCCCTTACAACGCCATCCTCGGCTACGCGGCACTGGCTCGGTTCATGGCCGCCACGCACCTGGCATACAACCTCATGAAGATGCCCGGGAGCAACGGTACTCTTACCGTGCATGGAGACACCGTGGACGCCCTGCTAGTACTCAAGCTCGCCTTCAAGACGGCGGCATCGGTGCAGCCCGCCAACGCGGGGACTCCCGAGCCCAAGGGGGCTGCGCCTACCAAGAAGAAGCAGTTGTTCACCCAGGACAAGGCAGAAACCAAGCAGATACCCGTCGACGAGGACGGGTCCTCCAGCGCCACTTTCACCATTGGCGCCAACCTGGGGCCTGAGTAGGAGGGGGCCCTGATCAAGTTCCTGCGTGCAAACAAGAAAGTGTTTGCTTGGGAGCCCGATCAATTGGTAGGGATCCCCAGGGACGTCATCGAACACCACCTCAACGTATGCCCAAATGTGCGCCCCGTGAAGCAGAAGGCCAGGCGGCAGTCCGCAGAGAAGCAGGCCTTCATCGTCCAAGAAACCCGCAAGTTAGAAGCCGTTGGAGTTATTCGCGAGGTCCGGTACCCAGATTGGTTAGCCAACCCAGTCGTTGTACCCAAGAAAGGGGGGAAGGAACGCATGTGTGTCGACTTCACCAACCTCAACAAAGCATGCCTGCAAGATCCGTTTTCGCTCCCTCGCATTGCCCAGATCGTCGATTCCACCGCCGAATGCGACCTGCTGTGCTTTTTGGATGCCTTCTCAGGATATCACCAGAAGACCGCCTTCTTGACCCCGTGCGGGGTATACTGCTACACATTCATGCCGTTTGGACTACGCAATGCAGGAGCAACCTTTCAGCGGCTGATGCACATCACCTTGGGTCCGCAGCTCGGGAAGAATGTTGAAGCATACGTCGATGACATCATGGTGAAATCTCGAGAGGCCAGGACCCTCATACAAGACCTGGAGGAGACCTTCGCGAGCCTCGACGCAGTGAACCTGCGGCTCAACCCGTAGAAATGCGTGTTTGGCGTTCCCTCGGGCAAGCTTTTGGGATTCCTCGTGTCTCACCGAGGCATCGAGGCCAACCCCGAGAAGGTCAAGGCGGTCGAGGACATGAGCCTGCCAAAGACCCTCAGAGAAATGCAGAAGCTCACTGGGCGTGTGACCGCGCTACGGCTCTTCATCTCCAAGTTGGGGGAACGAGCGTTGCCTTTCTTTCAGCTTATGAAGAGAAAGGGGCCCTTTGAATGGACTGAAGAGGCAGATAAGGCGTTTCAAGATCTCAAGAGGTACCTAACCAGTCCCCCAGTCATGGTGGCTCCGCGCCCTCAGGAGCCTCTGCTGCTTTACCTCGCCGCCACTCCCTACGCTACCAGCGCAGCACTGGTGGCGGTTAGGGAGGAGCGCCAGTCCAAGGCCACAGCGGCGGCCCGAGGTCGGACAAGACAGGAACAGGGGAAGCCCGAGGAAGCTGAAGCTGCAGATGAAGAGAGTCAGACGCCGAGTGACGCACGAGAGACAGAAGAGGCAGCATGCCCGGATGGTCCACCTCCCGAGGTCACAACATCTCGCGATGTGCCCGCACCTCCCGAGGGCTCCACGACCCAAGCTGCCCACAACCTTGTTGAGCACCCGGTCTACTTCGTTAGAACGGTGCTGCGGGACGCGAGGGCCCGATATCCGATGCCCCAGAAGCTCCTCCTCGCGCTGCTGGTGGCCTCGCGCAAGCTGCGGCATTACTTTCAAGCTCACCCGATCAAGGTCGTCTCATCGTACCCCCTGGTGAGGGAACTCAGGAGCCCTAGCTCGGCCGGAAGGGTCGCTGAGTGGAACATAGAGTTGCAAGCATTCCAGCCCGAGTTCAGCACAACTAGGGTCATCCAAGCAGCCGCATTGGCGGATTTCGTGGCGGAATGGACAGAGGCGCCGGGCCTCAAGGATGACGAGGATCGCTCCCTCTCCCCAGGGAGCGAGGCGCCAGAAGGCTGGGTCATATACTTCGACGGGGCATTCTCCAGGCACGGCGCAGGGGCTGGTGCTGTACTGATATCACCCACTCAGGATAAGCTTTGTTACACAGTACAACTCTGTTTCCAGCAAGGAGAAAAGGTCTCTAACAACATAGCAGAATATGAGGGGCTGATAGCGGGGTTGAAGGCCGCAGCAGCCCTGGGAGTGAAGCGCCTCACCGTCAAGGGCGACTCGCAGCTCCTAGTCAACTTCTCCAACAAGGTGTACGAGCCGAAGGACGAGCATATGGAGGCCTACCTAGCGGAGGTCCGCAGGATGGAAAAGCAGTTCTGGGGGCTGGAGCTAAAGCACGTGCCCCGTGGCACCAACCAGGAAGCTGACGACATAGCTGGACGGGCGTCCAGACGGCTGCCGCAGAAGCCCGACGTCTTCAAAGAGCGGCTCTTCATGCCTTCAGCGCAGCCAACGCTATCAAGCATAGCTCAGCCTCGTGAGGAGCTCCCTCAGCCGCCAGCCTCGGGAGCCCCGGCCTGCGGGCCGACCTTAGGAGCACGTTTGCTCCCGACGATGGAACCTCAGGAGGAACGCTGGATCACTGAGCTCCGGATTTACCTGATACATGGGACCCTGCCAGAGAAGGAGGAGGAAGCAGAACGTGTAGTGCGGCAGGCCACGGCATATTGCATCAGAGACGGAGAGCTCTACAGGAAGCGACCCAACGACGTATCTCTGCGCTGCATTTCCAGGGAGCAAGGAAGGGAACTACTGGGGGACATACACGGCGGAGACTGCGGACACCACTCGTCATCACGAACCCTCGTCGGCAAAGCCTTCTGTTGTGGGTTCTATTGGCCCACCGCGCTCAACGACGCGGTCGAGTTGGTGAAGGCTTGTGAGGCCTGCCAGTTCCATTCCAAGCAGATTCATCAGCCGGCGGGAAGCCTGTAGACTATACCCCTCTCGTGGCCATTTGCAGTTTGGGGGCCGGATATTCTTGGCCCGTTCCCTCGGGCGCCAGGGGGCTACCGTTACCTCTACATCGCCATTGACAAGTTCACCAAGTGGGCAGAGGTGGAGGCTGTCCGTACCATCCCCGTAGGCTCCGCGGTCAAGTTCATCAGGGGCATCGTGAGCCGGTTCGGGGTGCCGAACCGCATCATCACACACAACGGTTCGTAGTTCACCAGTAACCTCTTCAAAACATACTGTGCTAACCTTGGAACGCAGATATGCTACGCTTCGGTGGCACACCCGCGAAGTAATGGGCAAGCCGAACGAGCCAACGCGGAGGTCCTGAGAGGCCTCAAGACCAGAACGTTCAAGAAGAAGCTGGAGGCCTGCGGCAGGGGTTGGTACGACGAGCTCCAATCCGTGTTGTGGTCCATCCGCACGACTGCGACCAAGCCAACCGGGGAGACTCCGTTCTTCTTGGTCTACGGAGCTGAAGCAGTCCTTCCTCACGAGGTCAGGCGTCGCTCCGCGCGGGTCCTGGCGTTCGACGAGGCACAGCAGGATGCCATGCGGGGCATGGACCTCGTGCTGGGGGAGGAACTCCGCCAGGAGGCCGCGCTGCGAGCGGCAAGGTACCAACAGGCGCTACAACGATACCACTGCCGCAACATCCGCCCCAGGATCCTCGAGGTAGGAGACCTCGTACTCAGGCGGGTCCTCTCCAGGGAAGGGCTACACAAGCTCTCTCCCATGTGGGAGGGCCCGTTCAAAGTTGTTCATGTTTCTAGGCCAGGGTCCGTGCGCTTGGAGACTCAAGAGGGAGAGCCGATCCAGAACGTGTGGAACATCCAGCACCTCAGGAGGTTTTACCCCTAAAAGGCCCTGAGCCAGTGAAGAAGGAGAACGCCTGTGAAGATCATCTCTTTTTGGAAAAGGCCCTCATCCTGTGAAGAAGGCGAACGCCTGTGAAGATCATCTCTTTTTGGAAAAGGCCCTGAGCCTGTGAAGAAGGTGAACGCCTGTGAAGATAATCTCTTTTTGGAAAAGGCCCTGAGCCTGTGAAGAAGGCGAACGCCTGTGAAGATCATCTCTTTTTGGAAAAGGCCTTGAGCCTGTGAAGAAGGCGAACGTCTGTGAAGATCATCTCTTTTTGGAAAAGGCCCTGAGCCTGTGAAGAAGGCGAACGCCTGTGAAGATCATCTCTTTTGGAAAAGGCCCTGAGCCTGTGAAGAAGGCGAACGCCTGTGAAGCTCGTTACCTCTAGAGAGAAAGGCCCGGAGCCTGTGAAGAAGGCCAATGCATGTGAAGCTCGCCGCCCCGTGACACTCTCACGTAATAATGAGTGGGGCTGTACACGCCCCGGAGTCTCAGGAGCGCCGGCCTCAGGCCCTGGGGCTCCCTCCCACGCCCAGTGGCAGCACTTAGCTCCGCGCTGGTGAGAAGACGTCGAAGACTAGACTAGGTGCCGGACGCGGCTTTTTCATCTGCTTTTCGCATTTGACGTGTTTTATTTGCATTCGAAGTCTTATCGAAGCTGTCGCCGTTGTTGATTTGTGGGTTGTCGATTTTCGCTCCTCGTCTGGATTTTCTCCTATAAAGGCCTCACGAGGGATGGGGCTCGAACGCCCTCGCGAGCGTTTTTGCTCTAGCCATTTAAAGGTCTCACGGCCCAGGCTCTCTACGGGAGCACCCCTCTGGTCCGTGCCCCTCGAGCACCGCGACATACACGCAGGGCTTGGGTCGGTCGCCCCCCGGCTAGGGCCGCAAACTACCTACGCAGGGTCAAATAATCGTGGAACGCGACAGCAAAATTAAGGTAACGGCCACAACGGCAGTAATTCCTAAACACGCCCCCACGGGGCTCCTCGCAGTTGTCTTATCTTACACAGGAAGCAAAAGGAAAAGGAAAGGGCGAGCCCGGCGCGGCCCGCCCTGCATCAGTCTCCGAAGTCGACACCAGATGCCTCTGGAGCTCAGGCGGACTCCCTCTTGCGCTTCACCGGAGCGCGATGGCGGGCGGCCGAACAGCCACCCCCAAGCAGGCGCGGAGGCGAGGGGGCTGGCTGCGGCCGTCGCTGGAAGAGCCGCCTGAAGGGGAGTAGGCGAAGCTCGGAGAGCCTCAAGCGCCGCCAGCAGAGCGAGCGCTGTCCCGTTCGTCGTCGTCCTCGGGGCAGCATCCCGCGCGGCGACTGTCTTCCCCAAACACCCTCACGTAGAGGGTGCTGTCGCCGTCGAACTTGAAGTGCAGGGTGCACCGCTCGCCCAGGCCACGCTCGCGGGCAAACTTCTGCCAGCCGCGGGTCAGGGCCCCGTTCCCAGAAGGGGAAACCTCGAGCGAGACCCAAGAGGCCCTGCTGCAGCAGCCATCGGCCTGAAGCCAGAAGCCGCACCGGGCGCCGGCCGGCAGCTCGCTGATGAAGAAGCGAGGGAGCTGGAGCCAGGTGCCGGTCGGGTCCGTCGACCACACGACAAACTCCGGCAGCACCTCCGCCGAGCGAAAGCGCGGCCTCGGAGGCCGCGCAGCCATGGCCTGCCTTTCCATGGCGGCCGAGCGCTCGCCACCGCGCGGAGAACCACCCCTGTGTCCGCGGGGAGCCGCAGCGGGGACTACAGGATGCTTGCGGGGACGTCCCCGGCCGCGCTTGGCCGGAGGGGAGTCGGGCCCCGCCCGACTAGCCTTCCCCTTCTCCGCAGCTGAGAACCTCTTCGGGGCCATGTGCACGGCGGTGGCGAAGGAGAGGAGGAGGAAGAGAAGCGGGAAAGAATGGACTGGCGGAGCTTGTGCGACCTCGCACTTATAGCCGGAAGAGGCCAACCACCAAGCACCACGATCGCAGGTAATAATGACCCGTATCTATGCGTGCAGGGACTAGTCAAGTCACGCGGTTGCCGAGGCGTCGTGGGGAAGTGGAGACGCCCACGTCCTGTCAAACCGCCACGCGGTGCCCAAGGCCGCAGGCTGTTAGGGCCCGCGGCGCTTCGCCCTTGCCCTTTCGCCTCTCGGCACGACCAAGTCCATGCGCACCTTGGGCCCGGGGGCTACTGTCGGCGTTCTGGGAACGGGGGTCCCCAGACTTGCCTGCCTGCGGCCTGTGGCGTGGCTCGAATGGGGGCCCAACGTGGCCCATCTTCATCAACACAAGGCTCAAGACCCTCGCGAGGGGCCAAGCCTCGCGAGGAGGACGACACAGCGCTTCCTCCAGCACGACCCCCTTAGGTTGGCTCGCGAGGGGGCGGAGAGATCAAGGTGGGGTACCTCACGAGGTGCCCATGACGCAAGCCATGACGACCAGAGGTGCCAGGCGGGCGCCAGCCCGCGTAGTCCTCCCTTTCCTCTTTGGGGCAAAGGGGGCAAGCGCAGGCGAGAGGATCAAGCAAAGGCACCCATTTCGGTGCAATGAGACCAAGACCAACTCCACGACAAGGAGGAAGTCACTGTGGAGCCCAAGCCGGCGTCATCACCAGAACCTTTGGCAAGGGAAGACCGACTTTAGTCAGGATAAGTGTACCCGATGTTCCCCTTCAAATCGGCCAATTGTTGGTGCCCTTCCCGCTCAAAGAGGCCTAGGGCCTTTGCCTATAAATAGGACTAGCCACCCCTAGGGTAGACACACATAGAGAGATTGAGAAGGGCGATCAAACTCCCCTTAGCAGTTCATCCCCTAGCTGAGAACAGACCCTCGCGAGGTCGTTCTTCCTTGTATTGTTCTTCCTCATCAGCCCCAAGAGGCAATCCACCCATCACAAACTAGAGTAGGGTATTACACCACAACGGTGGCCCGAACTAGTATAAACCCTGTGTCTCTTGTGCTGTTCTTGCAGTAGTTTAGATCCCAGCGAGATGGAGAGGTAGAGAGCACGATCCCCGCCCGCACCCCAGAGTTCGAACCTCAGGGGTCTGCCGGAACCCGTGATCCAACAGCTGCCGCCTCCAATGCTTGAGGCCGAGGCTCCTGAGCCACCGGCCGTGATCTATGACGAGGCAACCGCCCGTGCGTATCAGACATGCGCCCTCGACGCAAGTGGCCTGGGCGCTCCGTCCTCTTCGCAGGCTGATTCCTGTGCGTCTCTCCTGGGCCGTTTCCGTGTGGACTTTGAGGCCCTCCGGAGAAAAAGGGAGGCCCTGGGCGATGACTTCCCTTGCCGCTTGCTAAAGCGCCGGAAGTACTTTGCTGTCGATGATTAAGCCTTCTCCTTTTCTGTTCCTTATCCTGCTTGCCGCATCCGCTGATCCTTGCTCTGCAGGCCTCTGCCTACTGAACTCGATGAAGCCGCCGAGTCGATGCCTTCCTTGACTCCGTATCCTCCGCCACCCCTGGGTGTCTCGAGCAGCACTGCCCTTGTGGTTTGGGCAGGTGACGGCGCGGACCGCCGTATAGCGCGCGGCGACTATCCCGTTCCCGCAATCTCCTTCTGCGGGCCTTCCCTCGACATATGCAGCCTGCCGTGGGCTTCCCGTCTGGTCGCGGGCTGCGACCGGCTGAGGCACCTCCGGGCCCTTCTCCCTGAGGTCAGGTTGGACTCAGGTCGGGCTTCTGATGCGGCGCGGCCGGCCGTCGTGAAGGCGCCAGCCCCCAGCCCCCTGCCCGGGGTCGGAGCGATGATCCGAAGTCCTCGACGCCCGCTTGGGGCGGATGATGGCGTGGCAGACGTGCTTGAGCGTGCTCGGGAGCGCCGTGCCCGTCGCCACGAATTCCTTCGGAGGGCGAGTGGCGCCATAGACCTGCTTGGGCAGGAGCTCGCTGAGGAAGACGCGCACCTGGAAGCCGAGGGCCTGCGCATGGCCGCAGAGCGGCGCGAGCTGGAGGCCGCCGCTGCCCTCGCGCGTCGTCAGCGCGACCTTGATGACGAAGAAGCGAAGGCGTCGCTAGGGGCTTCTCTGGCGGCTCGGTCTCAGGCCGTTGAGGAGGCCCGAGGAGCAGACCGACGGCGAGGAGTAGCAGAAGAACAGGCTCGGGAGCTCTTGGCCTGGTGTCGCTCGTTGGAGGAGCAAGCGGAGCTGCGCGAGGTAGCCCTTGCATCGATGGAGGTGGCTTCTGGCGACCCGGCTGAACTTCGGAAGCGCGAGGAAGCGTTGGTGCTGGAGGCCGCCGAACGCGCTCGCGATCGCGAGCAACTAGAGACGAGGGAGTGCCTAGTGACGCAGGCGGAAAACGATGTCGCCGCGCAAGAAACGCGTGTCCTGGAGGAGGTTTGCCGTCGGGTGGCGACAACGCGCCAAGGCCTCGAGCGTGAGTTCGTGGGGAAGCTGGGGATGATCCGAGTCGAAGCTGAGGGTAGAACCGCCGCCTTGAGGGCCCAACGGGATGAGGCGACACAATGAGCGGACGCCTCCCGGGTCGCCCTTGAAGCAGCGCAGAAGGAGCTGGCCACCTCCCAGGCCGAGGTGCTCCGCCTTCGCCAGCATGTGGAAGAGGCCGTGGCCGTCGAGCGTCAGAATGCCGACGAGATACGCCAGCGGCATGTCCTGGAGCATGAGCACGGCCCCATGCTCACCAAGCTCAGGGAGAGGGCTAACATTGCCCTGGGCAACATCTGTGAGGCTGCCGTGGGCGAGCCACACACGATTAACTACGCCGGCAACCTGCAGTTCTTCACCACCGTGGTGACACAGCTGGAGGCACGGTCGGTCAAAGCCAAGAGGTTGGTGGAGGAGAGGAGCCGCGCCCTGCTAGGGCGCACCTTTTCCCGTGTCTTCAGCCATCTTCGGAACATGGATCCCCACTTCGACTTCGACGCTGCAATCGCCCCAGTCCCCCAGGCCGTTCGAGGTGACCTGGCTGAATGGGTGGAGAGCAACGTAGATGCTCTCGTCCGGGCCTTCACTTCTGATGATGATGATGTGGTGGTGGTCACCGACGAAGGCGGTGTGGTGGAGGACCCCAATGCCGCTGATGGGGGCGCGGACAACGAAGGTGAGTTCAGCGATGCCAGCGACAGCTCGGGAGGCGCCTCCTTGGATGCATTGGGGGATTTGTCAGATTGATCATGTAATATCCCTATCTTTCTACCCTGCATAGATAGAACTCAGGCGTTTGGCCTGACGGTCGTGAGAGCGTTTTGGGAGGGGAAGCCCCTCATGTAAGAACTTGTACCCATTATATCAGTGGTAATTAAATCGCACGCGAGCCCAACGGTAGGCTGGTTTTACCCTTGTTCCTTGCTGGCTCCGGAGATGCCTGCTGGAGGGCGTCATGTCTCGGGTGCTGCTTAGTTGAACCCTCAGGATGTGGGGTTGTTGTTGACTGGAAACCCCACAGGCGTGGGCCTTCTTCACAGGCTCAGGGCCCTCTCCCGGGCGAGACGGCTTCACAGGCGTTTGCCTTCTTCACAGGCTCAGGGCCTTCTCCAAAAAGAGACGATCTTCACAGGCGTTCGCCTTATTCACAGGCTCAAGGCCTTCTCCAAAAAGAGATGATCTTCACAGGCATTCACCTTCTTCACAGGCTCCGGGCCTTCTCCCGAGCGGGACGGCTTCACAGGCATTCTCCTTCTTCACAGGCTCCGGGCCTTCTCCCGAGCGGGACGGCTTCACAGGCATTCGCCTTCTTCACAGGCTTCGGGCCTTCTCCCGAGCGGGACGGCTTCACAGGCATTCGCCTTCTTCACAGGCTCCAGGCCTTTCATGAGAAAACGATCTCCGCAAGCACCAAAGGTCACCTCGCGAGGGAGCGACAGCGGCAGTCTGGGCTGTGCTCGAGCTAGGCCTGGCCCGGCTCGCGAGGGGAGGTAGCTGTGGTGAGATGGTGTCCAGAACACAGGAAACGATTCAAACAAGACCAAGCACCCCTTCCCCGAACGCACGCAAAGCTCAAATTCGAATTCAACTTAAATCCAGCGGGGGAAAAAGGTTACAACCAAAGGAAGAAGGCAATGAAAGCAAACAAAAAGGCCGCGTCCGGCACCTAATCTAGTCTTCGACGTCTTCTCACCAGCGCAGAGCTAAGTGTTGTCCACTTGGCGTGGGAGGGAGCCCCAGGGCCTGAGGCCGGCACCCCTAAGACTCCGGGGAGTGCACAGCCCCACTCATTATTATGTGAGAGTGTCACGGGGCGGCGAGCTTCACAGGCACTGGGCCTTCTTCACAGGAACCAGCCTTGCTTCATATCACCAGACGAGGGCCCCGCCTTGCGCCACACTCTAGTGCCACCAACGACGACCGGAAACCAGGACGCCGCCGATGGGGTAGAGCGGTCGCCAGCGGTTCCCCCGACGACCACGGGTCCTCCGCCAGGGGCAGGCCCTTAGGCGCCTCCCCAGCGGAGGGCCTATCTTCTAAGAACGCCTTGCTCCGAACGCCACGGTGGTGATGTAGGATCTCTGCCCCTTTCCTGCAGCCCCCTGCGTCCTCCTCCCGAGGGGTAGGAGGCCGCAGGAGCGGGGCAGCTGCTTGTTGCGGCGACCTGCATCTCCTGTGATCCATGATTAGTGTATGCCTACTCTTGTGGAATTAACGGTACCCGATAGTCGTTGCCTCCAGTGTGACCGACAGAGCCGTCCTGGGGTTCCTGGAAGGGCTCGGCCTCTGGCGTCTCGTCCTCCCAACTGGGGCTGAAGAGTGAGCCCTGTTCGCCCCTGCGAGCGTGCCCTTGGTCCATCATGTGGGGCACGTATTCCTCTGGCGCCGCCACCCCGAATGCTGTGCTGTAGTGCTCCATGCGCCATGCAGCGTTGCTTGTCGTGCCCATCGCGGGATGGTAGCGCGGTTGGCCGCTGGCGCCGTGGGCCGCACTGAGCCCCTCTCCTTCGCGCGCCAGGGGCGGGGGTAGAGCCACCGCCAGTCTTGTGCCGGCGGATTCGCCGGTGCTGGGGTAGTCTTGAGGCCCGCGCGGCTGCGTGGGGCCCCCTTGTGTGCCGCCCTGAGCTTGAGGCGGAAGCTGGACGCAGAAGGGGTGAGCCCCCGAGGCGGCGAAGGCCAGGAGCTCGGCGACCCGCTCCAGCAGCACGTTGTGGCCGCCCTCCAATAGCCTGCACTGCAGCAGCTCCCGCGCTACTGTGAGCGCGGCCCTCGAGTTCGTCTGTTCCCGGCGGGTGTACGATGTCGTAGTTGCGGCGTGATTGGATGCCCTCGTTGCCGAGCGCGCCTGTCACGGTGTGAGGGTCGCAGAAGCTTGCCCGCGTCGCCCGCGGCCCGCAGCGCCCTGTGGACCGCGAGCTGCCTGTGGCGCAGGGTCGCCCGGAGCGGGAGGCTCCGCGCAGATGGGCCATGCCGCCCATGAGCCTTGCTTGCCCGCCTGGTCGCCGGACATGGTGATGACGACGCAACGGGAGACGGAGCGATGGGAAGGCAGATTCTGGCGCACCCCTACCTGGTGCGCCAAATGTCGGATTACGGGTTCCGGCAGACCCTTAAGGTTCGAACTCTGGGGTGCGCGCGGAGATCGTGCCCTCTACCTCTCCGTCTCGTAAGGATCTAACTACTGCAAGAACAACATAAGAGACACAAGGTTTATACTAGTTCGGGCCACCATTGTGGTGTAATACCCTACTCTAGTTTGTGGTGGGTGGATTGCCTCTTGGTCTGATGAGGAAGAACAGTACAAGGGGGAACGGCCTCGCGAGGGCCTGTTCTTAGCTAAGGGATGAACTGCTAGGGGGAGTTCGATCGCCCTTCTCTCTCTCTCTAGATGCTGGATTCGATCCCCCTCTCTGGGGGTGGCTAGTCCTATTTATAGGCAAAGGCCCTGGGCCTCTTCCCAAATATTGAGCGGGAAGGGCGCCAACAATTGGCCAATTTGAAGGGGAGCATCTGGTACACTTATCCTGACTAAAGTTGGTCTTCGCCTGCCAAAGGCCCTGTGGTGACGCCGTCCTGGGCTCCATGGTGACCTCCTTCCCACCGTTGGACTGGTCTTGGCCTCGTTGCACCGAAATGGGTGCCTTTGCTTGATCCCCTCGCCTGCGCTTGCCCCCTTTGCACCAAAGAGGAAAGGGGGACGCTGCGCGGGCTGGCGCCCGCCTGGCACCCTTGGTCGTCATGGTTTGCGTCATGGGCACCTCGTGAGGTACCCGCCTTGATCTCTCCGCCTCCTCGCGAGCTAGCCTAAGGAGGCCGTGCTTGAGGAAGCGCCGTGTCGTTCGCCTCGCGAGGCTTGGCCCCTCGCGAGGGTCTTGAGCCTTGTGTTGATGCAGATGGGCCACGCTGGGCCTCCATTCGAGCCACTCCACAGGCCGCAGGCAGGCAAGTCTGGGGACCCCCGTTCCCAGAACGCCGACAGTTTAGATGTGGTTTTGTGTTTTAATTAGTGCTTGTGCCAAGTAGAACCTTTGAGAAGACTTGGGGAAAGTCTTTGCGATCTTGCTGTGAGAAACAGAAACTTTAGCGCTCACGAGATTAGCTACAACTTTTTACTAGAGAGAGATATTTAGTTGATTCTTTTTGCAGATTATTAATACATAAATTCCTCACGTCCAGAAATTTATTTTTGAATTTTTGGAGTTCCAGAAGTTTGCGTTAGTTAGAGATTACTACAGACTGTTCTGTTTTTGACAGATTCTGTTTTTCGCGTGTTGTTTGCTTATTTTAATGAATCTATGGCTAGTAATGGAGTTTATTGTCGGTGTACAAAAAGAGGGTGCACTTTTGTACCCCTTTACCTATGCACGGGCAGTCGGAGCCGTGCCCACGGTCACACCAAGCAGAACAGGGGAGGTGAGCCAAGGCAAGACCGAAGCCCAAGATGATCAGAGCAACGCCAAGGCCAAGACCACAAAGAGGAGAGGGACGAATCAGGTTCCCCCGGAAAGACCCTTGCCAGGGCAGCCTCCGCAGCCCCGGCAAGACCCTTGCCGGGGCATCTCGCCCCACACCAACAGAGCAAGCGACCCTTGAGCCCACCGTCTCCAACATCACGTTGGGCCAGGGCTCGGGAGGCACCTCCGTGGTGGCATCCAGATCTTTGTGAAGAAAAGGAACACTCAAGGTCAGATGAGGATTAGAAGTCGACGACCCTCGGCAAGATCCTTGCCGAGGAAGGCCACCAGACCCCCGGCAAGGTCCTTGCCGGGGACGACAGCGCGCCACGGGAAGACCCTTGCCGGGCCACCCGACAAGACCCTTGTCGTGCCACCAGGCAAGGCCCTCACCAAGGACGCCAGCAGGGCCACCGCCAGGCCCGCGCCAACCAAGTTTCCACCACCGCTCAAATGCAGCTGCCAGCCCGACCAGCTGGGCGGGCACCTGCGTGGCAACATGCAGCTCCCAGCCAACTCATCGATCGCCTGCGTGGCGGCATGCAGATCTTCGTGAAGGCTCCACCACCGCGCCACCTCAGCTACCTACCTGCCTACATAGCACCGCATGCCTCACTGGCCAGGGCGCGTGTCGAAGCGAGGAGGAGCGGCGGCGGACGGGACGGGCCTCGCCCCCGTCCCCAATAAAGCAAGGGGACACCTAAGCTACGCATTAAATTCATCTTGTCCTGTAATACGAGCAATAAGCTCAGGGCACTGTGCGCCTTTCCACCTCATGCATGCCACTGTGGCAGCCCCTTTCGACTATAAAAGGAGGCCCATGGCATACTGAAGAGGGATTCGGCTCTTTCGAACCACGCACTGACCACAGCTAGTTCGAGAGCCCAAGAACTCTTTGAAATACATCCACCAAAGCAGGACTAGGGTTTTACGCATCCTCGCAGCCCGAACCTGGGTAAACGATCCTTGTGCTGGTTACTAATCCTGCTCTTCTTGCAACCCTGCGCCCCGGCAACCGTAGTAGGGATTCCTGTGATCCCATAGGTGTCGTTCCACACCGACATATATGAACCATAGAAAAGCTGGAATACAGTAGGTCTAACACCAATATAAATAAATAATGAGTTCATTATAGTACCTTGAAGTGGTGTTTTGTTTTCTTTCGCTAACGGAGCTCACGAGATTTTCTGTTAAGTTTTGTGTTGTGAGGTTTTCAAGTTTTGGGTAAAGATTTGATGGATTATGGAACAAGGATTGGCAAGAGCCTAAGCTTGGGGATGCCCAAGGCACCCCAAGGTGAAATTCAAGGACAACCAAAAGCTTAAGCTTGGGGTGCCCGGGAAGGCATCCCCTCTTTCGTGTTTGTCTATCGGTAACTTTACTTGGGGCTATATTTTTATTCACCACATGATATGTGTTTTGCTTGGAGCGTCTTATATGATTTGAGTCTTTGCTTTTTAGTTTACCACAATCATCCTTGCTGTAAACACCTTTTGAGAGAGACACGCATGATTCAGAATTTGTTAGAATACTCTATGTGCTTCACTTATATCTTTTAAGCCATATAGTTTTTGCTCTAATGCTTCACTTATATCTTTTAGAGCACGGTGGTGGTTTTATTTTATAGAAATTATTGATCTCTCATGCTTCACTTATATTATTTTGAGACTCTTAAACAGCATGGTAATTTTCTTTAATTGTGAAATTAATCCGAATGTGATAGGCATCCAAGATGAGCATAATAAAAACTTACATATTGAGTTCATTGAATATCATGAGAAGTTTGATACTTGATAAGTGTTTTGAGATATAAAGTTGGTAATATTAGAGTGTGCTAGTTGAGTACTTGTGAAATTGAGAAATACTTGTGTTAAGGTTGGCAAGTCCCGTAGCATGCACGTATGGTAAAAGTTGTGTGACAATTTTGACACATAAGGTGTTCTTTTATTGCTTTCCTTATGAGTGGTGGTCGGGGACGAGCGCTGGCCTTTTCCTACCAATCTATCCCTCCAGTGGCATGTGTAGTAGTACTTTGCTTCGAGGGCTAATAAACTTTTACAATAAGTATATGAGTTCTTTATGACTAATGTGAGTCCATGGATTATACGCACTCTCAATCTTCCACAATTTTCTAGCCTCTACGGTACCATGCATCGCCCTTTCTCGCCTTGAGAGTTGGTGCAAACTTCGCCGGTGCATCCAAACCCCGTGATATGATACGCTCTATCACACATAAACCTCCTTATATCTTCCACCATACCTACCTATCATGGCATTTCCATAGCCATTATGAGATATATTGCCATGCAAGTTTCCACCGTTCCGTTTATTATGACACGCTCCATCATTGTCATATTGCTTTGCATGATCATGTAGTTGACATTGTATTTGTGGCAAAGCCACCATTCATAATGTTTTTCATACATGTCACTCTTGATTCATTGCATATCCCGGTACACCGCCGGAGGCATTCACATAGAGTCATATTTTGTTGTAAGTATTGAGTTGTAATTCTTGAGTTGTAAGTAATAAAAGTGTGATGATCATCATTATTAGAGCATTGTCCCATGTGAGGAAAGGATGATGGAGACTATGATTCCCCCACAAGTCGGGATGAGATTCCGGACTAAATAAAAAAAGAGGCCAAAAAAAGAGAAGGCCCAAGAAAAAAAGGTAAAAATGAGAGAAAAAAAGAGAAGGGACAATGTTACTATCCTTTTTCCACACTTGTGCTTCAAAGTAGCACTATGATCTTCATGATAGAGATTCTCCTATGTTGTCACTTTCATATACTAGTGGGAATTTCTCATTATAGAACTTGGCTTGTATATTCCAATGATGGCCTTCCGCAAAATGCCCTAGGTCTTCGTGAGCAAGCAAGTTGGATGCACACACACTTAGTTTCTTTTGTTGAGTTTTCATACATTTATAGCTCTAGTGCATCCACTGCATGGCAATCCCTACACCTCTCACTGACATCAATTGATGGGCATCTCCATAGCCTATTGATTAGCCGCGTCAATGTGAGACTTTCTACCTTTTTGTCTTCTCACATAACCCCCATCATTATACTTTATTCCACCCATAGTGCTATATCCATGGCTTGCGCTCATGTATTGCGTAAGGGTTGAAAAGGCCGAAGCGCGTTAAAAAGTAAGAACCAGTTGCTCGGCTTGTCATCGGGGTTATGCATGATGAGAACGTTTTGTGTGACGAAATTGAAACATGGCCTAACTATATGATTTTGTAGGGATAAGCTTTCTTTGCTATGTTATTTTGATAAGACATAATTGCTTGGTTAGCACGTTTGAAGTATTATTGTTTTTATGTCAACATTAAAATTTTATCTTGAATCTTTTGGATCTAAATATTCATGCCACAATAAAAAGAGTTACATTGAAACTTATGCTCAGAAGCATTCCACATCAAAAATTCTGTTTTTATCATTTACCTACTCGAGGACGAGCAGGAATTAAGCTTGGGGATGCTTGATACGTCTCCAACATATCTATAATTTTTTATGGTTCCATGTTATTATATATTTTGTTTTGGATGTTTAATGGGCTTATTTATACACTTTTATGTTATTTTTGGGACTAACCTATTAACTGGAGGCCCAGCCCAAATTGTTGTTTTTTTTGCCTATTTTAGTGTTTCGCAGAAAAAGAATATCACACGGAGTCCAAACGGAATGAAACCTTCGGGAGCGTGATTTTTGGAACAAACGTGATCCAAAGGACTTGGAGTGGGCGTCAAGCAATCAACGAGGAGGCCACGAGGCAGGGGGCGCGCCTACCCCCCTGGGCGCGCCCTCCACCCTCGTGGGCCCCTCTTGGCTCCACCGACCTACTTCTTCGTCCTGTATATACCTACGTACCCCCAAACCATCGAAGAGCACCACGAAAACCTAATTCCACCGCTGCAACCTTCTATACCCATGAGATCCCATCTTGGGGCCTTTTCCAGCGCTCCGTCGGAGGGGGCATTGATCATGGAGGGCTTCTACATCAACACCATAGCCTCTCCGTTGATGTGTGAGTAGGTTAACTCAGACCTTTGGGTCCATAGTTATTAGCTAGATGGCTTCTTCTCTCTCTTTGGATCTCAATACAAAGTTCTCCTCGATTCTCCTGGAGATCTATTCGATGTAATCTTCTTTTGCGGTGTGTTTGTCGAGATCCAATGAATTGTGGGTTCATGATCCAGATTATCTATGAACAATATTTGAATCTTCTCTGAATTCGTTTATGTATGATTGGTTATCTTTGCAAGTCTCTTCGAATTATCAGTTTGGTTTGGCCCACTAGATTGATCTTTCTTGCAATGGGAGAAGTGCTTAGCTTTGGGTTCAATCTTGCGGTGCTCGATCCTAGTGACAGTAGGGGAAACGACATGTATTGTATTGTTGCCATCAAGGATAAAAAGTTGGGGGTTATATCATATTGCATGAGTTTATCCCTCTACATCATGTCATCTTGCTTAAAGCGTTACTCCGTTCTTATGAACTTAATACTCTAGATGCATGCTGGATAGCGATCGATGTGTGGAATAATAGTAGTAGATGCAGGCAGGAGTCGGTCTACTTGTCGCGGACGTGATGCCTATATACCTGATCATACCTAGATATTCTCATACTATGCTCAATTCTGTCAATTGCTCGACAGTAATTTGTTCACCCACCGTAATACTTATGCTATCTTGAGAGAAGCCACTAGTGAAACCTATGGCCCCAGGTCTATTTTCCATCATATAAATTTCCCGTCAACAAGTTATTTCTTTCGCCGTTTATGTTCCAATCTTTACTTTTAATCTTTATCATAAAAATACCAAAACTATTATCTTATCATCTCTATCAGATCTCACTTTTGCAAGTGGCCGTGAAGGGATTGACAACCCCATTATCGCGTTGGTTGCAAGGTTCTTATTTGTTTGTGTAGGTACAAGGGACTTGAGCGTGGCCTCCTACTGGATTGATACCTTGGTTCTCAAAAACTGAGGGAAATACTTACGCTACTTTGCTACATCACCCTTTCCTCTTCAAGGGAAAACCAACGCAGTGCTCAAGAGGTAGCACACCTCTGGGTCCAGGCATCTTCAACATAAGATACATGTAACATGGGCGGGCCATGAAAACAGCATATGCGGGTCTGCCCAGAATAGCATGATAGGCAGTAGGAAAATCCACTACTTCAAATGTCAACTTTTCCTTGCTGTAATTTTTGGAATCACCGAAAACCACATCAAGAGTGATCTGACCGAGTGAATCTGCTTTCTTCCCTGGGATGACTCCGTGGAATCGCCTGTTGATCTCACTGAACTTGCACATCGGAATGCCCATCCCTCGGAGGGTCTGAGCATACAGAATGTTCAATCAACTGCCACCATCCATGAGAAGCTTGGTCAGTCAGGTGCCCCCAATGACTGGGCCGACCACCAACACTTGCCGCCCGCGGGTAGCAACGTGCGCTGGGTGATTGGATTGGTCGAATGTAATGGGAGTTTTTCACCACTTCAAATACGTCGTAGTTGCCGGAGCAACCATGTTCACTTCTCTGTTGATAACTTTTAGTCGACGTTTGCTCTCGATGTCAGCAAAAATTACCAAAGTAGCATCGACATTGGGGTAACCATCATCCTCTTCCTTCTCTTCTTCCTTATCAGAGACCTTCTCTGGGGGCGGGCCCTCTCGGAACTGCTGAATCAGGAGTCGACACTGTCGAGTGGTGTGCTTGGGTAAAATCAGGGTTACCCTCCTCGCCATTCTTCGTGTGTATGTGACACGGTAAATCCAGGACGTCGTTGCCTGACTGATCTTTCACCATTTTGGGCACCCACGGCCCCTTAGGTTTTCCCTTGAACTTCCCTTGGTTTAGAACTGTAGCCTCTGCGGGACCTGCAGCTTCCGCCTTGCGCTTCTGTTTTCGACTGGTGTTTCCACCTCCAGTGTCCTCGTCGACTGGCTTCCCTTTACCATTACGGAGTCGGTCTTCTTCCTCACCGTTTGCATACCGAGTGGCAATTTCCACCATTCGACCCAGAGACCTGTCTCCGGAGTGACCAAACTTCAGGATGAGCTCTCTGTATCGAACGCCCTCTTTGAAAGCACAGACTGCATGGTGCTCTGACATATTTTCTACGATGTGATGAAGGGTAGACCATCTACGTATGCAATCCCTTAAAGTTTCATTCGGCTTCAAAACGATGTGTTGCAGATCGGTCAGCCCAACAAGTCACTTGCAGGTACCCTCGAATGTTTTGATGAATACTTGGGCCAAATCTTCCCAGCAAAAAATACTCCCTGGGGCCAACTAAGTCAACCAAGCTCTGGCCAAACCTTCAAGCATCAGGAGGAGGTGCTTGATAGCTATGTTGTCGTTGCCTCCACCAATCTGAGTAGCCACTCGGTAATCCTCTAACCAAGTATCTGGCTTCGACTCACCGGTGAACTTGCTGACTCCGGCGTCCAATCTGAAATTGGGAGGGATCTCAGCGGCCCGGATGGCTCTGCTGAAACACTCGGGTCCCAAAACAAATGCCCTGTTGCCGACTGGGCGATCTCTTTCCTGACCTTCCCTGTGTGCTCTGCCTCTGTCAACCAAGCCCTGGACTAGAACTAGTCTTGCATTGAATCCAGGCTCTTTGGGATCAATCTGGGCTCTCCGCTCGTCGCCGTAAGGGCGTCTTTCATCATACCGTCGAGGTGCGTATGACCCGCCTCTCGGAGGAGGCGTAGGCACTCGACGGTTGTCCTCGTGAGGATCAAACTGCCCGTGACCCCGACCAAGGTACTGGTCTTGATGGTAACCACGATCTTCACGTCGCAGAGGCGATCTCGGGGTGTGTGCTGATTGGACTGTATCTGCAACCACAGATCTCCTATGGATCCTGTTGCGCGACTGGGAAACGGTTGAATTCTGCTCACCTGCTGCTCGGAGCAGTGCTTGATCTGCAGCAAACCTCTACCAGCCTCTGAACGAGACGGCTGAATTGACTCTGCTATTCGTGCTGCTACTGCAAGATTTTGAACTGGAGTCCGGTATACCTGAGTTTCAATCAGAAACAGTTGTCGTTGCCGTCAACTGGATCCAGGGATGTGCTGACGGGCGCGTTCGTCGAGTGAGTGTTGGAGATTTTCCAGATGCGCACGCTCGGCTAAGGTAGCCAGGCGCGCAGCATCCAAAGCCTGAGCCTCAGAGATCTCCCCAATGATGGGGGTATGGAGCGCCTCCATGTTGCGACGATGCAGCTCTTCCCTTTGCTCCGAAGTGAGGGCTTGGGGATGATATTCGTCGTGACCATGCGACGGGCCGCCGCCGCGACGTAACCTAGGCGGGCTGCGAGGTGAGTCGACCATGAGGACTTCCGCCGCAGGTTCGCTGCTTCCGCACTCGGAAAGAGTGTCCGCGAAACCAGTCGAATGGTCCGTAGAGAGATTCGTCAGGCTCGATGGCTACAACTTGAGGGGTGGCCGACTGGCGAGCCACCGCATGCTTCACCCACTGCTGGAGTCGCGATCAACCGGATCGCTTGCTGCCGCATACAGCAGGGAGAGTGGATGTCGCGGGAATCAACCGGTACTGGGTCGACGGCTGCCGCAGGCACTTGAAACGTCCCCAACGTATCTATAATTTTTGATTGCTCCATGCTATATTATCTACTGTTTTGGACAATACTGGGCTTTATTATCCACTTTTATATCATTTTTGGGACTAACCTATTAACCGGAGGCCCAGCCCAGAATTGCTGTTTTTTTGCCTATTTCAGTGTTTCGAAGAAAAGGAATATCAAACGGAGTCGAAACAGAATGAAATCAACTGGAGAAGTTATTTTGGAAGGAAAGCTACCGAAAAAGCTTGCAGTGCACGTTAAGAAAGGAACGAGGGAACCACGAGGGTGGAGGGCGCGCCCACCCCCTAGGGCACGGCCCCCTGCCTCGTGGGCCCCTCGTGGCTCCCCTGACGTACTTCTTCCGCCTATATAACTCCATATACCCTAAAACATCCAGAGACGAGAATAGATTTGGAGTTCCGCCGCCGCAAGCCTCTGTAGCCACCAAAACCCAATCAGGACCCTGCTCCGGCACCCTGCTAGAGGGGGGAACCCTCACCGGTGGCCATCTTCATCATCCTGGCGCTCTCCATGACGAGGAGGGAGTAGTTCACCCTTGGGGCTGAGGGTATGTACCAGTAGCTATGTGTTTGATCTCTCTCTCTCATGTTCTTGATTTGGCACGATCTTGATGTATCGTGAGCTTTGCTATTATAGCTGGATTTTATGTTGCTTCTCCCCCTATTCTCTCTTGTAATGGATTGAGTTTTCCCTTTGAAGTAATCTTATCAGATTGAGTCTTTAATGACTTGAGAACACTTGATGTATGTCTTGCCGTGCGTATCTGTGGTGACAATGGGATATCACGTGATTCACTTGATGTATGTCTTGGTGATCAACTTGCGGGTTTAGCCCATGAACCTATGCATAGGGGTTTGCACACGTTTTCGTCTTGATTCTCCGGTAGAAACTTTGGGGCACTATTTGAAGTACTTTGTGTTGGATTGAATAGATGAATCTGAGATTGTGTGATGCATATCGTATAATCATACCCACTGATACTTCAGGTGACATTGGAGTATCTAGGTGACATTAGGGTTTTGGTTGATTTGTGTCTTAAGGTGTTATTCTAGTACGAACTCTAGGGTTGTTTGTGACACTTATAGGAATAGCCCAATGGATTGATTGGAAAGAATAACTTTGAGGTGGTTTCGTACCCTACCATAATCTCTTCGTTTGTTCTCCACTATTAGTGTCTTTGGAGTGACTCTTTGTTGCATGTGGTGGGATAGTTATATGATCCAATTATGTTATTATTGTTGAGAGAACTTGCACTAGTGAAAGTATGAACCCTAGGCCTTGTTTCCTATCATTGCAATACCGTTCGTGCTCACTTTTATTATTAGTTACCTTGTTGTTTTTATATTTTCAGATTACAAAAACCTATATCTACCATCCATATTGCACTTGTATCACCATCTCTTCGCTGAACTAGTGCACCTATACAATTTACCATTGTATTGGGTGTGTTGGGTACACAAGAGACTCTTTGTTATTTGGTTGCAGGGTTGTTTGAGAGAGACCATCTTCATCCTACGCCTCCTATGGATTGATAAACCTTAGGTCATCCACTTGAGGGAAATTTGCTACTGTCCTACAAACCTCTGCACTTGGAGGCCCAACAACGTCTACAAGAAGAAGGTTGTGTAGTAGACATCAGCACTCGCGCGGAAATGCGCCGCCCCGCGGATGGGAAGGCCCTCGACGTTGAGGGGTCCTTCTTGGAGCCAGGCAGAGTCGTTAGTGATGAAGACGAGTGCGCCAAGATGGATCTCGTGGCCCAAAGCCAAACCACCGCTGGAAACCATGTTGATGGAGATCGGAAAATTTTCAACCTTACCGAAAGTCACTAAGACGCTTTGGCCCCACGGTGGGCGCCACCAGTCGTGGGAGTGAGTCTGATAGTAAGAGTAGGGGGTACATAGGAGAAGGCAAGGCCTTAGCTACGGTGAAGTTGTAGCTGCAAGTTTACGAGTTCAGGCCCCTCTCGGAAGAGGTAACAACCCTACGTCTCAGTGCCTCGAAGGCTTGTCGACTGGAGTATGCATGTGAGTTACACGGGGTGCGAACCCTTGTGCCAGAGGAGGGGTGGCTTATATAGAGTGCGCCTGACCCCACCAGCCCTCAGTTACACATGGTTCAATGTGAGTTAAGGCAGGGCCTTTACTGGTAACGCCTACTATTGGGGATATTACTACTGGGCGTAAACCGGCCTACCTGGGCTGGGTCAACTTCATCAGTAGTTCAAAGGGGTTAAAGCCCAAAGAGGCAGATGAGGGCCCAAGGCCTGTAGTCGGTTTAAGACCTGTAGCCGTAAACCGGCTTTATATGTAAACTTGTATTGTAAGTTAGGAATAAGGAGAGACCAACCTGGATACGAGTATGAACCGGTGATTGGGACTCTGTGAACCGACGGGCGTCACCCGTGTATATAAGGGGACGACCCGACGGCGGTTCAAGGACAGACAACAACAACTCGAGACTTAGGCGAAGCTTGTTTGCTCCCTAGTCATCGAAACTCTATCAATTCTATCACAACTAGACGTAGGCTTTTACCTTCATCGAAGGGGCCGAACTAGTATAAAAACTCTCTGCGTCCTTGTGTCCGCTTTAACCCCTTCAAGCTAACCCGTAGCGATGGCTCCACGACTAAGTCCTTTCACTAGGACATCTGCCGTGACAAAACCACGACCGTTGGCGCCCACCGTGGGCGCTCGCACGATGGTTTCAAGTTCTTGGAGGGCCGCTTTGAAGGACTCGAGGGCTATGTTGTGGGCCGGATGACTAAGAGTCGTCGCGGCAAGCTCTACATCGACGATGCAGGCTGGGGCCCCGAGGCCGGCTCAATTGAGTACGGGTACCGGGTCCCCTTTGGTGGCATACACGTCTTCATTGGCAAGATCTGTGAACCGGGCCCTAAGCCGGACATCTGCACCGACCTCGTCGAGACGGCTCAGCGTGCGCGATCCGCCTAGATTAAACCGGCCGTGAAGCGTGCCTTCGTGGGAGTCATCCATGGAGGAAGTTATGAGGACGGATCAGAATCTGGTGGCGAGACCGTCGTTTACTCCGGCAATGAGTCATCCACTGGAGAAACCGAATCTCTGTATCAACTGCAAGATGGCCGGATTGGGGGCTGTTCCGATGGCGACAGTATTTCGGACCCCTCTGATCTGCCCCACCGAGTTGGAATATTCATGGCCGGTACACAGGCTGCGCTTCACTCTTCGACCGCTGCGGCAATAATCTCCGATTCAGTAGCGGCGACAGCTACCGGGGCAGGAGGCTCCGTGCGCCCACCGGCTCAAGTTTTATCGGATCTGTTCGATGCGTTGGCAGCGCTCATGGCAGAGGCTAACCCGGCGGATCAGGACACTCACAACACGGAGATTGCGAAGGTGAGGGAGCAAATCACTCAGGCTAAAGCGGACCTAGCAACTGAAGATGCCAGGATGACCGCAGAGCGGGCCGCTTTAGATGCACAAGCCTACAGGCTCATGTTGGACCAGAACGCATCGCAGGAAGTCATCAGGAGGAAGTACCGATCTCGTCTGCCTTCGGTCTTTGAAGCAAGAGACCTCTTCAACACCCCTGGAGCAGGAGCCAGTAATCCGCCAGTGGTAAACCGGGCGGAGGCACCTGGGACGGGCGCGCCGGTCCAGCCCCGTTTAATAGATCTGCCCCGTCATAATGCTGGTGTACCTCAGGCTATGCCAACACCTCCGGGTCACTACTCCAACCCGATGGACAACCTTGTTGCGGCTGCTGCACGGCTGGAGGCCATTCCAATTGAAGGTGATTCGCCGCAGGCGGTACAGACGCGCCGGGTCAAGGAGCTTCTTAGGACAGCTTTGGTCCAACAGGAAGCATATTCGTACAGCCGCGATCAGATCCACTCAACCCCTCGCCCAAGCCGGAGCTATAGCAGGCACATGGATGAACCGGCCGTGTCAAGTAATGCACGGCGAGGAGCGCCCCGTGGTAACAACCCGGCAGGTGGTGTCGAGAACGCTCAGGAGGTGGTGGACCGGGCCCGAGCGCGTAGGGAGGACGAGTTTGCGGCACAGTATCAAGATCGTCAACTTACGCCGGTTCGTCCGACTACCATGGTTGAGCCTGGAAGTACCTCTAGTGCTTTGGGGGTGCCTTGCCTTGTTCCCGCTTTACGCAATATGCGCCTGCCCAAGGATTTCAAGGGCCCGCGCAAGGTACCAAATTATACGGCGGATCAACCTCCAGAGACATGGGTGGAGAGCTATGAGATGGCCATGGAGATGCTTGATGTGGATGAGGCGGCGTGTGCAAAGTACTTCACCATGATGCTTGAAGGAATGGCCCGTACATGGTTAAAAAGCTTACCGGCCAATTCTATCAGTTCATGGGCCCAATTACGAGCCCGGTTTATCAATAATTTCAAAGACACGTGTACGCAGCCAATGTCGATAGTGGATCTAGATGCCTGTCTCCAGGAGGAAGGAGAATCAACGACGCATTGGGTGCGCCGGGTCTCGCAAGTTCTGCATTCATCAGACCGCATCAATGCTGACACCGCAGTTATAACCCTGGAAGGCAATTGCCGGTTTGGGCCCCTATAGCTGAAATTAGGGCGGATGAAGCGCCATTGCACTGACATGGGGACTCTCATGGGCGCTTTGGTAAAGTATGCTGATTCTGATAGTACCAAGTATCCATAGTCTGATGATGAGAAGACAGGGAAGGGAAAAAAGAACGGCAACTCCAAAGGTCAGCAACATCACTCGACAGGTAATGGTGGCGGAGGCAAGCACAAAGCAGATGGCAACATGGACTTCGTGGTTAATACCAACACACAAGACAAGGGCCAGCGACGCAAGGGTAAACCGCAGAATCCAGTGGAGCGCCTAACCCTAACCCGGACAGCCTAAATTATCTGCTGAACCAGCCCTGTCCGAAGCATGGGACAAAGGAGGTGCCAGCAAACCTCCTTTGGAAGGATTGTTACATTATGCAGGAGTTCAAAAATTCTAATGCTTTCCAGTATGATCACGGCTCTGGCGGTGGCTCAGGATCCGGCCCGGGTTACGGAGGAGGAAATTCCGGTTCAGGATTCAATGGTAATCCGGGTGGACATAGTAATCAGAATAATCAGAGTAGCCAGGGTGGTTAGAACTAGCAGCAACAGTCAGGTTACCAGAGCAACCCGAAGCAGTTGAATAGTGGGCAGTACCATGTCTTCACCACTAGCTTGGACAAGCGAGACCGGAAGGTTCAGAAGCGGGCAGTCAACTCTGTTGAACCGGCAGTGCCCCGTTACTTACGCTGGTGTGAGCAGCCAATCATATGGAGCAGAGAGGATCACCCACCCCGGGTTGATAACCCGGGTCAGCTAGCGTTGGTGGTGGCACCTCAGGTGGGAGGTTATAAGTTCACCAAGGTACTCATGGATGGAGGGAGCAACATTAATATCTTGTACTATGAGACTTTCTGTCGTATGGGATTGACAGATAAAAATCTCAAACCGTCCAATACGGTGTTCCATGGTGTGGTACCTGGCAAATCAGCATATCCTGTTGGTAAGATAGCTCTGGAAGTGGCCTTTGGAGATGATCATGATTCCAGGACGGAGATGCTGACGTTTGAAGTGGTAAAGATCCAAAGTCCGTATCACGCCCTGTTTGGGCGACCGGCCTACGCCAAGTTCATGGCACGACCTTGTTATGTGTACTTGCAGCTCAAGATGCCGGGTCACAAGGGGACAATTACGGTTCATGGAAGCCGTCGAGTCGCTTTAGATTGCGAGGAAGGAGATGCGGCCTACGCAGAGTCGGTTTGTGCCACCGAGGAGCTGAAGTTTTATAAAGACAATGTTGATCCGGCAGATATGACTCCATTGAAGAAGCCAACTACGGAGCATGGTCCGGCCTTGAAGTTCAAATCGGCAGCTGAGACTAAGCTTGTTGACTTCGTGCCTGGCGATTCGTCCAAGCAGTTCAGCATCAGTGCCAATTTGGATCCGAAATAGGAAAGCGCGCTCGTCGAGTTCATCCGTGAGAATCGGGACATTTTTGCATGGAAGCCTTCTGACATGCCAGGTGTACCGAGGCAACTCGCTGAGCACACTCTTAATGTGGATCCTAAATATAAACCGGTGAAACAGTTCCTCCGTCGGTTTAACGAAGAAAGACGCAAAGCTATTGGAGAAGAGGTAGCCAGGCTTTTGGCAGCTGGATTTATTGTTGAAGTTTTTCACCCTGAGTGGCTTGCTAATCCGGTACTGGTCCTTAAGAAAAATGGCACCTGGCGTATGTGTGTGGATTACATAGACCTTAATAAAGCTTGTCCGGCAGATCCCTTCGCCCTCCCCCGTATTGATCAAATCATTGATGCTACGGCGGGTTGCGAGCGTTTGAGTTTTCTGGATGCATATTCTGGTTATCATCATATCAAAATGGCAGTTAAGGACCAGGAGAAGACGGCGTTCATCACTCCCTTTGGAGCCTTTTGCTATGTGTCTATGCCCTTTGGGCTCAAGAGTGCCCAGGCAACCTATCAACGGTGTGTACAAAATTGCCTTCATAAACAGATTGGCCGTAATGTACATGCTTATGTGGATGATATTGTGGTTAAGTCAAGGAAGAAGGAGACTCTGGTTGAGGATTTGAAGGAAACCTTTGATAACCTGAGGACTTACAAGATGATGCTCAATCCGGCCAAATGTGTTTTTGGTGTACCGGCAGGCAAGTTATTGGGTTTTCTGGTGTCCAACAGGGGAACTGAGGCTAATCCGGAAAAGATCACAGCCATCACCTCCCTGGCTAAACCGAAGTGTATCAATGACGTTCAGCGTTTACCTGGTCGGATTGCCGCGTTGAGCCGGTTTATCAGCCGCCTTGGTGAGAAGGCAATTCCTTTGTATCACATGTTGAAGAAGACGGATCAGTTTGTCTGGAGTTCTGCTGCTGATCAGGTATTTGAGGACTTAAAGCGGCAATTGGCCAACCCACCTGTGCTTGCCGCTCCCGTTGACAAGGAGCCGCTACTGCTATATGTTGCTGCTAATGCTCGCGCAGTCAGTGTGGCTATTGTGGTGGAGCGGAAGGAGGCAGGTAAAGAGCATCCGGTTCAGCGTCCAGTTTACTATATCAGTGAGGTACTTATTGAATCCAAACAAAGGTATCCGCATTGGCAGAAGATGGTATATGGAGTTTTCATGGCAAGCCGGAAGCTGAAGCAGTATTTCCAAGGGCACCCCATCAGTTCTGCTCCCTTAGGCGATATTATCCAGAACCGGGAAGCGACGGGCCGGATTGCCAAGTGGGCTATAGAGCTTGGGCCGCACGGGTTGAAGTACGTGCCCCGAACAGCGGTGAAATCTCAAGCACTTGTCGACTTCATCAATGATTGGACGGAGCTGCAAGCACCTGAAGAGAAGCCGGATTACACATATTGGACCATCCATTTTGACGGATCCAAGCAATTAGAGGGCTTGGGGGCTGGAGTCGTATTAACTTCCCCACGAGGTGACAAGTTCTGCTATGTTCTCCGCTTAATGTTTCCTTGTACTAATAATGCAGCTGAGTATGAAGCCTTGCTCCATGGTCTCCAGATGGCTAAAGAGATGAATCTAAGCCGGGTTAAGTGCTTCGGTGACTCGGACCTAGTTGCTCAGCAGGTGTTCGGCACTTGGGATTCCAAGGACCCACTCATGGCTGCATATCGTCGTGAGGTGGATATTGTTGCAGGTCACTTCAAGGGCTATCAGGTGGACCACGTGGACCGTCGAAAGAATGATGCGGCAGACGCTTTAAGCCGGTTGGGATCTCAATGTAAACCGGTCCCGCCTAATGTTTTTCTTGATGTGCTACACAATCCGTCGGTCAAGCTCCCTGGTGAAGCGGATTTGGCGATTCCTGATCCGGAGGCCCAGCTGGTGGCAGCTCTACACGTCATTCCGGATTGGACGCTTCCTTATCTTGCGTACATGAACCAGGGCGAGCTACCAGAGGACGAAACCTTGGCCCGGCAGGTAATCCGGCGATCCAAGTCTATGACTATTGTTAATGGTGAATTGCATCATTGCAGTGTGTCAGGGGCATTTCAACGTTGCGTGTCTCCTGAAGAAGGTTGTGAAATTTTGTGTGAGATCCACGAAGGAGATTGTGGTCATCACGCCGGTTCAAAGTCTTTGGTGGCTAAAGCGTTCCGCCATGGTTTTTATTGGTTAATTGCTCATGCTGATGCGAAGGATCTGGTCAGACGATGTGATGGTTGCCAAAAGTTCTCAAGACGCGCTCATGTGCCGGCTCAAGAATTGAGGATGATTCCGATTACTTGGTCGTTTGCAACTTGGGGGCTGGATATGGTTGGGCCTTTCAAAAGGTCCAAGGATAAGAAGACCCACCTCTTGGTGGCGGTTGACAAGTTTACAAAGTGGGTGGAGGCAGAACCTGTTAGCAAGTGTGATGCAGCCACGGCGGTTCAGTTCATCAAAAAGGTGATTTTCCGGTTTGGTTTTCCACATAGTATCATCACAGATAATGGTACCAATTTGTCCAAGGGGGCTATGAAGGAATTCTGTGAACGAGAGCACATCCGGCTTGATGTTTCATCAGTAGCCCACCCACAGTCCAATGGTCAAGCAGAAAGAGCTAATCAAGAGATCTTGAGAGGCACCAAACCGCGGCTTATGGTTCCTTTGCAGAGGACACCGGGTTGTTGGGTAGAAGAGCTACCATCTGTGTTATGGAGTATCAATACTACGCCCAACAGATCCACAGGATACACGCCGTTCTTCATTGTCTACGGAGCAGAGGCGGTTCTTCCCAGTGATATCCGTCATGACTCACCTCGTGTAGCGGCTTATGTTGAAGCAGATAACGAGACGGCACGACAAGACGCTTTGGACCTGTTGGATGAGAAGCGTGACATAGCAGCTGCCCGCTCGGCGATTTACCAACAGGATCTTCGTCGCTATCACAGTCGCCGAGTCAGAACCAGAACCTTTCAAGAAGGAGATTTGGTGCTTCGGCTCATTTAAGATCAGACTGATATGCATAAGTTATCCCCACCTTGGGAGGGACCTTTCTTGGTCAGCAAGAATCTGCACAACGGGTCATACTATCTGATCGATATTCGAGAGCATAAATACTCATGTACATCAGAGGAGGAGACCAACAGGCCGTGGAACATAGCTCATCTTCGGCCTTACTATACCTGAGCCATCGGCTCTACTTATGTACATATTATGACAAGTGTATATATTATGATTAATATAATAAACCGGAGCCTCAGCTAAAGCGGGGTATCTGTTCTTTTACATCATGCGTGGTTACATGGAGCTGTTTGTCTTAAAGCAGCCTCCGGTTTACCCCTTGAAAGTTTTAAACGTCACTTGGGGGCTTGGTCATGTCCGAACCAATGCAACACCTTTTGATAGGCGCAAGCCACCAGATCACTTGGGGACATGGTCAAGTCTGAACCAGTCACGCCTCTTGATCGGCCTAAGGCCATAGAATCACTTGGGGGCTTGGTCAAACCCGAACCATTGCCACGCCTTTTGATCGGCATAATGCCACGGTTTCATTTGGGGACCTGGCTGACTTGAACCATAGCTACACCTATCGGGAGCTTGGTCGTGTCCGACCATGGTAACACCATCTGATCGGCTCAGTAAAGCCTCTTTTTGCAAAGGTTTTTATCATTAACTTTTCTTTAAACATCTTTCTTACTGTTTCTTTACGTTTTTTAAACCGACAACGTTTTAAACCGGTTCAAACTGTCAATTGACGAAACACAGTCCATTTTTTATCCGGAGATTATTTGCCCGGTTTGACTTTTTTCTGTTGACATCCCATTATGGAGTAACAGGGTGTTTTTTATCACCCGGCACGGTTTACATGGTAAACCGGCATTTTTTACACAGGAGTTGTTTTCTCCATTGATGGTTTAGGTTTATAAACCTCCGTTTCAAGATTGGCTAAAGCCAACTTCATGCCCATCGATGGCAGGTATTTTGTATCACAAATTTGGTCATGCACCTCAATTGCATTGCATATATATAAAGATTATAAAACCGGCTGGCGGTACAGCCGCCGCAGCAGTTTCGGATTTTATGATTGCAGGAAATATAGATTGAAGGTTTCGCCCATTTAAACAAAAGTATTAGTGCCTATACACGAAGGCATCTCAGAAGCAGAAGTATTGGTTATCCTATTACAAGGCAACATGGTGCCCAAATAAGATCATTGTTTTCTTGGCAGAATATAGCAAAGCAGTCATTTAAATCGGCCTTCGGTTCATGCTTGATCACCGCCCTGATCTGATGGTCGTGGGTCTTCCTAGGCCGCTTTAGCTTCTTCTTCCCTACCTAGTGGCTGGAAATCAACAGTGGTCCAGTCGATTCCCATTAGGGCTTGAAAGACAGCTTCCTCACGGATCAGGGAGGACGGTTCAATATCAGGAGCGTAAGTATGCTTACGGATTGGAGGGATGAGATTCTCCTCTTCAGGAATCGGTGCAGCCACTCGTTTATTCTGATTGTTATATTGAGCTTGGTAATGCGACAAGTCTGCCTCCTCCGTCAATTGGCAAGCTAGAGGGCGCACTGCCTGGTTTATCGCTCTCAGGTCATCCTCATTGAACTCCGAGCCATCTTCCTTCAAACTGGGATAGCCCTGAGCTGCCTCAACAGGATTGAAATCCGGTACCCAAGCTTTGGCCCGGATTAAGGCATTAATAGCACCGGTTTGAGCAGCAGATTTCTACAGCTCTACAATACGGGCGGGAAGCATTGACAACCTCTTTAAGTGTATCTTGAATTAAAGAGGGCGCCGGATGGTTATGTGATGCAGTAGAGATGATCTGATGCGCTCCAGTATACAGCTGTTCGATTAAGGTATATGCGGCCTTCAATTTCATCCGAACATCTGACCCCAAGTGACCAATGCGTGTACCTACAGCATTACAAAGAGTTCACAAACCGGACCTATCATAGGAAGGTCAAATTATTACAGAAGACAAAAGGAAGCTTACCAAAGATGGTGGCAATCATGGCATGCACTTGCCGCTTTACTCTGGTTAGCTCATCTACCACCGGTTTAAGGGCAGCTTCAGCAGTCTCAATCTTCTTGGTTAAAGCGGCCTTCTCAGTGGCCCAATCCGTCCGCTCTTTCTTGAAGCCCTCCTTCAGTTGTTCCATGATGCTTAAAGCGCTGGTCAACTCCTCTTTCGCCTTTGAGGTTTCAGCTTGTTGGGATTTCAAGTTCTCTTGAAGATCGGCGAGTTGGTTTTCTTTGGTCTTCAGCTCAGCCTGCATAAAGACAGTCATATGACTCAACAAACGGTACAAGAATTGAAGTACCAACCACATAACAAGTTATGCACTTGGCACTTGGGGGATAATGCATATTTGATCTTCATCTGTTGATTGATTGCAAAAGTCCCAAGCTCAATACAAGTATTCAACTTGGCACTTGGGGGCTAATGGCTATTTGCTCAACTAAGTTCTGGTGCTGCCATGTTAAATTACTTAAGTCCCAGTTTAACTACATTAAGTTAAACCGGCCCTTGGAGGCTACATCAGTGAATTTCGAAGCATTCAGTTTTATAATAGTAAGTCCCGGTTTACAAGAGGATTGCCAAACCGGCCCTTGGGGGCTAGGAGAGTTAACAAAATTGAAGTATCCAAGTAGGAAAAAAGCACATGGAAGTTACCTCAAGTTTTTCTTTCATCATATTCACCAGACCGGCTTCATAGTCACGGCTGGTATACAACCGGTTCAAGTAGACGGAATGAAGGTCTTGGGCATTCAGAGCAGCGTAAGTCGCCAGATCAACATTCCACTTGCCTTTGCTCATAGTACCGAATTCTTCTTTGGCAATATGCTTTGATAAGGCGACCGGATTGCTTGGTTCACTACGGCCAATGCCAGTAATCACAAAATCATCATCCTTGGTGTCACTGGTTTGGCCAGGGGCAGTCGGTTTGTCAGCAGGCCGGATTGGACTGCTGGATTTCTCAATCTGGATGGGGCTTCCGGGGTGGTCAGCAGGGCCTGAGGTATCAACAGGCCTTTCTTCAGCAATGACATCATCACCTTGCAGTGGGGGATCGTTGGGTATATCTTCACGAACGACCGCTTCAGGATCCGGTGTTTTGTCCGGTTCAGGAATGGCATCTTCCTCGGCCGCTTTATCCAGGCGGGCCTTCTTGCTTGGCCTAGGCTTGGCCCTACAATGAGTAATTACAATCAAATACAACACATGTTCTAAAATGATGTATCAGAAATATTATGGTAAATATAGCTTACCCAAGCACCGTCTTGAGTGGTGGCAGCTGAGTAGCTGATGACTCGCCAGAGGATGAGTGGGAAGTAACATGATAATCGGAGTCAGACGGATTAAGAGGTTGACGATAACAGCCCGCTTTAGGACAAGCACTGACAAGCAAATTAGAGACCTCTAAACGGCGTTTCCGAACCGGACTGTTCGGTAAACCGGCGGAGGCAACTACCTGGCCGTTGTGCCGGATTGTGCGGCGAGCTTCGTGCTGTTGGGTCTTCATAAGAAATTTGGGATCCAAGTAAGCAAGAGGATGAGAAAATTTAACTTTCCGGTTTGCCTCACGGGTTTTTAGTGAAGGCAAATGTTCTGAATCAGAAGAGAGAATAATTACCTCTGCAACATCAGCATTACTAGCTTCGGCATCGTCCTGACAAATATTATCATTAATAAGGCGTGTGAAAAGTAAACCGAGTGAATCAAATTCTACCTCAAGCTGCGATGGCTGGTCACGTTGGAATAGACTTTAGCTGGGAAAGCTCTGATGATAACTCGTGGAGAGGAGAAGATGCGGTTTGGATCTAAATCCTCATCCCGTTAAATAGGCGGCTCGTTTATATGGCTAGGGGTGTGGATGTAAAAACGCCCCAAGCCTTTCGCATTCGTTCAACACGTGGAAGACAGCCATTATTGGGCGCAGAAGCCGAGGAGCGCTACATCACAAAAATCGGACATTATTCATACAGGTACACAGAATTTGGGAAAGAACCCGCTTTGCAATGCCGAAGACAATTTGCGCGCCGGACTCGTCGTCATTGAAGCCTGGTTCGGGGGTTACTGAGGGAGTCCTGGATTAGGGGGGTGTTCGGGTAGCCGGACTATACCTTCAGCCGGACTCCTGGACTATGAAGATACAAGATTGAAGACTTCGTCCCGTGTCCGAATGGGACTTTCCTTGGCGTGGAAGGCAAGCTAGGCAATGCAGATATTCAAGATCTCCTACTTATGTAACCGACTCTGTGTAACCCTAACCCTATCTGGTGTCTATATAAACCAGAGGGTTGTAGTCCGTAGGACATCCATCATCATACACAATCATACCATAGGCTAGCTTCTAGGGTTTAGCCTCCTTGATCTCGTGGTAGATCTACTCTTGTACTACCCATATCATCAATATTAATCAAGCAGGAGTAGGGTATTACCTCCATCGAGAGGGCCCGAACCTGGGTAAAAACATCGTGTCCCTTGTCTCCTGTTACCATCCGGCCTTGACGCACAGTTCGGGACCCCCTACCCGAGATCCGCCGGTTTTGACACCGACATTGGTTCTTTCATTGAGAGTTCCTCTGTGCCGTCGCAATCAGGAAGGATGCCTCTTCCCGTCTTTAAAGACGACACCCAGATTAAATATCAAAAAGCCAAAACCCTCTACAGGGCATGGAACCGTACTGGAAAGGTGGCTTGATGGACCCTGTAGAATTCACAGTACAGAGGACGCCACACCAACTCACAGCCTTAGAGCATGTTGGATACTCCGGCAGGTGGCCAAAATTGGCGAGGACCTCCTAATTTCATAGGCCGATGAAAGCCAGCCCGAGGACACCAGTACCGTTCTCACAGTCTTTGAGACTTTCGCATCAAATAATATGCGAAAAAGAACACTCCGCAGCCTCACCGAAGTCTATCAAGTAGCAACAATAAAACCATGGGGCAACACTGCTATCACCTTCAACGCGAGTGACGAACCTAAATTCCGAACAGCCCGAGCACCTGCTGCATTGGTCCTCAGTCCCATAGTGGACGGCTCTCGCCTCACAAAGGTACTCATGGATGGAGGCAGCGGATTAAACCTCATTTATGAGGAAACCCTCCAAAAGATGGAAATAGACTGGAACCGCATCGAGCGAAGCAGCACAACCTTTAGAGGAATAATCCCCAGTCAGGAAGCGCGCTGCACAGGAAAGATCATACTAGATGTGGTGTTCGGCACGCCGGATAATTACAGGTCCGAAGAGGTCACGTTCCAGGTGGCCCCGTTCAATAGCGGATACCACGCCATATTAGGACGGGAGGCATTCACAGTCTTCCAAGCCATACCCCATTACGGGTACATGAAGCTCAAGATGCCTGGGCCAAACAGAATTATTACTCTTGCTAGTGATCCAGACATAGCACTCCGCGCCGAAAACAAGATAGCCGCATTGGCCCTTGAGGCACTATCTGAAGCCTTGGCGGCCGAGGAACTGGCTGCACTGCGCTCCACGGTTAATAGGGATGATGTGATAATCGACAAGAGATCCAAATCCACATCCTTCAAACCAGCGGACGGAATAGTGAAATTCCAGGTCCATCCAACGGACCCCAATAAAATAGCTTCCATCGGGGCACGACTGAACCCTGATGTAGACGCCGCACTGCGAGAGTTCCTACGAGAGAACTGGGACATTTTTGCTTGGCACCCTTCAGACATGCCAGGAATCCCACGCAGGCTGGCCGAACATAGCTTAAATATCCAGAAAGGATTCAAACCTGTCAAACAAGCCCATTGGCGCTTTTCCGAACCGAAGAGACAGGCTATGGGAGAGGAGCTAGCCAAGTTATTGAAGGCCGGATTCATTAGAGATATAAAACATCCGGACTGGCTAGCAAACCTGGTGATGGTACCAAAGAAGGACAAATCCTGGCGCCTGTGTGTCGATTTTAAAGACCTTAACAAGGCCTGCCCAAAGGATCCCTTCCCCCTCCCTCGTATCGATCAAATTATCGATGCCACTGCAGGACACGATTCGTTGTGTTTCCTCGACGCATACTCCGGTTACCATCAAATCAAGATGGCAGAATCAGACCAAGCCGCAACAGCATTCGTCACACCATACGGCCCATTCTGCTTCAACACAATGCCCTTTGGGCTGAAATACGCCGGCGCAACATATCAGCGCATGATACAAACATGTCTGGCCAACCAGATCGGCAAAACAGTGGAGGCGTATGTGGATGATGTGGTCGTCAAATCAAAACATGTCGAATCTCTAGTAGACGACTTGAGGCTTACATTCGATAACCTCCGAAAATACGACATCAAGCTCAATCCGGAGAAATGCATCTTTGGCGTTCCAGCCGGAAAGCTCTTGGGCTTCATTGTATCCAGTAGAGGAATCGAAGCAAATCCAACCAAGATCCGAGCTTTGTCACAATTGGATGTCCCAAAAGACCTCAAACAAATACAGAAATTAACCGGATGTGTGGCGGCTCTAAGCCGCTTCATCTCCCGCTTGGGAGAAAAGGCGTTGCCCCTTTACCGCCTCCTACGGCGCACCGAACACTTCGAGTGGACGGATGCCGCCACGGCCGGACTCGATGAAATAAAAGCCGTATTGGCAACAAACCCAGTCCTGGCCGCGCCAAACACCGGCGAGCCAATGCTATTGTACATCGCGACAACCCATCAAGTTGTCAGCAAAGTGCTCGTCGTCGAGCGGGAAACGGACGGACACAAATTCCCCCTCCAAAGGTCGGTCTACTACGTGTCCACTGTCCTCACTCCATGCAAATCACGGTACCCACACTATCAGAAAATTGCATACGCGGTATTCATGGCATCCCGGAAGCTACGACACTACTTTCAAGAGTGTTCGATTACAGTAGCCTCGGAAGTACCACTCAATAACATTATCAATAACCGCGATGCAACGGGCCGCATCGCAAAATGGGCCATTGAGCTCCTCCCGTTCGACATAACCTATAAGCCACAGCGATCTATCAAATCGCAAGTGTTGGCCGACTTCGTCGCAGAATGGACGGAGGCCGAACTCCCTAAAGAGTACGACACATACTCAAACTGGATGATGCATTTCGACGGCTCCAAAATGTTGGCCGGACTAGGGGCTGGCGTCGTTTTGACGTCCCCCATAGGAGACACGGTCCAATATGTACTGCAAATTATGTACACGGACTCCAACAATGCAGCCGAATATGAGGCCCTCTTACATGGTCTCCGGATGGCAGTATCCATGGGCATTCAACGCCTAGAGGTACGCGGGGATTCGAACCTCGCGATCTCCCAAATAAATGGCAACTTCGACGCCAAGGACCCAAAAATGGCAGCTTACCACAATGCCGTCCTAAAAATGTCAGCTCGGTTCGAAGGGCTGGAGTTTCACCATATAGCCCGCGAAAATAATCAAGCAGCGGACGTCCTGGCACGCATCAGAGCAAAACGCGACGCAGTCCCCCCCCAACATCTTTTTGGAAAGATTGTTCAAGCCATCCATAACATGGGAGGGGGAACCCGCAATTAACAGCCCGGACGCAGCCGCACCACTCGACGCCGAACAAACTGACATAATTGGAGGTCCTGCCAACAAAATTACACCTTCAGCCCACGTAATAATGGCGGTTATCGCCCCGTGGACAGAACCATTCCTAGCCTACCTTACTAGGCAGGAACTCCCAGAGGACCAAAACAAGGCCCGCTGCATAGTGCGGCGATCTAAAGCCTACAAAGTCCACGAGGGGGAGCTTTATAAGAAAAGCACTACCGGAGTCCTTGAAAGGTGCATCTCCAAAGAGGAAGGGCAGAATCTTCTGGCCGAAATTCACGCCGGACTCTGTGGTCATCACGCTGCTACTCGGTCCCTTGTTAGCAAGGCTTTCCGTACAGGCTTTTATTGGCCAACGGCCCGAGCAGACGCTCAGGACCTAGTCCAACGATGCGTTGGTTGCCAACTTTTTGCCAACCAAAGCCATATGCCAGCCACCGCACTCCAAGCTATACCCATCACCTGGCCCTTTGTGGTCTGGGGGCTTGACATGGTCGGACCCCTTAAAGGTGGAACCCATAAGAAAAATACTTATTGGTCATGGTGGATAAGTTCACCAAATGGATAGAAGCCAAGCCTGTTAATACGGCTGAATCCGGACCTGTGATAGACTTCATATCCGGGGTTGTACACCGTTATGGCGTCCCCCACAGCATCATAACCGATAATGGTACAAACTTTACATCCGACGAGGTAAAACTCTGGTGCAAAAAAATGGGCATCAAGCTCGATTATGCTTCAGTCTATCACCCACAAACCAATGGCCAGGTCGAACGTGCAAACGGTCTTATCATGAGCGGCATCAAACCCAGACTAGTGCAGTCCCTCAAGGAATCTAACACGCACTGGGTAGAGGAGCTCGACTCCGTACTCTGGGGGCTGCGGACCATGCCAAATCGCACCACCGGATACACACCATTCTTTATGGTGTACGGCGCAGAGGCAGTTCTGCTCTGCGGCATAATTCATGACTCACCTAGAGTGCGCATGTACGAAGAAAGAGAAGCCGAGCTCGATCGGCAGGACAGCCTGGACGCCTTGGAGGAGGAGCGTGACGTGGCGAAAGCCCGTTCCGCATTTTATCAACAACAGGCCCGAAGATACCAAAGCAGAGAAGTACGGGCCAAAAATTACAATGTTGGCGAACTAGTTCTACGCCTGCCGGATAAGAAAAAAGACAAACTCAAGCCCAAATGGGAAGTTCCATGTATAATCGACCAAGTCCTGACTGGTGGGGCGTACCGCCCGCGAGATGCGTCGGATAACCGACTCGAGCCGAACCCGTGGAACGCCACACGTCTCCGAAGATTCTATGCCTAGCACCGCACTCTGTGTTCGTCTCCTTCCCCTGCCCACTTTTTACATTTTTCTGTCTTATATTTCTCTCCTTCCCCTCTTTTTCCTTTATAGCCCTTAAAAGGCTCACTGCATGACGCGCCACTTGTGCTCATTTAACCTAGGGGCTTCTTTAACAGAAGCTTATTTATACGGGCTTCATGCCCCACACATGTGTCAAAGTTGCGCATGTACCTTTTTCTTCACCATTATATGCATCGATATGACTTAAGTTTTGGCCAAGCTGGGTTGCCTGGCTCCTGTGCTTACCCCTACGTTCCCGATTGTTCGGCTAGGCGGTAAAGGGAGCACCTCTGCGATTGTTACTGCCGGGTCAGCCGGGTGTGTACCTCAAACTGGGTGAAGCCGAAAGCTAGCGTTCTTAAGGGAATATTCGGTCGGTGAAATAAAAGATGATCTTTTTATTAATTTTCATGCGCCGCCAGATGCTTTTTCTGTGTCTTTTTTACGCAGTTCGGACATGCACTTTAGGGCATGCCTCCCCAGCAAAAGGAACCCTTAACGGAACTATTCTCTCTGGAAGATGTTTCTTACTAACCATGTAATATAACATAACTAGTTGGGCACTTGTCTGATAAAGCACTAATGACCCCTACGCCTGGTCTCCACGCATACCACGGTTCTTGTATAACCGCTATGGTATTCGGACACACTCCGGACCGTCAGATCCCGAGGTTGAAGCGAAAAGGTCGGCAACGACAAACGATCTACAATCCGGCTAGAAGGCATTACATATGTCAATTCAAAATTACATAGTCATTTCGACTGATTGTATTCCTCCTCTATACCATCTAACAGGTTGTCTAATTTACAGTCCTGCTGGGAATACTTTGCGGCCAATTCTACTTAGTCGTACACTAAGCTTACAGGGATCTCCTTCCCATCAGGCCCCACCGGTCCGACCTCGGCCAAATGGTTTGGGTCAGAATTCGTAAAACGGGTCTTCACCATGGCCCAGGCCTCCCTAGCGCCTTGTCGGCAGGCTGATATCTTCCACAACCGGAAGCGCCGCCGAGCTCCCTTCAGCTTCTCCGCAAGCTCTCCAAGGCCCTCGGGCGTGGAGTGGGCAGGCCATAAGACTTGGGCAACGCCTTGCATTGCCTGCCGAATTCGCTCGTGCAGTTGCAGGAGTTCGGGAAGAAGGTCACCCGTAGAACCGGGCATCTCCTCTGCAGGACGACCTGTGAGCATACCTATAGACAATACTCTGTTATTCGACTTCCTCGCCGAACTCATTTTTCAAAGTTCGTTCAAGCACTTACTAAATATGCCGCGTCGAAGCCGCTGATTCTCCTTCGTGGAGTCCGACAGCTGGCCACGAACGTCTTTAAGTTCAACGTCCAGCCTGGTGTTGGCATCCTGGAGATCATTCTTCTCTCGCCTCACCTTTGTCAACGTACTCTCACCAGCCTTTAACCGGCGTAAGAGTTGTTGCTTCTCCGGATCAAGTCCGGCGCCATCTGCAACATGAATTGTCAGATTTGCACCCAAACCGCACAACACTAATCTTTCGAAGTGTATCTTACCTGAGGGGGTCCCTTTGGGCTCCCCTGCTGCGGCTAGTGCAGCCTCTAGTTGGGCCTTGCACTTTTCCAGCTCCTAGGACAGCACGGTGTTCTTCTCTGTAAGAACCTGCATGTTATATGATCCTTAAATCAGTTACTTTAACTGTTTCAAGTCTCGGGGGCTACTGGTATATATATATATATATATTTAGTCAAAATTTTCTTACCCGTATGTCTTTCACATACTGCTTCGTGGCTCTGGCTAAACCATCTTGAGCGGCACGGAGGTACGCATCTCCCGAATTAAAGGCATCTAAAGCCTCTTGGGAGAAACAAGCGTCGCGTAAAACTGTCCGGCGATGCCTGTGGTTCATGGCACTCTCCACTTCAGAATTTGTGGCAGACAGCCTGTCCGCATCCTCCGTCGGAGGAGCGCCCGGTGCACGCCTTGTGCTCGCATCCGCTTCCTGGCCGGACACTAGAACCTGGCTGGTGGAGGCGCGATTGGCAGCCTCTCCGGATATAGTCCGGCGAGGTCTCTTCATCCCTAAGAAAGCACGAACGTTAATATGCCCTGACGGAATAACACCGCGGAAACGGAGGGTGCGTAATACCTTTGCGCCGTCATCTCGGTCCGGACTACATTTCTTTTTTCCCCACGGGGCCCTGTGGCCCCTCGCTGGCTAGCCGCCGCAGGTTCGGCTTCCCGCCTCGGAAATCTTCCCTGTGAAACACGGTTGTTGTTAGAAACGCCGGAATACGTGAAAATGGAATCCCCCTCAAGGGAATAAAAACTCCGGTTTCTGTCACCTGGGAGGCCGGGATTAAGCCGGGGTAATCAGCCACAATAGCGACCAAGGTGTTGTCCTTGCTTAGCTGATGAAACACCCCGTCGATAAGCTCCACCGATATGTACGGATCCTCTTCAGAGTCCGGATCGAGGAACCGTTCTGGGTCCTCGGGTTGTGGAGGGCGGCTGCTTATATCTTTCACTTCCTGTCGTAGTTCCTGCATTGAAGTCGTCAGACTACGTGTCTGACCATGGAAGTATAAAATAAAAGGGCAAGCGCAATTGTTCGCTTACCCAACTTGGAGGTTCATACATAGTGAATCTGGCCCGCGGGTTAACGCGGAGGAACTCCTCCTTTTCTCCCTTGTACAAAGAGGACAGAATCTTTATTAGGGCGGCAGCCGAAGCCGGCCCCTTACGACCGTAACGCGTGGAGTCATCCTCCCCATTGAAATCCCACATGGGGTGGCCTCTGTATTGAAGCGGCTGCACCCCTCGCATAATGCATGCGGCCATGACTCCGATCATGGTTAGTCCGGAATGAGCCAACAGTCTTATCCGGCCCATCAGGTAAAGGACGTCTCTATCACTTTCTCTGTGAGAGCTCCGTGGACGCCAGCTCAAGTGTTTCTTCAATGGAGCACTATTGAACTCAGGGAAACCGGCCCGGATAGGGTCCGGCAGCGGGACGTCGTCTATGTAAAACCATTCCGAAGGCCAGTCCTCGGACGCCTTCTTCGGGGTTCCGGATAGGTATCCGGTCCTGGCGATGCGCCATATTTCGGCTCCGCCCACTTGGTATATAGACCCCTCTTGAGAATGGGGCACCAGGCAGAATATCTTCTTCCACAGCGCGAAATGAGCCTCGACGCCTAAAAATAGCTCACAAAGGGCAACGAAGCCCGCAATATGTAACACGGAGCCGGGCGTGAGATTGTGCAGCTGGAGGCCGTAGAACTCCAGAAGCCCGCGGAGAAATGGATGAATTAGAAATCCCAGTCCCGTTATCAGATAGGGAACAAGCCACACCCGTTCTCCTTTAGAAGGATTAGTGGTGCTCTCCGCTTGTTTTCCGCCATTGTAGGTGGCGAGACCGGCTCGGGCCGGGACCATGTATGCCTGAGGGAGAAATCCCTTGGCCTGAAGCAACACTAACTCGCTATGCGGAATGGTGCAATTCTCCCAGCCCCCGGGCTTAGGACCGGAGGGGCGAGGGGAGGAGCTGCGACGGCTGGCCATGTTGGAATGGACTTTAGCTGGGAAAGCTCTGATGATAACTCGCAGAGAGGAGAAGATGCGGTTTGGAGCTAAATCCTCATCCCGTTAAATAGGCGGCTCGTTTATATGGCTAGGGGTGTGGATGTAAAAACGCCCCAGGCCTTTCGCATTCGTTCAACACGTGGAAGACGGCCATTATTGGGCGCAGAAGCCGAGGAGCGCTACATCACAAAAATCGGACATTATTCGTACAGGTACACAGAATTTGGGAAAGAACCCGCCTTGCAATGCCGAAGACAATTTGCGCGCCGGACTCGTCGTCATTGAAGCCTGGTTCGGGGGTTACTGAGGGAGTCCTGGATTAGGGGGTGTTCGGGCAGCCGGACTATACCTTCAGCCGGACTCCTGGACTATGAAGATACAAGATTGAAGACTTCGTCCCGTGTCCGGAAAGGACTTTACTTGGCGTGGAAGGCAAGCTAGGCGATGCGGATATTCAAGATCTCCTACTTATGTAACCGACTCTGTGTAACCCTAACCCTATCCAGTGTCTATATAAACCGGAGGGTTGTAGTCCGTAGGACATCCATCATCATACACAATCATACCATAGGCTAGCTTCTAGGGTTTAGCCTCCTTGATCTCGTGGTAGATCTACTCTTGTACTACCCATATCATCGATATTAATCAAGCAGGAGTAGGGTATTACCTCCATCGAGAGGGCCCGAACCTGGGTAAAAACATCATGTCCCTTGTCTCCTGTTACCATCCGGCCTTGACGCACAGTTCGGGACCCCCTACCCGAGATCCGCCGGTTTTGACACCGACAGCAGGCCTCTTAATGACTTTGGTTTTTGGGTCGGGTTGGTCTTTCCGGTTTGTCCGCTTTCTCCTGCGGAAGCTTCTTGCTCCAGAACGGATCATTGCCCTGTTTCAACAGATATTGGTGTCAAATAATAAGCAGATATAACAATGTCAGGGTCAACGGCAGGTGAAATTAAAAACTTACGGCTGGCGGTTTGTTGGTGGCGTAGAAAGGAAGCAGGCCGGTTCGGGCACAGATGTATAACGGTTTGTTCAAAATTTTCTTCACAGCTTCTGTGACTTCTTCGTCGGTGAGCTGGATGTTCATGTGTCGCAGTGGGTCGTCAACACTGCCCGTGTATTCACACATCAAACCGGAGCGTTGACTAAGGGGCAGTATGCTCCATGATATCCAGCAGCGAGCGAGATCAACTCCTGTTAAACCGTTAGCCATAAAGGCTCTGAGCTTGGACAGTTGAGGAGCGTATTTACTCCTTTCCTTGGCGGTTAACCTTTGTGGAAAGGGGTGTGTATTGCTAAGCCGCTCCGGACGAAAGCCAGGCAAGGGATTTTCATCAGCAGGGGAGGTGTCTTTGCAATAGAGCCATGATTGATGCCATTCTTGGGGATGGCTGTGCAGTTTTGCGTGAGGATAAGTGACCTCTTTCCTCTTCTGAATCGCCATACCACCCAATTCCATATTGGAGCCATTAGTGAATTCTGTGCGGCGGTTTAGATGAAAACAATCTCTGAATAACTCGACTGTGGGTTCCTCTTGAAAGAACACCTCACAAAGTACTTGGAAATGGCATATGTTGGTGACAGAATTGGGGCCAGTATCTTGCGGGCGGAGTTGGAAATTGGCCAAGACATCCCGGTAGAATTTTGAACCGGGCGGATTAAAACCTCGGGCTAGGTGGTCCGCGAAAACGACAACCTCTCCTTCTTGAGGTGTGGGAGGACACTCTTTGCCAGGGACCCTCCAATGGATGGTGTTTCTGCTGCTTAAAACGCCAGTCAAGACTAAGTTGTTCAGTTGAGTTTCTGTCACACGAGAAGGAGCCCAGTTGCACTCATATACTTGTTTGGCCATGGTGGAGTTTACAAAATAAGTGATTCCGGTTCAAGATTGTGTTGGGTAAAAGTATACACAGGTATGAACAATGTTAAACCGGAGGTAACTATATCTAAACCAGAGTTCTATGAAGCGGCATCATATGATTAACGAGTTCTGGCGGTTCAACAAGGGGACTAATGGTATATACCGGTTTATGAATTTTTTTTCTATAATAAGTTAAACCGCCTGATCTAAGCATTGAAAGCAATTGAGGGTGCGGATGGTTAAGTATGGAGAAACAGGTTCCACAAGGTCTTATTACAACAATGGATCTGAGGCAAGTTCAGAAAAAACAGGAAAATATTCAGAAGCTTAAGGCAGAACAGTATTGATTCAATGGACAGGAAAATATGTGAGATCTATAGACTTGAGCATGAAGCTACAGGCGGATGCTAAAAGCTACTGCTAATCAGAGCAGGGTTTCACAGATCTATCCAGGAGTCGGGGTATGAGTATGAACAGTTGATGGAGCAACCGCAAGAACAAGAAACCCTAGAATAGATCTAGGTCGAGGAAAGCGAAGGACCTACCAGAGCTGAGGAAAGCGCGGAAGATCGCCGCAGTTTTCTGATACGTTCAGGTTGATGCAGCAGGCCCAAGACGGTGCAGAGGTCGATGGCGGCGGCGGAGCTCCGAGGCTGGCGACGCGAGGGAGACGAAAGGGGACGAAGGGGAGAAAAGACCGTTCGGTCCTATTTATAAGGCAAGAGACATGTGCCAGGCGCGTGAATCAAGGAACCATAAAACTTGGGAGCGGAGCTGTCGCCTCGGTTATTGCGGATCTATTAAACAAAGAAGGCATCATGAATGTTATCTCTATGATGATGGCATGCCGGTTTACAGCAACCAGAGACAGTGACATCACGGCGGTCCAACAACTACGGAAGACGTTGAAGACGAAGATTTTTTGCTAAGGATTGACATGAACTCGTTCAAATCAATCTGGGGCCTAATGTTGGGGATATTAGTACTGGGCGTAAACCGGCCTACCTGGGCCGGGTCAACTTCATCAGTAGTTCAAAGGGGTTAAAGCCCAAAGAGGCAGATGAGGGCCCAAGGCCTGTAGTCGGTTTAAGACCTGTAGCCGTAAACCGGCTTTATATATAAACTTGTATTGTAAGTTAGGAATAAGGAGAGACCAACTCGGATATGAGTATGAACCGGTGATTGGGACTATGTGAACCGACAGGTGTCACCCGTGTATATAAGGGGACGACCCGACGGCGGTTCAAGGACAGACAACAACAACTCGAGACTTAGGCGAAGCTTGTTTGCTCCCTAGTCATCGAAACCCCATCAATTCCATCACAACTAGACGTAGGCTTTTACCTTCATCGAAGGGGCCGAACTAGTATAAAAACTCTCTGCGTCCCTGTGTTCGCTTTAACCCCTTCAAGCTAACCCTTACCGATGGCTCCATGACTAAGTCCTTTGACTAGGACATCTGCCGTGACAAACCCATGACACCTACTATAAATGACTATTAATGATCTTTAAGACTATAGAGTGAACGCCGGACCGTTGCCATCCTGGGGTGGCTTTAGATCTTCTGTACTCTGATGATTCTTCGTACAGTCAAGTGATGCTATCTTGGTCGAGTGGAATTGGGGTATCCGAATGGAATAACTTGGTTGAGTGGGTTGCACTCCAAGTTTGATTCAATTGGAATCTTCTGTTGAACTTTGAATGCCTTTGACTCTAGGGCAGTGTCCTTGGGTAGGGCATCTAGGTCAGGCCTATGACCCTACCCGAGGTACATGTCATCGTCACATGGCTCACGCTAACGAACGCGCTTCGGCTTGGCTCTTCACTGACACGTGGGACCGCACTTGCAGAAACCGACCATTTGCCAAACTCCACCGCCCACTGTGCGAAAATTCCCTCCAAAAACTCCCCCCAAATCCCAAATTCAACCGCCCTTCGGCCAACTAGCCAATAATATTCCCCAACCCCCCTCCCGCCCGGCCCACTCCAATCCATTAGCTCCGCCAAAGCCGCCCTCCCTGCCGCACCGATACGCCGGCGTCGCGATTCGTCGAGGGGACGCACAGCAATCCTCTCGCTCCCACAGTACGCTCTCCTAAACTATCGTCCTCTAGCTGTGCCGCCACCGCTGGCAACGTTCTTGTGGAGACGCACGACGGTCAGCTTCTCTCACAGTATGCGCATTCTAGACTGAGGCCCCGTGCATGTTGGAGTAGTGTTGAATGTTAGCTGATAGACGATGTTAATCTCATCGTTTGCCGATATAGTTTACAGTTAATATGCTCTGCTTAAGAAGCTTCCTTGCCCTGTTCTGCACTCAATCTTCTTAGCTGAGATGGCATGCCACGCCCGATTAGTTGCTAAAATATCCTGCCATATATTTATTGTGACGTAGATTGCCCTGGTCTAGTAGCCAATCTGTCAGGTTTAATAGCTCTACACCATTTTATACTCAATCTTTGTTGCTGAGATGGCCTTCGATCACTGTGTGCTCGGCCTCATTGACTACTGAAATTCCATGCCATAATTTAGCACTCAAATATGTTTACTGAATTAGCTTTACATATATTTCGTTACGTGGATCTGCTTGTCCAAATATCTTGCCATAGCTTTAGGCATCGACCTAGATATTTTTTTTCTGGACTTCATAAAAAGCATATATATTTTTCCTGTAATATCTAGTAGAAGAACTAACTTGTATGTCTAACAGATGGACAAGACTTGGATAACTTTTGCTCGAAGATTCTCCGCTACATATGTCAAGGGGGTTGAAAACTCCATGAACTTTATCAGAGCTGAGTACAGTGGTCCGAAATCAGATGTGCTCTGCAATGTAGTAGGTGTATGAATTCAGTTACAAGACTCCAGTCAACTATGCAAAATCATCTATACTTGTATGGGATGTCAGTCACATATACTTGGTGTGTTCAGCATGGTGAAGTTGTGAATGTCAATGTTACTGACTATGTGGAAGCAGCAGATCACCATCTTGATCTACCTAAGGCTTAGGTGAAAGAGGAGGCGGAGGTGGTGGTGGCGGAGCCAGTAAGTTTGACCAACATTGAAACAATGCTACAAAATGCTCACGCATTTCGTGAACTTTCACCTGCAGAAGAAAAATGGTGGGCCCGCATGTTGGAACAATGTAACGTGGTTGTCACCCCAGGAAATAAGCCGTCAGTATTCTCAGCTATGGTCACCTTTCGTCATGTGAAGACATCTGAGCGGATGACCAACAAATCATTCGATGCGATGTTGGCTGCTTTCTGCAAATCTTTGCCAGATGCGTCTGAGCTGCCATACACCTACAGTAAAATGAAGAATTTCCTTCATGCAGTTGGAATTGGATATTGTATGATCCATGTTTATAAGAATAATTTTGTTCCCTTTCGGAAGGATTATGCCAACTTAAGTGAATGCCCAAAATGCAAATCATCAAGATGGAAAGATGGTGATGCTGTGAAGAGGATTCCTCATAATGTCCTGAGACATTTTTCCAATTATACCAAGATTGAAGAGGTTGTTTCATGATGCTGAAACAAGACAGGATGTACGGTGTCATTCTAGGAACTAGGGGTATAGAGATCAGAACTGATGTAATGAGCCATCCATCTCATGAGTAAAGTATATTTTAAACCTTGTATTTGTAGACGTTGTCAGAATCAAACTCTGAACTCCAAATCCCTGAATTGGCACCCTATATTCAACGATCCCAGCCAATTTCGACCCTAGGTTTATTTGTCGCACCGGGAAAGAGAAATCCCCACACGAAAACCTAGCTTATCTCACTGGTTATTCAAACCCACACGTCATTTTCGTCTTCTTCCCCTTTTCTTTCCCCTCTCTCACTTGACAATGGATTCATCTAGAAATCTTCGTACATGAGGAACGTGTGATATGTGCACGTGTGCTCGGGTCTAGCGCGGGCGTGGTAGCTAGGGAGGTGGCTCAGTGGGAGCCGGTGTGCGGCTGTGGCCTGAGAAGAGCGCCGAGGAAGAAAGGAAAAGAGCGCTAATGACATGCGGCTGTTGCTGGAGAGGAACGTAGGGGGCGTGGTGTGCAACTCGATCTCGACGGTGACAATGCAGTGTGTTGTACCAGGGGGGCCAGCAGGCATACAGGCCGGTTCTGGAACTAACGACTGACCCTCCAGTATGGTGTTGCATGACCCTCCAGTATGGTGTTGCAGGAGTAGAGCATGGCTACATCCATTTGCTTTCCGGCCGGATACACAAGCCTTGAAGTTCAGACGAGACAAATAGATGAGACACATGTAGCTAGCTTTGCACTAGCCAACTGCACATATACACCTGATGTAAATCGATTGATCGCGTCGGAAAACATGCGATACGGGCAACACTGCTGCTACTTATCTCTTCCCCGTCGTTGCTGAAGACTGGTGTGGTGCGGTGCAGGGTCAGGTCTCGCCGCTGAGGCTGTAGCATGGCTGATGCAAACGTGCGCGGGCAAAGAGACCGGCTATTGCGCGGGCGTGCCCTGTTTTTCCCTCTTAATGGAGTTATTTACGGGGTTGGGCCGTTGAGTGAAGAAGATAGGTATGACGTATGGGCCAACATAGTCAGTGAGGGTAGTGTGGGATCTCCTGACCGGGATCGCCTTTTTCCTGGTGTGCCAAACAACATCAAACAGATTTTGGGTTGAGATTGACCGGGATCACTGAATACAGGGTACCAATTTCAGGAATTCAGAGTTCAAGGTTTGATTCGACCACCTCTACAAACTCAAGGTTTAAAACAGACTTCACTCTCCATCTCATGGTAGTGACTGGAAAAGCTTCAATCAGAAACACAAAAAGTTTGCCGCTAACCCAAGAAATATTAGACTAGGCTTAGCTACAGATGGATTTAAACCATTTTGCCACCAGAGCACCACATATAGCATGTGGCTAGTGCATGTTTTCCCTTTCAAAATGCCTCCAAATGTCTGCACCAAAGAATCAAACTACATGATGGCTTTGCTCATACCAGGTCCAAAAAGTCATGGAAAGGATTGATTTATTCATGGAGCCTCTTGTGGAGGAACTTCAACGGCTATGGAGGGGTGTTCTCACTCGAGACCTATATAGCAGCCCACCGGCTAATTTCTTTCTGCGTGTTGTTATAATTTGGTGCATCCATGATTATCTGGCTTTAGGCACTATGTCAGGGCGAATGACACATGGTTACAATGCATGTGTTCGCTTTGACTAGAATCCGCTGCCATACGCAATACTTAACAAGATCTTTTACATTGGACACCGCCGTTTCCTTGCCAAGGACAAGCCATGTCCTACAAAATACCAAAGACATGTGTACAATGCAAAGCATGAAAATCGTGATCCGCCGAAGAGGCTCACTACCGATGAGTTGCAAGTGGAATTAGAGAAGGTCGGGCAAATTACACCAGGAAACCATCCTGATAATGGTAGCGGGAAAGGGAAGCGTGGCAGAGCAGAAGAGAGATTATTGTTTACCCGCAGGTCCACTTTGTGGGACTTGGAGTATTGGAAAGATTTGGATCTACGGCATAATCTTGATATGATGCACATCGAGAAAAATATATGTGACAACATTATGGGCACACTTCTTAATATTGAAGGCAAGACAAAAGATACCTTAAAATCTAGGATCAATTTGACACACATGAGCATCAAAAAGGATTTGCAGGTGGAAGATAAAGGTAAACCACGGGATATGGCACCTGCTAGCTCTTAAGCACTGCTTTGGTTTTCCCGTGAAGTGGAAAGGGTGATGCAGCAAAGTAGCGTAAGTATTTCCCTCAGTTTTTGAGAACCAAGGTATCAATCTAGTAGGAGGCTACGCGCGAGTCCCTCGCACCTACACAAAACAAATAAATCCTCGCAACCAACGCGAGAAGGGGTTGCCAATCCCTACACGGTCACTTATGAGAGTGAGATCTGATAGATATGATAAGATAATATTTTTGGTATTTTTATGATGAAGATGTAAACTAAAATAAAAGCAAAGTAAAATAGCTAAGTGTTGGAAGATTAATATGATGGAAAATAGACCCGGGGGCCATAGGTTTCGCTAGTGGCTTCTCTCAAGAGCATAGGTATTTTAAGGTGGGTGAATGAATTACTGTTGAGCAATTGACAGAATTGAGCATAGTTATGAGAATATCTAGGTATGATCATGTATATAGGCATCATGTCCAAGACAAGTAGACCGACTCCTGCCTGCATCTACTACTATTACACCACACATCGACCGCTATCCAGCATGCATCTAGAGTATTAAGTTCATAAGAACAGAGTAACGCCTTAAGCAAGATGACATGATGTAGAGGGATAAATTCATGCAATATGATAAAAACCCCATCTTGTTATCCTCGATGGCGACAATACAATATGTGCCTTGCTGCCCCTACTGTCACTGGGAAAGGACACCGCAAGATTGAACCCAAAGCTCAGCACTTCTCCCATTGCAAGAAACATCAGTCTAGTAGGCCAAACCAAACTGATAATTCAAAGAGACTTGCAAAGCTAACCAATCATACATAAAAGAATTCAGAAGATTCAAATATTGTTCATAGATAAACTTGATCATAAACCCACAATTCATCGGTCTCAACAAACACACCGCAAAAACAAGATTACATCGAATAGAACTCCACAAGAGAGGGGGGAAGCTCATCATTGGTGGGAGTAGGGATTCCCATGCAACGGATGCACTAGAGCTATAACTTTCTTTCTCACGAAGACCTCAGGCATTTGAGGAAGCTCATCATTGGAATATACAAGCCAAGTTCTATAATGAAATTTCCCACTAGTATATGACAGTGACAAAATGAGAGACTCTCTATTATGAAGATCACGGTGCTACTTTGAAGCACAAGTGTAGTAAAAGGATAGTAACATTGTCCCTTCTCTCTTTTTCTCTCATTTTTTTTTATTTGAGCCTTTTCTCTTTTTTTATGGCCTCTTTTTTTGAGTCTGGAGTCTCATCTCGACTTGTGGAGGAATCATAGTCTCCATCATCCTTTCCTCACTTGGGACAATGCTCTAATAATGATGATCATCACACTTTATTTAGTTACAACTCATGAATTACAACTCAATACTTAGAACAAAATATGACTCTATATGAATTCCTCCGGCGGTGTACCGGGATATGCAATGAATCAAGAGCCACATGTATGAAAGAATTATGAATGGTGGCTTTGCCACGAATACAATGTCAACTACATGATGATGCAAAGCAATATGACAATGATGGAGCATGTCATGATAAATGAAACGGTGGAAAGTTGCATGGCAATATATCTTGGAATGGCTATGGAAATGCCATGATAGGTAGGAATGGTGGCTGTTTTGAGGAAGATGTAAGGAGATTTATGTGTGATAGAGCGTATCATATCACGGGGTTTGGATGCACCGGCGAGGTTTGCACCAACTCTCAAGGTGAGAAACGGCAATGTGTGGTACTGAAGAGGCTAGAAAATGGCGGAAAGGTAAGTGTGCGTATAATCCATGGACTCACATTAGTAATAAAGAACTCATATACTTATTGCAAAAATTTATTAGCCCTCGAAGCAAAGTACTACTACGCATGCTCCTAGGGGAAGGGTTGGTAGGAGTTAACCATCGCGCGATCCCGACCGCCACACAAAGGAAGACAACAAACAAATACTTCATGCTCCGACTTCGTTACATAACGGTTCACCATACGTGCATGCTACGGGAATCACAAACTCCAACACATGTATTTTTCAATTCCACAATTACTCACCTAGCACAACTATGATATTACCACCTTTATATCTCAAAACAATTATCAAGCATCAAATTTCTCATGATATTAATTAAAGCAAATTGCCATGCTATTTTAAGACTCTCAAAATAATATAAGTGAAGCATGAGAGATCAATAGTTTCTATAAAACAAATCCACCACCGTGCTCTAAAAGATATAAGTGAAGCACATAGAGTATTCTAATAATTTCTGAATCATGTGTGTCTCTCTCAAAAGGTGTGTACAGAAAAGATGATTGTGGTAAACTAACAAATAAAGACTCAGATAATACAAGACGCTCCAAGGAAAACACATATCATGTGGTGCATAAAAATATAGCTCCAAGTAAAGTTACCCATGGAAGTAGACGAAAGAGGGGATGCCTTCCGGGGCATCCCCAAGCTTTGGCTTTATGGTGTCTTTAGAATATCTTGGGGTTGCCATGGGCATACCCAAGCTTAGGCTCTTGCCACTCCTTGTTCCATAATCAATCAAATCTTTCACCCAAAACAAGAAAACTTCACAACACAAAACTTAACAGAAAATCTCGTGAGCTCCGTTAGCGAAAGAAAACAAAAGACCACTTCAAGGTACTGTAATGAACTCATTCTTTATTTATATTGGTGTTAAACCTACTGTATTCCAACTTCTCTATGGTTTATAAACTATTTTACTAGCCATAGATTCATCAAAATAAGCAAACAACACACGAAAAATAGAATCTGTCAAAAACAGAACAATCTGTAGTAATCTGTAACTAACGCAAACTTCTGAGACTCCAAAAAATCTATCAAAATAGGAAGACCTAGACAATTTGTTTAATGATCAGCAGCAATTGGAATCAATATTTTTATCACGCTTTGGTGATTTGTAATAATTATTTTTGTGAACAGAAAGTTTCTCGAAATTACAGCAAGATCAAATAACTATCATCCAAGAAGATCCTATAGGTTTAACTTGGCACAAACACTAATTAAAACATAAAAACACATCTAACCAGAGGCTAGATCAAATATTTATTCCTAAACAGAAGCGAAAGGCAAAATAAATAAATAAAATAAAATTGGGTTGCCTCCCAACAAGCGCTCTCGTTTAATGCCCCTAGCTAGGCATAAAAGCAAGAATAGATCTAGGTATTGCCATCTTTGGTGGCCAATCCATAAGTGGCTCTCATGATAGATTCATATGGTAATTTTATTTTCTTCCTAGGGAAGTGTTCCATGCCTTTCCCTTATGGAAATTGGAATCTAATATTCCCTTCCTTCATATCAATAATTGCACCAACCGTTCTAAGGAAAGGTCTACCAAGAATAATAGGACTTGAAGGATTGCACTCTATATCAAGAACAATAAAATCTACGAGCACATAGTTCCTATTTGCAACAATAAGAACATCATTAATTCTTCCCATAGGTTTCTTAATAGTGGAATCAGCAAGGTGCAAGTTTAAAGAGCAATCATCAAAATCACGGAAACCTAGCAAATCACATAAAGTCTTTGGAATCGTGGAAACACTAGCACCCAAATCACACAAAGCATAGAATTCATGATCTTTAATCTTAATTTTAATAGTAGGTTCCCTCTCATCATAAAGTTTTCTAGGGATAGAAACTTCCAACTCAAGTTTTTCTTCATAAGATTGCATCAAAGCATCACCGATATATTTGGTAAAAGCTTTATTTTGACTATAAGCATGAGGAGAATTTAGCACGGATTGCAACAAGGAAATACAATCTATCAAAGAGAAATTTTAATAATTAAATTCCTTGAAATCCAATATAGTGGGTTTATTAACATCTAATGTTTTTTATTTCTTCAATCCCACTTTTATCAATTTTAGCATCAAGATCTAAAAACTCTGAATTTCGGAACGCCTTCTAGGTAAAGGTGGATCATATTCAGTCCCATCATTATCAAGATTCATATTGCAAAACAAAGATTTAATAGGGGACACATCAATAACTTTTAGATCTTCATCTTTATTTTCAAAGTTTTCTGGTTTAGCGGCCATCTTATTAACTAAGGTGGCTTGCTTATCCGAAATTTCAGCTATTAACTTCCCAAGATGAGCAATTTGGGATCTCAAACCATCAAATTCTTTAGACATATCATCGAGCTCTTTATTCATATAACTCATAAAGTATTTTTTTTCCTTAAGCTCATTTCTAAAGAAATTATTATACTCAAACTGTAAGACCATAAAACGCCTAACGTTGCTTTCGATTTCTTCTAACCTTTTAAGGTGAAGATCACCATATCTGGGAAGAGCCATCAAGACAAACAAGCAATCCAACACACGAGCATACAAAAAGCAAGCGGAAAAGGGGCGAACAAAAAAGAGAGGGCGAATAAAATGGCAAGGCTGAAGTGGGGGAGAGGAAAACGAGAGGCAAATGGCAAATAATGTAATGCGGGAGATAAGGGTTTGTGATGGGTACTTGGTATGTTGACTTTTGCGTAGACCTCCCCGGCAAGAGCGCCAGAAATCCTTCTTGCTACCTCGTGAGCACTGCGTTGGTTTTCCCTTGAAGAGGAAAGGGTGATGCAGCAAAGTAGCGTAAGTATTTCCCAGACTTTTTGAGAACCAAGGTATCAATCCAGTAGGAGGCTACGCGCGAGTCCCTCGCACCTACACAAAACAAATAAATCCTCACAACCAACACGATAAGGGTTTGTGAATCCCTACACGGTCACTTACGAGAGTGAGATCCGATAGATATGATAAGATAATATTTTTAGTATTTATATCATAAAGATGAAAAGTAAAATAAAAGCAAAGTAAATAGCTAAGTGTTGGAAGATTAATTTGATGGAAAATAGACCCGGGGGCCATAGGTTTCACTAGTGGCTTCTCTCAAGAGCATAGGTATTTTATGGTTGGTGAATGAATTATTGTTGAGCAATTGACAGAATTGAGCATAGTAGACCGACTCCTGCCTGCATCTACGTCCAAGATAGGCATGATCATGTATATAGGCATCACGTCCAAGATAAGTAGACCGACTCCTGCCTGCATCTACTACTATTACTCCACACATCGACCGCTATCCAGCATGCAACTAGAGTATTAAGTTCATAAGAACAGAGTAACGCCTTAAGCAAGATGACATGATGTAGAGGGATAAATTCATGCAATATGATAAAAACCCCATCTTGTTATCCTCGATGGCAACAATACAATACGTGCCTTGCTGCCCCTACTATCACTGGGAAAGGACACCGCAAGATTGAACCCAAAGCTAAGCACTTCTCCCATTGCAAGAAAGATCAATCTAGTAGGCCAAACCAAACTGATAATTCTAAGAGACTTGCAAAGATAACCAATCATACATATAAGAATTCAGAAGATTCAAATATTGTTCATAGATAAACTTGATCATAAACCCACAATTCATCGGTCTCAACAAACACACCGCAAAAAGAAGATTACATCGAATAGATCTCCACAAGAGAGGGGGAGAACATTGTATTGAGATCCAAAAAGAGAGAAGAAGCCATCTAGCTAATAACTACGGACCCGAAGGTCTGAGGTAAACTACTCACACATCATCGGAGGGGCTATGGTGTTGATGTAGAAGCCCTCCGTGATCGATGCCCCCTCCGATGGAGCTCCGGAACAGGCCCCAAGATGGGATCTCGTGGGTACAGAAGGTTGCAGCGGTGGAATTAGGTTTTTGGCTCCGTATCTGATCGTTTGGGGGTATGTAGGTATATATAGGAGGAAGGAGTACGTCGGTGGAGCAACAGGGGGCCCACGAGGGTGGAGGGCACGCCTGGGCGGTAGGCGCCCTCCCCTACCTCGTGGCCACCTCCTTTGTTTCTTGACGTAGGGTCCAAGTCCTCTGGATCATGTTCGTTCCGAAAATGACGTTCCCGAAGGTTTCATTCCATTTGGACTCCGTTTGATATTCTTCTTCTGCGAAACTCTGAAATAGGCAAAAAAACAACAATTCTGGGCTGGGCCTCCGGTTAATAGGTTAGTCCCAAAAATAATATGAAAGTGAATAATAAAGCCCAATAATGTCCAAAACAGAAGATAATATAGCATGGACCAAGCAAAAATTATAGATACGTTGGAGACGTATCAACACCAGCTGCGTACGTCTTGGACAAGGTAAAAAGAAAAGAATTCTGCAAGGCCCTGTCACGTGTGAGATTCCCACATGGATTTGCTTCGGACCCTGAAAGGATAGTCAGTGCATATGGAACAAGGTACAAGGGTTGAAAACTCATGACTGCCACGTCCTACTTCAAAGGTTTTTACCTGTTATCCTTAGAGGATTGGACCGCGCTGACTTATACAGAGCAGTTGCAGAGTCGGGACAATTCTTCAGGGAACTCTGCAGTAGAAATATCAGGATAGATGCTTTGGAGCATCTTAGAGAAAAGATACCAACTATCCTATGCGACCTTGAGAAGATATATCCTCCAGCCTTCTTTGATGTGATGGTGCATTTGGCTGTTCATCTACCTGATGAGGCACTACTTAGAGGTCCAGTACAGTATGGCTGGATGTATCCTATTGAAAGGCGGCTAGGCACTTTCAAGGGCTATGTTAGGAACAGAGCTAGACCTGAGGGTTCAATTGTAGAGGCCTACATTGCTACAGAAGCGTTGACATTCTACTCAAAATATATTGAAACAGTTGATCAGCTTAGCAAAGAGGTGGGTGAAGACAATCCCAAGCTCAATGTCTTCGATTGATCTGTTCGAGTTACAGGGAAGAGTCGACAAGACGACAAACCTAAAGATTTTGACAAAATGGTTTGGTATGTGTTGAATAACTGTCCTGAGATTTTACCTTATATCGAGTAAGTGCTAAGTACTGCAGCTTATACATCGTAATCTACTAAACTTGCAGCACATTCTTATATATTTAGATGTTTGACACGATCACTATGTTGTGCAGCATCTACAAAAAGGAGTTACAGCCGCAAAATCCAAGAAACATTGACAAACTGGTTATGGCAGGATTTGCGAAATGGTTCAAGAGCCATGTAAACTTTTGAATTGCACTGTCAGTTTTTTAATATATTGGGTACATAAGAGGATCAGCTTGTCTATTTTCTAACCATAGGTTAAGAAGATGCGGGAGGATGGGCAGGCAGTTAATGATGCCCTTTACGCACTTGTATTGTGTCCTGATACTCGGGTAAGACATTATGAATCTTCCGTTGTTGAAGATGTGCGCTACAACACCCTTGCATGCGACTTAGGCAGGAAGACACAAAACAGTGCCTCATGAGCAGGGACAAGTACAGCGGAGAGGCAACTGAAATGTATCCTAGTATAACAGACATTGTTCAGTTGCAGTATATCTCCTGTTTCAAGGTTCATTGGTGTGTGGTTCTATTGTGTTGTCATTGGTATAACCTATTTTCGAGGATCACAAAAACTAGAGCTGATGATTATTTCAAATCCATCAATATCAAGGCGGCGTACCAGACCTACAAGCCTTTTATTTTGGCAAATCAAGCAACACAGATATTTTTCTTGGAAGACACATTTCCACGTAGCGATAACTGGAGAGTATTGCAAAGGTTTGAGCAGAGGAATTCGTTTAATGAAGTTGTACAACAAGATGATGCTTACACTGCTCCTGATGTAGAAGATTCAATAGATGTTCCTAATATCTTTGAGAACCATCACGTCAATGATGCTGGCGAAAAGATTGCTTGTCGGGTTGTGGACATACAAGAGTTGTCGGGTTGTGGACATACAAGACGCCAACATTCGAGGACATTGAAGAGGAAGAAGAAGATGACAATGGGGGGGAATTACGATTCAGACTGATACACATGGGGAAGAAGTTGACGCTGCTGCTGCGGATGATGGTTAGATTGCTTTTGTCGTATTTGCCTGTCATAAGACATTTTTTATCTACTATGTGAAATTGTGTTTGCTATGACAACTGAAACCTGATGAAATTGTTGCTTAGTATTTTGCTGTCAGAACATCACTTATTCTGTATGTTGATTTGTGTTTGGTGATTTTGTGATGACTAAAACATGATGACATTGTTGTTTAGTTGTACTCATATTTGGCTGTGAAACTTGTATTTGATGACATAGTTTGTTGTTGGACTGCAATTTGCTCGATGTCTTCGAATGGGAACAAAACTAACCCGACAGGGCCTCTGCTAATTTATTTATTTATTAGCAAAATGGTCTCTACCATTTATTTATGAACAAAAGGGATACCCCCGATTTCCGTTAATAGAAATCATTAGATGTTCACAACACTACGCCCAGCCTGCTAAACAGGTTTCATTAATTACTAGTTTCAGCGAAGTGATCATGTCATAGCCACTGAATACATCACGTGTGCTACATACACTACAACTAAAGAGACAATCATCCTAGAGAGCACATCGATTTTGTGCATTATCTTCACAAGCTCTTTCATCACATCATTACTGTCAAGGTCGTTCAGCAGTTGTTGCTTGGCCATTATCAAAGGAACTGCATCTTTAACCTTCTGCTCTGCATCTTCCTCTTTTGTCGTTCCTTCAGTTACTTGTCCAACACCCCAACCTGCTAGTATTGGGATTCCTCGGTTAACCAAAAAATCAACATAGTTCCATTCCCCCACATCAACAACTTCCCAGAAATACAATCACATCAATCTTCCCTGATCTGCACAAATAAAATTGGAAGATCATGAACCAAACTAACAAAAAATTAGCAACTGAAAGTAGCGGAACAACACATATTATTACCCCATGATTCGGGCATTTGTAGAAGACTCGGTTAGGGTTGAGGATTGTGGTTGAGATGCGACGGATGACTCTGCGTGATTTGCAGCAGTGGAACCACACCAACGGCAATGGGTTGCGATGAGCAACCGGCTATGGTGCGTGTGACGATGGGGGTGTGATGAGACCCACAGGTGATGGTACGGGTGGCGACTTGGCGCATATCTGGTTGTTGCCTGCTAAAGAGCAGGGCATGAGCTGCTAGCGGGCATGATTGTTGCGGTCAGAGCTATTGACGCTAGGCAAAGTAAGTAGGGAAGAGGAGAAGCGAACGTTGGATATGTTAGTTTCATTACTTGCAGAGTAGCATAGCACCATATATACTCATAGTCTAGGTTTGAGTTCGAACCAGCTACATGAGCATGTCTCTCTTTTTTCTAAAACTCGACAATGTCTATTTACTGGTACACTAGCTTGTTATGTACGGCTTCTCAAGTCTTTGATTTTATTTTATTTTTTGCAAGGAAGGAAGGAGGAGAAAATTGAGGGCTCCTGGGACTCGAAGCCAAGGCCTGTCGGTTGAAAACCAAGGGTGCAAGTCACTTATGTGGCGAACGTTCCCTGGTAGGAGGACGGCAGACGAACATATTTTCCTCGCAGTTTTAGTTGCGACGCAAGATCAAACGGTCATAGTTTCAGGAATGTTATCTGGCGAACGAGCCCAATTTTTCTTTTCTTCATATATATAAAAAAGTATGCTAGTTGGTGTCGGCTTAGTCAACAAACGATTGTGCCAACCTTGACCGTTGGATTGATATTCAACGTCTGTCACGTTTCTTCAGTCTCATCTTCCTCCAGCCACCAAAGCCAAACCAGCGCCGGCTGGACCGCCTGCTCCCGCCTCCCACGGCTAGGTTGTGCTGCTGCGCACGCATCGTGGCCACATCGCACCCAAAAGCTCTGCGCATCTTCCCTGGCTCATGTTCGTTCCCGCCCGAGGACTCATTATCGTCCTCCACCTTGGTTCGCTCACTGTGGCGCCGCCCTCCGGTGTTGTCAACATGATCAACAACCGAGAGAAATAAGGAGATGATTGTACATGGTGAGGGTGACAGTCGGGAGCCACCAGGATCATGGCAGTAGGCAAGCAAGTGCCTCCTTTATTACAAGAAAAAAAGGTTTCCTCCTGATGGTTTCCTGACATCTGGGTCACACGCCACACTCAACGTAGTCAATAAGCAAGATAAGTGCACAAGGAGCTGCAAACACACGGGACCCAGGAGCGCGCGCAATATTTTTTTCGAGACGAAGAAGGGTATCAACTGGGTTGTGCGGGAGCTGTGGTCCGTCTAGCCCAGGCTTTTATTTCATATGTTTACCACATGACCAACCCAGTTTTTTTCCTTTGTGAAAATGGCTAGCCTAGCTATTTTATTTTTTGTAGAATAACCAACGTAGGCCTATTTGCTTTTCTACACCGTGCTGGGCCGGAAATCTGTCAAGACGAGGAGGGATGCATTCGGTCTTGCCTAGAAAATGGGCTATAAGTAATAAGAAATTGGCTATAAATGAAAAAATACAGCAGACACGCAATTAGTTCCAAAATACTTTTTTCTTTCGGATTTTGATATTTTAAATTTCATTGTTTTTGTGCGGCTAAAATTTCATTCGATTTAAATTAAGGTTTCTTTATTTTAAAATTAATTTGAATCTGGCTAGAAATTTCTGGTTGTATGTTGTTTGGGACAGATTTGGAGGCTGACTTGTGGGTCTACTAGGTTGACATGTACGAAAGGCTTTGTCAACTTAGTCCACAAACAATTCTAGCAGCAGTGACCGTTGGATGTTAATCCAACGGCCGTGCTGCTTCTTCAATATCTGATTTTCTTGCTCCAGCTGCCCAAACCAGAGTCGGTGGAACTGCCTGCTTCCGCCTCCCATGGCCGGTTGTGCTGCCACACAGGCCGCACAACTCCACCCTAATCCATCGCTGGCCAGGCCATTCCTCTACTCACCCACACCTCCTTTTATTTTCCGGGGACGTAAGCCGAACCAGTAAACCCTCATACTCCCCACCGCGTGGGCAACTATTGCCGAGTCTTCCCCGGCTCCGGGACGTTCCCTTCCTAGGCCTCGCTGTCGTCCACCCCCTGGTGCTCTCGGCATGGCATGGTCAACGTGGTCAACAGACGACATCCATCGTAAGAGGACTGTACGTGGAGAGGCTGACAGCTGTGTACATGGCCACACACAAGGAAGTACCTCATTATTACGCGCAAAATAATGATTCCTCCACCTGACAGCAGGGACCTGATGCGGCTTGAAGCTACGTCGCTATTTCCCCAAAGAGGAAGGGATGATGCAGCATAGCGGCAGTATGTATTTCCCTCAATTATGAGACCAAGGTTATCGAACCAGTAGGAGAACCAAGCAACACAATGTAAACAACCCCTACACACAAATAACAAATACTCGCAACCTGACGTGTAAAAGGGGTTGTCAATCCCTTTCGTGTAGCGGCGCCCCAAGATAGGCAAACGGACGTGAATAAAATTGTAGTAGATTGATATATCGAACGCCAAATAAAATAAATAAGAATAAAATGCAGCAAGGTACTTTTATATGTTTGGTTTAATAGATCTGAAAATAAAAGCAAAGGAAAAGTAGATCGCAAAGGCAAATAATATGAGAAAGAGACCCGGGGGCCGTAGGTTTCACTAGTGGCTTCTCTCGACAAAAATAGAAAACGGTGGGTAAATAAATTACCGTTGGGCAATTGATAGAACTTCAAATAATCATGGCGATATCCAGGCAATGACCATTGCATAGGCATCACGTCCAATATTAGTAGACTGACTCCTGCCTGCATCTACTATTATTACTTGCTACCTCTTAAGCACTGCACTGGTTTTCCCTTGAAGAGGAAAGGGTGATGCAGCAAAGTAGCGTAAGTATTTCCCTCAGTTTTTGAGAACCAAGGCATCAATCCAGTAGGAGGCTACGCCTGAGTCCCTCGCACCTACACAAAACAAATAAATCCTCGCAACCAACGCGATAAGGGGTTGTCAATCCCTACATGGTCACTTACGAGAGTGAGATCTGATAGATATGGTAAGATAATATTTTTGGTATTTGTATCATAAAGATGCAAAGTAAAATAGCTAAGTGTTGGAAGATTAATATGATGGAAAATAGACCCGGGGGCCATAGGTTTCACTAGTGGCTTCTCTCAAGAGCATAGGTATTTTATGGTGGGTGAACGAATTATTGTTGAGCAATTGACAGAATTGAGCATAGTTATGAGAATATCTAGGTATGATCATGTATATAGGCATCACGTCCAAGATAAGTAGACCGACTCCTGCCTGCATCTACTACTATTACTCCACACATCGACCGCTATCCAGCATGCAACTAGAGTATTAAGTTCATAAGAACAGAGTAACGCCTTAAGCAAGATGACATGATGTAGAGGGATAAATTCATGCAATATGATAAAAACCCCATCTTGTTATCCTCGATGGCAACAATACAATACGTGCCTTGCTGCCCCTACTATCACTGGGAAAGGACACCGCAAGATTGAACCCAAAGCTAAGCACTTCTCCCATTGCAAGAAAGATCAATCTAGTAGGCCAAACCAAACTGATAATTCTAAGAGACTTGCAAAGATAACCAATCATACATATAAGAACTCAGAAGATTCAAATATTGTTCATAGATAAACTTGATCATAAACCCACAATTCATTGGTCTCAACAAACACACCGCAAAAAGAGGATTACATCGAATAGATCTCCACGAGAGAGGGGGAGAACATTGTATTGAGATCCAAAAAGAGGGAATAAGCCATCTAGCTAATAACTATGGACCCGAAGGATTGAGGTAAAGTACTCACACATCATCGGAGGGGCTATGGTGTTGATGTAGAAGCCCTCCGTGATCGATGCCCCCTCCGGCGGGGCTCCGGAATAGGCCCCAAGATGGGATCTCGGGGGTACATAAGGTTGCGGCGGTGTAATTAGGTTTTTGGCTTCGTATCTGATCGTTTGGGGGTACGTAGGTATATATAGGAGGAAGGAGTACGTCGGTGGAGCAACAGGGGGCCACGAGGGTGGAGGGTGCGCCTGGGGGGGTAGGCGCGCCCCCCTACCTCGTGGCTTCCTCCTTTGTTTCTTGACGTAGGGTCCAAGTCCTCTGGATCATGTTTGTTCCCAAAATCACGTTCCCGAAGGTTATATTCTATTTGGACTCCGTTTGATATTCTTTTTCTGCGAAACTCTGAAATATGCAAAAAAACAGCAATTCTAGGCTAGGCCTCCGGTTAATAGGTTAGTCCCAAAAATAATATAAAAGTGAATAATAAAGCCCAATAATGTCCAAAACATAAGATAATATAGCATGGAGCAATCAAAAATTATAGATACGTTGGAGACGTATCATTAATCCACACATCGACCGCTATTCAGCATGCATCTAGTGTATTAAGTTCATGGAGAAACGGAGTAATGCAATAAGAACGATAACATGGTGTAGACAGTATCTATCTATGCAGAAGTAGACCCCATCATTTTATCCTTGGTAGCAACGATACATACGTGTCAGTTCCCCTTCTGTCACTGGGATCAAGCACCTTAAGATCGAACCCACTACAAAGCACCTCTTCCCATTGCAAGATAAATGGATCAAGTTGGCCAAACAAAACCCAAATATCAGAGAAGAAATACGAGGCTATAAGCCATCATGCATATAAGAGATCAAAGAAGATTCAAATAACTTTCATGGATAAAAAGATAGATCTGATCATAAACTCAAAATTCATCTGATCCCAACAAACACATCGCAAAAAGAGTTACATCATGTGGATCTCCAAGAGACCATTGTATTGAGAATGAAATGAGAGAGAGGAAGCCATCTAGCTACTAACTACAGACCCGAAGGTCTACAAAGAACTACTCATGCATCATCGGAGAGGCGGCAATGAAAGTGGTGAACCCCTCCGTGATGGTGTCTAGATTGGATCTGGTGGTTCTGGACTCTGCGGCGGATGGAATTTATTTTCGTCGACTCCCCTAGGGTTTCTGTAATATTGCGCTATTTATAGAGCAAAGAGGCGGTCCGGGTGCACCCGAGGTGGGCACAACCCAGCAGGGCGCGCCTGGACCTCCTGGCGTGCCCTAGTGGGTTGTGCTCCCCTTGGAGCACACCCCAGGCGTTGCCTTGGCCCATTGGGTGTCTTCTGGTCCATAAAAAATTTCCATAAAGTTTCGTTGCATTTGGACTCCGTTTGGTATTGATTTCCTGCGATGTAAAAAACATGCAGAAAACAACAACTCGCACTTGGCACTATGTCAATAGGTTAGTACCAAAAATGATATAATATGACTATAAAATGATTATTAAACATCCAAGACTGATAATATAACAGCATGGAACAATCAAAAATTATAGATACGTTGGAGACATATCAGGACCCACCGGAAGGGCCTCTGTATTTCACAAAAAAAAGTTCCTCCCGCTGACAGCTCGGACCCACCAGCTATATCTTTGCACGGAAGGAAGTGCCTCCTTATTACGCACAAAAAATGAATACTCCTCCTGCTATCTGGGACCAACCATAGTTGGAGGTTGACTTGTGGGCCTACTAAGTTGATGTGGACGGAGGGCTTTGTCAACTTAGTCAATATGAACGGTTCTAGCTCCAGTGACCGTACGATGTCCATCCAACGGCTGTAGTGCTTCTTCAACCTCTGGTCTTCTTGCTCCAGCCGCCCAAAATACTGCCGATCGGGCCGCCTGCTCCTGCCTCCCGCGGCTGGCTCTGCTGCCGCGTAGGCCTCACCACCCCACCCTACACCCATCGCTAGCCTGGCCATCCCTTCACTCACCCAGACCTGTTGTTATTCTCCGGCGACGGCATCCTCACATTGCAGCCCAACCAGTAAACCATCATACGCCCCTCCGCGTGGGAAACAAATGTCGATTCTTCCCCGGCTCCGGGTCATTCCCTTCCTAGTCCTCACCATCGTCCACCGCTTCGGTGCTCTCGGCACGGCGTGGTCAGCGTAGTCAAAGAACGACTTAAATCGAAAGAGGACTGTACGTGGAGAGGCTGACAGGTGGGTCCACGGCCGCAGCAAGGAAGTGCCTCCTTATTACGCGCAAAATAATGATTCCTCCACCTGAAGGGTGCTACCTCTTGAGCACTGCGTTGGATTTCCTTGAAGAGGATAGGATGATGCAGCAAAGTAGCGTAAGTATTTCCCTCAGTTTTTGAGAACCAAGGTATCAATCGGGTAGGAGGCTACGCGCAAGTCCCTCGTACCTGCACAAAGCAAATAACTCCTCGCAACCAACACGATAAGGGGTTGTCAATCCCTTCATGGTCACTAACGAGAGTGAAATCTGATAGATATGATAGATAATATTTTTGCTATTTTTGGGATAAAGATGCAAAGTAAAATAAAAGGCAAAGTAAAAAAGCAAAGCAATAATAAAGTGATGGAAGATTAATATGATAAAGATAGATCCGGGGGCCATAGATTTCACTAGTGGCTTCTCTCAAGAGCATAAGTATTTTACGGCGGGTGAACGAATTACTGTTGGGCAATTGACAGAATTGAACATAGTTATGAGAATATCTAGGTATGATCATGTATATAGGCATCACGTCCGAGACAAGTAGACCGACTCCTGCCAGCATCTACTACTATTACTCCACTCATCGACCGCTATCCAGCATGCATCTAGAGTATTAAGTTAAAAACAGAGTAACGCCTTAAGCAAGATGACATGATGTAGAGGGATAGGTTCATGCAATATGATAAAAACCCCATCTTGTTATCCTCGATGGCAACAATACAATACATGCCTTCTTGCCCCTACTGTCACTGGGAAAGGACACCGCGAGATTGAACCCAAAGCTAAGCACTTCTCCCATTGTAAGAAAAACCAATCTAGTAGGCCAAACCAAACTGATAATTCGAAGAGACTTGCAAAGATAACCAATCATGCATAAAAGAATTCAGAAGATTCAAATATTGTTCATAGATAATCTTGATCATAAACCCACAATTCATCGGTCTCAACAAACACACCACAAAAAGAAGATTACATTGAATAGATTTCGACGAGAGAGGGGGAGAACATTGTATTGAGATCCAAAAAGAGAGAAGAAGCCATCTAGCTACTAACTATGGACCCGAAGGTCTAAGTTAAACTACTCACACTTCATCGGAGGGGCTATAATGATCTAGAAGCCCTCCGTGGTAGATGCCCCCTCCGGCGGAGCTCCAGAACAGTCCCGAAGATGGGATCTCGTGGGTACAGATGGTTGCGGTGGTGGAATTAGGTTTTTGGCTCCGTATCTGATCGTTTGGGGGTACGTAGGTATATATAGGAGGAAGAACTACGTTGGTGGATCTTCATGGGCCCCACGAGGGTGGGGGCGCGCCCTGAGGGGGTACGCGCGCCCCCTACCTCGTGCCCACCTCGAAGCTTCCTTGGCGTAGGGTCCAAGTCTCCTGGGTCATATTCGGTGAGAAAATCACGTTCCCGAAGGTTTCATTCCGTTTGGACTCAGTTTGATATTCCGTTTCGGCAAAACCTTGAAATAGGCAAAAAAACAGCAATTATGGGCTGGGCCTCCGGTTAATAGGTTAGTCCCAGAAATAATATAAAAGTGGATAATAAAGCCCAATATTGTCCAAAAATAGTAGATAATATAGCATGGAGCAATAAAAAATTATAGATACGTTGGAGACGTATCAAAGGGCCTCTGTATTTTCTCTTAGCTATATTTACTAAAAAAATGTTTTTCCCCCTGACAGCTGGGACCCACAAGCTATATCTTCGGACACAAGGAAAGTGCCTCCATATTAGTCGCAAAAAGAAAATGAATCCTCCCTCTGACAGCTCGGACCCACCATCAATAACTTCGCATGCAAGGAAGTGCCACCTTATCCTCCATGACAGTCGGGGCCCACCTAGTGGCAGCATACGTAGCATTATCATTCTGGTCGTGAACATGTATGTACATACTGGTCGATTGGTCTCTCTGCAATGATGAACCGTGGCCGAGCAAGCAGCGACACGTGTAGTAGTAGAGCCCCCGACGTAGTAGTTCAGACAGTCCGTTCTAAACCATGTAGACGTACGTACAGCCACATGCCAAAAAATACGCCCACGTACGTACATACGGGCGGGATCTCGAACGCGTACTCGCACATATGTATGGCAAGGGCTCGTGTACATGGAGAGGCAACAGATGGTAGCAACGGCGTCCTGTTCATCGGAAGCCAACCGGCTGGGTCAGAACGTAGAAACTGCATCGTGTTCAACGGGAGGCAATAGACTGGGTCAGAATGTGTCGTGTTCAATGGAGCCAACCGACTTGGATGGAACAGCCGAAACGGGGTCTGGCATACCATAGTACGGAGGAAACGGCCTTCTGTTCAACCGTCTACGGTCGAAACAGGGGTCCTGTTCATCGGGAGGGGTGTGGCGTACCGCAAAACGGAGCAAGCGGACTTGTGTTGGAGTGCTTCGGTCGAAACGGGGGTCATTTTCATCATAGACGGAGGAAACGGACTTGTGTTGGAGCGCTATGGTTAAAACGTGGGTCCCATTCATCGGAGGGGTGTGGCGTACCGCAAAACGGAGTAAACGGACTTGTGTTGGAGCTCTACGGTCTAAACAGGGGTCCTTTTCATCGAAGGGGTGTGGTGTACCGCAAAACGGGACTCCACGGGCTACTGTTCACCGACGATCGACTTCATTCAGCCTCCACCTGCACTGTTCGTCCACTACATCTTCCTTCTGCCTCCACCAGCTACTGTTCATCCACGGGCTACTGTTCATAGAGCCCTCCACCGGCTACTGTTCAACCAGCCCACCATGGGGTCCTGTTCATCAACCCCCAACCAGCTGCTCGGTTGTGGCGGCCTCCTCTTGGGGTCATGTTCATCCAACAGCAACGGATTACTACCACCACGGGGTCCTGTTCATCCAACCCCCACCGGGAACTGTTCACCCAACCCCAACCACGTGCATCTCGACTCATTCAACCAACCCCCATGTTCACTGTTCATCAAGAGGCAGCAGGTTTGATCGGCTTTAGTTAGCAGTAGCAGCGAAGGAATCCCTCGATCGGGTTTAATTAATAGCCAGGGATCGGCCGATTGCTCGTTTTCAATAACGTAGCTAGTGCAATCGCTCGGGTTCAGTAAGCGAACGCCTCGCTTGGGTTCAGTTAGAGCCCAAAGCCTCGCACACAAGCGCAAACGTGTGCGAGAGAAACGCGCAATCCCTATGTGCATTGCTCGGCCCCGACCACCCACCGTAACTAGGAACTCCCCGATAGTTCCCCCGTCCTCGCTTCTACCATGACTTTTTTCCGTCATGGACGGCCCAAAGAATGTCATGCAGGTGCGTCTCCGGCCCACCCAAGACGAAAAGCCCATTTTCTATCATGATTTTTTGTCATAAAAGTAGGAGCCCACCACATCTATGACGATACCGAGTTTTGTCACAGTTATCATCATAGAAGTGTCATAAGCATGATAGAAAAAAATTGTTCGACCCAAAATGTCATGGATGTGTCTTCTTTTGTAGTAAACCAGGGTCGGTCCTGAGATTTCGGGGGCCCGGGGCGAAACTAGAATAATGGGCTATTAATAGAGACATAAATAATATAATTTCTTGGTGATTTTGGACCGATGACTTAGCCCCTCGCCTCTCTTGTTATTACCTGCCAAATCAGCAAGAGTTCTTAGGATTTAGGACTGTAGTACTTCATGAAAATAGTAATAGAGTAATCCATATGAAATTAGAAGAGAAATTATGCTAATATAATTATACTATTTGTTTGGATTCTGATGGGGGTGACATGGATGCCCTAGCCATAATTCCATCGTCCACACGCTAATCTAAATCTTCGGCCGATCCAAAAAACGGAAACACTATAAACCCTAAAAAATAATAAGAGAATTTTGATATGAGACATACTTATATACCTCTCCTTCAGATCCATTAGACGGATGGATTGGCTGGTTTCATAAAGATCAGAGCTGTAGAGGAGTAATAAATTTTAGAGAGGAGGCAAGTGGTGATGAATGACTCTTTTCGGCGGTGGCGACTGTGAGTCTCAAGGCGGATCGATCAGCAGAATCCGCCGGCGTGTATGTGCGTGAGGAAGGACTATAGCAGTGCGCCTGTGTGCTACTACTTGAGCCAGGCCTTGTTTCACTTTTTCCTGCATTGCGTAGCCCAGTATGAAGTAGATCACCCTGGTGGGGGCCCCTTGTCTTTGTGGGGCCCGGGGCAGCCTCCCCACTCGCCCCCTCGGGGCCGGGCCTGACAGGAAGGAATGTGGCACCGCTGCAAATCCCTTCTTCCCTCTGCAAAGGGACTATCTATTTAATTTTATGTTGAGTCATCACCTTCTCAAATAAGCGCCAGATCTAAGAGCACTATTTTGGTCCTCATGCATTGTGTATAGTTAATGTTGGATGCATCTTGACTGGATCTTTTCTACCATGAATTACAATGTTTAGTCGCTGCTTGAACTTTGAAGGTGGGCTACATTTATGTTTTGCGGTCTCAGAAAGGGCTAGCGATATACCACGGTTCTCATATTATATCACAGTTGTTTTGACAAAGTGTTGTCATTTGAGATATTTTATTATTGCTCGCTCGTTTCTTATGTTATTCATATGAGCTAATATAATTTTTAAGAGTTATTGCTGACATGGTTAGTCATGATCTTTGCTGAAAACCTGCGTGCTACTTAAGGTTATTTATGTAAACAAGAGCAAAAGAGTTCGTAAAAGTTTTTCTTTTTCACTTTTAGTTTATCAACTGAATTGCTTGAGGACAAGCAAAGGTTTAAGCTTGGGGGAGTTGATACGGCTCCGTCGTATCTACTTTTCCTAACGCTTTTGCTCTTGTTTTGGACTCTAATTTGCATGATTTGAATGAAACTAACCCGGACTGACGCTGCTTTCAGCAGAACTACCATGGTGTTGTTTTGTGCAGAAATAAAAGTTCTCGGAATGGAATGAAACTTTTTGGAGAATTATTTTGCAATAAAAGAAAATTACTGGTGCCAAGAACCACCGAAGGGGGGCCCTGGTTGAGCACAACTAACCAGGGTGCGCCACCCCCTCCACACGCGGCCAGGTGGGTTGTGCCCACCTGGTGGCCCCGCAGACCCTAATTCTGATGCTATAAATACCCATTTTCTGGGAGAAACATCAGGGAGAAAGTTTCATCGCGTTTCACGATACGGAGCCGCCGTCACCCCCTCATATGTCTCTATCGTATCTACTTTTCCTAACGCTTTTCCTCTTGTTTTGTACTCTAATTTGCATGATTTGAATGAAACTAACCCGGATTGACGCTATTTTCAGCAGAACTACCATGGTTTGTTTTTGTGCGGAAATAAAAGTTCTCGAATTGGAACGAAACTTTGCGGGGAATTTTTATGAAATAAAAAGAAAAATACTAGAGTCAAGAACCACCATAGGGGGGCCCTGGGTGAGCACAACCCACCAGCCCCCCCCCCCCCTCAGGCGCGCCCAGGTGGGTTGTGCCCACCTGGTGGCCACGCAGACCCTAAGTCCAACTCCATAAATTCCTATTTTCCAGGAGAAAAATCAGGGAGGAAGAATTATCTCCTTTCGCGATACGTAGCTAAGGACCCACAAGTATAGGGGATCTGTCATAGTCCTTTTGATAAGTAAGTGTGTCGAACCCAACGAGGAGCAGAAGGAAATGGCAAGCGGTTTTCAGTAAGGTATTCTCTGCAAGCACTGAAATTATCGGTGACAGATAGTTGTGTGATAAGATAATTCGTAACGGGTAACAAGTAACAAAAGTAACTAAGGTGCAGCAAGGTGACCCAATCCTTTTTGTAGCAAAGGACAAGCCTGGACGAATTCTTATATAAAGCAAAGCGCTGCCGAGGACACATGGGAATTATTGTGAAGCTAGTTTTCATCATGCCCATATGATTCGCGTTCGTTACTTTGATAATTTGATATGTGGGTGGACCGGTGCTTGGGTGTTGCCCTTCCTTGGACAAGACTCCCACTTATGATTAACCCCTCTCGCAAGCATCTGCAACAACGAAAGAAGAATTAAGATAAATCTAACCATAGCATGAAACGTATGGATCCAAATCAGCCCCTTACGAAGCAACGCATGAAGTAGGGTTTAAGCTTCTATCACTCTAGCAACCCATCATCTACTTGTTACTTCCCAATGCCTTCCCCTAGGCCTAAATCATGGTGAACTGGCATGTAGTCGACGTTCACCTAGCACCACTAGAGGAAAGACAACATACATCTCATCAAAATATCGAACAAATACCAAATTCACATGGTTATTTATAACAAGACTTCTCCCATGTCCTAAGTAACAAACATAACTACTCACAAATCATATTCATGTTCATAATCAGAGGAGTAATAATTATCAGTAAGGATCTGAACATATGATCTTCCACCGAATAAACCAACTAGCATCAACCACAAGGAGTAATCAACACTACTAGCAACCCATAGGTACCAATCTGAGGTTTTGAGAAAGAGATCAGATACAAGAGATGAACTAGGGTACGAGAGGAGATGGTGCTGGTGAAGTTGTTGATGGATGTTGACCCCCTCTCGATGAGAGGATCATTGTTGATGACGATGGCGATGATTTCCCCCTCTGGGAGGGAAGTTTCCCCGGCAGAACAGCTCCGCCGGAGCCCTAGATTGGTTCTGCCCAAGTTCCGCCTCGAGATAGCGGCGCTTCGTCCCGAAAGCTTCCTTCTCACTTTTTTCAGGTCAAAATACACCATATAGCATAAGATAGGCATCGGGGGCCTGCCAGGTGGCCCACAAGGCAGGGGGCGCGCCCAGGGGGTAGGGCGCGTCCCCCACCCCCGTGGATGTTTGGTGCCCCCTCCCTCTGGTGCTTTCTTTGCCCCATATTTTTTTTATTCCAAAATAATTCTTCGTGAAGTTTCAGGACTTTTGGAGTTGTGCGGAATAGGTCTCTAAAATTTGCTCCTTATCTAGTCCAGAATTCCAGCTGTCGGCATTCTCCCTCTTCATGTAAACCATGTAAAGTAAGAGAGAAAATGCATAAGTATTGTGATATAACATGTAATAATAGCACATAATGCAATAAATATCAATATGAAAGCATGATGCAAAATGGACGTATCAACTCCCCCAAGCTTAGACCTCGCTTGTCCTCACCAATATCGGAAAATATGTCCACATGTTTAGAGATAGAGATGTCGATAAAATAAAATACGAACATGAGGGCATCATGATCATCTTTAGGACAGCAACATACAATGTCATATAATTTCTTATGCTAGAGTAACAATTCATTCACAAGGTAGAGTATAAAGCAGAAACTTCATTGAAAACTAACAAACTATGATCTCAGTCATTGAAGCAATTGCAATTTATCATAACATCGGAAATAGTCGATATAAGAGCTTTTCAGCAAGTCCACATACTCAACTATCATTAAGTCTTTCACAATTGCTAACACTCACACGATACTTATGTGTTCGAAGCTTCAATAGGACATAGAGAAAGATAGGGGCTTATAGTTTCGCCTCCCAACCTTATAAAACCAACGGTAATGTCAACAATAATACTTTATGATAACATCCGAGTGCATATATATATATATATATATATATATATATATATATATATATGTAGTGCTTGCAACACATAGTGCTTGCCAAAAGAAAAGGTGTAAAAAGGAAAGGTGATGATCACCATGACTCTTGTACAAGGGTAGAAGATAAAAGTACAACATAGGCCGTTCGCAGAGGGAAGCAGAGGTTGTCATGCGCTTTTATGGTTGGATGCACAAAACCTTAATGCAAAAGAAAGTCACTTTATATTGCCGCTTGTGATGAAGAACTTTATTATGCAGTCCGTCGCTTTTATTACTTCCATATCACAAGTTCGTATAAAGCTTATTTTCTTCACACTAATAGATCATACATATTTAGAGAGCAATTTTTATTGCTTGCACCGATCACAACTTACTTGAAGGATCTTACTCAATCCATAGATAGGTATGGTGAACTCTCATGGCAAAAATGGTTTAAGGGATGTTTGGAAGCACAAGTAGTATCTCTACCTCGTGCAAAGAGTTTGGCTAGCATAAGGGAGAAATGCAAGCTCAACATGTTGGATGATCCATGACAATATAACTTCTATTCAGATATAAGAAAACATAAACCATTATGTTGTCTTCCTTGTCCAACATGAACTTTTTGGCATATTATATTTTAATGAGTGCTCACAATTACAAAAGATGTCCAAGATATTATATTTATATGTGAAGCCTCTCTTTATTTATTACTTCCTATTAATTGCAACAATGACCAAAACTATGTTTGTCAACTCTCAACAACTTTTATTCATCATACTCTTTATATGTGAAGTCATTACTCTCCATAAGATCAATATATGATATTTTTATCCCTTTTTATTCCTTTCTTTTATTTAATTCCCTCAAGATCATAGCAAGAAAGCAAAGCCCTCAAGATCATGCTCCAAATTAATTCTATGCTGACATAGAGTGGGACTAATGCCCTTAATATCATCACGAGTATATCCAATAGCATCACGGTGCTTCTTCATAGTTTTCAACAATTTCTTTTCGTCATGCTCTAAAAGGTTAGCACTAATAATAGCATGATATATCTTCTTTTCATCAAGATAAGCATATTTCAGAGTACCATGTAGTTGTTTAAGCTCAAACACGTCATCATGCTTGGGTGGAGGATGATACGTCTCCATCGTATCTACTTTTAAAAACTCTTTTGCCCTTGTTTTGGACTCTAATTTGCATGATTTGAATGGAACTAACCCGGACTGACGTTCTTTTCAGCAGAATTGCCATGGTGTTATTTTTGTGCACAAATAAAAGTTCTCGGAATGACCTGAAACTTCACGAAGAATATTTTTGGAATAAATAAAAAATATTGGCGAAAGAATCAACCGAGGGGGACCTACCTGTTGTCGACAAGGGTGGGAACGCACCCTACCCCCCTGGGCGCGCCCCTGGCTTGTGGGTCCCATGAAGCTCCACCGACCTCAACTCAAACTCCATATATTCACTTTCGGGGAGAAAAAATCAGAGGGAAGGATTCATCGCGTTTTACAATATGGAGCCGCCGCCACCTCCTGTTCTTCCTCGGGAGGGTAGATCTTGCATCCATTTTGGGCTCCGTAGAGGGGTAATCATCCCATCGTCATCATTAACCATCCTCCATCACCAATTTCATGATGCTCACCACCGTGTGTGAGTAATTCCATCGTAGGCTTGCTGGACAGTGATGGGTTGGATGAGATCTATGATGTAATCGAATTATTTTTGTTAGGGTTTGATCCCTAGTATCCACTATGTTCTAAGATTGATGTTGCTATGACTTTGCTATGCTTAATGCTTGTCGCTAGGCTCCGAGTGCCATGATTTCAGATCTGAACTTATTATGTTTTCATGAATATATTTATGTTCTTGATCCTATCTTGCTAGTTATAGTCACCTACTACGCGTTATGATTCGGCAACCCCGGAGTGACAATAGTCGGGGCACTTTGTCGGTGTCAAAACCGGCAGATCTCGGGTAGGGGGTCCCGAACTGTGCGTCTAAGGCGGATGGTAACAGGAGGCAAGGGACACAATGTTTACCGAGGTTCGGGCCCTCACGGTGGAGGTAAAACCCTACTTCCAGCTTGATTGATCTTGATGATATGAGTAGTACAAGAGTTGATCTACCACGAGATCGTAGAGGCTAAACCCTAGAAGCTAGCCTATGGTATGATTGTTGTTGTCCTATGGACTAAACCCTCCGGTTTATGTAGACACCGGAGGGGGCTAGGGTTACACAGAGTCGGTTACTATGGGAGGAGATCTACATATCCGTATCGCCAAGCTTGTCTTCCATGCCAAGAGAGTCCCATCCGGACACGAGACAAAGTCTTCAATCTTGTATCTTCATAGTCCAACAGTTCGGCCAAAGGATATAGTCCGGCTGTCCGGATACCCTCCCTTAGTAGCCCCTGAACCCGGCTTCAATGGCGATGAGTCCGGCCCGCAGTTTTTCTTCGGCATTGCAAGGCGGGTTCCTCCTCCGAATACTCCATAGAAGATCTTGAACACAAGAATAGTGTCCGGCTCTGCAAAACACGTTCCACATACCACCATAGAGAGAATAATATTTACACAATTCCGACCTGCTGACGTATTTGATATCTTGACATCGTGCCATGGCCCGGTTTTTATCGAACCGTGTTTTTCGACCTGCCTTGGCGCATATCGCGAGGCAGTTTCCTTGGCACGTCTTGTCGGAGCAGAGATCGTGTCCCCTTATCACGGGATTCTCATCAATACGGGCATCGGTAACCCAATCGTGCCCGCTGGTATGACTCCTCAATTGTAGGTAAGTCCCATACGGTCACGAGGAGGACGCTTGGTATTCACCCTCTTTATAAAGAGGCCAAGGCCTATCCCTTTTTTACTCCTCGAACTCACTCGAATCCTTCCCCCGCCTCGAGTTCCAACACCCGAAGCTCAGGTCAGGCGCTTCGGACCTTCAGCCATGTCCGGATCCAACCCTCAAGGCCGGTGGATGCCCTCCTCCGTCACGGAGGAAGACGTCAAAAAGTTAAGATAGGCCAGGTTTTTGACCGGCGAGATCGCGCACCGGCTGCCTGCTCAAGGGCAGGTCATACCTACTCCCAAATCCGGCGAGAGCGTCGTGTTCATATCTCACTTCCTTCGAGGGCTAGACCTCGCTCTGGATCCCTTCGTGAGTGGGCTCATGTTCTATTACGGGCTGGACTTCCAGGATTTAGCTCCGGATTCTATTCTCCACATCTCGTCTTTTATCATCGTGTGCGAAGCTTTCCTCCGCATCACCCCTCACTTCGGCCTGTGCCTCAAGACCTTCCAAGTAGAGCCGAAGATGATCGAGGGGAGGCATGCGGAGTGTAGAGGTGCCGTAATAAGCAAAAGCGCCGATGCCCCGTGGCCCGAGGGTTCCTACCAGGAGGTGTCCAGCTTATGGCAACAAGAATGGTTTTATGTCACAGCTCCCAGGGGTACCAAATGGGTGGCTCCCCCTGCCTTTCGCTCGGGTCACCCTCCACGACTAATGTCATTGATCAACAAGGGGCTGGACTGGGGGCCAGTAAAGGATGTGCCCATACTACAGAGCCGCATCCGAGATCTCCTCGAAAGAGATATTGGTCTGGTCACAGTAACGCAAGTAATGTTACTTCGTCGAACCCTGCCCTGCAAACGTCGTCCCCTCTGTCTATGGGAATTCAATCCAGAGGGATCGCGAGCTATTCAGCACTTCCTTAGCATGACGCTTGAGGAGATGTACAAATTGTACTTCGGACCACAAGCAATGTGTCCGGATTCTACCGAGGACGCAGGTCTGAGCTGCAATCGTCCAGATACCCAAGTAAGTCACCCTGTGGCCGAACACGTTGTATTTTTATTCATCACAACATCATTATGAAAAGTCGCTCTTTGACCAGGACTGGATAGCAAAGGCGAAGATGATCAGGTGTCCGGCCTCCCTCCCCGAGGTCTCACCGGATCCGGTACTAGCCCGGATGTTGGAGCTTGCGCCTTACCAAGCACCCTCAGGGGAAGATAAAGGTGGGAAGAAAGAGGCTAACGCCTCCGCGAAGGCGGACAACCAGGGAGAAGAAGACAAAGTTCCCTCTCCCCAAGGAAGGAAAAGGACCGCCTTTGAAGGCCTGGAGACAATAGTCTCTAAACGGGGGAAGAAATCTTCGCCAGACGGTCCTGGCCCAGGGGATGCCCCGGCCGTACAGTGCCCGCAAGGGGATCAGCCCTCCATCGAGCTGTAAGTAAAAAACGGTTTAATAGTAAAAACATCCTACTTTACCTCTGAGGAAAATAACCGAAACATCTGTCTTGTAGTCCGGATCGTAGCCCCTCTCGGCAGAGTTCGTCTTCAGGGGATCTTCTTCCGGAGATGATGGAGAGCGAAACGCCTCCCCATGCCATCCCGCCTTACGAGGCGGGCGACCCCGAGGTGTCACCTCAGAGGGCTTCTCCCGATCCAGCAAGGCCAGAGGGTGATTCTTTGGCCACCCGAAGCCTCAGTATCCGGCTCTTGAAGAGAGCAACCAGAAGAGTCCGGATCCGCCTGTAATGCGGTCGGGCGCAATGAAGGATCTTCTAGAGCAGGCGGCTATCTCAGAAGCGCATCGTGCGCTAATGGGCGCGGTGGTTGAGAGGATTTCATCCACCGAAAGCGGGTTGCATGAAGCCTTTATGAGTCTGCTGAAAGGTTTGAGGTACGCACTACAAAAAAAAGACACATCCGTGACATTTTGGGCCGAACAAATTTTTTTTTCTGTCATACATATGACACTTCTATGACGATAATTGTGACAAAACCCGGTATCATCATAGATGTGGTGGGCTCCTACTTCTATGACAAAAAATCATGACAGAAAATGGGCTTTTCGTCCTGGACGGGCCGGAGACGCAGCTGCATGACATTCTTTGGGCCGTCCATGACGGAAAAAACCGTGGTAGAAGTGAGGGGGAGGAAAATTTCGGGGAGTTCCTGGTTACGGTGGGAGGTCGGGGGCCGAGCGATGCGCGTTTCTCTCGTACACGTACGCGCGTGTGTGCGAGGCGTTGGCTCTAACTGAACCCGAGCGAGGCGTTGGGCTCTAACTGAACCCGAGCGATTGCACTGCAGGCTACGCACTACTGAACCCGAGCGATCGATCGATGGTTGTTAACTGAACCCGATCGGGCGATTCCTTCGCTACTGCTGCTAAATGAAGCCGGTCGATGGGATGAACAGTGAGCGTTGCGGGGGGTTTGGATGAACAGTGAGCGGTGGTGTTGCCCCTGGATGAACAGGACCCCGTGGTGTGGTGGAGGGCTGGATGAACAGTAGACGGTGGAGGGGTGCCCGTGGAGGGGTGGATGAACAAGACCCCATGGTGTGGAGGGCTGGATGAACAGTAGACGATGGAGGGGTGTATGAACAGAACCCCGTGGTGTGGAGGGCTGGATGAACAGTAGACGGTGGAGGGGTGGTTGAAGAGGCCCCCGTGGTGTGGAGGGCTGGATGAATAGTAAACGATGGAGGGGTGCCCGTGGAGGGGTGGTTGAACAGGACCCCGTGGTGTGGAGGGCTGGATGAACAGTAGACGGTGGAGGGGTGGTTGAACAGTAGCCGGTGGAGTAGCGCGCGGTGGAGGCTGGATGAACAGGAGCCCGTGGGGGCTGGAGGAGGTCGACGGTTGATGAACAGTAGCTCGTGGAGGTTGGAGGGGGTCGACGGTGGAGATGAACAGTATCCCGTGGAGTCCCGTTTTGCGGTACGCCACACCCCTCCCGATCAACAGGACCCCCGTTTCGACCGTAGGAGGTCCACTTCCTCCGTTGTGCGCTACGCCAGGCCTCGTTTCCATCGCCTCTTCCGTCCAAGCCCTCCCGATGAACACGACCATGTTGGGGAACGTTGCAGAAAATTAAAATTTTTCCTACGGTTTCACCAAGATCCATCTATGAGTTCATCTAGCAACGAGTATTCAGATTAGATAGCATCTACATACCACTTTGTAGATCGCAACGGAAGCGTTCGAGTGAACGTGGATGAGGTAGTCGTACTTGCCGTGATCCAATTCACCGATGATCTAGTACCGAACGGACGGCACCTCCGCGTTCAACACACGTACGGGACGGGAGACGTCTCCTCCTTCTTGATCCAGCAAGGGGGAAGGAGAGGTTGAGGAAGATCCAGCACGACGGTGTGGTGGTGGATGCAGCAGAACTCCGGCAGGGCTTCGCTAAGCAACTACGGGACGAGGAGGAGGTGTTGCAGGGAGGAGGGGGCGCCAGGGCATATGGTGCGCTGCCCCCTCCCCCTGCCCCCCTTTATATAGGTGCATTAGAAGGGGGGAGGGCGCAGCCTTGCCCCTTCCTCCAAGGAAGGGGTGCGCCAAGAGGGGGGGAGGAGTCCATCCTCCCCAAGGCACCTCGGAGGTGCCTTCCCCCCTTTGGACTCTCCCTCCTCCAAGTTTCCTTGGCGCATGGGCCCTTGGGGCTGGTTCCCCTTGGCCCAAGCAGGCCAAGGCGCACCCCCTAAGGCCCATGTGGCCCACCAAGGCAGGTGGCCCCACCTGGTGGACCCCGGGACCCCTCCGGTGGTCCCGGTACAATACCGATAACACCGAATCTTGTCCCGATGGCCAAAATAGCACTTCCTATATATAATTCTTTACCTCCGGACCATTCCGGAACTCCTCGCGACGTCCGGGATCTCATCCGGGACTCCGAACAACATTCGGGTTACTGCACATACATATCTTCACAACCCTAGCGTCACCGAACCTTAAGTGTGTAGACCCTACGGGTTCGGGAGACATGCAGACATGACCGAGACGGCTCTCGGGCAATAACCAACAGCGGGATCTGCATACCCATGTTGGCTCCCACATGCTCCACGATGATCTCATCGGATGAACCACGATGTCGAGGATTCAATTAATCCCGTATACGATTCCCTTTGTCAATCGGTATTTTACTTGCCCGAGATTCGATCGTCGGTATACCAATACCTCGTTCAATCTCGTTACCGGCAAGTCACTTTTCTCGTTACCGTAATGCATGATCCCGTGATCAAACACTTTGATCACATTGAGCTCATTGTGATGATGCATTACCGAGAGGGCCCGGTGATACCTCTCCGTCAAGCGGAGTGACAAATCCCAGTCTCGATCCATGTCAACCCAACAGACACTTTCAGAGATACCCGTAGCATACCTTTATAGTCACCCAGTTACGTTGTGACGTTTGGCATACCCAAAGCACTCCTACGGTATCCGGGAGTTACACGATCTCATGGTCTAAGGAAAGGATACTTGACATTGGAAAACTCTAGCAAACGAACTATGCGATCTTATGCTATGTTAAGATTGGGTCTTGTCCATCACATCATTCTCCTAATGATGTGATCCCGTTATCGATGACATCCAATGTCCATAGTCAGGAAACCATGACTATCTGTCGATCAACGAGCTAGTCAACTAGAGGCTCACTAGGGACATGTTGTTGTCTGTTATTCACACATGTATTACGATTTCCGGTTAACACAATTATAGCACGAATAAAGACAATTATCATGAATAAGGAAATATAATAATAATGCTTTTATTATTGCCTCTAGGGCATATTTCCAACAGTCTCCCACTTGCACTAGAGTCAATAATCTAGTTACATTGTGATGAATCGAACACCCATAGAGTTCTGGTGTTGATCATGTTTTGCCTTAGGGAGAGGTTTAGTCAACGGATCTGCGACATTCAGATCTGTGTGCACTTTACAAATTTCTATGTCTCCATCTTGAACATTTTCACGAATGGAGTTGAAGCGACGCTTGATGTGCCTAGTCTTCTTGTGAAACCTGGGCTCCTTTGCAAGTGCAATAGCTCCAGTGTTGTCACAGAAGAGCTTGATTGGCCCCGACGCATTGGGTATGACTCCGAGGTCGGTGATGAACTCCTTCACCCAAATTGCTTCATGTGCTGCCTCCGAGGCTGCCATGTACTCCGCTTCACATGTAGATCCCGCCACGACGCTTTGCTTGCAACTGCACCAGCTTACTGCCCCACCATTCAAAATATACACGTATCCGGTTTGTGACTTAGAGTCATCCAGATCTGTGTCGAAGCTAGCGTCGACGTAACCTTTTACGACGAGCTCTTCGTCACCTCCATAAACGAGAAACATTTCCTTAGTTCTTTTCAGGTACTTCAGGATATTCTTGACCGCTGTCCAGTGTTCCTTGCCGGGATTACTTTGGTACCTTCCTACCAAACTTACGGCAAGGTTTACATCAGGTCTGGTACACAGCATGGCATACATAATAGAACCTATGGCTGAGGCATAGGGGATGACGCTCATCTCTTCTATATCTTCTGCCGTGGTCGGACATTGAGCTGAGCTCAATTTCACACCTTGTAACACAGGTAAGAACCCCTTCTTAGATTGATCCATATTGAACTTCTTCAATATCTTATCAAGGTATGTGCTTTGTGAAAGACCTATGAGGCGTCTCGATCTATCTCTATAGATCTTGATGCCTAATATGTAAGCAGCTTCTCCAAGGTCCTTCATTGAAAAACTTTTATTCAAGTAGGCCTTAATGCTGTCCAAGAGTTCTATATCATTTCCCATCAAAAGTATGTCGTCTACATATAATATGAGAAATGCTACAGAGCTCCCACTCACTTTCTTGTAAACACAGGCTTCTCCATAAGTCTGTGTAAACCCAAACGCTTTGATCATCTCATCAAAGCGAATGTTCCAACTCCGAGATGCTTGCACCAGCCCATAAATCGAGCGTTGGAGCTTGCACACCTTGTCAGCATTCTTAGGATCGACAAAACCTTCCGGCTGCATCATATACAATTCTTCCTTAAGGAAACCATTAAGGAATGCCGTTTTGACGTCCATTTGCCATATCTCATAATCATAGTATGCGGCAATTGCTAACATGATTCGGACGGACTTCAGCTTCGCTACCGGTGAGAAAGTCTCATCGTAGTCAATTCCTTGAACTTGTCGATAACCCTTAGCGACAAGCCGAGCTTTATAGATGGTCACATTACCATCCGCGTCTGTCTTCTTCTTAAAGATCCATTTATTTTCTATGGCTCGCCGTTCAACGGGCAAGTCAGTCAAAGTCCATACTTCGTTTTCATACATGGATCCTATCTCGGATTTCATGGCTTCCAGCCATTTGTCGGAATCCGGGCCCGCCATTGCTTCCTCATAGTTCGAAGGTTCACCGTTGTCTAACAACATGATTTCCAAGACAGGGTTGCCGTACCACTCTGGTGCGGAACATGTCCTTGTGGACCTTCGAATTTCAGTAGGAGCTTGATCAGAAGCATCTTGATCATCATCATTAATTTCCTCTCTAGTCGGTGCAGGCACCTCAGAAACGTTTTCTTGAGTTTCGCCATTTTCCGGTTCAAGAGGTAACACTTCATCAAGTTCTACTTTCCTCCCACTTACTTCTTTCGAGAGAAACTCTTTCTCTAGAAAGGATCCATTCTTGGCAACAAAGATCTTGCCTTCGGATCTGAGGTAGAAGGTATACCCAACAGTTTCTTTTGGGTATCCTATGAAGACGCATTTTTCCGACTTGGGTTCGAGCTTCTCAGGTTGAAGTTTCTTGACATAAGCATTGCATCCCCAAACTTTCAGAAACGACAGCTTAGGTTTCTTCCCAAACCATAATTCATACGGTGTCGTCTCAACGGATTTCGACGGAGCCCTATTTAAAGTGAATGCAGCAGTCTCTAAAGCATAGCCCCAAAAAGATAGCGGTAAGTCGGTAAGAGACATCATAGATCGCACCATATCTAATAGAGTGCGATTACGACGTTCGGACACACCATTACGCTGAGGTGTTCCAGGCGGCGTGAGTTGTGAAACTATTCCACATTTTCTTAAGTGTGTGCCAAATTCGTGACTCAAGTATTCTCCTCCACGATCTGATCGTAGAAACTTGATCTTTCTTTCACGTTGATTTTCAACCTCACTCTGAAATTCCTTGAACTTTTCAAAGGTCTCAGACTTGTGTTTCATTAAGTAGATATACCCATATCTACTCAAGTCATCAGTGAGGGTGAGAACATAACGATAGCCTCCGCGAGCCTCAACACTCATTGGACCGCACACATCGGTATGTATGATTTCCAATAAGTTGGTTGCTCGCTCCATTGTTCCTGAGAACGGAGTCTTGGTCATTTTACCCATGAGGCATGGCTCGCACGTGTCAAATGATTCATAATCAAGAGACTCTAAAAGCCCATCTGCATGGAGCTTCTTCATGCGTTTGACACCTATGTGACCAAGGCGGCAGTGCCACAAATATGTGGGACTATTGTTATCAACTTTAACTCTTTTGGTATTCACACTATGAATATGTGTATCATCACGTACGATATTCATTAAGAATAAACCATCAACCATCGGAGCATGACCATAAAACATATCTCTCATATAAATAGAACAACCATTATTCTCGGATTTAAATGAGTAGCCATCTCGAATTAAGCGAGATCCAGATACAATGTTCATGCTCAAACTTGGCACTAAATAACAATTATTGAGGTTTAAAACTAATCCCGTAGGTAAATGTAGAGGCAGCATGCCGACGGCGATCACATCGACCTTGGAACCATTCCCGACGCGCATCGTCACCTCGTCCTTTGCCAGTCTCCGTTTATTCCGCAGCTCCTGCTTTGAGTTACAAATATGAGCAACTGCACCGGTATCAAATACCCAAGAGCTACTACGAGTACTGGTAAGGTACACATCAATTACATGTATATCACATATACCTTTGGTTTTGCCGGCCTTCTTGTCCGCTAAGTATTTGGGGCAGTTCCGCTTCCAGTGACCACTTCCCTTGCAATAAAAGCACTCAGTTTCGGGCTTGGGTCCATTCTTTGGCTTCTTCCCGGCAACTTGCTTACCGGGCGCGGCAATATCCTTGCCGTCCTTCTTGAAGTTCTTTTTACCCTTGCCCTTCTTGAACTTAGTGGTTTTATTCACCATCAACACTTGATGCTCCTTCTTGATTTCTACCTCTGCTGATTTCAGCATAGCATATACCTCAGGAATGGTCTTTACCATCCCCTGCATATTGTAGTTCATCACAAAGCTCTTGTAGCTAGGTGGAAGCGACTGGAGGATTCTGTCAATGACCGCTTCATCCGGGAGATTAACTTCCAGTTGAGTCAAGCGGTTGTGCAACCCAGACATTTTGAGTATGTGCTCACTAACAGAGCCATTTTCCTCCATCTTACAGCTAAAGAATTTGTCGGAGACTTCATATCTCTCGACCCGGGCATGAGCTTGGAAAACCATTTTCAGCTCTTCGAACATCTCATATGCTCCATGTCTCTCAAAACGTTTTTGGAGCCCCGGATCTAAGCTGTAAAGCATGCCGCACTGAACGAGGGAGTAATCATCGCAGCGTGACTGCCAAGCGTTCATAACGTCTTGTTCTGCAGGGAGAATAGGTGCGTCACCTAGCGGTGCTCTTAGGACATAATCTTTCTTGGCAGCTATGAGGATAATCCTCAGGTTCCGGACCCAGTCCGTATAGTTGCTACCATCATACATATGACACTTCTATGACGATAATTGTGACAAAACCCGGTATCATCATAGATGTGGTGGGCTCCTACTTCTATGACAAAAAATCATGACAGAAAATGGGCTTTTCGTCCTGGACGGGCCGGAGACGCAGCTGCATGACATTCTTTGGGCCGTCCATGACGGAAAAAACCGTGGTAGAAGTGAGGGGGAGGAAAATTTCGGGGAGTTCCTGGTTACGGTGGGAGGTCGGGGGCCGAGCGATGCGCGTTTCTCTCGTACACGTACGCGCGTGTGTGCGAGGCGTTGGCTCTAACTGAACCCGAGCGAGGCGTTGGGCTCTAACTGAACCCGAGCGATTGCACTGCAGGCTACGCACTACTGAACCCGAGCGATCGATCGATGGTTGTTAACTGAACCCGATCGGGCGATTCCTTCGCTACTGCTGCTAAATGAAGCCGGTCGATGGGATGAACAGTGAGCGTTGCGGGGGGTTTGGATGAACAGTGAGCGGTGGTGTTGCCCCTGGATGAACAGGACCCCGTGGTGTGGTGGAGGGCTGGATGAACAGTAGACGGTGGAGGGGTGCCCGTGGAGGGGTGGATGAACAAGACCCCATGGTGTGGAGGGCTGGATGAACAGTAGACGATGGAGGGGTGTATGAACAGAACCCCGTGGTGTGGAGGGCTGGATGAACAGTAGACGGTGGAGGGGTGGTTGAAGAGGCCCCCGTGGTGTGGAGGGCTGGATGAATAGTAAACGATGGAGGGGTGCCCGTGGAGGGGTGGTTGAACAGGACCCCGTGGTGTGGAGGGCTGGATGAACAGTAGACGGTGGAGGGGTGGTTGAACAGTAGCCGGTGGAGTAGCGCGCGGTGGAGGCTGGATGAACAGGAGCCCGTGGGGGCTGGAGGAGGTCGACGGTTGATGAACAGTAGCTCGTGGAGGTTGGAGGGGGTCGACGGTGGAGATGAACAGTATCCCGTGGAGTCCCGTTTTGCGGTACGCCACACCCCTCCCGATCAACAGGACCCCCGTTTCGACCGTAGGAGGTCCACTTCCTCCGTTGTGCGCTACGCCAGGCCTCGTTTCCATCGCCTCTTCCGTCCAAGCCCTCCCGATGAACACGACCATGTTGGGGAACGTTGCAGAAAATTAAAATTTTTCCTACGGTTTCACCAAGATCCATCTATGAGTTCATCTAGCAACGAGTATTCAGATTAGATAGCATCTACATACCACTTTGTAGATCGCAACGGAAGCGTTCGAGTGAACATGGATGAGGTAGTCGTACTTGCCGTGATCCAATTCACCGATGATCTAGTACCGAACGGACGGCACCTCCGCGTTCAACACACGTACGGGACGGGAGACGTCTCCTCCTTCTTGATCCAGCAAGGGGGAAGGAGAGGTTGAGGAAGATCCAGCACGACGGTGTGGTGGTGGATGCAGCAGAACTCCGGCAGGGCTTCGCTAAGCAACTACGGGACGAGGAGGAGGTGTTGCAGGGAGGAGGGGGCGCCAGGGCATATGGTGCGCTGCCCCCTCCCCCTGCCCCCCTTTATATAGGTGCATTAGAAGGGGGGAGGGCGCAGCCTTGCCCCTTCCTCCAAGGAAGGGGTGCGCCAAGAGGGGGGGAGGAGTCCATCCTCCCCAAGGCACCTCGGAGGTGCCTTCCCCCCTTTGGACTCTCCCTCCTCCAAGTTTCCTTGGCGCATGGGCCCTTGGGGCTGGTTCCCCTTGGCCCAAGCAGGCCAAGGCGCACCCCCTAAGGCCCATGTGGCCCACCAAGGCAGGTGGCCCCACCTGGTGGACCCCGGGACCCCTCCGGTGGTCCCGGTACAATACCGATAACACCGAATCTTGTCCCGATGGCCAAAATAGCACTTCCTATATATAATTCTTTACCTCCGGACCATTCCGGAACTCCTCGCGACGTCCGGGATCTCATCCGGGACTCCGAACAACATTCGGGTTACTGCACATACATATCTTCACAACCCTAGCGTCACCGAACCTTAAGTGTGTAGACCCTACGGGTTCGGGAGACATGCAGACATGACCGAGACGGCTCTCGGGCAATAACCAACAGCGGGATCTGCATACCCATGTTGGCTCCCACATGCTCCACGATGATCTCATCGGATGAACCACGATGTCGAGGATTCAATTAATCCCGTATACGATTCCCTTTGTCAATCGGTATTTTACTTGCCCGAGATTCGATCGTCGGTATACCAATACCTCGTTCAATCTCGTTACCGGCAAGTCACTTTTCTCGTTACCGTAATGCATGATCCCGTGATCAAACACTTTGATCACATTGAGCTCATTGTGATGATGCATTACCGAGAGGGCCCGGTGATACCTCTCCGTCAAGCGGAGTGACAAATCCCAGTCTCGATCCATGTCAACCCAACAGACACTTTCAGAGATACCCGTAGCATACCTTTATAGTCACCCAGTTACGTTGTGACGTTTGGCATACCCAAAGCACTCCTACGGTATCCGGGAGTTACACGATCTCATGGTCTAAGGAAAGGATACTTGACATTGGAAAACTCTAGCAAACGAACTATGCGATCTTATGCTATGTTAAGATTGGGTCTTGTCCATCACATCATTCTCCTAATGATGTGATCCCGTTATCGATGACATCCAATGTCCATAGTCAGGAAACCATGACTATCTGTCGATCAACGAGCTAGTCAACTAGAGGCTCACTAGGGACATGTTGTTGTCTGTTATTCACACATGTATTACGATTTCCGGTTAACACAATTATAGCACGAATAAAGACAATTATCATGAATAAGGAAATATAATAATAATGCTTTTATTATTGCCTCTAGGGCATATTTCCAACAGACCATGCATTCCGTTCCGACCCAGCCGGTTGGCTCCCACGCGTTCCTTTGCCTCCCCATGAACACGACGCATTCTGTTGCCTCCCCATGAACACGACGACGACGATGTTTCTCCGTTCAGACCCAGCCATGTCAACGAGCCCTATACGGACGTATGCGCGAGTAGGCGTTCGAGACCCCGCCCGTATGTACACATACGTGGCCGTATTTTCTTTCTTGCACCATGGCCGCCTCTAGTACGACACGTGCGCGCCTCTACATCCACCAGTATATATGTACGTACACGTCCTCGACCAGAATGACAACGCTAGGTACGCTTCGACCAGGTGGGTCCCGACTGTCAGGCACTTCCTTGCGTGCGAAGATGTAGCTGGCGGGTCCCAGCAGTCAGGGGCAAACGTTTTTTTCGTGAAATACGGTGGCCCGTCCGGTGGGTCCCCGCTGTCAGGTGGAGGAATAATTATTTTGAGCGTAATAAGGAGGCACTTCCTTGCTGCGGCCGTGGACCCAGCTGTCAGCGTCTCCACGCACAGTACTCTTCCGATGGAAGTCGGTCGTTGACCACATTGACCACGCCGCGCGGAGAGCACCACGGCGGTGGACGATGGCGAGGCCTAGGAAGGGGACGACGCGGAGCCGGGGAAGACACGGCAGTGGAAGCCCGCACGGAGAGGAGTACGAGGGTTGACTGGTTCGGCTGCGGTGTGAGGCTGCCGTCGCCGCAGGGCCTGGCCAGCGGTGGGAATAGTAGGGGGCGGTGAGGCCTCCGCGGCAGAACAACCGTCCACGGGAGGCAAGAGCATGCGCACGACCGGCACTGCTTTGGGCGGCTGGAGCAAGAAGACCAGAGGTTAAAGAAGCACTACGGCCGTTGAATGGACATCATACGGTCACTAGAGCTAGAATCGTTCATATTGACTAAGTTGACAAAGCCTTCGTCCCCGTCAACTTAGTAGGCCCACAAGTCATCCTCCCACGAAGGTGGCCCGTCCGGTGGGTCCCCGCTGTCAGGTGGAGGAATAATTATTTTGCACATAATAAGGAGGCACTTCCTTGTTGCGGCCTTGGACCCAGTTGTCAGCCTCTCCACCTACAGTCCACGTCCAATGGTAGTCGTACCTTGACCACGTTGACCACGCCGCGCCGAGAGCACCAGGGCGGTGGACGACGGCGAGGCCTAGGAACGGGACGACACGGAGGCAAGGAAGACTCGGCAGTTGTTTCCCACATGGAGGGGAGTACGACTGTACGAGGATTTACTGGTTCGTCTACCATCGCTGGAGAATAACAACAGGTGTGGGTGAGTAGAGGGATGGCTAGGCCAGCGATGGGAGTACGATCGGGCGGTGAGGCCTGCGCGGCAGCACAGCCGGCCGCGAGGAGGAGGGGGCAGGCTGTCCCGTCGGCGCTTGTTTGAGCGGCTAGAGCAGGAAGAGCAGAGATTGAAGAAACACGACGGCCGTTGGATGGACATCCAACAGTCAGTGCTTGTGCGTCAACCTTTTTTTAGGAAAGCCTCAAATCTGTGGAAAACAGCATACAACCCATCTGCCATTATTTCTAATAATTTTCAGCCCATTTGCTAATTCTTAAGGTTTTTTTTGGAGCCTATATTCTTTTTGTTAGCATTACAACCCAAATTGTGGCCACGGTTAAAAAATTATACGAAATTTTGCATATTTCGGTGCGGTCCGAACTGTTTTTAATCCTGAAATTTCAACTCACATTCAAACTGATTTTAAAAATAAATGTATATCAATATAAAATCCAACAAATTCTCCACTCATAAAAATTAATGTAATTTAAAATCTTGAAATGAAAAAAAAAAGATATTTGAAACTAATTGTCGGTTTGATGTGTTTTAAAAATGTACAGGCCATTTCTCATTACTGATGGGCCATTTTCTCGGCCAGCCGAATGAAAGCTCTCCATGTCTTGAAAGATTTGCAGCCCAACAGGCCTGACAAAGCGACGTGCTTGGCAAATCACAAAAAAACTGGGCTGTGGCAGTGGACCCAGCTGCCAGCCTCTCCACGTACAGTACTGTTTCGATGGAAGTCGTTCCTTGACCATGTTGACCACACCGCGCGGAGAGCACCACGGCGGTGGACGACGGCGAGGCCTAGGAAGGGGACGACGCGGGGCCGGGGAAGACGCGGCAGTGGAAGCCCGCGCGGAGCGGAGTACAAGGATTCACCGGTTCGGCTGCGGTGTGAGGCTGCCGTCGCCGCAGGGCCTGGCCAGCGGTGGGAATAGTAGGGGCGGTGAGGCCTCCGTGGCAGCACAGCCGGCCATGGGAGGCAGGAGCATGCGGCACGACCGGCGCTGCTTTGGGCGGCTGGAGCAAGATGACCAGAGGTTGAAGAAGCACTACAGCCGTTGGATGGACATCGTACGGTCACTGGAGCTAGAATCGTTCATATTGACTAAGTTGAGAAAGCCCTCCGTCCCCGTTAACTTTGTTGGCCCACAAGTCATCCTCCCACTATGGTGGGTCCCAGCTAGCAGGGGGTATTCATTTTTTTGTGCGTAATAAGGAGGCACTTCCTTGCGTGTGAAGATATAGCTGGTGTGTCCGACCTGTCAGCGGAGGGAATGTTTTTTTTAGTCCATTTGGTGGGCTGGGTGAAACAATGATGTAGCATCTATGCAACCCGTTTAAATCCCATTTGCATTTTTCTCGAAATTCGCGGACTTGCTGGGCTGGGTGAAAATATCATGTTGGGCAAGACGGAGAAATGTTATAAAAACATAAACACATGATTGCACGTCAGTAAAATCTTTGCAAGCTCATGTACGCAATCACTAGGAGTTAACTTGCCAAGTTATATATAAACAATTATTATTATTTCGTAAGAACTTTCAACTTACGAAATAAAATATCATTTTAATTTGATGAGTTAATAGTACGTGGGGTATTATTATTTTTTAATGCTAGACGTGGGACAGTTGAGTTAGTTCTAGGGGAAAGTACTGGGAGAAAACTCCGTTTACATCGGAAAAAAAGTGGGAGAAAATTCAGAGACCTGCTGGGTCCACCTGAGGAGGGGAATATGTTGGGAGGAAGGAGATTCAAAGCACGGCAGCCGAGTGAACTAGTTTTTTTTTACCGACAAGTGAACTAGTTTACATACATAAGCAAATAGCCACTAAAAAAAGCAATCAGGTTAATGGGTACTTCAAAGAAATATTTCCGACAAAACAGATAATTACCACACATAGGCTAATGCATGAAACACTCAGATGGTAAAGGTGCTTATAAACAGATAAAGTACAACATCTAGACCTTCGTGACACGCTTGATCATGACGCTGCGGCTGTCCGTGTACTCGTCGGTTACGGGAAGCAGACACGCCCTCATGTCCAAGATCTGCCTGTACATGTCGTAGCATGCGTATGCGTCCTTGGCCGCGTAGGTTATGTAGGCTAGATTTAGAGGTACCTCCCACATGTTCAGGTCGTCTTCTTTCATGTTGGCGCATCAGGGGTCGATGATGGTCTCAGCGAGGTCAACAACGGAGTCCTTCTCCTGCCCGTTGCTGATGATCTTGTATTGCTTATGGATGTCAACAAGCTTGTTGCACCAGATGGCCGAATCGTCGCGTTCTTCCTTCTCTCCACCATAGCGAAGGTGCAGTCGGCGTTGCCGATGAAACGGGCGAATGCTCTAGAACCTGGTGCAGCCATAGGACTGAGGCGAGGCAGAGCTTCACCGAGTCTGTATCGTTGGTGTACATCACATTCAACTTGGTGCATCCATAGGACTGAACGGCGAACTCAAAGGGGAACTCCTTGCTGAAGTCCATATCCAACAGGCTCACCCCTCGGATCGCCATTGGAGTCTCTTCGGGTGAACGAGTGTGTAGGCGGCGGCGGCAGTTTGTTTTTCAGCTCCTGGGGAACTGGATTCAATAGTAAGCTAAGTGTGTACAGGCGACAACAGTTACTACCCCTCCCTCGTCCGCTGCACGCCCGGCAGAAGATGCACCCTCGGCCACACGTCGGTTCACGAGCGGTCTGTATTGGTACTGTAATAACAGGAGTTAGTGGTCACTTTACTTAAATTTAATTAGCTCTAATAGAAATTTATACTTAAAACAAGAAATGCATTCGCTCGTTCTATCAGTGCCACAGGATCAACATGCACAACAATTAGAATTATTATTCTCAGGACGCACACGATCAGCACATTTGTCGCACTTTCACAAAGATAATACTACCAAGTTTGAACTGTTTGTTATGGTTGTTGTCCTCTGCATCATCATGCCGTGTTTCCCAGCTTGCAAGATTCAGAACCAACAAATAAGATCCAAATAATAAGTACAACAAAGATTCCTACACATCTCATTGATTCCCAGCTTGCAAGATTCAGAACCAACAAATAAGATCCAAATAATAAATAAAACAAAGATGCCTACACATCTCATTGACTCCCAGCTTGCAAGATTCAGAACCAACAAATAAGATTCAAATAATAAGTACAACAAAGATGCCTACACATCTCACTGATTCCCAGCTTGCAAGATTCAGAACCAACCCATTAGAGCCTTTTGATAAAGTGAATATCGGGATTAAATCCATCTTCGCTAGCCATGACATACAATCGAAGAACTTGGCGAATGCTCTTGACCGTCACAACATCTGTAGTTGAGTATTCCAGTTTGCATAGCACAAACCAGGAGAGCATGATTTCACTTTAATAGTGGCCTCCTTTACTCCACCTGCAGCTCCACTCGGATGAAGCCTTCCTGGAGTTCCATGATTCAATTCATGCGCCTTTTTCTGCAGTTCACCAGAAATGAAGCAAAGATTGCATCATTCAGCTAGCAAGAAGTACTTGCTCTCGTGAGTTGGTAGGTTCTTCTTTAGTAGTTGCACTAAAATTGAGGAACATTAAGGTTGGATGTCCGGCTCATGTAAGGCGCAACTATAATTTTGTTATCCTTTTGTGCAGTTCCACTAAAATAAAGCGCCATTGTGGTGACAGTGACGGCTCATCTTGCAAAGGCTAATAAAATGTTGCACGAGATTACCAGTAGAACTAGACGGAGATTTTGGTAACTTCAATCACCATTTTGTGTAGTTCCACCAAAATTGAGAGATGTTGCCCACGTGACATTTTAGTTGAACTGCACAAGACACTCATTCCAAAAAAAAGTGTTTTGTGCAGTTCACCAAAAGGTCACAATAGCAACAAGGTGAAATTGATATCCCTATCTGCACAAAAAGATAGAAAGTAAACAGTTGCTGGTCAATAAGAATATACGAAACATATACAAAATGAAAAGAAGCATCTTAATTATGTTCATGGCAATCACGCAAGGACAGTAAAATTTTTAAAACATCAGCAATGCTTCATGTTACCAAAAGCATTATGATCAACAATGAGATTCCTCAAATATGGGATTACTTTAATGGTGGCATTGCTTGTTTACCAGACACAGTAAATCAACAGCAGCTAAAGAGTTGGTTTAAGGGCATGGTACCATGGGGACACCAGGACAATCAGTAGCGTAAAGGAGCAACTTACTTATCATACTGGGGAAAACAGCAGGAGTGCCATTTGTAACACAGTTTAATTGCATCTTATCACTTGAGGCATTAGATTAACAATAACACTGGTTAGACGTATCCCTAAGGTAACAGTGGGATCGATTCATTTTACATGCGCCCTTACATTAACAATAGCAAAAGGTTGGTATAAGGACATGCGACAGTGGACGCATCAGCACAATGTACCTACAAGGAGGCATAAAGTGCTTTTGCCGAGTTTGTTCATGCTATGTGAGGGCAGAAGACCTAATCCTGGAGACCTTGTACTATGTGAGGGCAGCAAACCTAATCCTGGAGACCTTTTACTATGTGAGGGCAGCAAACCTAATCCTGGAGACCTTTTACTATGTGAGGGCAGCAAATCTAATCCTGAGACCTTTTACTATGTGAGGGTAGCAAATCTAATCCTGAGACCTTTTACTATGTGAGGGCAACAAATCTAATCTTGGAGATCTTTTACTATGTGATGGCAGCAAATCTAATCCTGGACATACTCTGTTGACTTGTCCACCAGCCGCCACTTTCTATCCTTTTTTCAACCAATAATAGATATGTTCCTTATCCAGTTTGTACTGCGTCTTCCCATTATTTCCCTTTTGAACCAAGAGACCGGTTGGGTATCCGGTCTCTACTACTTTCACCATATTATTTCCTCTTTGAATCAAGTCCTAGATTCATGCTACAACTTTCCCCCCTTTCTTTGTTGTTTGAACAAAGCCCTAGATTCGAATGCATGAAGTAGCTTTACCTCTAATAAGACTAAAAATTTAGGTGGCTTTGGAAGAGCTGATGGAAGTAGAAAAAGATGCACATGCAGACACGTGGGGAGCTGGGGCAGTAGAGCAAGGCCGCTTTCGAAGAACTTATACCTGAGGGTCCCCGGGATGTCGGCGGCGGCAGGTCGGATCTGCAGACAATACGGCAGGGAGGAAGAAGGGTCGGAGGACCTCCCGAACCGGCGCTGTGTCGGAGAGAACGACACGGGTAGAGGATCGGGACCCTCCGGCAGCTGTGGGTTTCCTCCCTCGGTGGCGATGACCACGTGAATGATGCACCTTTTAATACTCTACACACACCGGCCGAAGGGATCCGGCCAGATCTGTGACCAGCGGTGAGCAGAGAGAAAATGTCGCTACCGCTGTCTTGTTTATATCTGGAGAGGATGAGAGAATGAAGAGAGCAACCCTAGTAAAGCAAGCGCTCAGGCCCCTGCGTCCATAATAGGATTATTTTCTTCGCGAGACCTTTTACTTTTTTTATCATATGGGAGTTAGAATTAATTCCTGTTTACTTACTTTTATCCATGTGGGGGGGGAGGATTTCTCGCTCTTGATCGGAGTCATAAACCAAAAAAATAGTGGAGTGATTATCTTTTTTTTCTCCACAACAAGCGTTTCAATTTGTGTACGTGGCATTAAAGAAAAGAAACTCTCTATTTAAGGTGACTACTGTACGACTCCTACTAACTACTACTAGTAGTACTACATTATTGTTCACTTGTGCTCCCCGCCCCTCCATTCATTGAACAACCCCGTGGGTGAATGAACATACAATACTTACTGTATTTATATAGAACGAACAAGCTCGAACTATTTTCGCGTAGTTAAAAGTTGAGGGCGGGGCTTTTCCCGGGCAGTACGCGCGACAGTTTTCGGGTAGGCGGTTTGACAGAGAGGCGAGGAGGGTGAGCAAGTGGGGTTGTGTGATTTGACAGCACGTTACTACTGGAAAGACTTGTGATATGACCACTCACTATAGTCATGAATTACTGGCGCTCCGACCGGGGAGATGCCCCCCTTCCGTTCCGCGCTCTAATCTGGTGCATGACACGTCGACCCGGATGCTGGTTCTCCCACATTTCAGAGTAGTAAGAAGGAGCAAAGAATGATGCGGTATATACTACTCAGGTCGGAGGGAGAGATTTTGGAGAGATTTCACTATGGACCACATACGGAGAAAAATGAGTGAATCTACACATAAAATGCATCTATATACATCCGTATGTGGTCCACGGTGAAATATCTACGAAGACTTATATTTAGGAATGGAGGGAGTACTACTCAGGTCGGAGGAGTGCGAACCATGCAGCCAAGTGAACCAGCAGTGCGAACCACGGTAGCCCAGTGAACCAGCAGTAGAAAACAATGTGGCGATATGGCCATAAAAAACAATGTGCTACGGTCCACACTGTAGCAAGTACAGTAACACTCCTCTTTGTTTGGATCCCTGAGTTAGAGCTAGTTTGGGTTGAAATAGCCTCAAATTATCGAAACAAGAGGGGTTAGTTTGAGCTAGTTTTCTCTAACCCAGCAAAAAAACTAGCCCGGTGGAGACGTTCTAATTGGGTTTGTTATCCTCGGGCCCACTAGAAGAGAACTAAAAAATCTCCCCTGCCTGCACCAGATCGCTCCCCCCACACCTATCACACGACTCCTCTCTGTTCCCCATAGGGTCGCTCGCCCTCTCTCTCCTCCGGCTGCCCTCTCCTTCCGGCCTCCGCCGCCCTACTCCGATCGCCCTCTCCCTCCAGCCTTCGAAGGTCGCCCCGCTCCCCCTTCACCAGTCATTTTTCTTCCTCTTTCATGCGCGGCAGCGGCGCATCTACCAGGGAGGTCGCGAGGGGGTGAGTTTGTTCGTTTCTTCTCTGTCTCACGGCCATATCAGTGATCTTGCTTGCTCTAGCGCTAATTCTGATTTGGAAAAGTAGATCCTGATCAAACATGGTATAGATTTGTGGTGCACACATGGAATTGTTTGATGCTGCTTGAGGAGGTAATAAATCTTTCTAGAGGCCCAAAGATTCAGTTCACCTTTCTAGGTATTTCAATTTCAGGCTTGCATTATTTCTAGAGGCCCAAAGATTCAGTTCACCTTTCTAGGTATTTCAATTTCAGGCTTGCATTATTTCTTGAGGCCCAAAGATTGAGTTCACCTTTCTAGGTATTTCAGTTTTAGGCTTGCATTATTTCTAGAGGCCCAAAGATTAAGTTCCCAGTCGGCGGCAAGCGGCCCTGCTACCCATGTCGGTGTCGACCTCAACTCGCAAGGGCCGGCGTTGGAGGGGTTCCCGGGGCTTGGGCTCTACAGAGCCTTCCTCTAGAGCGACAATGGAGAGCTCCTCCCTCGGTGCGTGAGGGGCTCCGGGCTCCCTCCCTATCGTGAATGACTTCCGTGATGAGTTAGCTCATTCTTTGTTTCATGAAGTGTTTTTTTATTTTGTGAAGCTTGATTGACGACTTGTATGTTTAAGTGGGATATCTCATGTGTATGGACAAAGTAAAAATTATCATGTTTTGCATGCTTGATTTGTATAGATGGTTCGTTTATGTCAATTGTGAGCGGGAGGAGGCCACAGAAGAGCCGGCCACACCAAGAGGGTGCTTGGATCCAAGGGACTTATTTTAGTTTGACTAAAAATAGTCTCTTTAAGAGGCTAAAAGTTCCAAGCACCCCTGACTAAAGAGGGGCTATAACTAGTCTTGAGACTAAAAAAATTTAGTCAGGGGTACCCCTACTAAAATGTGGATTAGTCATCTCTCTCCTCATTTAACTCCTCTTCTTTAACACAGGTGAGTTCTAGATTGGAGGGTTTGGAGGATAATAAATGCTCATTAACTTGATTTTAGTCTCTTTAGTATTTGGATCCAAGCATGGGTGAGGCTAGCAAGTTTTAGTCTCACTACTTTTAGTCATGGAACTAAAACGTATCCAAGCACCCTCCAAATCTGGCAGGAAATAGGGTCCAAAGTAGTCAAATGATTGAGATAGAGCATTTATTGTCCATCTAACCCTGCCATCCATATACCTCTTTGGTTTAGAGTTAGTTCAGGGTTAGAATCTAACTCTAACCTCTAACTGAGTTAGAGTTCTCCTCGTCTCGGTTCATCGCCATCATACTTTCCCCATTCCTGTGTTTTTAGTATCCTGCGAATCAAGGAGGCCCTTTTTTTGCGGGAAAAATCAAAGAGGCCCTTAGACTGGTTTCGGTCCGGTCATTTTTTATAAACGTGTTATGTCCAAAAGTTAATGAACGTGCTCCGGTTTCTACGAAAATAATCTGGTTTCATGTAGTAATTCATTCATTTATTTATTCTTCTGCGGGGGGTTTGCATGAAATTCGTGAGGTCTCAAATGTAAAGTACCCCGGCATATGCTCCGAGTCGTGCATGCACTATGACCCAGATGCTCTATGTCCCACATGTCGGCGAATGGGAGCACGTGGAAATAGCCTAGGAGTACATATAGGAGGATAAATGTGTGAAATAATATGTACTGTGAAGCGTAGCCGCAGTTCGAAAAGGACACCTAAAGTGATGACAGCTATAGGTCGCATTCACCCAACTAGTGGTACTAGACATACCACTAATTTTTCCCTCAAAAAAGAAAAAAGAAAGAGGTACGAGTGCTCAGTACTCCTATTCTATAAACATGAGTCCCATCTGACAACAACGTCTGTGCTACAGCTATCTCTCCTCCCTTGTTTCTCTCTTCTAATTCTAAACTCGGCCGACGCCCGGTGGGCGGGGTGGGTTTGCTCAACTGCGGCCCCACCTCACAGTGAAAACGTTACGACTGGAATAAAAATGCCATATGCTCCCTCCGTTCATAAATATAAGCCTTTTTAGATACTATTTCAAATGGAATACAGCATACAGATGTATGTAGACATAGTTTAGAGTGTAGATTCACTCATTTTGCTCCGTATGTAGTAGTCACTTGCTGGAATCTTTAGAAAGACTTATATTTGGGAACGAAGGGAGTACTATACTAATAAAACATTAAGGCCACGAGGCGATGCAGTGCTGGTTACAGGAGGCAAGAAGAAGAGATGCATCCATCGACGACGTCGACCTCCTTGACTCAGGGCGTTGGCCCACCGAATGGCGCCTAAGTAGCAGCGGCTTTCGTGGCCAGGTCGACGTGCTTCTGAACAATGGCATCCAAAGATTCCAGCCGCTGTAAGAAGGCCAACGTCTTTCTATCCTCGCTTGCCTTGTAGTGGCCTATGTAGACGATTTCCTCGTAGACGTGGATGTGTAGGTCGACGGTTTCTTGCATGGCGAGGCGCTGCGCGGCGAGCGCGGCCTCGAGGTGCACATTCTTCATCGCAACCTCCGGCACCTGCAGGGCCACCAGGGCTTGCAAGAGTTCGTTACCATGGAGGCCGATGAGGGCGGCAGGCAATGAGGAGCCTGGGCGCGCGGGCTGGAGCAGTACGGCAAGGTCGTCCGCGCGCTTCTTGACGGCGGTGAACTTGCGGATGGAGTTGACCATCATGTCGTCCATGCGAGAGGCGAAGCCGGCGTCGGCGAGGGCTACAATGCCTGCGGTCGCCAGCACCATCTGGAAACGCTGCACGGTGCGGGGCCGCAGGCCGGCGCCTTGGATGATTTGGCACAGCTGACTGCCGCTCGCGTCCATCGCCTCCATAGGTGCTTGTGGCTTCTGGTCACTTGGTCTTGGATTGGAGTGAGCAGTGTTGCGCAGAGACTTGGGAGTAGATGGATTGGAGTGGTGGGGCGCCTTTATTATATAAGAGTCCAAACTCTGTTGCATTCATATCGTGCTGGCTGTATTCTGCTTCTCCAATTAATTCCCTCTGCATGTAATTGAGGATGCATCATTGACCGTTCAACGTCTCGGGAACCGCTACCCTCTCCCTCCTTGGCATTCAAGCACCTATGGACCCGTCGACGACGAGGTGCCTATGGTGACTTCCGTAAATTTCAAGATGATAGTGCCATGCATGTGTGCGTTCATAGGGGTGAGTGTATGCGCATGTATATGAGCGCTTGCGTCTGTACTGTGTAAAAAAACGTAAATGCGTGTCAAAAAGAGACTAGTCAGTATACTCAATATTGTGCACCTCGGAGAGGAAAACGATAGAACTAGTATGTATTTATTTACGGTGCAGACTCACTCATTTTGCTCCATATGTACTCCATCTCGGTGTAGTCTAATCACTTGTTGAAATCTCTAGAAGGGAAAATACTCCTTTCTGGTTTACAAGGCTATACTAGCAAGTAGTTGTACGTACTAGTACAATAGTGGGCTCACATAGCAATTTTATCTCATGCAAGAGCCTGGCTATATGCATGCTCCAATGTTCGCAACTGCAACGTTCAGTTTGCGCTTGGCTCTTCGCCTCTTCGGGAAGACGAACAATGATGTTACTACTACTGCTTCTACAGTGTCGAATCCACTGCTGCATGTCCGTCCACCGCGAGCGGGACGGATAGCTTGTTGTAAAAGTACTACTAAGCAAAAGTCTGTCCTCGTTTGCGAGCAACTGCGCTCATGGGTGAGGGAGAAGGCGTGTAGTAAAATCAAGCTTCTCCTTGTTGTACGAGTTGACGCGACACATCATAGCACTGGCCCCACATGCTTGCCTCTAAACATGGCTAAAAGACCCGCAGTGTACAATATATTTGCTGCAACCTCTAACATTTACCCACCACAAATTAAAATATATGTGGCCATATGCACCGTTCTAATGCAGAGGCCGGGGAGTCCCCCCTTTTCGAAAAAAATAAAATATATATTCCTGTCTTAACCACATGAGCGTGCAAACTACAATCACCAGGATGTCAGGTAGGGCCAGAAGACTGTTTTAATATTTTTAAAAAAACTTCGAGACGGCCACATAGCATGGAGCCGACCCCTACGATTTTAAGCTTACAGGCCCAGTACACGCTATCCTAGACTACTCTACACATGAAACTGCCAACGAGCGTCCGGGCTGCGCTTGGCTCTTCGCCTCTTCGGGAAGTCGAACAATGATGGAGTACTACTGCACTCGAGGAGTACTACAGTACGCTTCTGGCCATCTGACACCGATTGAACTGCTGCATGTCCACCGCATGCGGGAGGGAGAGCGTGTAGAGAAATCTTCTCCTAGTCTTGCCAGCCACCACGCTCATGGGCGAGGGAAGGACGCTCCTGCCTTTGCGTGTATGACAGGTGGGCCCGGCAGGTGTGTGGCCAACCTATCATACAGCCAAAGGCAGGTGCAGTTAAGTCGGCGAGGGAGAGGATAATCAAACTTCTCGTTGATGTACAAGTTGACGCGACACATCAAAGCACTGCACTCGATATATTTCAATAATTTGCGTTTACCAATGCATTAATTACAACGCATGCATGCATGTCGTGACTCTCCTTTTGATACTTGCATGTGTTGATTTAATGCACCTTGAAGTAGTATAAAATATGTGGCGGTAAAGCTTTGTAATACCCCGGCCCAAGTCGAGAGATGGTTGTGCACGAGGAGGGCGAGATCATGCAGACCGAACAGGACCCGACGATGGAGCTCTCTAAGGTCTCGATGGACCTCACCGTGCTCCACTGCCCCTTGTGCCTCTGCCCCTACGCCTCCAGTGTATGAGGTTCGAATACACCTCGTCCGTTCGGCTGATTGAGCAAGGTGCAGGTTTCTTGATTGATGTGTTGTTCGATTGATTTTTGTAGTGCAAGAGAGGGCACCTGGCCTGCGCGGACTGCCGTGTCGAGCGCCCCGGGAACCAGCGGCAGTGCCAGAAGTGCGAGCACGGCGGTGGCTTCGACGTGCAGAACACGGCGGTGGACTCCGTCCTTTCGTTGGTGAGGGTGGAGTGCCCGCACGAAGGTTGTGGGCTCTATGTCACTTACCACAAGCTCGCCGATCACCAGAGCGTGTGTCCGCTCGCGCCCTGCAAATGCCCCGTGCCCGTCTGCGGCTACGAAGGCCCGCCGTCGGCGCTCTACCACCACATCAGCACCGCGCATCCCATGCCCGTGCACAGGATCTAGTACGGCAAGGTGCTCCAGCTGCAAGTGCCACTGTCGGAGCCACGCTCTTACTGTTCGCGGAGGAGGACCGTCGCGCGTTTTTCTTGGTCGGCGGCGTGCTCGACATTGGTGCGCCTATCTTCGTGTCGGTCGTCTGCATCAGAGCGGGGGCGTCCCCACTGCCGCACTACATGGCCAAGCTGTGGGCGAACGGCCCGCCAGGGGAGCCCAAAGGCACGACCGACACTGTCAAGGTGGAAATGGAGGTGACAAGCAGCAAGGATCCCGGCGGCGTCGACGTGCAGGAGCTGACATTCTTGACAGTTCCGCCCAAGCTGCTGGCCGGGGCTAAGCTTGTGTCCCTCCACATTCAGATTGACAAGCTCACGTCCTAAATGTTTCTACAGTGCCTTCTGTTTATCTTAGTAATATGCTAATATAGGGATTACCTTCGTCTACTTTAGCTTAAGAAATGGTGGGTTTTGGTGGCGATAAAAAATTATGTTTATCAATGCATTAATTGCAATGCATGCATGCATAAAGTACATGCATTGGTCAATTTTCTCTTAATACTTGCATGCAATGATTTAATGCACCTTGGAATCTGAACATGTGTTGGGGAACAACCAAATTGAGCCTTATAAAATGGAAAAACTAAAATTTTGAGATAAGCCCTATAAAACTGGAAAGGAGAGAGTAGAAAAAGAAGTACTCCATCCGGGAATAGTGCCGCACTTCGAAACTTGAACTGTCAATAAATTTTGAGCTTGCGTCTCGTCACATTACAAATTACTCCACGCTATATAGAATTGCAAACCTGTTCACACCGATCACAACCTAAACGGTTTCCCACTTAGGAGCGTATTAGTACTCGGTTATAAATACAGACTAGTATGCCAAGATGACTGCACATTCCACCTCAACTCCTCATCCACAAAAACAAACAAGCCATTCAGCATCCTTCCCTTGCGTCTTCCATGGCCAGCGTGAGTTTTGGGTCGAGAGATTGCTACCAGGGAGAGGCGAGCATGGAAGCAGAAGCACGAGAGATGTCCTGCCTCGCTGCGAGAGCAGCCGACATGTCCCGCCGCGCGGAAGTAGCAGCACAGAGGTCCCGCCACGCCGCTGAAGCAGCACGGAGGTCCCGCCACGCTGTCGATGCAGCAGACTGGTCCGGCCATGCCGCGGAAGCAGCAGAGATGTCCCGCCGCGCCGCGGCGGCCTAGGAAAATTTCTCGCGGGCAGGCGACGACTGTTACAGGCGCATGCATGCGATCGTCCATAGCCAGATGGAGTAGATCTTCGGCTGGGTGAGGTTGCAGGACGACATGAAAGCCTCATTTGAACAGGCTATCGGCGTACTAAGGGAGGGCAATCAGAGGCTCCGGGCCGAGCGCGACCTGCTGAGGAAGAAGATTGTCCGAAGTGCAGACCAGCAGGAGGAGACCAGTGCCTTGTTGAAGAGGACCGGCGTCATCGTCAAGAAACTTATGGACGAGAATGACATGCTCCGCAACGAGCGCCAAAGGCTGGTGGAGGAATCCGTGGATGTTCTCAAGCAGCGTCTTGAGGACACGAAAGAGCTCATTGCCGCTCGCCACGGAGACTAGTTCCCGCGGCCTGCAGCAACGCATCAAGAAAGTAGAGATCAGGGAGCTAGATCCTTGTGTTCCTTCTTCTTTAGCCCTTGTGTATTTCGAGTGTAGCCGCATGTGGATTTTTAAATTATCTTTCTAATTATGTAAGACAATTAATTGTCCTTATCTTTCTGTGGAAGATCAATGTTGCGAGGCTGGAATGAAGAAAGTTCTTGCTGTGGCGACCCTGGCGTTGCTGTTCTTCTAGTTGTTGTTGGGCTTCCTTCAGTTTCCTGGTTTCTTTTGATGTAATAATCGGTTTAGGATGTGGATTGTGTCGTCGGTTGTGAAATGTTGGGTTCTAGCGCGGATGTTTGGCCCTTGTTGGCCTCTTGGGATGTTGCGATTTCAATCTGGTAGCTTTTAGTCCTTCGTGTTAGGCTGGAGTTGTGTTGAACTTCTTGTGAATTGTGGTGGTTTTCAGTAATGAAAATCGGAAGGGACAAGCCCTTCTTTGATCGAAAAAAATTAATCGTCCTTATATATTCATCAGTCTTGCTATAAGTCGCAGTAGATGCTATATAGGTCCGTCGGATCTTACATCAAGATCCGTGCTTTCAGATTTTCTTTTTTCTCTCTTAAATCTCAGTCGAGTGAGACATAGCCACGCCGTTAAACAGAGGCTCGGGCGCCATTAATGGAGACCTTGGGAGAGAGGTGGACGGCAGATGGAGGTCAAAGGGCTCTCCTCCCGATAAGCACGCGCAGGGGTCTGATCGCACGCCTCTCGTACTCAATTAGCTACCCTGCATGGCGCCTCCTAGCTAATAAAAAATGGGGACGCGTGGCGGCACGTATATGGTACTAGTAAGTAGAACGCCCACGGTTTCAACAATACTTGTGTTTGCGATTGTAACGTGAAAGAACTTGTTCCAAAATGACTTTGTTGATTATTAATGTGTGCGCCTTCGCAAATCGGACTGCAAATTTACCACAGCATGTTGGTGCAATGTCATGGCACCAAGCCAAGTTTCATTATTTTCATGCATGTTTTGGATTTACAGGAATTAAAAAACTAAGTTTCTCAATGTTTCCAGCCCAGCCACAATGCCCAGAATTTTGAATTTCATTCCCATTTCTTGCATGTAACCTAGAAATTTACCCGAGGACACACATGTCATTTTTCAACCAACTTTGGTGCACTGGAACATGTGCTTGTTTTTCAAATTTGAATTATGCACACAAAGGTGACACGTTCCCTCCCAGAACCACGAGCCTTCTTGAGAGCAGCTCCGATTTGCAAGAAGCTTATACCAAAATTTGTTCCTATTCGGCCCATTTTTTTACCACGTCATGGTACTACCATGACATGACACCATGCCAAGTTTCATGATTTTAAAACCAAGTTTCTCAATGTTCTTGACCGAGCCATGATGCCCAGATGTTTGAATTTGATTCTCATTTTTGCATGGGACCTAGAAATTCACCCGAGGACACAAATGTGATTTTCAACCAACTTTGGTGCACGGGAACATGTGCTTGTAGTTCAAATTTGAATTATGCACATTAAATGACCAATAACTCAATTAATGTGTAAATAAGGCCAAACGAAGCCGGAATAATTCCAAAATTTAACAGGGCACTCATGTAGTTCTATGTTGCCTTTGTAAATAAACTCAAGGGGGACAACATATATCGTTTCGCACTCAAAGGAGGCACGTTCCCTCTCAGAACAACGAGCCTTCTTGAGAGAAGCTTGGGTTTGCAAGAAGTTATACCAAAATCTGTTCCTATTCGGCCAATTTTTTTACTACAACATGGTAGTACCATGACATGACATCCATGCCAAGTTTCATCATTTCCAGACGTGTTTTGGATTTACAAGAATTTTAAAACCAAGCTTCTCAATGTTCTCGGCCGAGCCACGATGCCCAGATGTTTTAATTTTATTCTCATTTCTTGCATGGTACCTAGAAATTCACCCGAGGACACAAATGTGATTTTTCAACCAACTTTGGTGCACGAGAGCATGTGCTTGTAGTTCAAATTTGACTTATGCACATTAAATGACCAGAAACTCAATTAATGTATAAAAAACGACAAACGAACCCGGAATAATTCCAAAATTTAACAGGGCACTAATGTAGTTCTATGTTGCCTTTGTTAAGAAACTCAAGGGGGGCAGCGTATATCGTTTCACACTCAAAGGTGGCACGTTCCCTCTTAGAACCACGAGCTCCCAAATCGGCCCGATTTTTTACCACAACATGTTAGTGCCACGACATGACACCATGCTAAGTTTCATTATTTCCAGGCGAGTTTTGGATTTACACGAATTTAAAATCAAAGTTTCTCGATGTTCTCAGCCGAGTCATGACGCCCAGATGTTTGAATTTCATTCTCATTTCTTCCATGGGACCTACAAATTCAACCAAGGACACACATGTGATTTTTCAACCCACTTTGGTGCATCAGAGCATGTGCATGCAATTCATATTTAGATTATGCACACTAAAAGTCCAGAAACTCAATTAATGTATAAAAAGGCCAAATGAACCCGAAATAATTACAAAATTTAACAGGGCACTCATATAGTTCTATGTTGCCTCTGTAAATAAAATCAGGGGGAGGCAGCATATATCGTTTCGCACACAAAGGTGACACGTTCCCTCTCGGAACCACGAGGCTTGTTGAGAGAATCTCCGGTTTTGCAAGAGGCTTATACGAAACTTGTCCCAATTCAACCAAAAATTACACGTATGAAAACAGGGTTTAGATTATCCCAAACATCTCGCTACCTAGACCAATAATGTACTATGATTTGAATTCAACATAAAATGGATACAAATATTCGAATTGGAGAGTGTATGGTACATGTAGTTCATAGTGAAATATGATTACTGCTATATGTATGTTTTTTGTTATCAAGATAATATTTCAATTATTGTATAACTTGACAACAATCGTATTCAAATAAGGAAAATTGATTCAAATTTAGTACATATGGTAGTGGATTTAAAAATTGAAATTCGAGATCATGGCATCTGTAAACATATAAAAAGGGACATTACTCTTTCTTTGGTGGGAATTGATTTGTTTTTTTTTGTTGAGGGAAGTGCGAATCGATTTGGTACTGTGCAGGGTAATCTTGTTCTCCCGATTTTTTTACATTTTTCTTGTAGTTTTTTCAATGGCATCTATAGCGATACAGTAAAAGGGGACATACTCTCTTGTGTCTTGTATGAATTGTTTTTTTTTCACGTTAAGTTTGTTCTGCCGAACAAGGAATCCACACCTTGTTATCCCGAAATTTTCAAGCTCGACTATCTTTTGTCTCACCTGCTTTGAAACTCCCGCTTCTTCAACCCGCGCCGCGCCTTGTTATCCCAAAATTTGGATGCGCGCGAGAACTCCCTCCTCATCCGAAATCGCTCCCGCAGCCCAGACACGCCAAATCCCCCTTCTACCCCTCAGCCGGAAGTCAAAACCGGTGGGGGTACGCTGGTAACTTACCCTACATTTCGGACAAGTGCGTCCCTAAGCTTGGCTCCCCCTCCCCCTTCGCCCCCCCCCCCCCCATTCGTACACCGAGGCCGCCAAAACCCGTGAAACCCCACGCTCCTCCGTCGGCCTCCCGACCGCCGCCCAGCCGGAGACTCTTCCCCGACTACATCATCCACCGCAACAGCTCGCCGTCCCTCATCCACCGCACCGGATGAGGATCCGTTGTCGATCTCATCGTCCTGCCGGATCAGCCGCCCCGTCCTCCACCTCCAAGCAGCTGCCCCGACGTTCGCCTCGTCTATCGCGCCACCTCAATCCCCACAGCACCGTCTTGACCTGCCCCACTGGAACTACAGCACCCTCACCAATTCCTCCGGTGAAGCCGAGGCCAACTCGATGCAACCAAGGAGGTTCTGCACTCACCGCTGCATTTTATCTTTTATTCGATCTCACGGGGCTGCCGGTGCTCGATACCGAGCAGACATGGCGTGTCTCCATCGACGGCGCCGTCGCCGGCCACATCATCCACGGCGTCTCTCCCCCATGTCGTTGCTTCCTCGGCGGCGACTTCCACAACGGCACTAGCTGCAGCTGCTCCGGCTCTCGCTCGCGCTGCGCCTCTGTTCTTGCTGTTGGTCACGCTGCTGCACTGCTCCTGCTTTCGTTCGTGCTGCTGCTCTGCTCTTGCTCTTGTTTGCGCTGCTGCTGCTGCACGAACTCCGGCAGCTACAGGAGTTGCTGCTTTAGCACCCGCTCGCGGTGCTACTGCACGACTTGCTCTCTGCTAGTGCATTCCCTGCTCGAGCGTCTGCTGATTTAGATCATTGCTTCTCTGCTACTAGTGCTCGAACGCCCTAAACATCTATTGCAATGCTGTGTTACTAGTTCAATCAGGTTCGACAGTAAAATTCAGTTTTGACTGTGAAGTTGATTTTCTTCAGTTAATTTCAGAGTGAACATTACTTACAGCATCTGTCGGAGCGTTCCCTGGCGCAGCTGATGCGTTTTACATCTAGCACTTTTTGGTGATGTATTTTACATCATCTATTGCAGATGATATTAGGGTCCCACTTCAGATTAACGTTGTTTGTCTTGTCATGCTTCAGCCTCGTCGCCGTACACTTTAGCGGAGTTGCTCCGACAACGGAACCGTCCATCACAGCGGAGCAGTACCCTCGGCGCCATTTCCAGAGGCCTCGGATCTTCTTTCCCGCCTCCGACAGTCACACTAGCATCATCACCATCCTTCACGTCCAACCCAATGATGCTGAGGTCCACAAGGCTATGCCAAAGAGGTTGTACACTCGTTGCATCACTTTGTTTCTCCATTCCTCTGTTCTTCCAATTCATGTGAGCCAAACACACAGGTTGGCTGAAATCCTATGTTTCCAAATGCTCTGTTTTCCACGTGCATTCCTATCCTATTCCTGTGTTTTTCCTATCCCTGCGTTTATAGAATCCTCCAATTCTAAGGAGCCCTTACAGATTTACTTCATTTTCAGATAGGCGTCAAAGAAAACTCTGTGTGTTATGTCCTGCTCCTGCCGTGCCGTCATCCACCCCACCTAAGGTGCACCATCGACAGAAGCGTTCACTGCAGCAGAGATCCCCCCTGCAGACTTCCTTTCGCCGCCTCAGATCATCTTCCCCGTTGCCGGCAGCCACGCCAACCGCATTACCATAACCGACTGAACAGATGAACCAGAGGACTACACAGTTCCGGAAGAGAGGTCGCAGTCTTTCGTGTTTGCTTACATTATACATCGGTTATTATTACCTGCTACTTTATCGTTCAATCTTGAGTTTTGAATTGCCCATGGGTCTCATATCAAGCCAGCAACGAATAGTATCTGTCTACTATCTGGTTCATCTGGGGTCTTCTATGTGGTTCATGTTGGGTGGGCAACAAACAATAGATGATCCATTGTCTATCTTTTTAAACTGAAGCTATAATCTACTTGGTATCATTAGTTTTGGATCCATCCACTCGTTTGCTACCATCAGTCTTGATTTTTGCATGCACCCCTTAGGCCTTACAAAATCTAACTATTTTTTTACTATGCATGTCAGATATTGTACACAATCGTACTGAACATGTAGAGAAAAAGAGAAGTCCGTTGCGTGCGAATATAATGTCATGCAGACGCCGCTTGATGGTGGGCGAAGTGCCCCCCCCCCACCCTCCTGCATTTCCAGATTGTATTCCAGAGGAAGATAACTGTTCAGATGGAGATTCAGAAGGAGTCGACTATGCTTGTTTACCACCTGAGGTGTTTGCTCTAACCTGGCATGCTGATGTTGGTCATATCATGCATATGGCGCCTTGCATTGCTTACATTATACATCTTATATGTCATCAGCTTAGTTTAGATTTGCTTTGTGTGAATGCCACCTGTTTGGTTTCTATATCATACTCCCACCATTCTTAAATATTTGTCTTTTTAGAGATTTCAACAAGTGACTACATACGGAACAAAATGAATGAATCTACACTCTAAAATATGTCTTTATACATCCGTATGTGGTATTCCATTTGAAATCTCTAAAAAGACAAATATTTAGGAACGGAGGGAGTATATGGGAATTATGCAATGCCATCTTCTTTAGCCAGGCATCATATACATGAATCATGCAATGTCATCCTGTTTAGCCAGTCATCGTATATGTGAATTGTATCGTGCCATATTTTTTTCCATAATGTATTCCATTTGTCAACAATGTTTATCCATTCATCTACTCTTCCTGTGCATCAGCCATTTGAGTCGGTCATGGGAAAATCTGGAGTGAAAACAAGGTCTACTGAGCAGTCAGTGCTACCTGTCGATGCAGATTTCTTGCTGGTTACAGATAGCTCCTCAGAGGAGGATTCAGAGAGAGAGATGACCAGTCGTATCCCCCCCCCCCGAGGTGCATGCTCTAACTTGGCTGGGTTATATTGCTCATATCTTGCATATCTTGCATTGACATGCCATCTGCTTAGATTAGAGATGCTTTGTGTGAATGCCTCATGTTTGTTTCTATATCAGATATGTGAATTATGCAATGCCATGTTTTTCAGCCAGTTATCATATATGTGAATTATGCACCGCCATGAAGCCAGGCATCATATATGTGAATTATCTCATGCCATCTTTTTTTTCATTACGTATTCCATTTGTCGACAATCTGTGTATATTGAACTACTCTTCATGTGTATCAGCCATTTGAGCCAGTTATGGAAAAATCTGGAGTGAAAACAAGGTCTTTAGAGCAGGCAATGGTACTGTTGAAGCATATATCTCGATGGTTACAGGGAGCTCCTCAGAGGAGGATTCAGAGACAGATGACAAGTCCTATATCCCACCTGAGGTGTATGCTCTAAGTTGCAATGTTTATATTTCTCATATGATGCATATGGTGTCTTGCATTGCTTAGTTTAGACATCATATGCACATTATTGAAATTCTATCTGCTTAGTTTAGAGATCATACATGCGAGTGCCAGTTGCTTAGTATATGAATCAATTATGTCAATTATATCATGCCATCCTGTATACTTAGACAACATGTATGTGAATTATTTCATCCCAACCTATTTTAGAAAGACATCATATAGTTTTGTCATGTCATCCTGCTTAGGTACCCGTCATATGTTGAATTATGCCATTATATCCTGTTAAGTTATCCATCATATATCTGAAACTGTGTCATGCTATCCTGTTTAGTTAGGCATCATATATGTGAAATTGTGTCATGCTGTCCTATTTGGTTAGACAACATACATGTGAATTATCACATCTGTCTATCATACAATGTCTGTACGTTCAATTTCTTTTCTTGTTTATCAGCCATTTGAATTGGAGGAGTGATGTCAGTATCTAAGGGAGCAAAAACCCGTTCTTCACAAAAGACAGTGCTACCCGTTGATGCAGATAGAACCATAGTTGTACTGGCCCACAAACTAGCCCCACAACACATAATCGAGACTCTTCCAGATTGCACACTTACACCGTTGGGCAGATAACCATCTACAACCCATCTAACCGCAACCACAGCGGATAGTAACCCACTTATAGTTGACAAAGCACCATGTCCACCACAGAGTACCCCCACACGAGCAGTTTGTAAAGCTACTGCAGTGCCCAAAGCACGGAGACCACCACAGCTAACCCAAACTCCACGTTTAAAGCAGAAGAGCAACTGTTCTCAGGTCAGATTCCGTAGCTATGGTCCATACTCCTTTGTTGTTGCATCACTGTATTTACTCATACCAACTACTTTCGAATTTGAAGGAACCAATTGAAACTCCAATGGCGCAACATGTATGTTTTAAACCTATTTCTTTAACTGGATTGTTGTTCTAACTTCTTGCTCTATGTTGATTTCAGTTTAAGTTGCATAAACAATTATGTTCTCATGTGATGCACATTACAAGTGTTGCCAATGTTGTGTAGTTTCTCACACTTATATTCTGTCTATGCTGCTGTGTCTTTAAAATATATGAGTTGAACTGTGTCTCTATCTTGATTAGGGAACATAAACTAGAATGATATGGACAATACAGTGACCATAGTACATAGATATATGTTTGTTTCATGCTATTATCCTGTCCACCTTACTACTGAACCGGTTTACCAAAATGAGTTTCGTATACTACAAGCCAAACCTGTGATGTGTCTGCTTGTTTTTCTTGTAGTATGCAAGCCGAATATTGGAGAAGAGCACCCCACTATGCAATGGTAGAGAAAGTAATGCAGATAAGGTTCAAGATAGTGAGACAACCCTGTTAGTCTCCAAGAAAGGTGATAAAAATGATCTTGTAGACAGTGAGAAAACCCCACAGTACTGCGTTGATGTACTGTTCGAGTTACTGGCCAGTACCGCTGGCACAAGCTCTTCGAACTCGCTGCCTGAATCACTTCGGCTTCTTCAGTCTCAGCTACAAGCTGAAAGGCATCAGTCAGCTGTGCTGCGGCAAGAAGCCGAAGGACTGAGGAAGTCCCTGCAGAATTCAGATGCGTACATTCTTGTGCAACAGCAAGCACTGGAGGATTTAAGCGCCAAACAAGAGAAAGTTAATAAGCTTGCTAAGCATCTTGCCAGCATTATGGGTACCCAGGATATTGTTTCTTGAACTCTTCTGAAGTGGTTTCAGTTCTGGACTTGTTTTGCTGTGGCGTTTATATGCTGTTGTGTTCCCTATATTTGCACTGGTGGCGAACTTTGATGCCCAGTGGGTAATATGTGTAATAGCCGTGATAGCCTAGCATAAGTTGCTTGTTTATTTATTTCCTTGTTGTCTTGTTTATTTTTTTGCTTGTAGTCAGTGCAGTTCTTTTTCCGCGGTTTGCTAGTGGCTGCAATAACCTATTTTTTAAACTAGGCCACAATAACCATGGGCTAATATTTACTGTAGTGACACTGAGCCTCCTACGGGCCGTAGAAACAGTGGGCCTTCTACGGGCTGTAGAAACAATAGGCCTTCTACGGGCCATAGAAACAATGGGCCTTCTACGGGCCGTAGAAACAATGGGCCTTCTATGGGCCGTATCATCAATGGGCCTTATACGGGCCGTATGATCGATTGGCCAAACATGGGCCAATAACAGGCCTCATTATGGCCGTAAACGGGCTAGAGTTGGAATCGTTCGTTCATGGGCCGACCATAATGGGCCATCGTTAATAGGCCGTATTTGATGACGCTATGAAAACGGCCCAATGAATTAACGGACCACAAACGGGCCGACTATAACCATGGGCTGAATTTGGCCCACAAGCAGAAAATGACAGTAACGGGCCGTAAGTAAACGAATGCTGGAAATGAGCCCAAGAATAAATGGGCTCTGAGAAGACCGAAAGATAACATGGGCTGGAAACGGCCCAACGGAATAACGGGCCGTTAATGGGTATAAAGTGATACACTGTTCATTACGGGCCAGCTTCACCACGGGCCGTTAATGGGTGTAAAGTGTAAATTGTTCATTACGGGTCAGTTTCACCACGGGTCGTTAATAGGCCAAGAGTTACATAGGGCCTCATATGGGCCGAAAGACGTCATGGACCATACATGGGCCAGAAGTGAAAACGGGCTGGAATCATATTGAATGGCCTAGATGATGCTACTGGGCCTAATTCGGATAGGGCGTAACGGGCCTTGTGTTAGCGGGCTGTAAATGGGCTATATGCGAACAGGCCGTTAACGGCCTTTCCATGGGCCGGCCCGCCACCTTTTGACCAAGTCAAACGGGCCGGCCTTTTCACAGGAATGGGCCTCTGTTGGGCCGTGCCACGTGTCGACGTATCATAGGCGCCTATCTGACCCACTGACGAGCTGACACGTGTTTCGTCCGGCCAATAAGAATTTTACACGTGGAAATTTCCCATTGCTCGGGGCTGTTAACGGATTATCGGATCCAAAACCCGACCCTATAGCTTAACGGCGTTCCGTTACGGTGGATGCCACGTGTCGGTCACCCTTGACGAAAGCACTTCTGTGACGCGCGATTTATCGTCATGGAAGTGGACACTTCCGCGATGATAATTTTGGTAATGTCATGGAACACTTCTATGACAGCACAGGTATGACTATCTTGATTCTGTCATAAATTTGTCATGGATGTACATGCATGACAAAAACCACGACATACTATGACAAACACGTATCATCCCGGAAGTGTTTTTTTTGTATTGACGTGAAATAATGTGTATTTTTTACAGTACCGCACATGTTTTAGATGTGCCCTATGCAGATAGTAGCCCCTGAGACTCTGGTTGCCGTCGGAAACGGCGGCAAACAGAGGATCATAGTCCCAGGTAACAATCCAGCCATCTTCATATGCAGGTGGCGGGAGGTCCGGTGGCTAGCTGGACTGGTGAGGTTGCCGAGCTAACGCGGCTACTTGACGCGGCACATGCCGACATCGTGCTTGTCAACAAGCGGCTTGACAAGGCGCAGGGTATGTAATTTCTCCGGTGATCAATATATGGTAAGAGGAGTGTAATGCCAGTATCTTGAACATGTTGTGAATTGCAGATGGAGCTGCGGCAGTGGAGACCCTTCGGGCGGAACTTGCCTAAGCCAAAAAGCAAGCCAGGGATAGTGATGCGGCCGCCCTGAAGGCGGCCGAAGAGCTGAGGGTCGAACAGGCTGCCCATCGCCAAAGTAAGGAGAAGATGGCCAAGATGGCCGTTGAGTTAAGTGATGCCGTCGACGGATACCGTCTTCTTGAGAAGGAAAGCCAAGCGAAGGCTACGGAGCTGGAGAAGGCCATGGTAGCAGCCAAGGAAGCCCGCTCTACAATTAGAGCGATGAAGGAGGAGCTGCGTCACGCCGGGGATATCGCGGCTGGGAAGCCCTTTATGCTGTGGATGAAGTTCGTAGATCCTAAGTATGCTCCTCTGGACCGGCTGTGGAGTTCGACAGACGCCTATCTGGATTTGGCAGCGAGTGCTGCTGATGCGGCCGAGTTCTTCAAAGATCAAAAAGATCGCAAAGTGGAGAAGCTGTTCTGGTTGTAATTTAATGGTCCAGCGCGTCCGCTTCCTCTGAATGAGCGGATGGCCGAATGGGCCGAGCTCCATAGGTTGTCCGGACTCGCCATGAGGTCTGTTGTGGATCACCTGTGGCCGGCAGGGCCAAGGCCGAACAGTTACTTTAGCTTGGTGCAGCAGTTCCTTGGTGCTATGCCGCGCATCGACGCTATGAAGAGGCCGGCGTGCATCGAGGGTGCGCGGATGGTGCTTTCCCGTGTCAAGACGCACTGGGCGGAGATGGAAGCCACTGATAACCCACAAGTATAGGGGATCGCAACAGCTTTCGAGGGTAGAGTATTCAACCCAAATTTATTGATTCGACACAAGGGGAGCCAAAGAATATTCTCAAGTATTAGCAGCTGAGTTGTCAATTCAACCACACCTGGAAACTTAGTATCTGCAGTAAAGTGTTTAGTAGCAAAGTAATATGATAGTGGTGGTAACAGCAACAAAAGTAAAGGAAGCAAAAGTAATATTTTTGGTGTTTTGTAGTGATTGTAACAGTAGCAACGGAAAAGTAAATAAGCGTAAACCAGTATATGGAAAGCTCGTAGGCATCGGATCAGTAATGGATAATTATGCCGGATGTGGTTCATCATGTAACAGTCATAACATAGGGTGACACATAACTAGCTCCAATTCATCAATGTAATGTAGGCATGTATTCTGAATATAGTCATACGTTCTTATGGAAAAGAACTTGCATGACATCTTTTGTCCTACCCTCCCGTGGCAGCAGGGTCCTATTGGAAACTAAGGGATATTAAGGCCTCCTTTTAATAGAGAACCGGAACAAAGCATTAGCACATAATGAATACATGAACTCCTCAAACTATGGTCATCACCGGGAGTGGTCCCGATTATTGTCACTTCGGGGTTGCCGGATCATAACACATAGTAGGTGACTATAGACTTGCAAGATAGGATCAAGAACTCACATATATTCATGGAAACATAATAGGTTTAGATCTGAAATCATGGCACTCGGGCCCTAGTGACAAGCATTAAGCATAGCAAAGTCATAGCAACATCAATCTCAGAACATAATGGATAATAGGGATCAAACCCTAACAAAACTAACTTGATTACATGATAAATCTCATCCAACCCATCACCATCCAGCAAGCCTACGATGGAATTACTCACGCACAACTGTGAGCATCATGAAATTGGTCATGGAGGATGGTTGATGATGACGACGGCGACGAATCCCCCTCTTCGGAGCCCGGAACGGACTCCAGATCAGCCCTCCCGAGAAGTTTTAGGGCTTGGCGGCGGCTCCGTATCGTAAAACACGATGATTTCTTCTCTTCTATTTTTTTCTCCCCGAAAGCAAATATATAGACTTGGAGTTGGCGTCGGAAAGTGTCCAGGGGGCCCACGAGGTAGGGGGCGCGCCCCCACCCTCGTGGACTGGGTGTGGGCCCCCTGGTCTTCATCTTTGGCGAGGATTTTTTATTATTTATTCTAAGACATTCCGTGGAGTTTCAGGTCATTCCGAGAACTTTTGTTTTCTGCACATAAAACAACATCATGGCAATTCTGCTGAAAACGGCGTCAGTTCGGGTTAGTTCCATTCAAATCATACAAGTTAGAGTCCAAAACAAGGGCAAAAGTGTTTGGAAAAGTAGATACGACGGAGACGTATCAACTCCTCCAAGCTTAAACCCTTCCTTGTCTTCAAGCAATTCAGTTGTCAAACTGAAAGAGAAAAAGAAAAACTTTTACAAACTTTGTTTGCTCTTGTTGTTGTAAATATGTCAAGCCAGCATTCAAGTTTTCAGCAAATATCATAACTAACCACATTTGCAATAATTCTCAGGTCTCATAATTACTCATATCAATAGCATAATCAACTAGCGAGCCATAATAATAAATCTCGGATGACAACACTTCCTCAAAACAAACATAATATGATATAACAGGATGGTATCTCGCTAGCCTTTCTGAGACCGCAAAACATAAATGCAAAGCACCTTTAAAAATCAAGAACTGACTAGACATTGTAATTCATGGTAAAAGAGATCCAGTCATGGTCACACCCAATATAAATTAATAGTGATGAATGCAAATGACAGCTGCGCTCTCCATCTAGTGCTCTTTAATAAGAGGGTGATGACTCAACATAAAAGTAAATGGATAAGCCCTTCGCAGAGGGAAGCAAGGATTTGTAGAGGTGCCAGAGCTCGATTTTGAAATAGAGATAAAATAATATTTTGAGCGGTATACTTTCATTGTCAACATAACAACTAAGAGATGGCGATATCTTCCATGTCACACACATTATAGGCGGTTCCCAAACAGAATGGTAAAGTTTATACTCCCCCTCCACCAACAAGCGTCAATCCACGGCTTGCTCGAAACAACGAGTGCCTCCAACATACATCAGGTCCCAGGGGAGTTTTGTTTGCAATTAATTTTGATTTAGTTTGTATAAAGCATGGGACTGGGCATCCCGGTGACCAGCCATTTTCTCGTGAGTGAGGAGCGGAGTCCACTCCTCTTGAGAATAACCCGCCTAACATGGAAGATAAGGGCAGCCTTGGTGTTTACATGAGCTATTCGAGCATACAAAACAGAATGTTTATTTGAAGGTTTAGAGATTGGCACATACAAAATTTACTTGAAACGACAGGTAGATACCGCATATAGGAAGGTATAATGGACTCATCTGGAATAACTTTGGGGTTTAAGGGATTGGATGCACAAGCAGTATTCCCTCTTTGTACAGGTGAAGGCTAGCAAAACACTGGGAAGCGACCAACTAGAGAGCGACAACAGCCATGTACATGCATTAAAATTAATAAACATTGGATGCAAGCATGAGTAGGATATAATCCACCATGAACATAAATATCGTGAAGGCTATGTTGATTTTGTTTCAACTACATGCGTGAACATGTGCCAAGTCAAGTCACTTAAATCATTCAAAGGAGGATAGCACCCCACTATACCACATCATAACCATCTTAATAGCATGTTGGCACGCAAGATAAACCATTATAACTCATAGCTAATCAAGCATGTTATAAGCAACTATGATCTCTAATTGTCATTGCAAACATGTTTACTAATAATAAGCTGAATCAAGAACAATGAACTCATATATTTACAGAAACAGAAGAGGCCGAGTTCATACCAGCTTTTCCCTCTCAGTCAGTCCATCATATATCATCATAATTGCCTTTCACTTGCACGACCGAACGATGTGAAAAATAATAAGAGTGTACGTGCATTGGACTAAGCTGGAATCTGTGAGCATTCAATAAACAGGAGAAGACAAGGCAATATGGGCTCTTGGTTAAATCAACAATAATGCATATAAAAGTCACTTCAACAATTTAATCATGGTCTTCTCCTACCGACCCCCATTTTGTCACGCGTCTCTCCTTGAGTAAGTACCGTGCAATGGCGACTATCATCTAGTTCCACCTCTTGACCACCCCATTTAGTTGAGATGAGTACGGGGCGGTGAGATGTGGTTGCATGCCTACCACTGGAAAGTGACAACGAATTCAACACAGTTGAACTCCCCACCTTTGTCAATACAAAGAGTGTGAAGCTTGCCTCCAGTCTCTGCTCCACGCTGGCCTAGAAATACTTGATCGCAGTAGCGAAAATGAAATGAATGTGCTCCACTTTATATGAAAATTATCCGGTTGTATGAATTTCGTCCAGTTTGTTGAAATCCGCTTTGAAATGTATGCAGGGAGAATTGCATGACAGCTCCCACATGAGTATTCGCGGAGTCGGTCCCGCAGACGGGTATGATGTTCGGTTTGGAATCAGGGTTGGAGATGCCCTAACAAACAAACTAACAGCTAGATTATCGAGAGTGACGTTTTAGCACATGGGAGCATGCTCTCCTGATTTTAAAAATGTGTTTTAACCATATTTTGAAATGTCAACAAATTCAACAAAAACTTGGGGCGTATATCTCGATATCGTACATGCCCACAAAGTCGCTTCGCGAAAAACCGACAACTTATATGTCGCGTGTGAAAAAGACAAAATCTGATGCTTTTCACAAGACATCCTTGTCTTTTTTACACAAGCCACAAAAAATATATTGGTTTTTTCCGAAACTTGACATGCACACATATAATGTCGAGATGTCAAATTCTTATTTGAAAAAAATTTCATACTTTGAAATATTTTTTCGCGTGCAGTAGCGAGCACTCCCGGGAGCACCAACGGATTTCCGCTAAATTATCTTTGACAACAAAAGGTGTTATACTCTGCCTCCTGATCGAAAAGAATTCAGGCGACGGTTGGTCAGTGAAATATTGTCGTGGTTCAGGTGGGATCTGACCTCGGTTACGTGGCACTAACCACCAGCAGCCTGTCCTTGCCGGAAGGATGAGGCAAGCAAGCAAAGCAAAGCTAGCGGTGGTTCGTGGATCGCCTCGTACGACCCGCAATCGTTGTACAGCACACAACCACAGTGCTCGCCGTGCCGATTTAGCAACCACTGTTTGCCCTCATCGAGCGCCACGAAGACACTGCATCTGTCAAAACGGGACGAGACTTTTGGTGGCTAAACGACGCCGAGGACACGGAGCGCGGGCGCCGGACAACGTTACTGCTGCCGTCCTGACAACCACCTGGAATTGCGTGGCTCGCCTGCCCGCTCCGGACACGCCGCTGCCGCTCCCACCGCACCTCACGCGAAATAATGCAGCAGGCGGGTACTGGTACTAGCACGGGAGGCGGTGCCGGGTACGCGATGCGGGGTGCGCGGAACCGGCCACGCCCGCCCACCCGATCGATCCCGTGGTCCACGGATGGAGAAAGTCTGGCCGCAGCGCCGCAAGCGTGCGGTGTGGGGCGTCGTCGAGGCGCTGTCAGTCACGCACGCGCCCCACGGGCACGGCTGTCCCTACGTACGCGCCGCACGGAACCTACCGGCGCGTGCCGGTCTCCCCCCGCTGTCGGTCCACGCCGCGCGCGCCTCCACCGCTTTCAATGCGGGCCCACGCCACGGCACGGGAGGAAGCAAACGGTGGGTGACCGATCGATCGATCGATAGCCCAGGCGACGACGCGCTCGCCCGCGGGCGCTGGACCCGCCCGATGCCGACACTTGTCCCCGGCCGCTGCCGCCTCGCGTGGCGTCGTCGCCCGTCCCTCTCGCCGCTCCCTCGATTTATTATTTCCATTTGTTAATCCACCAGTCGGCGTCCCACTTTACGTGGTGGCTACGGGCCGAGCGGTGCGGTGCGCGGGGCGGCTTTCCGGCGGATCGCGATCCGGTTCGTTTCCCCGGGACGTCACGCGCCCGGCGGGCGCCGACGATGCGGTTGACGGGGCCGCGGAGATAAACAAACAAGCAACCAAACAAACCGGACGACGAGGCGATCGAGAGTGAGCGGGCGGCGTGGCCGTGCCGCGTCGTCGAGCGCGGGGCGTGGCCGGCAGCGGCGGGGCCAGGGGCCACGTGCCCGCGCGCCCACGCGGGCGGCGGGTTTTGCTAGCGCAGCTGGATGGCGGGCCCCGCCCACCCGTCCGCCCGCCGGCTGCGTAGCGTACGCACGCCGACCGGACCGCTGCGCGGGACGCACGGCACGGATCGTGATGCGCCCGCTCGCCCGTCCTTCCCGCGGGGCCCGCGCTGGCCCGTGACGTGCTGCCGCAACGTGCCGCTCGACGCACCGCCGCGGGGCGGGGCCCACGCCCGGCGGCTTTGATGCCCTTTGTTTATGCCATGGAAGGACCCGGCCGGTTTTGCATTCTCCTCCCCGTAACAAGCTGTTATTTCTTACGATCTAAAATGTCAAGCGTGGAACTTGAAAAAAAAAATGACAGGCGTGAGGAAAAACGAAAGACCCACACTACGTCGGCAAAAGTTATATGAGTTAACTACTAGTACATGATCTATAGTATATGAACTTGCATGGTGCGTATAGATTCATAAATTAAGTTAAAAAATGACACAAATGAGTCATTGAACTATGATTTCAGGCACATTTTGATACATTTGGTGTTAAATCTAACATCTGACGTTAACTCAATGACGTGGCAGTGGGCCCATAGTACCTTCTCTATATCTGTATGGGGGGTCCCACACGTCAGCTGGACGTAGAAAAATAAAACTACGTGCCGCGGAATTCGAACCTCGAACATGAGAGGTTTCACGCAGGGGTGATAACCACTTGAGCAAGTAAGAGCCGAATCATCACAACTAGTCAGTAATTCTATTATGAACACTTGATCGATTCTTTGGGCTTAAAGCTTTCTTTTCTGAAACTAAAATCATCACAACTAGTCAGTAATTGCGTCATGATTCTTCAGTATCTGAACTTGCACGGTGCGTATAGATTCATGAATTAAGTTGAAAAAAATGACAAAAATGAGTCACTAAACTATGATTTCAGGCACATTTTGATACATTTGGTGTTAAATCTAGCATCTAACGTTAACTCAATGACGTGCCAGTGGACCCATGGTATCTTCTTTATATCTGTATGTGGGTCCTACTTGTCAGCTGGACAGAGAAAGATATAAAGGATATAAATAGAATTATGTGCCGCAGAATTCGAACCTCGAACATGAGAGGTTTCACGCTGGGGTGATAACCACTAGATCAAGTGAGAGTTGAATCATCACAACTAGTCAGTAATTGTATTATGAACACTTGATCGATCCTTTGGCCTTAAAGTTTTCTTTCCTTTTTTTGAAACTAAAAGCTTTATTTTATTTTGTGTTTGAACTCAATTACTGAGATGACAATGACGACACTTAAAAAATGGATGAATCTGTATGTACGAATCTATAGTTCTATACGCACGGTTTCATGTATTCTAGGTGTAATTAACTCAAATTATAAAGCCAACCTATCTCCTGGTACTTACAGTGGAAATCACATAGGAGTATTTATTTCTCGATACTTTGTTATTTTCGCAATCTTATACAATATGTTCCAAATCATGCGGTAAGCTAGGTCTAAACTCTTGAGCTGAACCACGAATCTTCAATCTTTTATTTATTTTAAAAAAATGGTAACTTTTTAAAACTACTTAAATAAAATTTGCTGATATTTGAGTATGTCCGAGTCAATTTTGAAAAGGCAATTTACACTTGTTTTTTCATAAAACTGTAATTTGATTAGAATACTAGCACAGTGCCTGTGCGTTGCTACGAAATTATAAAATACAAGGAGTTCAGTCACTGGCTTAGGAAGTCATCAAGGTAATGTTCATGCGGCCTTTGTGGGCACTTCACGATTAACAGGAAAAACATCATAAAAAAATATGGAAGACATTGGAAAATCTTAAGCGATCATTGCAATACACAACATTTCAAATGTTGAAACATATGGGAATAGACAATTAGTAAGTTGACTGCACAAGGCACAAAAATCGTGGATCGGGTAAGACAATGTCTATCGTCACTTTGGAATTGCAATTTCTTCACTCATATTTCTATGATATAGAAGTATAGAACCAAAAGAAATTTGCTAGGAAGAAACTGAAAATGAGAGCATTATTTTGAGTTGGAGTTGCATTTCTGCATTTGTTATTTGTACTTTCTTTAATTGTTGATCTCACATAAAAGTAGTATTGTACTTATTTATTTGTGGTACGTCCCATATGCGAGTAGAAGCACATTTATTTATGTTTTGAAATGTTGTTGGTCCCACATGTGGGTAGTGGTAAAATTGTTTATTCGTAAAGGTTGTTGGTCCCACATGTGGGTAGAAGTGTATTTGTTTATTGATTATAAGGTTGTTGGTCTCAAATGTGGTAGAGGTGCATTTGTTTATGGCTGAAGGTTGGCGGTCCGATGTGTGAACTCATCACCAACTCCAACCTTTATAAGTTGGAAATACTATGGGTACTCTTTACTAAGATCGAGTTCTTTTCGCCATATGATTCTCCATAATCTGATTCTAGGAAACTGCCCACGAAGTCAACAGTCCAGTTCTTATCTGAGATTCCAGCCTGTGATTGTTGTATGAGTTGTGTGCTGAAATGCCTGTAAAGCCCCTAGATTGGAACTTTGTATTGATTGGTAACACGTGGTTATTCCGGATAGTTTCATGCCTAATATGAACAATCAGAGATCGCCACGAGCGTTAGTGGTGAAGGTGACGCTTCCGGCGTAAATGGTGTGTACAGGGTGGGCCGGTGGGTTGATGTCCACCTCGCCCGTCCCATCAGCGATGAACGTGAGGGAGCCAAAGGTTAGGCTTTCTCTCAGCAAAAGGCTGTCCAAAGTGAAAGAAGCTGTGATCCAAGATCGATCTCTAGCCAGTGTTGCCCCTACCCGGCGCGCCAACTGACGGTGCAAATACTCTCAGATCCCTCATTAAGGGTCCGAGCTCAGCTGGAAGTCTTGGACCGAAGGTCGCACTGAGGGTTTATCCAGGTTCGGGCCTCTGGAGAGTAATACCCTACATCCTGCCTGTTTTGGTTATTCGTGGTGGAGGGATACCTCATGCGAGAGGTTACAATATAATGGTGTATGAGATTGCTACCGAGAGTTTATCTACCTGAGAATAGATGATCTAAAGGGGTCCCCGACCTTCCTTTATATAGGTAGGAGAGCTTGGGTTTACAAGGTAGTACATGCAATCTAGGGCGCCACCGCCCTTAGTCTTGGAAGGCACAAAGGTCTCACGCGCTTCCTTGAGCATCACCCTTGTAATGGCCAAGCGGGCCCATGGTCTTTCTCAAGGCTGGGCTCCCCTTAGAGAGTCACCCCACGCACGAGACACCGTCAGTACTAGTTCGAAATGAAATGTTTTATTTTGAGGGAGTGGCTAGAATCACCAAGTTTCCACGATTCTAGATTGCACTTTGATTTTAGGTTGATTCTAGGCGGTTTCTAGGGAAGACATGAGTTCTTTTGCGATTTAAATACAACATTGAAGTATAGAGACATCGGACATCTAACACTAACACAATTGCTACAATCACAGTTGCCATTGCAAAACGATAGTTTGATCCATTATTGTTGTATTTAAATATTTCACTATGAACTACTACGCAATTTAGATATGTCAGTACTATTTGCTAGATATGTCGCTACTATTTGCACAACATTAGCTAAAACATGTTATCGTCTCCAAAAGGCAGCCCCAATGACATCCTTTCTTGTTATGGCAACCTTGTGTTCTCATCAATTAGTAAGCTTAGTGATTGGTCACCGGTGGCATTGCCTTCTTTGGGACGTGCCAGCGATATGATAGCTTTTTCATACTCCAGCTCCACCTCCTACCCGACAATCCATCAACACTTTTGGTGACTCCATTGGGGATCTTGGGCGATTAATTTGAAATTTACCATTGCAAAGTTGTTCATTTTCATACTGGAGGTTGCTCAAGAATATCGCTTGTTCTCGGATTAGGAACACTGGCTTAGAAGAACTCTGAAGCTTGAGGTGCTTGGTTTCGCATCGCTCAAAGGAACTACAGCAAGCCAAAGATCTTAGATTAGATGGTTGCAAAACATGTTAGAAAGTGTATAGGTCAAGGAAAAAACTTTAGATCTTCAGGCTCTTGGTACGAACCCTTTGGATCTTGATGACCTTAACAGGATGTTTATGGAAGAGGAGGTTTGGGATGTGATTGGGGAGTTACTGCCAGATCGTGCACCGGGCCCGAGCATTATCGAACCTGACATTTATGGCAACACTATCTATGCTCTATCTGGGTGATGGTCGAGATTTCAAACATATTATCAATGCCTTTATTTCATTAATTCTGAAAAATCCCGACGCCGAGAAAATTGGTGGCTATCAGCCAACCAGTCTCGGGCATAGCTTTGCTAAGATTTTTCGCTGAAGTGTTATGAAGTAGATGAAGGAAATATGCCCTAGAGGCAATAATAAAGTTATTATTTATTTCCTTATATATCATGATAAATGTTTATTATTTATGCTAGAATTGTATTAACTGGAAACATAATACATGTGTGGATATATAGACAAACAGAGTGTCACTAGTATGCCTCTACTTGACTAGCTTGTTAATCAAAGATGGTTAAGTTTCCTAAGCATAGACAAGGAGTTGTTATTTGATTAACAAGATCACATCATTAGTTGAATGATCTGATTGACATGACCCATTCCATTAGCTTAGCACCCGATCGTTTAGTATGTTGCTATTGCTTTCTTCATGACTTATACATGTTCCTATGACTATGAGATTATGCAACTCCCGTTTACCGTAGGAACACTTTGTGTGCCACCAAACGTCACAACGTAACTGGGTGATTATAAAGGTGCTCTACAGGTGTCTCCGAAAGTATTTGTTGGGTTGGTGTATTTCGAGATTAGGATTTGCCACTCCGAATGTCGGAGAGGTATCTCAGGGCCTTCTCGGTAATACACATCACATAAGCCTTGCAAGCATTGCAACTAATAAGTTAGTTGCGAGATGATGTATTACAGAACGAGTAAAGAGACTTGCCGGTAACGAGATTGAACTAGGTATTGGATACCGACGATCGAATCTCGGGCAAGTAACATACCGATGACAAAGGGAACAACGTATGTTGTTATGCGGTCTGACCGATAAAGATCTTCGTAGAATATGTAGGAGCCAATATGGGCATCCAGGTCCCGCTGTTGGTTATTGACCAGAGATTTGTCTCAGTCATGTCTACATTGTTCTCGAACCGTAGGGTCCGCACGCTTAAAGTTACGATGACAGTTATTATAAGTGTATGCGTTTTGATGTACCGAAGTTAGTTCGGAGTCCCGGTTGTGATCACGGACATGACGAGGAGTCTCGAAATGGTCGAGACATAAATATCGATATATTGGAAGCCTATATTTGGACATCGGAATGGTTACGAGTGAAATCGGCATTTTACTGGAGTACCGGGGGGTTATCGGAACCCCCCCGGGGGTTAATGGGCCCATATGGGCCTTAAGGGAAAAGAGGAGGGGCGGCCAGGGCAGGCCGCGCGCCCCCTCTTCCCCCTAGTCCGAATAGGACAAGGAAGGGGGGGCGGCGCCCCCCTTTTTCCTTTCCCCCTCTCTCCTTCCTTCTCCTACAAGGCAAGGGAGAGGAGTCCTACTCCCGGTGGGAGTAGAACTCCTCCTGGCGCACCCCTTGGGGGCCGGCCGCACCTTCCCCTCCCCTCCTTTATATACGGGGGCAGGGGGGCACCCTAGAACACACAAGTTGATCATTGCGATCGTTCCTTAGCCGTGTGCGGTGCCCCCCTCCACCATATTCCACCTCGGTCATATCGTTGCAGTGTTTAGGCGAAGCCCTGCGTCGGTAGAACATCATCATCGTCATCACGCCGTCGTGCTGACGAAATTCATCCCCGAAGCTTTGCTGGATCGGAGCCCGGGGAACATCATCGAGCTGTACGTGTGCTAAGAACTCGGAGGCGCCGGAGTAACGACGCTTGGATCGGTCGGATCGGGAAGACGTACGACTACTTCCTCTACGTTGCGTCAACGCTTTCGCTTCGGTCTACGAGGGTACGTAGACAACACTCTCCCCTCTCATTGCTATGCATCACCATGATCTTGCGTGTGTGTAGGAAAATTTTGAAATTACTACGTTCCCCAACAGTGGCATCCGAGCCTAGGTTTTTATGGTTTGATGTTATGCACGAGTAGAACACAAGTGAGTTGTGGGCGATATAAGTCATACTGCCTACCAGCATGTCATACTTTGGTTCGGCGGTATTGTTGGATGAAGCGGCCCGGACCGACATTACGCGTACGCTTACGCGAGACTGGTTCTACCGCCATGCTTTGCACATAGGTGGCTGGCGGGTGTCAGTTTCTCCAACTTTAGTTGAACCAAGTGTGGCTACGCCCGGTCCTTGCGAAGGTTAAAACGGCATCAACTTGACAAACTATCGTTGTGGTTTTGATGCGTAGGTGAGATTGGTTCTTGCTTAAGCCCGTAGCAGCCACGTAAAACTTGCAACAAACAAAGTAGAGGACGTCTAAGTTGTTTTTGCAGGGCATGTTGTGATGTGATATGGTCAAGACATGATGCTAAATTTAATTGTATTGGATGATCATGTTTTGTAACCGAGTTATCGGCAACCGGCAGGAGCCGTATGGTTGTCGCTTTATTGTATGCAATGCAATCGCCCTGTAATGCTTTACTTTATCACTAAGCGGTAGCGATAGTCGTAGAAGCATAAGATTGGCAAGACGACAACGATGCTACGATGGAGATCAAGGTGTCGCGCCGGTGACGATGGTGATCATGACGGTGCTACGGAGATGGAGATCACAAGGACAAGATGATGATGGCCATATCATATCACTTATATTGATTGCATGCGATGTTTATCTTTTTATGCATCTTATCTTGCTTTGATTGATGGTAGCATTATAAGATGATCTCTCACTAAATTATCAAGAAGTGTTCTCCCCGAGTATGCACCGTTGCCAAAGTTCGTCGTGCCCAGACACCACGTGATGATCGGGTGTGATAAGCTCTACGTCCATCTACAACGGGTGCAAGCCAGTTTTTGCACACGCAGAATACTCGGGTTATACTTGACGAGCCTAGCATATGCAGATATGACCTCGGAACACGGAGACCGAAAGGTCGAGCGTGAATCATATAGTAGATATGATCAACATAATGATGTTCACCATTTAGAACTAATCCATTTCACGTGATGATCGGTTATGGTTTAGTTTGATTTGGATCACGTGATCACTTAGAAGATTGGAGGGATGTCTATCTAAGTGGGAGTTCTTAAGTAATATGATTAATTGAACTTAAATTTGTCATGAACTTAGTCCCTGATAGTATCTTGCTTATTTATGTTGATTGTAGATAAATGGCCCGTGCTGTTGTTCCGTTGAATTTTAATGCGTTCCTTGAGAAAGCAAAGTTGAAAGATGATGGTAGCAATTACACGTACTGGGTCCGTAACTTGAGGATTATCCTCATTGCTGCACAGAAGAAATACGTCCTGGAAGCACCGTTGGGTGCCAGGCCTGCTGCAGGAGCAACGCCAGATGTTATGAACGTCTGGCAGAGCAAAGCTGATGACTACTCGATAGTTCAGTGTGCCATGCTTTACGGCTTTGAACGGGGACTTCAACGACGTTTTGAACACCATGGAGCATATGAGATGTTCCAGGAGTTGAAGTTAATATTCCAACAGAATGCCCGGATTGAGAGATATGAAGTCTCCAATAAGTTCTATAGTTGCAAGATGGAGGAGAATGGTTCTGTCAGTGAGCATATACTCAAAATGTCTGGGTATTATAATCACTTGATTCAACTGGGAGTTAATCTTCCGGATGATTGTGTCATCGACAGAATTCTCCAATCACTTCCACCAAGCTACAAAGGCTTCGTGGTGAACTATAATATGCAAGGGATGGATAAGACAATTCCCGAGCTCTTCGCAATGCTAAAAGCTGCGGAGGTAGAAATCAAGAAGGAGCATCAAGTGTTGATGGTTAACAAAACCACTAGTTTCAAGAAAAAGGGCAAAGGGAAGAAGAAGGGGAACTTCAAGAAGAACAGCAAACAAGTTGCTGCTCAAGAGAAGAATCCCAAGTCTGGACCTAAGCCTGAAACTGAGTGCTTCTACTGCAAGCAGACTGGTCACTGGAAGCGGAACTGCCCCAAGTATTTGGCGGATAAGAAGGATGGCAAGGTGAACAAAGGTATATGTGATATACATGTTATTGATGTGTACCTTACTAGAGCTCGCAGTAGCACCTGGGTATTTGATACTGGTTCTGTTGCTAATATTTGCAACTCAAAACAGGGACTACGGATTAAGCGAACACTGGCAAAGGACGAGGTGATGATGCGCGTGGGAAATGGTTCCAAAGTCGATGTGATCGCAGTCGGCACGCTACCTCTACATCTACCTTCGGGATTAGTATTAGACCTGAATAATTGTTATTTGGTGTCAGCGTTGAGCATGAACATTATATCTGGATCTTGTTTGATGCGAGACGGTTATTCATTTAAATCAGAGAATAATGGTTGTTCTATTTATATGAGTAATATCTTTTATGGTCATGCACCCTTGAAGAGTGGTCTATTTTTGATGAATCTCGATAGTAGTGATACACATATTCATAGTGTTGATGCCAAAAGATGCAGAGTTGATAATGATAGTGCAACTTATTTGTGGCACTGCGGTTTAGGTCATATCGGTGTAAAGCGCATGAAGAAACTCCATACTGATGGACTTTTGGAACCACTTGATTATGAATCACTTGGTACTCGCGAACCGTGCCTCATCGGCAAGATGACTAAAACACCGTTCTCCGGTACTATGGAGAGAGCAACAGATTTGTTGGAAATCATACATACAGATGTATGTGGTCCGATGAATGTTGAGGCTCGTGGCGGATATCGTTATTTTCTCACCTTCACAGATGATTTAAGCATATATGGGTATATCTTCTTAATGAAACATAAGTCTGAAACATTTGAAAAGTTTAAAGAATTTCAGAGTGAAGTTGAAAATCATCGTAACAAGAAAATAAAGTTTCTACGATCTGATCGTGGAGGAGAATATTTGAGTTACGAGTTTGGTCTACATTTGAAACAATGCGGAATAGTTTCGCAACTCACGCCACCCGGAACACCACAACGCAATGGTGTGTCCGAACGTCGTAATCGCACTTTACTTGATATGGTGCGATCTATGATGTCTCTTACAGATTTACCGCTATCGTTTTGGGGTTATGCTCTAGAGACGGCCGCATTCACATTGAATAGGACACCATCAAAATCCGTTGAGACGACGCCTTATGAACTATGGTTTGGCAAGAAACCAAAGTTGTCATTTTTTAAAGTTTGGGGCTACGATGCTTATGTGAAAAAGCTTCAACCTGATAAGCTCGAACCCAAATCGGAGAAATGTGTCTTCATAGGATACCCAAAGGAGACTGTTGGGTACACCTTCTATCACAGATCCGAAGGCAAGATATTTGTTGCTAAGAATGGATCCTTTCTAGAGAAGGAGTTTCTCTAGAAAGAAGTGAGTGGGAGGAAAGTAGAACTTGATGAGGTAACTGTCCCTGCTCCCTTATTGGAAAGTAGTGCATCACAGAAATCTGTTTCTATGACACCTACACCAATTAGTGAGGAAGCTAATGATAATGATCATGAAACTTCAGATCAAGTTACTACAGAACCTCGTAGATCAACCAGAGTAAGATCCGCACCAGAGTGGTACGGCAATCCTGTTCTGGAAGTCATGCTACTAGATCATGATGAACCTACGAACTATGAAGAAGCGATGGTGAGCCCAGATTCCGCAAAATGGCTAGAAGCCATGAAATCTGAGATGGGATCCATGTATGACAACAAAGTATGGACTTTGGTTGACTTGTCCGATGGTCGGCAAGCAATAGAGAATAAATGGATCTTCAAGAAGAAGACTGACGCTGATGGTAATGTTACTGTCTACAAAGCTCGACTTGTCGCAAAAGGTTTTCAACAAGTTCAAGGGATTGACTACGATGAGACCTTCTCACCCGTAGCGATGCTTAAGTCTGTCCGAATCATGTTAGCAATTGCCGCATTTTATGATTATGAAATTTGGCAAATGGATGTAAAGACTGCATTCCTGAATGGATTTCTGGAAGAAGAGTTGTATATGATGCAACCAGAAGGTTTTATCGATCCAAAGGGAGCTAACAAAGTGTGCAAGCTCCAGCGATCCATTTATGGACTGGTGCAAGCCTCTCGGAGTTGGAATAAACGCTTTGATAGTGTGATGAAAGAATTTGGGTTTGTACAGACTTTTGGAGAAGCCTGTATTTACAAGAAAGTGAGTGGGAGCTCTGTAGCATTTCTGATATTATATGTAGATGACATATTACTAATTGGAAATGATATAGAATTTCTGGATAGCATAAAGGGATACTTGAATAAGAGTTTTTCAATGAAAGACCTCGGTGAAGCTGCTTACATATTGGGCATTAAGATCTATAGAGATAGATCAAGACGCTTAATTGGACTTTTACAAAGCACATACCTTGACAAAGTTTTGAAAAAGTTCAAAATGGATCAAGCAAATAAAGGGTTCTTGCCTGTGTTACAAGGTGTGAAGTTGAGTAAGACTCAATGTCCGACCACTTTAGAAGATAGAGAAAAGATGAAAGATGTTCCCTATGCTTCAGCCATAGGCTCTATCATGTATGCAATGCTGTGTACCAGACCTGATGTGTGCCTTGCTATAAGTTTGGCAGGGAGGTACCAAAGTAATCCAGGAGTGGATCACTTGACAGCGGTCAAGAACATCCTGAAATACCTGAAAAGGACTAAGGAAATGTTTCTCGTGTATGGAGGTGTCAAAGAGCTCGTCGTAAACGGTTACGTTGATGCAAGCTTTGACACTGATCCGGACGATTCTAAATCGCAAACCGGATACGTATTTACATTAAACGGTGGAGCTGTCAGTTGGTGCAGTTCTAAACAAAACGTCGTGGCGGGATCTATATGTGAAGCGGAGTACATAGCTGCTTCGGAAGCAGCAAATGAAGGAGTCTGGATGAAGGAATTCATATCCGATCTAGGTGTCATACCTAGTGCATCGAGTCCAATGAAAATCTTTTATGACAATACTGGTGCAATTGCCTTGGCAAAGGAATCCAAATTTCACAAGAGAACCAAGCACATCAAGAGACGCTTCAATTCCATTCGGGATCTAGTCCAGGTGGGAGACATAGAGATTTGCAAGATACATACGGATCTGAATGTAGCAGACCCATTGACTAAGCCTCTTCCACGAGACAAACATGATCAGCACCAAGACTCCATGGGTGTTAGAATCATTACTGTGTAATCTAGATTATTGACTCTAGTGCAAGTGGGAGACTGAAGGAAATATGCCCTAGAGGCAATAATAAAGTTATTATTTATTTCCTTATTTCATGATAAATGTTTATTATTCATGCTAGAATTGTATTAACCGGAAACATAATACATGTGTGAATACATAGACAAACAGAGTGTCACTAGTATGCCTCTACTTGACTAGCTCGTTAATCAAAGATGGTTATGTTTCCTAACCATGAACAAAGAGTTGTTATTTGATTAACAAGGTCACATCATTAGTTGAATGATCTGATTGACATGACCCATTCCATTAGCTTAGCACCCGATCGTTTAGTATGTTGCTATTGCTTTCTTCATGACTTATACATGTTCCTATGACTATGAGATTATGCAACTCCCGTTTATCGTAGGAATACTTTGTGTGCCACCAAACGTCACAACGTAACTGGGTAATTATAAAGGTGCTCTACAGGTGTCTCCGAAAGTATTTGTTGGGTTGGTGTATTTCGAGATTAGGATTTGTCACTCCGAATGTCGGAGAGGTATCTTAGGGCCTTCTTGGTAATACACATCACATAAGCCTTGCAAGCATTGCAACTAATAAGTAATTGCGAGATGATGTATTACAGAATGAGTAAAGAGACTTGCCGGTAACGATATTGAACTAGGTATTGGATACCGACGATCGAATCTCGGGAAAGTAACATACCGATGACAAAGGGAACAACGTATGTTGTTATGCGGTCTGACCGATAAAGATCTTCGTAGAATATGTAGGAGCCAATATGGGCATCCAGGTCCCGCTGTTGGTTATTGACCAGAGATTTGTCTCAGTCATGTCTACATTGTTCTCGAACTGTAGGGTCCGCACGCTTAAAGTTACGATGACAGTTGTTATGAGTTTATGCATTTTGATGTACCGAAGTTAGTTCGGAGTCCAGGATGTGATCACAGACATGACGAGGAGTCTCGAAATGGTCGAGACATAAAGATCGATATATTGGAAGCCTATAGTTGGACATCGGAATGGTTCCGAGTGAAATCAGCATTTTACCGGAGTACCGGGGGGTTACCGGAACCCCCCCGGGGGTTAATGGGCCCATATGGGCCTTAAGGGAAAAGAGGAGGGGAGGCCAGGGCAGGCTGCGCGCCCCCTCCCCCTAGTCCAAATAGGACAAGGAAGGGGGGGCGGCGCCCCCCTTTTTCCTTTCCCCCTCTCTCCTTCCTTCTCCTACAAGGCAAGGGAGAGGAGTCCTACTCCCGGTGGGAGTAGGACTCCTCCTGGCGCACCCCTTGGGGGCCGGCCGCGCCTTCCCCCCCTCCTTTATATACGGGGGCAGCAGGGCACCCTAGAACACACAAGTTGATCATTGCGATCGTTCCTTAGCCGTGTGCGGTGCCCCCCTCCACCATATTCCACCTCGGTCATATCGTTGTAGTGTTTAGGCGAAACCCTGCGTCAGTAGAACATCATCATCGTCATCAAGCCATCATGCTGACGAAACTCATCCCCGAAGCTTTGCTGGATCGGAGCCCGGGGAACGTCATCGAGCTGTACGTGTGCTAAGAACTCGGAGGCGCCGGAGTAACGGCGCTTGGATCGGTCGAATCGGGAAGACGTACGACTACTTCCTCTACGTTGCGTCAACGCTTCCGCTTCGGTCTACGAGGGTACGTAGACAACACTCTCCCCTCTCGTTGCTATGCATCACCATGATCTTGCGTGTGCGTAGGAATTTTTTTGAAATTATTACGTTCCCCAACAGTAGAGCAAGAAAGAGGATGGCTCACTTGGTGCAAGTTAATTAGTCAGCCTTCATTCAAAAAAGAATTTTGTGTGATAACATTCTGTTGGTGCGCCACGTGGCAAGGAGTTTACACGCTAGAAAAATGAAAGGAGTGCTTCTCAAACTGGATCACACTCCAGCTTTTGATTGTCTTTCCCGGGTGTTCCATTTTGAAGTGCTATGCCAGAAGGGATTCAGACAAGCATCCCAAAGATGGATTACAATATTAATTCACACCACTGGCTCGAAAGTGGTGGTAAACAGAGTTAAGAGGAGGAAATTTATGTATGCTCGCGGATTGAGACAAGGAGACCCAGTTTCACCACTCGTTTGTCATTGCCATGGACATTCTCACTGCATTGACTATGGAAGCTGACAATGAGAAGGTACTGCAAACATTGCCTATGATTAAGCCCATTCAGTGCCTATTCATATTTGCCGAGATGATGTGCTTCACTAGACCAATGCGCTACAATATCACTTTTGTTAATTCTGCATTGGATATATTTAGCAAATCTTCGGGCCTTCAGGTTAACTATGAAAAATCCTTGGCAATTGTTATCAAAGGAGAGGAGGCTGGCCCTATGCACATGTTGGAGGTTTTGGGCCGCAAGATTGATTCATTCCCTTGCCAATAGTTAAGTCTCAAATTGAGCTTGAATCATCTGACCAACTATCAATGGCAACCCATGCTAGATTCAATCAAGGATTTCCTCCTAACTTGGCAGGAAGGGCTCATTGTTAGGGCAGACGGATTGGTGGTTGTCAAGACCATGATCTCGTCAAGACCAATCCACCATCTCATGGTCACTGAAGCTTCGATCCAGGTGTTCGAGGAAATTAACATGTGGTTATGAGCTTTCTTCTGGGCTGGGTCGGAGCAAATTACTAGGTCAATGCCTTGTTGCTCGGGCTTCGGTTTGCAAGCCAACTTCCTTGGCAGACTAGGTGTCAAAAACCTTCAACTATAGGCTATTGTGATGAGAGTACGATGGGAATGGTTGCGGCACACTGACCCTGATCGCCCATGGCAAGGCTTGCAACTCCTAAATGATGATATAGAGCGACATGGTTTTGACAGCCTTGTCATGATTTTGATGGGTGATGTAAGTAGGATCTTGTTTTGAGGGGTAGATGAATAAATGGAAACGCTGTAAGAGATCTTGCGCCGCTCATTTCCCTCAAAATTTGCACAAGGATTGCCAATAAAAGGACAATGAGGGATGCATTCAGTAACCATGGCTAGAAGGAAGATGATGATATATCCAAGAACTTGTCAACTCTTGAACTTTTTGATATATCACAGCTCCAGACTATCATCAGCGCCATCACACTCAAACCTGATGTGCCCGACACATTTATTGGGAGATGGACAAGTTATGGGCACTATTCTGGAAACTCCGTTTATAAACTATTAAGCCAATTAGATACCAGATTTGCCAGAGGTTCATGCGTCTGAAAGTGTTGGGCACCTCTCAAGTGCAAGATCTTCACATGACTAGCATTCCAGTACCACCTCAGATAGAAGGACTCAGCATGGTCTTCTAGCACAATTTTTCTGCATGCTTTACCTTCCTCCAAAATGAAGACACCGTGGATCACATACTTATGTATCGCGTGGCTGCTCGCGATACTTGGTATGGGTGCTTGTGGTAACTGGGAATCACAATTCCTAACCAGCAACATTCTCGAGGAATGGTGGCTTGGAACGAGGAGAACGTTCCATGGCAAAGCCACGGGGGGCTTCGATACCGTGATCACTCTTATTGCTTGGAACCTATGGAAAAAACGGAATGCTCCGGCGTTATAGGGAAAAACAGAAATCTGGCCAAGCACTAGTTGATCACATCTTAGATGGGTAATCTTTGGAGGGGAGCTGGAGCGGTGTATGTTGACTATATAGCGAGTAGTTATTTTTGTTTCTTTTTTGGTGTGCGTACTTACATTGTTGCTTGCAATGATCGGAAGTTTTTTGTACATTTTTTGCGCTCTATTCTATAAAAAATATAGTACGTCATTGGCGTACTCTCTCAAAGAATAAACCGTAGAGTTTTGCGGTGACCTTCTCGTCATCTAATCCAGCATCATCCTCGCCTTTGGTCCTTTCGGAACAGCGTCATCGGTGTTTCATGGCAGGGTTCGGTGACCTCTCGGTTGCACGTGTGGACAGAACTCCGTTGTTCCGACGGTACCACGAAACTCTAGCCGCCACTACTGTCGATGCGCCATCTGTATGTGCGAGTCGGAGAAGACAAAAAAAATACCAAAATTCAATTGTGCGATATGCTGCTTTTGTGCTTTATGCATTTTGTTGAGTGGGGTTTTTTTTTTTTGAAGGCCTGTTGAGTGGGTTTTATGCATTTGTGGTGCACACAAACATCATGCGCAACGCGTGACCGAGAAGGGACCGAGCCACAAAGTTTGTAACCGCCCCATGGTTTGCGCAATTTCGCGGGTCCCGAGGGTCCGGACGGAAAAGCGGGCGTTACAAATTGTAATGCCGCCACGCAAAAGACGAGGGGCGGCGGCGCGGACAGTCAAAGCGCTCCCTCCCTGACTGCGCCGAGATTTATTCCCTCCTCTTGCCGCTCCACCACTCGCTCGCTCCCCATTTCCTCCCTTTTTAACCAGCTGCTCCCCCCACCCCCTATAATAAGTCCCTCCTCCCCCTCCCTCTCCCACCCCCCCACCGCAGATCCTGCACGCCATCCATCAGCTTCATACGCACACACCCATCCGTCAACAAGAAAGAGAAAGCCAAGCCAGCCATGGCGCCCAGGACGTCCGACAAGACGGCGACGCCGCCCGCTGCCGGGGCCGCCGCGACCGGGCTCGCGCTCGGCGTCGGCGGCGGGGCCGTCGGCCCGCACTACCGCGGCGTGAGGAAGCGGCCGTGGGGCCGGTACGCGGCGGAGATCCGCGACCCGGCCAAGAAGAGCCGGGTGTGGCTCGGCACGTACGACACGGCCGAGGAGGCCGCGCGCGCCTACGACGCCGCCGCGCGCGAGTACCGCGGCAACAAGGCCAAGACCAACTTCCCCTTCGCCCCCGCCTCCGCGCCGCCCGCCGCCGCGGCGGCCCTCAACGGCGACGGCAGCCGGAGCAGCAACAGTAGCACCGTGGAGTCCTTCGGCGGCGACGTGCAGGCGCCCATGCAGGCCATGCCGCTCCCCCCGTCCCTCGAGCTCGACCTGTTCCACCGCGCGGCCACCAGCACCGCCGGCGCCGGCATGCGCTTCCCCTTCAGCGGCTACCCCGTGTCGCACCCGTACTACTTCTTCGGGCAGGCCGCGGCCGCCGCCGCCGCCGGCTGCCACATGTACAGCCAGGCCCCGAAGGTGACCGTGGCGTCCGTGTCCCCGAGCGACTCCGACTCCTCGTCGGTGGTGGATCTGGCGCCGTCGCCGCCCGCGAGGAAGCCCGTCCCTTTCGACCTCGACCTTAACTGCCCGCCGCCGGCGGAGCTCTGATCGGGGCCGCCGGAGTTTATGTAGCTGATATGACTGCTAGTTTTCTTTCGTCGCCTTCTTTTTTTGCCCCTAGTAGAACGAAGAAAATTTGCATGTACCACCATGATGTTTAGGAGAGGCCGTCCGCCCTGCACAACAGCGGCAGGGGCAGATCTGTAAATACGGTTTCTTTTTTCGCCGGAGAGGCAGCCAGAGATGGATGGATAGATGGATGTATTGTCGCCCAAGACAAGTCCTGCCGGCGTTGCCATGGACCGAATTATAATCGAGTTACTTCTACTTTGACAGACCACTCGTATTTACTCACTACTCAGTTACTTCTACTTTTTGCGAATCCTCTACTCCATTTACTAGCAGATCTTTTTTTTATCAGTGTGGACATTAACCAGCATATCTTTGGTGAAACGGAAGGTAGATGGACGGCAGGAGTAAGTGCGTTTGCACCCGTCGTCTCGTCTCATCTCGTCTGACCGATTGCTTGCGACCCATGCAGCATGGTCATTATTGGCCGGTCGAAGAAGGCTCGGGTCGGGTCGGGTCACCTCGTGCGCGCGCTGCTGCTGCTGCTGCATGGATCCATGCTCGCCGCCCACTACGTGTCCAATTTACTACTGCAAATCGCGCTCACGACCTGTCGCAATAATAAACAGCGATGTGCGGGGACGGCTCCTTGGAAAAAATGTCGCCGTCGCCGCCCGTCCTTTTGGGTTTTATATAAATTTAACCCAACCGCTGGTAGCTTGGCAGCACAAGTGTCAAATTACTGAAGATACGATAGAAGAGTAAGGTAAATCCGCCGCTGCCTCCGCAGCCGCCCTGCCGACGGAGGAAATGGTATTTTATTATTTCTGCTCGCGCCTGCCTTGGCCGAGTCCTCTTCCGCAGCGGCGGCACGACGGAAGTGTCCGGTGTCAGATCGTGGGAGGGAAAAATAATCAGCGCGCCTGCCGCCGTACGTACCCCGACGTGTCGTCCACTCCAGGCTGTTTCCCGCGGAGGGACGTAGGCGCGGCCACGAGGGGGCATGTGGATAACGAACGAGGTAGGGGAGCGTCGTGGACGTGAGATAAATTGCTTGTTAATTAGGCGCGGCGGCCAGCGGTGCGGTGCCCACCCGCTGCGCCTGCGGGGGCGGGTGGGCCCCGGGTGGATCTTTCGCTGCTTCGCTTCCGTCGGTGTGGGTGTGGGCGTGGGCCCCGTACGCCGCGGGATCGCGACCGTGTGCGCGCGGTGCGCAGGGTGGGGTGGGGTGGGTGGTTGGTCGCCCTTTTCCGCTCGTGACCTTGGGAGTGGCGTGAGCGTGTGGGCGACGCGCCCGCGGGCCACGTGTGCCGCCGCTGCCGGCCACTCCCTGCCCTGCCGCCCCCGCCCGGATCCGCGCTGCGGCGCCGCACTCCGTGACCCATGGTGCGGCGCCTATGGGAACGTAGGAGCGGTGGGAGTCGGTGGAGCGCTGCGCGCTGGGTGGGTGGTGCGTGTGCGTGGGGGGAGTAGCGGATGGGGCGGGGAGACCTGGCGTGGTCGCGGCAGACAGGGGGCGGGAGCGGCGGGCATCGGGGTGCAGTGATTCGCGCGGCGGCAGTTTCGCCCTCGCCTTCGCCTCGCCCGCGGGCTGTGTGTGGGCCCCGCGCGCGGCGCGGCGCCTGCTGCCTGCCCGATCCGCCCGTCCAGCCAGCTACGCGCACGCACGCATGTCGCCACTGGATGGATGTGGCCGGGCCGCCGGTTTCGTCGCGGCTCGCGGCTACGCGCCTCGCTGGTTTGTTTTCTGCTACTACTAGCATTGTTTATTGTCCTCGTTCTCAATGCGTGCGTCGACGTCATACTACGTGCTCGCTGGCCACGATGGGTCCGGGGAAATTAGCTGCGGCGCGACTGGACGCCGGTGGTATAATAATACTACTCCGTGATCGCGAATTCCGTTGACGGTTCGGTTTGAAAGGGAGCGCGCGCGGTCCGGCCGGAATTTGTCCCGCCGGTGTACGTAGGTCTCCTGGGAAATTCGGTCGCGCGCTCGTGGAAGTACGCATCGAGGTGACCGGTTGGCGTACGGGGTAAGAAATCCACAAGTTGAAAAACAACGGGCACCAATCTCGATCGGTGTAGCGATCGTACATCTGGTTTTGTTCGTTTATTTAGTTTTTTAAACGATATAAATGATCTACTGAATTTCAACGAAGCGTGGATTCTTTTTAGTTCGTTTTTAGAATAGGGCGGAGTACTAGAAGTGGTCAGAATGCCATGGGAGTGACTCATTTTATAAAGGAAACTGAATCCAAAACCTAAACAAATTGTTTTACTTCAAGAGGAAAACCAAATCGAAAATCAAACAAATTGACCAGGCTTATAAGAAAAATCAGGCTGAACAAACGCACAAACAACCAGCCCTCATCGACCACACGTCCAGACGCCAAAATCGCAACAAACAAACACTTGGATCTGGAGTCACCGCTCCAACTTCCCTCCTCGCGCACGAGCTGCAACGACCCATGATTTGGGCGCCTTGTAGCCCATGCATGCTACATGGGACAACCGCCCGCGGGCAACAAAATGTTTGCATCAAACATCTCAGACCACCGCATCGACGTTCTGGCTACTGAGCCTGCATATCATGTCGACCATGCCGACGTCCTTACCACCCTCGCAGCACCAGGCATAATCCGCCAACACTAACTCTCGGAGCCGTCGCACCAACGTACTAATGCCCGCCTTCGAACTGCAATGCCGCATGACCCGGCTGCCTGTACCCCAAGCTACACACGGAAGCTACTCACAGACCACGACAGTCACACCAACTCATCCAGCGCCGCTGCCCTCATATATCGACCGCTCTCCTCTGAGCTGCAACACCGCATGATCCTACCAACTTGTACTGAAAAAGACTTTCGCTCCGCTTTATATATAAAGCACAAGGGCGAAACGATACAAGGTGATGAGGAAATTCTCTTACAAAACAGACCAAAGATAAAACAAGAATAAAAGAGTGCCCACACCCTACCAAGAAGCACCCTAGGCTACTAACAAGAAAAGAAATCACGACTCGAAGAGAGACTTCGATGGAACGCACACACTAAGCTGTCGCCAGAGTCTGGAGAGGATCCGTATACTCTCGCTTCGGGCTATGGAGCACTGATCCTACCTGTAAACACCGAGGACACAGAGCGATGCTACAAATATCGAGTGTAAAAGATTGGAAGCCGCGGGATCGCCTCCCGCGAGAGCTGATGGAGTATCTAGAAAGGATCCGAGATCGCCCGCCGATGCCGAGGAGAAGCAATCAGAGTGAACCTGAACTCCATGGCGATGCCCCCAATGGGGTGACAACGACACACGCCATCGCCGACGCTGTCTAAATACAGTCAAGGTTTTTCACCGGAAGCCCTTATGCGGATAAGAGCACCACAGACGCCTTTCCCCCCAAAAGAGGGACATGATACCGACATGCATTGCCATTACCGGTGTCGTGGTGTGAAATCTCACAGTAAGATGGGGGGGGGGGGAATGGTGACACAAGAGGTATACAAGTTCAGGCCCCTCGTGGTGGAGCTAATGCCCTAATCATGTTCTTGCGTAGGAGTGTGTGTTTACAAAAGTTTTGGACCAATGACTAAGAACCAGGGAGGCGCTTATATAGAGTTCGATGCCTCCTAGTTTTTCAAAGGTACAATCAATCAAAGTCTAATAATGCCTGCCCACTACGGTAGTAACGGGGGTCATCGTAATTAGATGTAATGCCATGCTTCAAGGTTTTAGTAACGTTCCAATTAAAGCCTTTGGCCGTTGGGATGCTTCCATTGTAATGAAATACACCCAGATTAAGATGTGTCCTACTCAATCCTAGCCGGCTGATGGAAATCTCCACTGGGGTAGCGTGCCCCGAGTGAGTAAATCCCCTCCATGTAGGATGGTATATTGGTACTTGATGAAGGCAGGCTTGGATCTTCATGGGCCTTCACTGAGTTTTAGGTCACCGTGGGCCTGCTCGGTGGGAGATAACGTCATCATTAACCCCCGAATCCATCGAGATCTTGTGAAATTGTGCCGATGATCTGATGGTCTGTAGAAAACCATAAAAACTGTTTTGACAAGATCTCAGGAATTCAACAAGATAGTTCTGTAGGAAGTTCCCAGGTCCCCATGCTTGATCCCTGTTGATTAACATGCACTTTGGCAGACGTAGTGGGAGGCGCAGATGATGTCTCAATTATTGCGCCCCACTTACGTCACTTATCATAAATGTTGTTGCTCTATGAACCCATGTACCTTATAGTCCATGACCATGTGTGAGTAGCTTCTTAGGACATTAGGGTCCATAGTAGTAGCTAGATGACTCTCTCTCTCTCTCTCTCTCTCTCTCTCTCTCTCTCTCTCTGTGTGTGTGTGTGTGTGTGTGTGTGTGTGTGTGTGTGTGTGTGTGTGTGTGTGTGTGGATCTTCAATACCATGTTTCAACGAGCTGCCTCACACAATGGATCAACTTGATGTAATCGGTGGTGTGGTTGTTGGATATGATGAATAGTCACTTTATGATCGATTGTTTATTGAATACAATTGAATATTTTGAGGTTTTCTTGTTGTATAATTAAATACCTTTGCACGCTCTCCGATCTATCTGTCTTCTCTGGCCCAGTTTGTGTTGGGGAACGTAGCAATAATTCAAAATTTTCCTACGTGTCACCAAGATCAATCTATGGAGAGACTAGCAACGAGAGAGAGGGAAGTGCATCTTCATACCCTTGAAGATCGTGATGCGGAAGCGTTACAAGAACGCGGATGAAGGAGTCGTACTCGTAGCGATTCAGAGCGCGGTTGATTCCGATCTAAGCGCCGAACAACGGCGCCTCCGCATTCAACACACGTACAGCCCGGGGACGTCTCCTCCTTCTTGATCCAGCAAGGGGAGAGGAGAAGTTGAGGGAGAGCTCCGGCAGCACGACGGCGTGGTTGTGGAGCTTGCAGTTCTCCGGCAGGGCTTGCCAAGCACTACTACTACGGAGGAGGTGTTGGGGAGGGAGAGGGCTGCGCCAGGGGAAGGGGTCTGGCTCCCATGCGCCTCCCCACTATATATAGGGGTGGAGGGGGCTGGTTTCTTACCCTCCAAGTCCATTGGGGCGTTGGCAAAGGTGGGGGAAAGAAATCCCATCATTTCCCTTCCCCATCGATTATTATCCCCCCTTTTTAGGGATCTTGATCTTATCCCTTCGGGAGATGATCTTATTCCTTCTAAGGGGGATCTTGGTGCGCCTTGACCAGGGGTGTGGGGCCTTGCCCCCACTACCCACGTTCATGTGGGTCCCCCATGCAGGTGGGCTCCACTCCGGAACCTTCTAGAACCTTTCCGGTACAATACCGAAAAATCCTGAACATTTTCCGGTGGCCAAAATAGGACTTCCCATATATAAATCTTTACCTCCGGACCATTCCGGAACTCCTCGCGACGTCCAGGACTCCGAACAACATTCGGTAATTGCACACTAATTTCTGTAAAAACTCTAGCGTCACTGAACCTTAAGTGTGTAGACCCTACTGTTGGGGAACGTAGTAATTTCAAAAAAAATCCTATGCACACGCAAGATCATGGTGATGCATAGCAACGAGAGGGGAGAGTGTTGTCTACGTACCCTCGTAGACCGAAAGACGAAGCGTTATAACAACGCGGTTGATGTAGTCGTACGTCTTCACGGCCCGACCGATCAAGCACTGAAACTACGACACTTTTGAGTTCTAGCACACATTCAGCTCGATGACGATCCCCGGACTCCGATCCAGCAAAGTGTCGGGGATGAGTTTCGTCAGCACGACGGCGTGGTGACGATCTTGATGTTCTACCGTCACAGGGCTTTGCCTAAACACCGCTACAATATTATCGAGGATTATGGTGGAGGGGGGCACCGCACACGGCTAAGAGATCTCAAGGATCAATTGTTGTGTCTAGAGGTGCCCCCTGCCCCCGTATATAAAGGAGCAAGGGGGAGGGGGCGGCCGGCCAGGAGGAGGCGCGCATGGGAGGAGTAGGATTCATACTCCTAGTTGGAGTAGGTTTCCTTCTTTCCTAGTCCAACTAGGAGAAGGGGCGAAAGGGGGGAAGAAGGGAAGGAAGGGAGAGAGGGGCCGCGCCCCAAACCCCTTGTCCAATTCGGACTGGGCTTGGGAGGGGCGCGCGCCACCTCCTGGCTGCTGCCTGTCCTTCCCACTAAGGCCCATTAAGGCCCATTGCTTCTTCCTCGTATTCCCGTAACTCCCCGGTACCTCCGAAAATACCCGAATCACTCGGAACCTTTCCGATGTCTGAATTGAAGGAAATATGCCCAAGAGGCAATAATAAAGTTATTATTTATTTCCTTATTTCATGATAAATGTTTATTATTCATGCTAGAATTGTATTAACCGGAAACATAATACATGTGTGAATACATAGACAAACAGAGTGTCACTAGTATGCCTCTACTTGACTAGCTCGTTAATCAAAGATGGTTATGTTTCCTAACCATGAACAAAGAGTTGTTATTTGATTAACAAGGTCACATCATTAGTTGAATGATCTGATTGACATGACCCATTCCATTAGCTTAGCACCCGATCGTTTAGTATGTTGCTATTGCTTTCTTCATGACTTATACATGTTCCTATGACTATGAGATTATGCAACTCCCGTTTACCGGAGGAACACTTTGTGTGCTACCAAACGTCACAACGTAACTGGGTGATTATAAAGGTGCTCTGCAGGTGTCTCCAAAGGTACTTATTGGGTTGGCATATTTCGAGATTAGGATTTGTCACTCCGAATGTTGGAGAGGTATCTCTGGGCCCTCTCGGTAATGCACATCACTTAAGCCTTGCAAGCATTGCAACTAATGAATTAGTTGCAAGATGATGTATTACGGAATGAGTAAAGAGACTTGCCGGTAACGAGATTGAACTCGGTATTGGATACCGACGATCGAATCTCGGGCAAGTAACATACCGATGACAAAGGGAACAACGTATGCTGTTATGCGGTCTAACCGATAAAGATCTTCATAGAATATATAGGAGCCAATATGGGCATCTAGGTCCCGCTATTGGTTATTGATCGGAGACATGTCTCGGTCATGTCTACATTGTTCTCGAACCGTAGGGTCCGCACGCTTAAAGTTACGATGACAGTTATTATGAGTTTATGCATTTTGATGTAACGAAGTCAGTTCGGAGTCCCGGATGTGATCACGGACATGACGAGGAGTCTCGAAATGGTCGAGACATAAAGATTGATATATTGGAAGCCTATATTTGGACATCGGAATGGTTCCGAGTGAAATCGGCTTTTTACTGGAGTGTCGGGGGGTTACCGGAACCCCCCCGGGGGTTAATGGGCCCATATGGGCCTTGAGGGAAAAGAGGACGGGCGGCCAGGGCAGGCCGCGCGCCCCCTCCCCCCTAGTCCGAATAGGACAAGGAAGGGAGGGCGACGCCCCCCTTTTTCCTTTCCCCCTCGCTCCTTCCTTCTCCTACAAGGCAAGGGAGAGGAGTCCTACTCCCGGTGGGAGTAGGACTCCTCCTGGCGCACCCCTTGGGGGCCGGCCGTGCCTCCTCCTCCCCTCCTTTATATACGGGGGCAGGGGGGCACCCTAGGACACACAAGTTGATCTTCGTGATCGTTCCTTAGCCGTGTGCGGTGCCCCCCTCCATGATATTACACCTCAGTCATATTGTAGTGGTGCTTAGGCGAAGCCCTGCGACGGTTGAACATCAAGATCGTCATCACGCCGTCGTGCTGACGGAACTCCTCCCCGAAGCTTTGCTGGATCGGAGCCCGGGGTGCGTCATCGAGCTGTACGTGTGTCAAGAACTCGGAGGTGCCGGAGTAACGGTGCTTGGATCGGTCGGATCGGGAAGACGTACGACTACTTCCTCTACGTTGTGTCAACGCTTCCGCTTTGGTCTACGAGGGTATGTAGACAACACTCTCCCCTCTCGTTGCTATGCATCACCATGATCTTGCGTGTGCGTGGGAAATTTTTTGAAATTACTACGTTCCCCAACACGAATATAGTCGTCCAATATATCGATCTTTACGTCTCGACAATTTTGAGACTCCTCGTCATGTCCCCGATCTCATACGGGACTCCGAACTCCTTCGGTACATCAAAACATATAAACTCATAATGAAACTGTCATCGAAACCTTAAGCGTGCGGACCCTACGGGTTCGAGAACAATGTAGGCATGACCGAGACACGTCTCCGGTCAATAACCAATAGCGGAACCTGGATGCTCATATTGGCTCCCACATCATCTACGAAGATCTTTATCGGTCAGACCGCATAACAACATACGTTGTTCCCTTTGTCATCGGTATGTTACTTGCCCGAGATTCGATCGTCGGTATATCAATACCTAGTTCAATCTCGTTACCGGCAAGTCTCTTTACTCGTTCCGTAATACATCATCTCACAACTAACTCATTAGTTGCAATGCTTGCAAGGCTTATGTGATGTGCATTACCGAGAGGGCCCAGAGATACCTCTCCGACAATCGGAGTGACAAATCCTAATCTCGAAATACGCCAACCCAACATGTACCTTCGGAGACACCTGTAGAGCTCATTTATAATCACCCAGTTACGTTGTGATGTTTGGTAGCACACAAAGTGTTCCTCCGGCAAACGGGAGTTGCATAATCTCATAGTCATAGGAACATTTATAAGTCATGAAGAAAGCAATAGCAACATACTAAACGATCGGGTGCTAAGCTAATGGAATGGGTCATGTCAATCACATCATTCTTCTAATGATGTGATCCCGTTAATCAAATAACAACTCTTTTGTTCATGGTCAGGAAACATAACCATCTTCGATTAACGAGCTAGTCAAGTAGAGGCATACTAGTGACACTCTGTTTGTCTATGTATTCACACACGTATTATGTTTCCGGTTAATAAAATTCTAGCATGAATAATAAACATTTATCATGATATAAGGAAATAAATAATAACTTTATTATTGCCTCTAGGGCATATTTCCATCACCTACGGGTTCGGGAATCATGCAGACATGACCGAGACAGCTCTCTGGCCAATAACCAACAGCGGGATCTGGATACCCATGTTGGCTCCCACATGTTCCACGATGATCTCATTGTTGGGGAACGTTGCAGAAAATTAAAAATTTTCCTACGGTTTCACCAAGATCCATCTATGAGTTCATCTAAGCAATGAGTCATGGGAGAGAGATTGCATCTATATACCACTTTGTAGATCGCGAGCGGAAGCGTTCAACAAACGGGGATGAGGTAGTCGTACACGACGTGATCCAAATCACCGCAGATCCTAGCACCGAACGGACGGCACCTCCGCGTTCAACACACGTACGGTCAGCGTAACGTCTCCTTCTTCTTGATCCAGCAAGGCAAAGGAGAGGTTGAGGAAGATGGCTCCAGCAGCAGCACAACGACGTGGTGATGGTGGAGCTGCAGTACTCCGGCAGGGCTACGCCGAGCTCTATGGAGGAGGAGGAGGTGTTGGAGAGGGAGAGGGAGGCGCCAGGGCAAGGGTGCGGCTTCCCCCTCCCCTCCCCTCATATATATAGCCCCCTAGGGGGGGCGGCGGCCCTAGGAGATGCAATCTCCTAGGGGGGGCGGCGGCCAAGGGGTGGGGGGCTTGCCCCCCAAGCAAGGGGGCGCCCCCTTTAGGGTTTCCCCACCCTAGGCGCGCATGGGCCCTATTGGAAGTGGCGCCCCAGCCCACTTTGGGCTGGATCCTTTCTTACTTCAGCCCATGGGGCCCTCCGGGATAGGTGGCCCCACCCGGTGGACCCCCGGGACCCATCTGGTGGTCCCGGTACAATACCGGTGACCCCCAGATCATTCCCGATGACCGAAACTGCACTTCCTATACATAATTCTTCACCTCCGGACCAATCCGGAACTCCTCGTGATGTCCGGGATCTCATCCGGGACTCCGAACAACATTCGGGTTACTGCATATACATATCTTCACAACCCTAGCGTCACCGAACCTTAAGTGTGTAGACCCTACGGGTTCGGGAGACATGCAGACATGACCGAGACGGCTCTCGGGCAATAACCAACAGCGGGATCTAGATACCCATGTTGGCTCCCACATGCTCCACGATGATCTCATCGGATGAACCACGATGTCGAGGATTCAATTAATCCCGTATACGATTCCCTTTGTCAATCGGTATTTTACTTGCCCGAGATTCGATCGTCGGTATCCCAATACCTCGTTCAATCTCGTTACCGGCAAGTCACTTTACTCGTACCGTAATGCATGATCCCGTGATCAAACACTTTGATCACATTGAGCTCATTATGATGATGCATTACTGAGTGGGCCCGGTGATACCTCTCCGTCAAGCGGAGTGACAAATCCCAGTCTCGATCCGTGTCAACCCAACATACACTTTCGGAGATACCCGTAGTATACCTTTATAGTCACCCAGTTACGTTGTGACGTTTGGCACACCCAAAGCACTCCTACGGTGTCCGGGAGTTACACGATCTCATGGTCTAAGGAAAGGATACTTGACATTGGAAAACTCTAGCAAACGAACTATGCGATCTTATGCTATGTTTAGGATTGGGTCTCGTCCATCACATCATTCTCCTAATGATGTGATCTCGTTATCATTGACATCCAATGCCCATAGTCAGGAAACCATGACTATCTATTGATCAACGAGCTAGTCAACTAGAGGCTTACTAGGGACACGTTGTTGTCTGTTATTCACACATGTATTACGATTTCCGGATAACACATTTATAGCACGAATAAAGACAATTATCATGAATAAGGAAATATAATAATAATGCTTTTATTATTGCCTCTAGGGCATATTTCCAAAGTCTCCCACTTGCACTAGAGTCAATAATCTAGTTACATTGTGATGAATCGAACACCCATAGAGTTCTGGTGCTGATCATGTTTTGCCTTAGGGAGAGGTTTAGTCAACGGATTTGCGACATTCAGATCCGTGTGCACTTTACAAATTTCTATGTCTCCATCTTGAACATTTTCACGAATGGAGTTGAAGCGACGCTTGATGTGCCTGGTCTTCTTGTGAAACCTGGGCTCCTTGGCAAGTGCAATAGCTCCAGTGTTGTCACAGAAGAGTTTGATTGGCCCCGACGCATTGGGTATGACTCCGAGGTCGGTGATGAACTCCTTCACCCAAATTGCTTCATGTGCTGCCTCCGAGGCTGCCATGTACTCCGCTTCACATGTAGATCCCGCCACGACGCTTTGCTTGCAACTGCACCAGCTTACTGCCCCACCATTCAAAATATACACGTATCCGGTTTGTGACTTAGAGTCATCCAGATCTGTGTCGAAGCTAGCATCGACGTAACCCTTTACGACGAGCTCTTCGTCACCTCCATAAACGAGAAACATTTCCTTAGTCCTTTTCAAGTACTTCAGGATATTCTTGACCGCTGTCCAGTGTTCCTTGCCGGGATTACTTTGGTACCTTCCTACCAAACTTACGGCAAGGTTTACATCAGGCCTGGTACACAGCATGGCATACATAATAGAACCTATGGCTGAGGCATAGGGGATGACCCTCAACTCTTCTATATCTTCTGCCGTGGTCGGACATTGAGCTGAGCTCAATTTCACACCTTGTAATACTGGTAAGAACCCCTTCTTAGATTGATCCATATTGAACTTCTTCAATATCTTATCAAGGTATGTGCTTTGTGAAAGACCTATGAGGCGTCTCGATCTATCTCTATAGATCTTGATGCCTAATATATAAGCAGCTTCTCCAAGGTCCTTCATTGAAAAACTTTTATTCAAGTAGGCCTTAATGTTGCCCAAGAGTTCTATATCATTTCCCATCAAAAGTATGTCATCTACATATAGTATGAGAAATGCTACAGAGCTCCCACTCACTTTCTTGTAAACGCAGGCTTCTCCATAATTCTGCGTAAACCCAAACGCTTTGATCATCTCATCAAAGCGAATGTTCCAACTCCGAGATGCTTGCACCAGCCCATAAATCGAGCGTTGGAGCTTGCACACCTTGTCAGCATTCTTAGGATCGACAAAACCTTCTGGCTGCATCATATACAATTCTTCCTTAAGGAAACCATTAAGGAATGCCGTTTTGACGTCCATTTGCCATATTTCATAATCGTAGAATGCGGCAATTGCTAACATGATTCGGACGGACTTTAGCTTCGCTACCGGTGAGAAAGTCTCATCATAGTCAACCCCTTGAACTTGTTGATAACCCTTAGCGACAAGCCGAGCTTTATAGATGGTCACATTACCATCCGCGTCTGTCTTCTTCTTAAAGATCCATTTATTTTCTATGGCTCGCCGCTCTACGGGCAAGTCAGTCAAAGTCCATACTTCATTTTCATACATGGATCCTATCTCGGATTTCATGGCTTCTAGCCATTTGTCGGAATCCGGGCCCGCCATTGCTTCCTCATAGTTCGAAGGCTCACCGTTGTCTAACAACATGATTTCCAAGACAGGGTTGCCATACCACTCTGGTGCGGAACGTGTCCTTGTGGACCTTCGAATTTCAGTAGGAACTTGATCAGAAGTATCTTGATCATCATCATTAATTTCCTCTCTAGTCGGTGCAGGCACCTCAGGAACGTTTTCTTGAGTTTTGCCATTTTCCGGTTCAAGAGGTAACACTTCATCAAGTTCTACTTTCCTCCCACTTACTTCTTTCGAGAGAAACTCTTTCTCTAGAAAAGATCCATTCTTGGCAACAAAGATCTTGCCTTCGGATCTGAGGTAGAAGGTATACCCAATAGTTTCTTTAGGGTATCCTATGAAGACGCATTTTTCCGACTTGGGTTCGAGCTTTTCAGGTTGAAGTTTCTTGACATAAGCATCGCATCCCCAAACTTTTAGAAACGACAGCTTAGGTTTCTTCCCAAACCATAATTCATACGGTGTCGTCTCAACGGATTTAGACGGAGCCCTATTTAAAGTGAATGCGGCAGTCTCTAAAGCATAGCCCCAAAAAGATAGCGGTAAATCGGTAAGAGACATCATAGATCGTACCATATCTAATAGAGTGCGATTACGACGTTCGGACACACCATTACGCTGAGGTGTTCCAGGCGGCGTGAGTTGTGAAACTATTCCACATTTTCTTAAGTGCGTGCCAAATTCGTGACTCAAGTATTCTCCTCCACGATCTGATCGTAAAAACTTGATTTTTCTGTCACGTTGATTTTCAACCTCACTCTGAAATTCCGTGAACTTTTCAAAGGTTTCAGACTTGTGTTTCATTAAGTAGATATACCCATATCTACTCAAGTCATCAGTGAGGGTGAGAACATAACGATAGCCACCGCGAGCCTCAACACTCATTGGACCGCACACATCGGTATGTATGATTTCCAATAAGTTGGTTGCTCGCTCCATTGTTCCTGAGAACAGAGTCTTGGTCATTTTACCCATGAGGCATGGTTCGCACGTGTCAAATGATTCTGTGACGCCCGGATAATGAGGCTACAGTAATTCCACGCTAATGATGCCACGTCACCTCGGTTACTGTTATTAATCTCGCGATGGTCCAAAAACGATTCGAATTCAAATTTAAAATCAAGTCAAACAATTAAAGTTTTCAAAAGACAAAACTAAAATGTTCTTAATGTGACAAATAATTCATGGATATTATTGTTGGAGTAACAACATCTATATAAAATATTTAAATACCCTAAAAGTGATTACAACAACATCAAAACAATTAGTTATACTCCTAATATATTTTACCAAATACTAAACTATTTTTATTCTGAGGTAAAACTTCTTAGAACAGTGGATTAATTTGACACACTATTTTTGGAGCTATTGTCATAATTTAATAAAACAAAAATAAGGTGTAACTAATATAAAACAGAAAAGAAAATACAAAAAAAAAGAAAGGGAAACACCCCCCCCCCCCCCGCTGGGCCGCCCGGCCCAGCCAACGGCCACCAGACCGCCAGATCGGCCCACCCGCGCCCTACTAGGCCACCCGACCCCCCAAGCGAAACCCTAACCCCACGACCGCACCCACTCTCCCAACTCCCTCGTCTCTCCCTCTCACCCGATCCAGATCGTGATCGGGGCACTCGCCCCCGCCGCCGCCGCCCGGTGCCGCCCCGGCCCCGTCGCCGACCACCGCCACACGCTGGACCGATGCCACCTCGCCGGACGCCTCCCCACCTCTCCCTCGAGCCGACTCCATCGTGTCTCGCCGCCTCGGACCGCCGTCGCCACGCCCCGCCCCGCGTCGGACGCCGCCGTCCTCTCCGTCGCTGGAGCCGCCTCGCCGGACCTCCCCGACTCCTCCTCGAGCCCACTTTGCTCAACTACAGGGCTCGGTGAGCCCCATCCTCCCCTCCTCCTCTTTCCCCCGCAGGTCACCGCGCCCATCGTCCTTCCTGTAGCTGTGCTCGTCGCGCCCCGTGCACACACGCCTGCGTCCGTCCGCCATCCGGCTCCGCCTCTGACCCTTACCCTGGCCGGCGCCCTCCTCCGGCCCAGCTGGCGCCTGGCACCAGTCGGGCTGCGCGCGCCCTGTCGCCACGGCGGCCTCGCCACACTGCGCCACTCGGAGCCCCCCCGGGACCTGCCTAGTTCGACCGTGGCCACCGGCCTCCCCCGCTGCTCCCCCTTCCCTGAACCCACGGCCACTCCTCCTCTGTCCCTCGGCTCGCCTGACGGCTCGCCCGTCCGCGCGGCCCCACCCCGGCGCCGCCCTGCTGCTCTCCCGCCGGCGTCCCCCTCCGGTGCCCGATCGGCCTCGCCACAGCCCCTGGACGTGCGCCCGATTGGGTCGCGCCCGAAAGCGTCGCCCGCGCCCGTTTGTCCTCTGCACCCGGCGCCCGTAAACCCTAGTGGCCCTATGACAATGGGGCCCCACTCCAAAATGTTTAACAAAAAAAAACGAAATAAAAATAAATATATAAATCATTAATTAATTAATAAATAATTAAAATAGTTAATGAATTAATTAAGTTAATTAATCATGTTTAATTAATCTAATTATGTAGATAGTTTAATTAAACCCTAATTAACCTAATCAGGGGATGACAGGTGGGTCCCACTGGACCCACATGTCAGTTTGACCTAGTCAACTCTGTTGACTGCTGACGTCAGCATGACATCATGCTGATGTCATAAATCTAATTTCGAATTAATTAATTAAATTCCCGAAATCAATAAAACCTTTAAAAAATCATATCTTTTAATCCGTAACTCGGATTAAAATATTTTCAACATGAAAGTTGCTCAGAATGACGAGACGAACCCGGATACGCAGCCCGTTCGTCGACCACGCATACCTAACCTATCCAACTCGCAACTTTCCCCCTCCGGCTCCTCTGCCCGAAAACGCGAAACGCCGGGGATACTTTCCCGGATGTTTCCCCCCCTTCACCGGTATCATCTCATACCGCGTTAGGGCACGCCTAGCATCACGCTTTGCTTTGTCATGCATCGTTATGCATCTGTTTGCATTGTATTTATTGTTTCTCCCCCCTCTTCTTCCGCTAGACACCGAGACCGACGCCGCTGCTACCCAGTACGACTACGGAGTTGACGATCCCTCTCTCTTGCCAGAGCAACCAGGCAAGCCCCCCCCCTTGATCACCAGATATCGCCTACTCTCCTCTATACTGCTTGCATTAGAGTAGTGTAGCTTGTTACTGCTTTCGTTATTCCTATCCTGATGCATAGCCTGTCTTTGATACTGCTGTTGATACCTTTACCTGCAATCCTACTGCTTAGTATAGGATGCTAGTGTTCCATCAGTGGCCCTACACTCTTGTCCGTCTGCCATGCTATACTACTGGGCCGTGATCACTTCGGGAGGTGATCACGGGCATACTATATACTTTACACTGTTACATTACATGTGATACTGTTCGGAGATGGGGGCTGAAGGGGCAGGTGGCTCCATCCCGGTAGAGGTGGGCCTGGGTTCCCGACGGCCCCCGACTGTTACTTTGAGGCGGAGCGACAGGGCAGGTTCAGACCACCTAGGAGAGAGGTGGGCCTGGCCCTAGTCGGCGTTCGCGATACTTAACACGCTTAACGAGATCTGGGTATTTGATCTGAGTCTGGCCATTTGGTCTATACGCACTAACCACCTACGCGGGAGTAGTTATGGGTATCCCGACGTCGTGGTATCAGCCGAAGCACTTCGTGACGTCAGCGACTGAGCGGCGCGCGCCGGGTTGGACCGCGTAACGTGACTTCCTTTGAAATGGAGGTTGCTAGGTCTGCTCTCCGGCCGCGTACGCAACGTGCAGGTGTGCTCAGGGCGATGGGCCCAGACCCCTGCGCGCTTAGGTTTAGACCGGCGTGCTGACCTCTCTGTTGTGCCTAGGTGGGGCTGCGACGTGTTGATCTTCCGAGGCCGGGCATGACCCAGGAAAGTGTGTCCGGCCAAATGGGATCAAGCGTGTTGGGCTATGTGGTGCACCCCTGCAGGGAAGTTTATCTATTCGAATAGCCGTGTCCCTCGGTAAAAGGACGACCCGGAGTTGTACCTTGACCTTATGACAAGTAGAACCGGATACTTAATAAAACACACCCTTCCAAGTGCCAGATACAACCCGGTGATCGCTCTCTAACAGGGCATCGAGGAGGGGATCGCCGGGTAGGATTATGCTATACGATGCTACTTGGAGGACTTCAGTCTACTCTCTACTATATGCTGCAAGAAGGAGGCTGCCAGAAGCGTAGTCTTCGATAAGACTAGCTATCCCCCTCTTATTCTGGCATTCTGCAGTTCAGTCCACTGATATGGCCCTTTACACATATATCCATGCATATGTAGTGTAGCTCCTTGCTTGCGAGTACTTTGGATGAGTACTCACGGTTGCTTTCTCCTTCTTTTCCCCCTATCCCTTCTACCTGGTTGTCGCAACCAGATGTTGGAGCTCAGGATCCAGACGCCACCGTCGACGACGACTCCTACTACACTGGAGGTGCCTACTACTACGTGCAGCCCGCTGACGACGACCAGGAGTAGTTAGGAGGATCCCAGGCAGGAGGCATGCGCCTCGTTCGATCTGTATCCCAGTTTGTGCTAGCCTTCTTAAGGCAACCTTGTTTAACTTATGTCTGTACTCAGATATTGTTGCTTCCGCTGACTCGTCTTTGATCGAGCACTTCTATTCGAGCCCTCGAGGCCCCTGGCTTGTATTATGATGCTTGTATGACTTATTTTATTTGTAGAGTTGTGTTGTGATATCTTCCCGTGAGTCCCTGATCTTGATCGTACACATTTGCGTGCATGATTAGTGTATGATTGAATCGGGGGCGTCACAAGTTGGTATCAGAGCCGACTGCCTGTAGGAATCCCCCCTTTCCAACTCCTTGGCCGAAGTCGAGTCTAGGCATTGCAAAACTTTTACTAACTTGGCTGTGTGTCTTACGGGCACACGTCGCCATTGGGTGGTAGTAGGATCTTTTACTCCTTGATCTGTACTCTGGGACTCTGACATCTCTTCTATTCGGGTTAAATGAATTTGCTAAAAACAAAACTAACTTTAGGTTCTCGATAGTACTTTCTCCCGGAGAGCCACTCGATACAGATGATCGCTTGATGCACTAGAAGATTCCGAAGTTACACTCCGGTGTTCCCTCGATACTTTGTGCCATCGCTTTTGCAATTCCATTCCATCGATAAACCCCAATGAATAACCAAGTACACCTTCCATCCAAACAATCATTCCCCATTGATCTTGTTATTACAAGATACCCCGAAATTCTCTCTATTGTTCCGAGAATATTTTGTGCCTACTGCCTTGCAGTTCTTTTCCACATGAATAACCCTACGGATAATTTCTCGCCATTATCGAGTATCCGCTCATCCCCCAGTTGTTCATATGTTCCACAATGGTCTTCGAAATACTATTCGATCCTCCAAAAATCCTTAAGTAGCTTATTGCTCTGCAATATTTGTCTGCTTGCATTTTGGATGTTGTCCATATGTCTGGTAATATTCGTTAGTATCCTTAGGCATTGTCATTTTGATCCTATTGGTTTAACATGAGTGCGAATGCACGCAATTATCAGTTGATCCTTTTAAATTATCCTTCCGGCTCAGACGTCATTTCAAACATGAGCTGGTTCTTGACTAATCAAATTGCCGTCGATTGTACGCCTAAGTCTGTTCAACTTATCCATTCTTAATCAGAGCGTCTGCTTCTGATCCTTCGTTTTGGAAACCATATTTTCTTCTACCTAAGCATCAGAATAATCGGGTGATTCTTGAATCTGATGCCTCTGCGTTCTTTCTTTCTCTGAGTGAGTATCGATACTCACATCAGCCTTGTTGTGGATCGCCCGATCCATTGTTGGATTTTTATCTGACAGTGTCCTTCATATTCAATCACCTTGTGAGTTCTTCCCCTGATACATAATGCCTTTGGTAAATTGTATCCTCTGCTTGGCCAACCATGCTCTGCTTTTGAGCTTGTGTATTTACTTTTGAAACTTGTGGTATATGTTACTAAGATGCCCGATGGGTTGAATTTATGCCTTCCCCTAATCCGTGAGAACCCGAAAGTTTTCACGAGTCATACTCTTCTGGTATTTTGCCAGATAAAATTTCAACACTACAACTTCTTCGAAAGTGAGAAGTGAATGGAAGGTTATACATTGAAGAAGTGGGAGTCGACCTTGAACTTTGTGTTCATGCCCATGGACACGATGTAGATCCTATCATGGAAGCTTCTTGTAACTATTTCCTTGATATAGTATCCTTTGGTATCGGTGAATTGATCCTTTGCAATCATGGTTCCGACCATGTTCTCCTTTAAATACCATTTCCTGTGCAAGTTTAAGCACTTGCCTTCTATAGAGCAATACCCCAGTCCAACCTCTACTCTGATCTACCGTCGAGTATTACCCCCTGGTATCTCGAGATTATCTTGGAACTGCATAATTTCTTATGAGTTCTTCTTCAAGTACTACATACTCACTGATTACAATTTTTCATGGGCTCTGAGTTATTAAACACTCAAAGACACCGATAACTGAACCGAGTCTGCACTACGGTTCAACGACACTTGATAATCTTCTTTAAGTACGAGTTTGTACCCGATCACGCCATTCCTAGCCTGTATGGCTATATCATTGTCGTGGTGATTTTAACTGTGCTACCTGGTCCTTATTCTCGGAGCACCACCATGACGATGAGCTAAGCTTACGTCGATTTTCCTTGTCATATTATTTCACCTTGAAAAGCAAGCTTGATTTCAAGTTTGTGTCGTATCTGTGCTTCCATTGACCTCTTGATTCATCATTCCTTTGACTTGATGTCATCGCTGATCAATTACGTCCTCATGAAACCTCTCGACAACTGTGTTGTGATCATCATCGACATTCTGAGGTCTTCCAAGATATCGGTCGAATTCATAATGAGAAATACCATCCTTGCCCCGATGATTTGTGTTATCATCGGCCACGTTATTGCCTTCCCTCCAACACAAGCTTGTTCACGTTTTGTGTTATACTTTGCTTCCCTTGCTATCCAGCATTTGACCTTCTTTACCTTGGAATATTACCACCTTTTATGTCAAGAATGTCGTGGTAATTTTACCACCTCTTGAGAATTCTTGATATGGTAATATCTCTCGCCATTTGCGTTCATTTCTTGGTCTCCGTGTTGATTCTAACCGGAATACCGACAAATGGTCTGTGATGTGTAAATTCTAAACTTCTAGCAACCCTATTGCTTTGAAGTTATTGGTCTACAGTTTCATTATAAGTCTATTGCGTATTGAGTCATCATTCGAACATTTATCGTGCTACCTAGTCCAGGTTCCTGGGTGCACCCTTCTATCATTGTTCAGTTGAGTATGTTTCCCTCGAGCATACATCATTATACCATTTGATCTGACCAATGATATTTCCTTGTTCACATAATTGTGGAAATCCATCTTTTGGAAATCTCGAGGAATTGTCAGTGAGTCCATCAGCCACGTCCTCGTCCCCTCCTTGGTTAAATGATGAACCCTTGTTTTGGACTCGCTTCCATAGTTCAATTCCCGAGAATCTTACAATGTCATCTCGACAATTTATGTTGCACTTTCTTCTCAGGCATCCTGAGTCTGACGTATCCTAACACCGATCAAATCTGAAGCTCGGTCAGATATGATGGTTGGAATATATTTGCAAGGGTAATAACAATGTTCTTTCATGACCCGGTAAGGTGATGTCATGCCCGGCACACCTGGCCGGAGGACCTACTGTTATAGTTTCCTTTTAGCAAGGTTATCCATCCTTCCATGAGGAAATTGAAAGACTTATTCTATGAGTTGTTCCTGATGGATCCTTTGTGTATCCCAAAGTCTGACCTTTGCTTGAATACCATGTCAATGCTACCTCGAAGCATGTCTATGGTACCCCGATTTTCAACAGGAATATTTGAACCCGATGCTAAGTGTTTCCTGCTCAATTATCCAAACACCGTTGTATGGGTAATGTCATGAAATTCCCCCCCCCCCTTACCTAAAGAGTTTTCTACATTATATCCCGTCATGGATATCATGCTCTACTTGTCCTTGGGAAGGATATACCCCTGAATTATGTGTTTAAACACATTTCCTTTCCATTGTTCTGTTTGATCTAATAATCACATTTTTCCTTTCCATTGTCTTGTTTAACTTTTCTTGTGATCTAAATGATCTAAGCAATAATAATTTCTGCTTATGAAAACACCTCGGTGTATAACTCTGTCAGTAAGACCCTGTTACTATTGTTGATGACATTCCGGTAACCAACGATGGACGAGAACTTTGCCTATTGGTCCGCCTCGTTCAACGAGTAGGAAATTGGTTCTCTTCATCCCTCGCCCTTGGTACCGACATTGTTGCCGACATAACTGATAGTCTCTTCTCTGACATGCCTTGCTCTCATGATCGTGCAAGATGACAACGCCCTCCCTGCTTTTAACCCACATGGTGGGCCCATAACCCACAGCTCCACAGGATCGAAACCTGACTCCTGTACACCCCATGTTTTCATTGTTATTCCTCACGCGTGGCTTCGTACGTAATTCACGAGCTACCTTTCGAGAGATCATCAATTCTAGTTTTAGCCGCCATATTTATTCTGATGCACTAAACCCTTCTCACACTCCGTTTCAGGCATCGAACGTTTGCCTACCCGCTTGAAAATTCTCATGCTTACTATTATGTCTCTCGTTGTATTTTCTAAGTTCCAACTCGAGAGATACTCTTATGTTCATTCATGGGTTAACCCCAGATGAATACCCTCTAAACTTTCTATCATGGCCAAGCCACCCTTACCTATTCGTAAGTACGTTGGAATTCGCGAAGGATGACGACTTCATCATGATGACCTGAAGCAGAGAAATGAAGACAACAACATAATGGATTGACCTATTCGAGAAGAGCAACCAAGATCAAGAAGATTCGTTAGTATTTCGTAACTAGACCTCCCCCTCTCTACCTCTTAAATCTCGGGACGAGATTTCTTGTAGTGGAGGAGAATTGTGACGCCCGGATAATTAGGCTACAGTAATTCCACGCTAATGATGCCACGTCACCTCGGTTACTGTTATTAATCTCGCGATGGTCCAAAAACGATTCGAATTCAAATTTAAAATCAAGTCAAACAATTAAAGTTTTCAAAAGACAAAACTAAAATGTTCTTAATGTGACAAATAATTCATGGATATTATTGTTGGAGTAACAACATCTATATAAAATATTTAAATACCCTAAAAGTGATTACAACAACATCAAAACAATTAGTTATACTCCTAATATATTTTACCAAATACTAAACTATTTTTATTCTGAGGTAAAACTTCTTAGAACAGTGGATTAATTTGACACACTATTTTTGGAGCTATTGTCATAATTTAATAAAACAAAAATAAGGTGTAACTAATATAAAACAGAAAAGAAAATACAAAAAAAAAGGGAAACACCCCCCCCCCCGCTGGGCCGCCCGGCCCAGCCAACGGCCACCAGACCGCCAGATCGGCCCACCCGCGCCCTACTAGGCCACCCGACCCCCCAAGCGAAACCCTAACCCCACGACCACACCCACTCTCCCAACTCCCTCGTCTCTCCCTCTCACCCGATCCAGATCGTGATCGGGGCACTCGCCCCCGGTGCCGCCCCGGCCCCGTCGCCGACCACCGCCACACGCTGGACCGATGCCACCTCGCCGGACGCCTCCCCACCTCTTCCTCGAGCCGACTCCATCGTGTCTCGCCGCCTCGGACCGCCGTCGCCACGCCCCGCCCCGCGTCGGACGCCGCCGTCCTCTCCGTCACTGGTGCCGCCTCGCCGGACCTCCCCGACTCCTCCTCGAGCCCACTTTGCTCAACTACAGGGCTCGGTGAGCCCCATCCTCCCCTCCTCCTCTTTCCCCCGCAGGTCACCGCGCCCATCGTCCTTCCTGTAGCTGTGCTCGTCGCGCCCCGTGCACACACGCCTGCGCCCGTCCGCCATCCCGCTCCGCCTCTGACCCTTACCCTCGCCGGCGCCCTCCTCCGGCCCAGCTGGCGCCTGGCACCAGTCGGGCTGCGCGCGCCCTGTCGCCACGGCGGCCTCGCCCCACTGCGCCACTCGGAGCCCCCCCCCCCCCCCGCGCCCTGCCTAGTTCGACCGTGGCCACCGGCCTCCCCCGCTGCTCCCCCTTCCCTGAACCCACGGCCACTCCCCCTCTGTCCCTCGGCTCGCCTGACGGCTCGCCCGTCCGCGCGGCCCCACCCCGGCGCCGCCCTGCTGCTCTCCCGCCGGCGTCCCCCTCCGGTGACCGATCGGCCTCGCCACAGCCCCTGGACGTGCGCCCGATTGGGTCGCGCCCAAAAGCGTCGCCCGCGCCCGTTTGTCCTCTGCACCCGGCGCCCGTAAACCCTAGTGGCCCTATGACAATGGGGCCCCACTCCAAAATGTTTAACAAAAAAAACGAAATAAAAATAAATATATAAATCATTAATTAATTAATTAATAATTAAAATAGTTAATGAATTAATTAAGTTAATTAATCATGTTTAATTAATCTAATTATGTAGATAGTTTAATTAAACCCTAATTAACCTAATCAGGGGATGACAGGTGGGTCCCACTGGACCCACATGTCAGTTTGACCTAGTCAACTCTGTTGACTGCTGACGTCAGCATGACATCATGCTGATGTCATAAATCTAATTTCGAATTAATTAATTAAATTCCCGAAATCAATAAAACCTTTAAAAAATCATATCTTTTAATCCGTAACTCGGATTAAAATATTTTCAACATGAAAGTTGCTCAGAATGACGAGACGAACCCGGATACGCGGCCCGTTCGTCCACCACGCATCCCTAACCTATCCAACTCACAACTTTCCCCCTCCGGCTCCTCTGCCCGAAAACGCGAAACGCCGGGGATACTTTCCCGGATGTTTCCCCCCCTTCACCGGTATCATCTCATACCGCGTTAGGGCACGCCTAGCATCACGCTTTGCTTTGTCATGCATCGTTATGCATCTGTTTGCATTGTATTTATTGTTTCTCCCCCCTCTTCTTCCGCTAGACACCGAGACCGACGCCGCTGCTACCCAGTACGACTACGGAGTTGACGATCCCTCTCTCTTGCCAGAGCAACCAGGCAAGCCCCCCCCCTTGATCACCAGATATCGCCTACTCTCCTCTATACTGCTTGCATTAGAGTAGTGTAGCTTGTTACTGCTTTCGTTATTCCTATCCTGATGCATAGCCTGTCTTTGATACTGCTGTTGATACCTTTACCTGCAATCCTACTGCTTAGTATAGGATGCTAGTGTTCCATCAGTGGCCCTACACTCTTGTCCGTCTGCCATGCTATACTACTGGGCCGTGATCACTTCGGGAGGTGATCACGGGCATACTATATACTTTACACTGTTACATTACATGTGATACTGTTCGGAGATGGGGGCTGAAGGGGCAGGTGGCTCCATCCCGGTAGAGGTGGGCCTGGGTTCCCGACGGCCCCCGACTGTTACTTTGAGGCGGAGCGACAGGGCAGGTTCAGACCACCTAGGAGAGAGGTGGGCCTGGCCCTAGTCGGCGTTCGCGATACTTAACACGCTTAACGAGATCTGGGTATTTGATCTGAGTCTGGCCATTTGGTCTATACGCACTAACCACCTACGCGGGAGTAGTTATGGGTATCCCGACGTCGTGGTATCAGCCGAAGCACTTCGTGACATCAGCGACTGAGCGGCGCGCGCCGGGTTGGACCGCGTAACGTGACTTCCTTTGAAATGGAGGTTGCTAGGTCTGCTCTCCGGCCGCGTACGCAACGTGCAGGTGTGCTCAGGGCGATGGGCCCAGACCCCTGCGCGCTTAGGTTTAGACCGGCGTGCTGACCTCTCTGTTGTGCCTAGGTGGGGCTGCGACGTGTTGATCTTCCGAGGCCGGGCATGACCCAGGAAAGTGTGTCCGGCCAAATGGGATCAAGCGTGTTGGGCTATGTGGTGCACCCCTGCTGGGAAGTTTATCTATTCGAATAGCCGTGTCCCTCGGTAAAAGGACGACCCGGAGTTGTACCTTGACCTTATGACAACTAGAACCGGATACTTAATAAAACACACCCTTCCAAGTGCCAGATACAACCCGGTGATCGCTCTCTAACAGGGCATCGAGGAGGGGATCGCCGGGTAGGATTATGCTATACGATGCTACTTGGAGGACTTCAGTCTACTCTCTCCTATATGCTGCAAGAAGGAGGCTGCCAGAAGCGTAGTCTTCGATAAGACTAGCTATCCCCCTCTTATTCTGGCATTCTGCAGTTCAGTCCACTGATATGGCCCTTTACACATATATCCATGCATATGTAGTGTAGCTCCTTGCTTGCGAGTACTTTGGATGAGTACTCACGGTTGCTTTCTCCTTCTTTTCCCCCTATCCCTTCTACCTGGTTGTCGCAACCAGATGTTGGAGCTCAGGATCCAGACGCCACCGTCGACGACGACTCCTACTACACTGGAGGTGCCTACTACTACGTGCAGCCCGCTGACGACGACCAGGAGTAGTTAGGAGGATCCCAGGCAGGAGGCATGCGCCTCGTTCGATCTGTATCCCAGTTTGTGCTAGCCTTCTTAAGGCAACCTTGTTTAACTTATGTCTGTACTCAGATATTGTTGCTTCCGTTGACTCGTCTTTGATCGAGCACTTCTATTCGAGCCCTCGAGGCCCCTGGCTTGTATTATGATGCTTGTATGACTTATTTTATTTGTAGAGTTGTGTTGTGATATCTTCCCGTGAGTCCCTGATCTTGATCGTACACATTTGCGTGCATGATTAGTGTACGATTGAATCGGGGGCGTCACAGATTCATAATCAAGAGACTCTAAAAGTCCATCTGCATGGAGCTTCTTCATGCGTTTGACGCCTATGTGACCAAGGCGGCAATGCCACAAATATGTGGGACTAGTGTTATCAACTTTAACTCTTTTGGTATTCACACTATGAATATGTGTATCATCATGTACGAGATTCATTAAGAATAAACCATTAACCATCGGAGCATGACCATAAAACATATCTCTCATATAAATAGAACAACCATTATTCTCGGATTTAAATGAGTAGCCATCTCGAATTAAACGAGATCGAGACACAATGTTCATGCTCAAACTTGGCACTAAATAACAATTATTGAGTTTTAAAACTAATCCCGTAGGTAAATGTAGAGGTAGCGTGCCGACGGCGATCACATCGACTTTGGAACCATTCCCGACGCGCATCGTCACCTCGTCCTTCGCCAGTCTCCGTTTATTCCGCAGCTCCTGCTTTGAGTTACAAATGTGAGCAACTGCACCGGTATCAAATACCCAAGAGCTACTACGAGTACTGGTAAGGTACACATCAATTACATGTATATCACATATACCTTTTGTTTTGCCGGCCTTCTTGTCCGCTAAGTATTTGGGGCAGTTCCGCTTCCAGTGACCACTTCCCTTGCAATAAAAACACTCTGTCTCGGGCTTGGGTCCATTCTTTGGCTTCTTCCCGGCAACTTGCTTACCGGGCGCGGCAACTTCCTTGCCGTCCTTCTTGAAGTTTCTTTTACCCTTGCCCTTCTTGAACTTAGTGGTTTTATTCACCATCAACACTTGATGTTCCTTCTTGATTTCTACCTCTGCTGATTTCAGCATAGCATATACCTCAGGAATGGTCTTTACCATCCCCTGCATGTTGTAGTTCATCACAAAGCTCTTGTAGCTAGGTGGAAGCGACTGGAGGATTCTGTCAATGACCGCTTCATCCGGGAGATTAACTTCCAGTTGAGTCAAGCGGTTATGCAACCCAGACATCTTGAGTATGTGTTCACTAACAGAGCTATTTTCCTCCATCTTACAGCTAAAGAATTTGTCGGAGACTTCATATCTCTCGACCCGGGCATGAGCTTGGAAAACAATTTTCAGCTCTTCGAACATCTCATATGCTCCATGTCTCTCAAAACGCTTTTGGAGCCCCGGCTCTAAGTTGTAAAGCATGCCGCACTAAACGAGGGAGTAATCATCGGAACGTGACTGCCAAGCGTTCATAACGTCTTGTTCTGCAGGGAGAACAGGTGCGTCACCCAGCGGTGCTCGTAGGACATAATCTTTCTTGGCAGCTATGAGGATGATCCTCAGGTTCCGGACCTAGTCCGTATAGTTGCTGCCATCGTCTTTCAGCTTGGTTTTCTCTAGGAACGCGTTGAAGTTGAGGACTACGTTGGCCATTTGATCTACAAGACATATTAATATTTTAGACTAAGTTCATGATAATAAAGTTCATTTAATCAAATTATTTAATGAACTCCCACTTAGATAGACATCCCTCTTCTAGTCATCTAAGTATTACATGATCCGAGTCAACTAGGCCGTGTCCGATCATCACGTGAGACGGACTAGTCAACATCGGTGAACATCTTCATGTTGATCGTATCTTCTATACGACTCATGCTCGACCTTTCGGTCTTCTGTGTTCCGAGGCCATGTCTGTACATGCTAGGCTCGTCAAGTCAACCTAAGTGTTTGCATGTGTAAATCTGTCTTACACCCGTTGTATGTGAACGTTAGAATCTATCACACCCGATCATCACGTGGTGCTTCGAAACAACGAACTGTCGCAACGGTGCACAGTTAGGGGGAACACTTCTTGAAATTATTATGAGGGATCATCTTATTTACTACCGTCGTACTAAGTAAACAAGATGCAAAACATGATAAACATCACATGCAGTCAAATAATAAACGTGACATGATATGGCCAATATCACATAGCTCCTATGATCTCCATCTTGGGGCTCCATGATCATCTTGTCACCGGCTTGACACCATGATCTCCATCATCGTGTCTCCATGAAGCTGCTCGCCAACTATTACTTCTACTACTATGGCTAACGCGTTTAGCAATAAAGTAAAGTAATTTACATGGCGTTTCTCAATGACACGCAGGTCATACAAAAAATAAAGACAACTCCTATGGCTCCTGCCGGTTGTCATACTCATCGACATGCAAGTCGTGATTCCTATTACAATAGCATGAACATCTCATACATCACATATAGATCATTCATCATTCATCACAACTTTGGCCATATCATATCACAAAGCACTTGCTGCAAAAACAAGTTAGACGTCCTCTAATTGTTGTTGCAAGTTTTACGTGGCTGAATTAGGGTTCTAGCAAGAACGTTTTCTTACCTACGTGAAAGCCACAACGTGATTTGTCAACTTCTATTTACCCTTCATAAGGACCCTTTTCATCGAATCCGCTCCAACTAAAGTGGGAGAGACAGACACCCGCCAGCCACCTTATGCAACTAGTGCATGTTAGTCGGTGGAACCGGTCTCACGAAAGCGTACGTGTAAGGTTGGTCCGGGCCGCTTCATCCCACAATACCGTTGAAGCAAGATAAGACTAGTAGTGGCAAGAAAGTTGACAACATCTACGCCCACAATAAATTGTGTTCTACTCGTGCAATAGAGAACTACGCATAGACCTAGCTCTGATACCACTGTTGGGGAACGTTGCAGAAAATTAAAAATTTTCCTACGGTTTCACCAAGATCCATCTATGAGTTCATCTAAGCAACGAGTCATGGGAGAGAGATTGCATCTACAAACCACTTTGTAGATCGCGAGCGGAAGCGTTCAACGAACGAGGATGAGGTAGTCGTACACGACGTGATCCAAATCACCGGAGATCGTAGCACCGAACGGACGGCACCTCCGCGTTCAACACACGTACGGTCAGCATAACGTCTCCTTCTTCTTGATCCAGCAAGGCAAAGGAGAGGTTGAGGAAGATGGCTCCAGCAGCAGCACGACGGCGTGGTGATGGTGGAGCTGCAGTACTCCGGCAGGGCTACGCCGAGCTCTATGGAGGAGGAGGAGGTGTTGGAGAGGGAGAGGGAGGCGCCAGGGCAAGGGTGCGGCTGCCCCCTCCCCTCCCCTCATATATATAGCCCCCTAGGGGGGGAGCCGGCCCTAGGAGATGCAATCTCCTAGGGGGGGCGGCGGCCAAGGGGTGGGGGGCTTGCCCCCCAAGCAAGGGGGCGCCCCCTTTAGGGTTTCCCCACCCTAGGCGCGCATGGGCCCTGGGGAAGTGGCGCCCCAGCCCACTGTGGGCTGGATCCTTTCTTACTTCAGCCCATGGGGCCCTCCGGGATAGGTGGCCCCACCCGGTGGACCCCCGGGACCCATCTGGTGGTCCCGGTACAATACCGGTGACCCCCAGATCATTCCCGATGGCCGAAACTGCACTTCCTATACATAATTCTTCACCTCCGGACCAATCCGGAACTCCTCGTGACATCCGAGATCTCATCCGGGACTCTGAACAACATTCGGGTTACTGCATATACATATCTTCACAACCCTAGCGTCACCGAACCTTAAGTGTGTAGTCCCTACGGGTTCGGGAGACATGCAGACATGACCGAGACGGCTCTCGGGCAATAACCAACAGCGGGATCTGGATACCCATGTTGGCTCCACATGCTCCACGATGATCTCATCGGATGAACCACGATGTCGAGGATTCAATTAATCCCGTATACGATTCCCTTTGTCAATCGGTATTTTACTTGCCCGAGATTCGATCGTCGGTATCCCAATACCTCGTTCAATCTCGTTACCGGCAAGTCACTTTACTCGTACCGTAATGCATGATCCCGTGATCAAACACTTTGATCACATTGAGCTCATTATGATGATGCATTACTGAGTGGGCCCGGTGATACCTCTCCGTCAAGCGGAGTGACAAATCCCAGTCTCGATCCGTGTCAACCCAACATACACTTTCGGAGATACCCGTAGTATACCTTTATAGTCACCCAGTTACGTTGTGACGTTTGGCACACCCAAAGCACTCCTACGGTGTCCGGGAGTTACACGATCTCATGGTCTAAGGAAAGGATACTTGACATTGGAAAACTCTAGCAAACGAACTATGCGATCTTATGTTATGTTTAGGATTGGGTCTCGTCCATCACATCATTCTCCTAATGATGTGATCTCGTTATCATTGACATCCAATGCCCATAGTCAGGAAAACATGACTATCTATTGATCAACGAGCTAGTCAACTAGAGGCTTACTAGGGACACGTTGTTGTCTGTTATTCACACATGTATTACGATTTCCGGATAACACAATTATAGCACGAATAAAGACAATTATCATGAATAAGGAAATATAATAATAATGCTTTTATTATTGCCTCTAGGGCATATTTCCAACACTCATCGGATGAACCACGATGTCAGGGATTCAATCAATCCTATATACAATTCCCTTTGTCAATCGGTACGTTACTTGCCCGAGATTCGATCGTCGGTATCCCAATACCTTGTTCAATCTCGTTACCGGCAAGTCATTTTACTCGTACCGTAATGCATGATCCCGTGATCAACCACTTGGTCACATTGAGCTCATTATGATGATGCATTACTGAGTGGGCCCAGAGGTACCTCTCCGCCATACGGAGTGACAAATCCCAATCTCGATTCGTGCCAACCCAACAGACACTTTCGGAGATACCTGTAGTGCACCTTTATAGCCACCCAGTTACGTTGTGACGTTTGGTGCACCCAAAGCATTCCTACGGTATCCGGGAGTTGCACAATCTCATGGTCTAAGGAAATGATACTTGACATTAGAAAAGCTTTAGCAAACGAACTACACGATCTTGTGCTACGCTTAAGATTGGGTCTTGTCCATCACATCATTCTCCTAATGATGTGATCCCGTTATCAATGACATCCAATGTCCATGGTCAGGAAACCATGACCATCTATTGATCAACGAGCTAGTCAACTAGAGGCTTACTAGGGACATGTTGTGGTCTATGTATTCACACATGTATTACGGTTTCCGGTTAATACAATTATAGCATGAACAATAGACAATTATCATGAACAAGAAATACAATAATAACCATTTTATTATTGCCTCTAGGGCATTTTTCCAACAGTTTGATGGGTTTTTCATCAAAGGGAGTGGTGTTGTGTAGTAGATTCAATCTCGCGAGATAAGGGGCTCGATAACCCTCATGTTGTGTTGGGGACAACGTGTTTTGTGTGTAGGTACCACTAGATTTGTTTTGCTAGGTGACTCCTACTGGATTTATAATCTTGGTTTTCTAAACCGAGAAAAATACCTGTTGCAAGGTTACATCACCCTTATACTTGGGGGATCCCGACCACTCCTGCGGGAGCAAGCACTTCACTAGCTAATGTCACTACTCGCATCAATCTTACTAACCACCAACACAATCTGTGACACCTTCATTTGGGTGATATTTGTGTTATGGAAGGGGGGAATTGGAAGGAATTTGTGTATAGGGACCGTGATTTGAGAGTGGTGCGGGGTTGCGGACAAATGGAGAGGCGTTAATCTACTAATCTTACCTCGTGAGAGTACCATGCTAATGTGAGAAGAATGATTTGGTTGTTTGTGGTTGGGGATGCCCAGTTTTTTTGCGAGAAACTTCCAGTCTATTCATCTTCAATCATGGCAGTACAAAGAACAACAGAGGTAATAAAAATTACAATCATGTCCGTGGACCACCTAGCGGCGACTACAAGCACTGGAGCGAGCCGAAGGCGCGCCGCCGTCATCGCCCCTCCCTCATCGGAATCGGGCAAACCTTGTTGTAGTAGACAGTCGGCAAGTCGTCGTGCTTAGGCCCCATAGGACCAACGCACCAGAGTAGCAACCATCGCCTATGAAGAAAGTCGTAGATCAGAAGAACCAAACCTGTAAACGCATAAACGAAGACGAATGAAGAATGGATCCAAATAGATCCACCAGAGACCAACACCGACCGAATCCCACAAGATCCGACGGAGACAAACCTCCACACGCCCTCCAACGATACTAGATGCACCATCGGGACGGGTGATAGAACATGGGAGACATTATTCCTACTAAGGAACGTCACCGCCGCCACACAGCCCCAACCAAGACGACGCTGATTCTAACAAGAACGACAGCGGGGTCCCTCCCGCCGGCGGGGGGCTGAGATCCTCCGCGTCTCCATGGCCTAAAGGCCATTGGAGATGGGACGGACCGGCGGCGGCGCCGACAGGACGACAAGAGCTTTTCTTGTTGAGGAGGAAAGAGATCTCTAAGAATACCAATCTACTCTAGTCTTTTGTTGCCTAGTTATTAATGTAAGAAAATAAATAACTGGAGTTGGACACCAATTGGTCGAACCGGAACGACATTGACCATTCCAAACAATTGACCACCAATTACCTCTCGTGGAATATTCATGCCATCTCTCCCACCTCAATTGTTGGTTTGAGAGAGTGCCTTTTTGTGGGGTCCAGGGAATGGGAAATTTCACTTCTAATGTAAGGGATTATAGTTGAGATGTTAATACAATCAACAATCACCCCCCCCCCCCCCCCCACGCGAATCTAGTATGAGAAATGTACAATCTGGCTTTGATTATAGTCAATCTTCTTGAGCATGATCGTGCGAGTTCCATAAGCCTCTTTTACATCCTTAAACACCTTGATTAGACCTTGATATATCTTCATTTGGCGTATGTTACTGTGTTATGCATAATGGAGCAATCTCTGTTAGTATAAATAGCAATGTTGTCGATCACCGAGTTTCTTTGCCATCATTGGAGTTTCTGATAGAGGCTTGCTTCATCGGTGGCGACATTTTGGTCCTTCAACACTCAATACCTAGAGTAGCCGGGTGTCTTGCTTGTGTTCATGGTTTCAGCAGTCATTTAACAAACAATTCTGTGTAATTTTCTGGGGCTGCCTTCAAAATAACTTGATTGGTAGTATTCTATCTCCACCCCTATGAAAGACCGAGTTGATCATGATGGGGCGTATATCATCCCTGTTTTTTTACCACCTGATCTAAATCTAACGTTTGTGAGATGAGGTATGTCAATTTTACAGAAGACTCCGTCACTCCACTGGACATTTACAGATCAAATCTAGCATATTTCTGATATAATACCGACACCTAGATGATTGCTTTTCAAATCTCCAAACATGTACATTATCAGTTTTCTTTGAATTTGCTGCAACCCGCGCGTGCGCTTTGCCACTGTTTACTGCCTGCCGAGGAAGGTCACTCGAAAAAAAAAGTGCAAGGAGAACGTGCTGAGTCGTTCGACTCCACCCACATTTCTGAAGCATCGTCTTCATGCGCCCACAAAGTAAAGTGCAGTGCCCTAGAGGCCTCCCACGGTCGCTGGTCGTGGAGCCACTAGGGCTTAGCCCAAGAAATTTGAGTTGGGCCGCCGATCCCAAGGCAGCAAGAAAAGGGAAAGCGAAACAGACAGACGGTCAAAAAGTTTTGCGGCTGCTGCATGCGCTTTCGCTAATCATCTAGCAGCACTGGTGCTAATCCAACGTGTTCTCTCGTAAAGAGAAAAGTCGTCTGCTCTTCTCTAGCCTATCGATGCCCGAGCAGGCCAAGAGCACGCTGCCTAGTGGCTACTGTACACTGCTACGGAATGGAAAGTGTAGCTAGAACTGCTAGGGGATGGGCACATTCAGACTGAAACTGTTTCGCGATGTTTGCTGTCCCGCGCTAGCTCCGGCGTCATTTATTTGAGGTTACGGGAGAACAAAAAAAAGCTGGCTAGATCTTCCGAGCCCATCTGATAAACTGTTCAGCACGAAACACGCCATTGAACTGGAAAAGGGGAACTAGCAGCAATAGGGCAATTTACTGACGACACACACTACTGTACTGCCAGCTTAGCGCAATGCCGTTCAGACAAGAAGCCGTCCTGGAGAACGACGCACCCGTGCGAACGCGATGCGCACGCTCACCAACCGAGAGTAGCTAGCCAGCTGCAGCTACTCATTGTTCCCCATTCGTGGTCACATGTCTAGACTATGACACTAGGCAACCGTGCACATCTACAGCCGCGCAGTACAGTAGTGATCTACCACCGGTAGCCGTCCTACCCCTACCCCTAGTTGTATCTGCTGCTGCTGCTGCCGTTCCTAGCCCTATACTCCTAGGGCATCTCCAACGCGCAAATTTGCTTTCGTATTCATGTGCAGGGGTGAGCAGTATGTGGGGGCAGACTTGTATAGGATCTGTTGTTATGTGTGATCAATGAGATCAATCATTTTGAAGATACAAAACATGTTAAAAAATTCTGAAAAGAATTGGAGACATGCATCCATGTTTGATGTACAAGCTCAAAAAGTTTCAGCTCCCAAATCGAACTACATAGAGAAACAAAAAAGACAAAATCAGATGTGAATAGTGTCAAATACTATTCATCCCAAAGCTGATACTATTCATAATCGAATTTGTCTTTTTCGTACCGCTAACTGTAGATCGAGTTTTGAGCTGTTTTTTTTGGAGTTATAGACATACCCCACCGGTATGTTGTACATTTTTTTGTAGATTTTTTTTTGGATTGTCTAAATATGAAATATTTGAGTTGATCATATGATCTCACCTAAAAGGCTGATCTTATACAAGTCTTCCCCGCAGTATGTGGACATGGATGCGGAGCCGGGCATCCAACGCTGATGCATGCATACATTTTAAACATTGTTTTAACTGACCCGACGAAATTCATATAAACACGACAAATTTCATCTGAGTTTAGATACAAAATAGCACAAATCAACGACATTAATTGGATGCCCGGTTAATAGTTCAAATTCAACGAGATTAACCGGATGTTCAGCAAGTTATTAATAAACGGATCATGTCGTCCCACACATACTACCTCTTCAATTTCGATCTAACAGTGTATGTGCGTAAATGAATGTCCCTCTATCCTATAGAACATCATGGCAGCGCGTACGGAGTACACAATGTGTAGAGCAACAACATTAAATGAATGAATGATTCAATCGACAAGTTGAATAAGAAGAAGCAAAACTTACGATCTGCTTCGCTGCTGCGCAGAATGGTCACCTTGCCTCCAGCTGAGCTACCGCGTCACAAAACTTGGTGACGATGGTCTGGCTGGCCTAACATTGATACGATAACGACCTCACATTGTGTTGTCGGAAGATGCACATGTCGTAGGCCGCAGTGTGCTTTCACGCATGGAACGAATCATGCACACATTGCCAGAAGAGCCACCCTCTGCTCATGCCCACGAAATCCCCGGATACGGTCAACCATGCATCCTTCATGGTCGACTACCCCGCCATCCTTCGTGCTATAAAAATGACATGGTGTTCAAAAATAAAATCAATGGCATTTGACCGAACACTTGATAGGCGTGGCGTCCGCCATGGCCAACATCGGCGGGGAACGGTCCTACGGACGAGTCCTGGATGGATGACGCCATCATAAAATGTGAGCAGGCACGTCGATGGTGGAGGTCGTATTAAAGTATTTTAAATATGTCAAGTAGGTTCTAAAAGTATGAAATCGTTCACCACGGGTTTTATCAGTAGCAAGCACATGTTCATAAGTAGCACAAATGTATAAACACACATTCACCAGATACTACTTTCGTCCCAAAATAAGGGTCACCGATTTAGTACAAATTAGCCGATTGTGTTGTACTAAATCAACTAAGTTGTACTAAATCGGCACCACCTATTATAGGATGGAGGGAGCATATAGCAGTGCAAATTTGGCAGCACAAATAGATACCATAGCACGCTTTTGTTAGGAGAACAACATACCTGTGGTTGCAGGGTTAGAAGGACAATGGTATTATTTTCAAGTTTAGACTTGACATTGGCGCTCGCATTTTCCTGGTTTTATTTTAGATTTTTCGGCACTATTCGTTTGGTGGGAGAAGACGTTCTCATTGACTATGAGCCGCCTGTGGTAAATTTGTCAATCTCAAGGTGCTATGCCTCAGTTTTTCGAAGATGGTGATAGGGATAGGTTGTGTGTGTGTTTTCATAATGTGAGTGTATGCTCGTGTATGTGAGCGAAATCGATTGCACTATGAAAATAATAGTGGAAGAGGACTCGTGTTTTGTTGTTTTTCGTTTCTTTTTTGTGATTAGTTTTTTTTACTTCTTTAAAAAAGTTAGTGATATGAAAAAGAAATCAGATTTGCAAAAATAATTATTAAAGCACAAAAATGTTCGTGAATTCAAAAAATGATCATAGTTTCTGGAAAATGATTTTTTTATTTTGATGGACATGATTTTGTTTTGATGAAAAAAAATTGAATTTGGGGTGAACATTTTTTGAATTTCAGGACCAACTTTGAAATTACAAGAACATTTTTTGTATTCTGATGAGCAAAATTTGAATTTTGAATGAACCTTTTTTGAATTTTGATGAATACTTTGTGTATTTCATGAACAAATTTTAAATTCAATGAACATCATTGTGAAATTAATAACAAATATTGAATGCAAGAATATTTTAAAAATTAAACGATCATTTTTTAATATGATGAAAATTTTAAAAAATCATGATTTTTTTTGAATTGGATGAACATTTTTACATCAATTAATAAAAAGTCAATTTCAAAAAATATTCACGAATTTGAAAAAATATGCTAATTTTAAAAAGCTAAATGTTCTCAGATTTGGAAAATGTTTGTGAATTTGGAAAAAAGGAAAATGAAACAATTTAAAGAGAAAGGAGAAAACGAAATGGAAAAAGAGAGGAAAAAAGTAAACCTGATTTGGGAAGGTTCTTGAACCTTCCCAAAACCTGACAGTTATCTTGGCAGGCCCAAACGTACACAACGTGAAAAGGAGGGGGCGGGGGGGGGGGGGGGGTTGGGTTGCCCGCGCGGACGCTAGGTAGCGACCCGCGCGCCAAATAGGGGTCTGCCGTCCACAATGCTATGTGGCTTTCTGTGCCTCACTGGTCCCGTGGCCAGTAGGCTTAGCCCAAACAACTTTTTAGATGGACCAATCTCAAGAAAGAAGACAAATGAATGAAAAATCGTAAAACAACGGCGCAACGCAACGCGTTTGCTATTCTCTACTCAGCCAATCCATTGAGTTCTTCGTAGTGAGAAAAGTCATCTACTTAGTTTTTTTTTCCTTTTTTGCGAATGCTTCACACAACTTCTCAATGGAAAAATGTCACCCACTAATTTTGGCCATTTAGCTATATGCAAGTTGCCCTTTGAATTTTTTTTTGGGTAAGTCCATTTTCTCACCGTTCATTCTTTTACGTCGTGTTTTTTTCCTTGTATTGTTTCATGGCTTCTTAAGTTGATTTTTTGGCTTGCCCTTGTTTGGAGTAAGTTAACTTTTACTTAGGCTGAAATTTTGGACTTGCCACTGTTTGAGGTAACTCGAGTTTCCTATTTGCTTGAAGCATGTTACACACTGCATGGTTTTTTGGTACGCATTTTTTGTTTTTTACTTTTTAGTCATTTTTTTTCTTATCTGGGGTTTTAACGTCTTGGATGAGTGAAAATGTATATCCGCAAGTACTATACAATATATGTATACATTACACTAGAGTCTAAAAAATTGCACTATATATGTATGGGCTCATAGCCCAGTGGCTAGATCGTGGTGGTGGCTCCCAGTATCCGTGGGTTCGAATCTCAATTCGAATGTGTGTGTGACACCTCTCTCTCTCTCTCTCTCTCTCTCTCTCTCTCTCTCTCTCTCTCTCTCTCTCTCTCTCTCTCATTTAAAAAGCCACATGGGCTCCTCCTGGTCTAGTTTTTGCCACGTCTTAAAAAAAATCACTATTATAAGCTTATTCTTTGTATATTAAAAGTGCAAAGTTGTGTGCAAGTTTTTTCTTTCTTCTCAATGAGTTATATCAATGCCATTAATTAGTTGTTTCTTATAAAACTTCATTATTTTTATTTATTTTGTGTTTTTATTTCATTTTGTTTGTTTAGGAAACTACACATATTATAGGTACGCCTATACCTTTGTTCATCATTCTCGTGTAAAGATTAATTGATCTCTAACTTCGTATATATACACAAACCTCGTACCGTAATTAAGTTCCATTAGATCAATAGATAAAAAACTACACATAGATATATCTTTGAACTTCAATACTTGTGTGTAGTTTTCGGGATCTACTCAACAAAATATAATGCCAGCCATAGCTTGTAATGTGAGGCGAGGAAGATGTACGTTTGAAAAATGCATCATCAGGTTGGTCGTGCCAACTTGTCAAAAGAAAACAAAAGTGACCGGCCAAAATTATTATTTCTAAGAGAACTTTATTTTTATTTTTGTTTATTGTTATTTTAAAATTATATTTGCTATCTTATCAACTACCGGGTCAGTTTCTATTATGTTTCAGCCAAGCCCAAATACCTGGTGAGCTTCTGTTTTATGGTTGCAAAGGGTTGGGTGCTCGTCCAAAAAAAATGACTTATCGAAACTAGTGCAAGTGGATTTTGATTCTGAGAAAAAAAGAATAGATTTTCCTAAATTGTTTTTTCTGGCGACTTTGTGCCTAGCTATTCCCAATCTTGGCATCCGTTTTTGAGGTTACGGGGGAGAGAAGACTTGCTATTATATCTTCCATGCCCACGTCCTCTAAACTGTTTCAACACTAAAATCGCCATCGAACTGGAAAAGTGGAAAATCGCCATCTGACATGGTACTCAAATGAGTGACGAGCCACGCCACTAGCGCTAGCGACGCGTCGAGCAATACCTTGACAGTCGCTAACTATCCTAAAAAAGGGCAGTCGCTAACTTAACACTTACCATCAGTTTTCGTCTAGTTACGAATATTTTTTCTGTTTCTTATCTACTGTTCTGTCACAACGAAATGCGGCACCCACCCATCCCACCCGTGCGAACAAACACGATGCGCACGCTCTCTTCTTCCCCCCTCTCTCCCCCTCTCTACTCCACGCAACGCCTAACTAGCGAGCAGCTTAGCTAGCTAGCTGCGGCTACTGCTCGTCTTTTCTTCCTTCCCCCATTCGTGGTCACCTGTCTACTCTACGCGCACTAGGCGTCAAGACCGTCCGTCTTGGTCTGCGACCGTGCGCATCTACACCTCCTGCCCTAGAGCTCTCCCTCCAACTCTACTCTGCTACTACTACTGCTGCCGCTAGGAGTAGACTAGTATTTCCTGCGCCGATTCTCCTGTACACGCCCGCACCTTTGGTCCTCGCTTCCATCACGCGGACGTGGGCGGCAGGCAGGCAGCAGTAAAACTTGCAGGGTGGCCGGCGTGCCCGTGCGGCGCCGCTAGCCGCTTGTCAGGCTCAGTACGGCAGGTATAGTTAGGCCAACTCCACCGCGTGATCCATTTATATCCCAAATCTTTCGTTTGTTTCCGTTTGGGGTAAAACGAACAAATCAAACGACCCAACGCATGGGAGCATACAGACGTTTTGTCCGGCCCGTGTCCGCTTTTGCCCCATTTTCAGACCAAAGTTGCTCACGGTTTGGTGGCAAAGCGGACAGAAAGCGGACGCCTTCGCGTACTCGTCGTCCGTCTGTGTCCGCCTCGACCCCACATGTCACTCTCTCTTTTTCTGTACCTGACCCACCATGTGCACCCACGACCACGACGTATGGGGTGAAAATGGGTAATAGCGCTGCGTGCAGCGAGTTTGTGCGGCCTCTGTCCGCCGTTTGTTCTCCCTGTTTCTACCCCATACGGACAAAATCCGGACAAAATGGGTATAGATTTGGGGTTGTGCGGTGGAGTTGGCCTTACACGGCAACCACTGCCCTTTTCACCAGGAGATGCGTCAAGGACGTGTGGAGAGCCGTAAGCCGATGTCACCCGAAGCCATTAATCGTTCCGTGAGGTCGTGTCACGCACTCTAGGTAGCCCCAGGACCTTTCGCTGGCCGGTGGCGCCTGCTACGTAGGGTTACGGAGTAGTATTTGGTATGGTATCCTACGGCGGATCTCGATCCTCCTCATCAACGCCGGCAGCGCCAGTAGCCAGTAGGTGCAAAAGTTGCTGATACAACCAAATAGAGTACGTATACTCTTCCAGCTCCAGTAGTTGGTGCGAAGAAGATTATGATTTCATGCCAAATGCAGAGCGTATTCGTCCGATGGGTGTGCCGGGATGCTGTGGCGACGGAGACGGCCCACACGTCTAGCGTACGCGCGGCCAACGGCGAACCGCGCGGAAAACCAAGCCCAGGGGCCAAAAGGACAGGCGCCGACGGCGACGGGACCGACCTGCCTGCCTCGTGCCCGCGCCAAAACTTTACAGGTCCACGTGCGCGCCGGCCGGCTCGGCCATGCCCCCGTCACGGCGACACCACGCCTCGACCTGCCGTCCCACGTGCGGCCACCTTGTCTCTCTCCCGAAGGACGATCGTCCCGGCGCGGCGTCGACGGGGCCGTCCCTCCGCCTCTGCCTGCTCGACACGTCACACGTGCTGGCCGTGCCTAGCTACGCCGCTAGCCCCGGGCAACCATTGATGGCGCGCACACGTCGCTGATACGAGAGTGATTGAGCCTTTGTCCTCCTCCTTTCTCCCGTCCCGTGCGCTGCGCTGCGCTTTGATGCCGGCCGTCCGTTGATGGCCCGCCCGAAAGCTTGCAGGGCGCCTGCGGCAGGCTAGGCGCCAATCGGCGCCGAGCACGGCAGAGCGGCCGTCCTCGTCTTCAAGGCGTGGGAAGGGAAGGAACAAGCCGTGGGCAGGCAATGCGGTAAATGACATGAGGCAGAGGCGCCGGTGGCAGGCTCACGTGAGTGAATGATCGAGGCAGCGGCGGAGGACGACCGATCGATCCGGCCGGGGCCCTGCGCTGCGTTTTTCCTCTCTCGCCAGCGGCGAGGGTGTCAGCATCAGACGGAGGCATGCAGCGGAGCTCCACCTCCATACGGCATGGCCGAATTATTGCGGGGGGTACCGGACGGAATCGCGCCGCCCAGAGGCCAGAGCAGGCGTGCACGGGCACGGCCACGGCCAGCCAGCGGCAGGCCAACGTACGTACGTGCTCACCCTTCCCTACGTACGTATGGTGGGCGTCACCGGACAAGACCGGTCGGTAGCTCGGCACGGACGGACGGAACGTTTCCGTGTTAAAGGCTTTGATGATGCCGTGCCGCGGTTGCCTGTGATGATGCCAGGCCCGGGCAGCTGGGGCGGCAGGTTATCTGAATCTCGTGCGCGAGTGCGCGTGCCCCTTGAAACCATTTGGCAACATTCATTATTTTTTTGGCAAATGCAGTTTATGGTTTCATTGGACAGCATTGGTTAGGGACAACAATGGTCCAGTACAGCGCACGTACTGTTAATGACAACAGGTGCATCGTGTAATCCTTGGACTTTTCGCTCGGGCGAATCACTCGACACATCCGCGATCGAACGGGACGCACCGCTGGTGTTGCATAGTAGTACAGTACAGTAGCATCCGAGGTGACGCAAAATCAGAATTGATTATTCGGAGCGTCATGGAAAGCCTCGCACGGGTCGTCGAATCGGCCATTCAAGCCGCTGGATCGACGACACAAGACGAGAATCATGGAGCGTAGTACACCCACACGCACGCAGGAGCTACTCCAGGCAGCGAGCAACATTGCTGCTATACGTCGCGGGGCCAGTCAGCACTCAGCAGTGATGGAAATTTAACCATCCGGAAAGATTTGTATGGGCGGGGAAAGCCCCCATCCGGTGCGTGCGTGCGGCAACGGCTCGCGCGTTCCCGATGCGTCGCCTCCTCCATCACAGCCCTACTATCCTGCTGCCGCTGTAGCAGCAGCAGCGATGCCCGTTCCCGGAAACGACTCGCCCAAACGAAATGAAGGCCCCGCGCCCGCACTGCACCAGAAACGAATCGATCAGGCAACGACGCACGCAGGCACGGGGCCTGCGACCGCTACCCCGCAACCGCGCTGCCCCCCGACCCACGACACCACGCGAGCCACCGCATACCCGCGCCCGAACCGTGCCCCGCTCGCCCTCCACCTGGTCTGCCTGGGTACACGCGCAGCCCGGGGCAAAAGGTCTTCCTTTTCTCCACTGGCCGGCATCGGGCTCCACCGACCGTACTACAACGCGACGTAGTACGTGACACAACGAAATAACGCCAGGCTCAGGCATCTTTGCCCGGCCGCGCACGGGTCAGGAGCGAGCGAGCGCGGCTAGCCGGCCGCTACTGGCATGCATAGGCCGGTTGTAGCCGCGCGTGGCGGTACGGTGGGATGGGGCGGACGGGACGGCACAGGGATGGATACATGATGGATGGTGTAGGGCTTGCGTCACGACGGCGGACAAAATTACTGTTCTAACCCTTAGTGCAAAGAAAATCCCGATTTGACCTCGTTAGAAAAAAAATTTCGTTTCTGACCTTTTTTGGTGACGCCAAGGTCCCTGGCGTCTGGGTTACGAAGCAGACGCCAGGGACCCTGGCGTCTGGTCCCTGGCCCGCACTGCCCGCCTGCCCGTTGACCTGCTGACGTGGCAAAGGGGCCAGACGCCAGGAACCCTGGCGTCTGGCCCTGGTAAGTGGATAACGGCGCGGGCCGAGCCCACCCATCCGCATCTCATCTTCTCCCTGGCGTCTGGGTCGAACAGAGGCTGTGTTCGTCGCCCCTTCTCTCCCTCCCACCACCACCCCCCTTGATCTACTCCATTAACCGCTCAAACTCGCAGATCTGACCCCCCAAAGCTTCTTTGAGGTATTCTCCCCCATTCCCTCCAATTTTTTTTTGTTTTCCCCTCTCTTGTTGGATGCATTATTTCATATTAGGTAATGTTAGATTAGTAGATGGTTTATTTGTTTTAGGAAATTGTTTGTAGTTGATAGATGATTTGGTAGGCAGTAGATGATGTGTAGTTGAACATGTAGGCAAAATCAATTCCGTTTTGTGTATATGTTGTCCATAGGAATTTTTTTGAACTAAGAGGGGTGATGAATACATGATTTTTGTATGTAAAATAGACTTGTTTGATAATTTGGTTTGATAGATGATGTGTGTATGTGTATATAATCCTATTGTTGGCATACTATATTTGCAAAAGATATGGTGAAATTTGGTACTCTAGATGAAATTTGGTACTATATTTGACAAATTTATTTGATTGAGATGATGTTGGTATGTTTGAGAAGAATTATGTGTGCATATGAAGAAGAAAGAAATGATGTTGTTATTGTGTGAAGTGGTATGACAATATAGTTGAATATATAGATGGCAATTTTTTTATGCAAAAGAGATGATGAAATTTGATTATTGTGTTTGACATGATTTGTTCAATAGAATGGCGGATGATGATTACGAAATTTATTTGATGGTAAAATTTGGTATTCTAGATGATATGTGTGCATATGTAGAAGAAAGAAATGATGTTGTTATGTTTGAGAAGAATGGTGTTTTCATATGGCATAAACTTGGAGAAGCTAATTGTTTGATATTGTTCATGTATTCATAGATGATTGTTTGTGATTTGTTTTGTAAGATGACGGATGATGAGGGACCTTGGTATGACGGATTAATCGATGAGTGGGATAAGGAGCATCGTGCTCGTGCCATTGAGAACGGAAATGTAAGAAGCAAGACTTATCATTTTTCGTTGTTTCTCATTTGTTTTTTTGTATTGATTAAAACATCACTTTATTTGCAGGTTGTAGTTGCTATGCGCATGAGGGGTCATTCCGCTGATGACTTTGATTACGACCCGCGGTATGAGCCTTACATTCGGAGATTGGGTCTTCTCCCATTCGTGTTGCAGTTTAAGCGACGCGCTCCGCCGGTGAACCACGCGGCGCTGACCGCACTTGTGGATCGTTGGAGGCCGGAGACTCACTCGTTCCACCTTCCATGTGGGGAGATGACGATGACCCTACAGGACATGGCTATGATAAGCGGCCTTCCTATCAACGGACAAGCTGTTACCGGTCGTGTCAGCGTGGGCAATTGGCGAGAACGGACTGCCGATTTAATCGGTGTTCAGCCCGAGGGCCGTGAGGAAGGCAAGGCCGATACCGCGAAAGTGAGGCATTCTTGGCTAAAAATGGTCAGAGGAAACACCAATCCGTGCCCTCAGGATGCCAATGACGTGGTTGTGCAGCAGTACGCGCGGGCCTATCTTTGGTATGTACTAACGAAGGTAGTCTTCTCAGATGCAACCGGGAACTCAGCCCTCTGAATGTTCTTAGAGCTACTCAATAACTGGGATACCCAGTATAGCTGGGGTTCGGCCGCACTAGCTTATTTGTATCGTCAGGTAAGAGATATTTGCAACCATTTATCTTGCATTTGTCATGTGCCTCCATATCTAACATGTTTGTTTGATTGCAGCTTGACTTGTCGTGTCGGAGAAAGGGAGATACATCCTCATTGTCTGGGTTCGTTTGGAGCCTATCCGTGTGGATGTGGGAGCGGATCCCGGTTGGACGGCCCGATTTCAAGAACCCCCTCTTGCCAAACCCACGGGGTAATCATGACGGGTTGCATGATGATGATACATATCGGCGCCCTACGCTTGCTTACTATTGGGAACAAGTGACAGTCTACACAGGAAGCTCGCAAGTGCGATACAAGTGCTATATGAACGAGCTGGACACCTTGACTGTTGAGCAGGTTTTTAGAAGTTCGATGAGATAAAATTTAGTCAAGAATAAAACTTATGTAGCTAACAATGCATCTCTTTGTTTTGCAGGTATATTGGTTGCCTTATGTGGAAGATCGTGACTTTGATCTTAATGAGATGTGCACGCGTGATAGCCATCTTTGGCGGTCGAGGTGTCCAATGATATGCTTCTTCGCAGTCGAGTGGCACTTTGTAGACCGTGTGGCAAGACAATTTGGAAAAAGACAAGGTATTCCAATTGAGGAGAGCAAGGAGGAAATGCTATCTCTGCATCGGTAAGAAAGCATGCCTTGAGTACGTAGTAGAGCATTGAATAAGTCAATGTTTGCTAAAGCTTTGTCCCGTGCATCATTTGTAGGTTCGATCGAAGGAACAATCAGGATATATCAGATTGGGCAAACAAACACCGTGCATGGATAGAAATTTGGAATCAAAGAGACACGCTAGTGCAATCAGAGAATAGACCTCACAATCAGATAGCATATCAGAAGTATCAAGTGTGTTATGCGGATCGTTACCGGTTGAAGCTGAAGCCAGGTTGGACTCATGACGAGTGGTCGGAGTTGGTGTCTGAAGACCCGGAGACTGCAGAAGGTTATAGTACCTTCAACATGGCTGTGAGAGAAACCAGAGGGGCTCATGTTGACTACGCACCGATGCATGACGAAATGGTAGCCTTTTTGACCTATTCTAACATACTTGCATCATGTTGTCTTCTTTGAAATACATAATATTGGTGTGTTCATGAATTGCAGGGCCGAGAGTTGCTTTTGTGCGTCAACGATGCCAATGTTGCACTGAGTCATCCAGTTGGGGGTGGATTATCTGAGAGAACTCTTAGGAGCACGATGGAGGTGTGACAAATATATTAGAAAAGTTTCTTTTCACGGATTATTTATTTGCATCTCATATCATAGCATATTTTGTGTTGTTGCAGAAGTTTAAGAAGCGGTTCCATAAGATGGCAGCAATGCTTTCTTGCCATGGTGCTAAGTCCAGTGACGTGTACGCACCTGGTACCTGCGCCGCGAGAGCTCATAGACGGCGTTTACTCCAGGATGATGATGACATGGAGGAGGAGGCAACACATCAAGAGGAGCCAATGCATCAAGAGGAGCCAACACATGATGAGGAGCATCAGTATGATGCAACACAGCAAGAGGATCATGCGTATGATGTTGATGCTCCACAACCATCACAACCGACACAAGGCAATGCTCGCGATAGGAAAGGCAAATCCATTGCTAAGACAACAGGCAAGAAAGGTAGAAAGAAGACATGGAACACACAATTCCATAGTCCGGAGTATCCTCTTAAGCTTATCCCAACAGGAATGCAAAGATATAAGGCCAACATTGAGGCGGAGGAGGAGGCATACAACGAAGAGGAGGAGGAGGAGGCTAGCGAAGAGGAGGAGCCTACAAGGGGAACCATTGTGAAGAGAGGAAGGAGGAAGTGAGCTTCTTGTTTGGAAGTGCATGAATTTGGTGTCGTGGTACGCACTTGGTTGTCTTGAACTTGGTTGTCATAAATTTGGTGTCTTATGTATGCACTTGGTGTCTTATGTATGCTTGAATTTGTCGTGATGAAAAATCTATGAACTTGTCGTTTGTATGCAAGAATTTGTCGTGCTGAAAGTTATGTGAAATGTGCTATCTTCTGTGTTGTATGAACCTATCATATGAATATATATGTGCTTCTTGTGTCAAACAGCAAGTTCAAAATAAAATACAGGGCACCAGACGCCAGGGTCCCTGGCGTCTGGTTTCATATCAGGGGGCCAGACGCCAAGGACCCTGGCGTCTGGGGGTCGACTGGAAGCAAAACAGAGTCCTGACAGCAGAAACAGGGCGACCAGACGCCAGGGTCCTTGGCGTCTGGCCTTTGGTGTTGTACTTTTCATTTTGTTTTAGCCTCCTATAGTATCGAATGACAAATGAGAAGCATAGTTCATGAGCACACAAGGTCTCAAATTAAACAAATAGTCTCGAATGAGAAATTCATCACATAATCTCAAATTACACAAATAGTCTCGAATAACAAAGGTAGTTCATGAGCACACAAGGTCTCAAATTAAACAAATAGTCTCGAATGAGAAGTTCATCACATAATCTCAAATTACACAAATAGTCTCGAATAACATAGGTAGTTCATGACCACGATGGTCCACGATAGTTCAAACGACATGAACATCACATATAACTCGGTTTCCTGTAGCAATGCAAGTCAACAACCCTTTTCCATTTCCATTCTTGCATCATTTGTTGAATCTTGTCATCATCAGTTATGTCAACCAATTTTCTTTCCCCGGGGCCACCTGCCTGCCTCCTGCTGACGTAGTACACAAAATCCTCTTCCTTCAACCCTTGCTTCAACATGAATTTAGTCTTCAACCAATCAAAAGTGAGGTCTACTTCACTAACTTGCACAACACATGGAGACAAGCCTTGGACATGAACAACAGGGCTAAGCACCCACTGAGTACCATTAGCCATCTACAACACACAAATCTCTTAGTACCTAACATATGATACATTAAACCACGAGGAAAACAAACAAACTAGGGTTCACACAAAACTATGATACTGGAGATCCTGAAACAAACCAATAAGTGGGGGTGTAGTTGATTTACCTTCTAGTTTCGAAATACTGAAGATCCAACGGTGAAACCTGACCGATTCGTGAGAGATTTGAGGGGGGTTATGTTACTGGATGAGAGTGAGTGGACGAGAGGGCTAGAGGTGAGAGTGAGAGTGAGTGGAGATGAAAGAAATGACAGGGGTGGAGGTGGAGATGAATGGATGAGAGGGGTAGAGGTGGGCCCAAAGAATCTTATCCTCTTTGGTCAGGGAACCAGATGCCAGGGACCCTGGCGTCTGGGTCTCTATCCAGAGAGCATTTCCGAAAGCTCTCTGGTTAGAGACCCAGACGCCAGGGTCCCTGGCGTCTGGCTCCCTATCCAGAGAGCATTTCCGAAAGCTCTCTGGATAGAGACCCAGACGCCAGGGTCCCTGGCGTCTGGTTCCCTATCCAGAGAGCATTTTCAAAAGCTCTCTGGATAGAGACCCAGACGCCAGGGTCCCTGGCGTCTGGTTCCCAATCCAGAGAGCATTTTCAGAAGCTCTCTGGATAGAGACCCAGACGCCAGGGTCCCTGGCGTCTGGTTCCCAATCCAGAGAGCATTTTCAAAAGCTCTCTGGGTCAGGGAACCAGACGCCAGGGACCCTCAAAAGCTCTCTGGGTCAGGGAACCAGACGCCAGGGACCCTGGCGTCTGGGTCTCTATCCAGAGAGCACTTTCAAAAGCTCTCTGGTTAGAGACCCAGATGCCAGGGTCCCCGGCGTCTGGTTCCCTATCCAGAGAGCATTTTCAAATGCTATGTTTTAAACAGATTTTTAAACATTGAATAGGTTGCACATAATTTCAAACAAAGCATAGTTTGCACATAATTTCAAATAGGTTGCACATAAGTAGTTCATGACCACACAAGGTCTCGAATAACAAGTTCACACACGATGTCTCGAATGACATAAATAGTTCATGAGCACACAAGATCTCGATCAACAAGTTCATACATTAAACAAAGTCTTGACAGTTCGTCATCGATGCCGGTGCCTTTCCATTTGTCTACTGAGTAGTACGGGGACACTTTCCCTTCTTGTCACGTGCCTCGTCCTCCTCTCGTGCATAGCGGGCCCTTGCAAGTTTTCTTGCCCTCTCTTCTTGACGAGCCTCCTTCTCTTTGCGTGCCCTCTCTTGCTCACGCTTCTTGCGCTCACGAGCCTCCTTCTCACGACGCTCCCGCTCCAATTCCCGTGCATAGGACTCCTCAAACAGGCGCTGCCTCCGTAACCAATCTCGACGTTGGTCCTCTTGGACATCTTTTGGTACCTCGTGATCTATCCAAGTGAAGTACTTGCAAAGTGGAGGAGGGGACTACATATAAACCATGATTTTGTTAGACATATGAGTGACAACTTGTTGATGTTTTTTGTATGTACACCTAACATACCGGTGGTATGTCATATGCGTTAGTTGGCCTTCGACGATCATGTGCATAGTTGGGACACACGAAAAACCTTCTACCTTCTGTCCATGACTTGTTGCGATCAGTGGACACCTTCAGCTTGCAAACATCACCACACCAACATGGTGGTGTGGGCACATCCTTCTCCTTCTCCTTGTCCAAACTGGCCTCCAACCACGTCTTCGGCATGTCCTCTTGGTCCGCGCACGCCGGCCTCGTCCTGGAACCGGATGAAGCCATGCCTACAAAAAGACCAATTGTTAGCACAAGACATTAAGATAGTAAATGCGTAAATACAGTAAATGAATAAATGCTAGGAATTGTATGAACAAATACTATACCATTATTATTAGATCAACCATCTGGATTATGCAAATAACCGAAGGCCGATCCATTATCAACCATTCGTCTACGACCACCAGCACCTCTAGCACTTGTGCTTCCTCTCCGACCACCACGACCTCTAGCACTTGTGCTAGCTCGACCACCACCTCTAGCACTTGTGCTAGCTCGACCAACACTGGCACCCCTAGCACTTGTGCTCCCTCTACGACCGCCACTACCACCTCTGACACTTGTGCTTCCTCGACCACCACCACCGTCACCTCTTCCACCTCGTTCACCATCGGTGCCGCCTCCATGACTTGTTTTTCTTTTTTTGGTTTTCTTTTTCTTGCATGTCCGCTCATTGTGTCCCCCTTCACCGCACACCCCACAGTTGATGATGTCAGGAGCCTCCATGAAATGACCGCTACCAAATTGTTTCATGCCAGTGTATCCAGCCAGGTCATCTATATCACCCCTGAACCTCTTAGTTCTCCTTCTACCCTTCGTCTCCACCTTCAGAAGAGGGTCTGGCCTAATATGAGGGCCATGGTACTCAGGCCACTGTGATTGGTCCAAGAAAGGGTGAAATCTTGGCGCCCATGTCAACCTAGTAGCTTCCACATGGAACTCTTGCATCCTCACGGTTTTTCCATCATTAACATGTATGTTTCTCGCCTTCGCCGCCGTTATCAAATGCGAGCATGGCCAATGATACTTACTAGGCCTCTCGCACTGGCACCACCGAGTCTTCAGTTTCACCTCAAATGCAGCACCACCATATTGTCTACCGTCTCGTGTTGTGCCACCTGGCTCATCAATTTGATAGATCATTTCAAGCCTATCGAATATGATAACTTGTTGCCGTGAAGACTTGCTTGCTTGTAACTGCAACCATTCATCAACCTTTTCCGGATAATCCTTTTTCTCACCTATCCATTTTGCAGTCTCTTCAGAATGCCTCTGAAAGTACTCATTAAGCTTAAAGAAGGTGTACTGCACTATTGCAGTCACCGGCAATGCACAAGCACCCTTCAACACATTGTTGAAACATTCTACGAGATTGCTCGTCATGTCACCATATCGCCAACCACCATCGTCATGAGCGCGTGCCCACTTGTGCTTCTCGCTTAAATTCCTAGTTAAGAAGTCTTTTCCCCCTTCGTTCACCGCTGCAAAGAGTTTGTTGTACCGAGCATCGAAACCTTGGGTGGTGAATGCCACACATACATGGGTAAGGTCTTTGCTGAGCTCCTTGCTCTTACATGCCCGGTAAAAGTTGGCCACGAAATGCCTCATGCACCATTTGTGGTGAAGCTTTGGAAATCCTGGAATAACAATGTCCATTGCCTTGAGTATGCCATGATGCCGGTCCGATATGATGCATACCTCCCTAGCCCCAATCACGTTGTGCCTAACATGACCCATGAACCACTCCCAGTTGTCTTGGTGCTCGGAAGGCACCAAAGCAAATGCACACGGCAACACGTTGTCGTTTGATGAGTGCGCCATTGCTACCATTAGTGTGCCCTTATATCTACCGGCCAAGAACGTGCCATCTATAGACAAGACCGGACGACAATGCTGAAATGCCTCCACACATTGTTCATAACTCCAGAAGGCACGGTGGAACACTCCCTCGTGATCCTCGACCACATGAAACATGCCCGGGTTCCTATGTGCAATCGCGGCCAACAACCTTGGGAGCTGGTTGTATGCTTCTTCATATCCACCGTACAACATCCTAATAGCATTTGCCTTTGCCTTCCATGCCTTCCCATACTTGACTTCGTAACCAAATTGTTTTTTCACCGTCCGCATGAGAAACCTCACTTTCACAGTGGGATCAAAGGCTATGTCTTTCATCCATTTGTATCCAAGATACTCAGATGTGAGTTGACGGTGTGTCTTTCTAAGTCGTTTGGATGGCGGTTTGCATCTATGAGTGGTATCACAACTTTTTAACACCCATTCTTCGGTTTCTTTAAGCTTCCTTGCACGAACCTTCCATGTGCAATCCTTTTGCTCACACACCACGGTGTAACGCAACTTCATGTCGGAGTGCTCAACATAAATTGGCCTATGGTTTCGAATGGCATAGTCAGCCAACCAAAACTTCAGCATAGGCAAGCTCAGAAACTTCAATCCTTTCTTCAAATAAGCATTCTCGTCCTCATTCTCCACCCTTGGTTCTCCTGGATCCGGGCATGGTGTTGGCTCAATCGCCGTCATTCTCATTCCACCGTCAACAACAGCTTTATGGGCAAGGCTCAGATCTTTAAACAAGTGAGTTCTTTTTTGTAAGCCCGTCAGCTCAAAGTGGATTTGGTTCTCCTCCTTTGTGAATCCATCCTCGTCCAACTGTTCAACTGGACCCTCGTCATCCGAGTCATACGCATATTGACGCCTAAAAGGCAAGTCACGATCCATGTCCTTTTGCGCTATGTACGCATCCAAGTCACCAACATCATTACCATGAAACCCTTCCTCTTGCTCTTCGTCATCATCATAAGCATCTTCATCCTCTTGAATTACTTCGTCACTAGCAATCACCTCAACTTCATTTGCTTGGCTAGTTGGTGGTTGGCTAGAAGCATTGGGGGCATACAACTCAACCTCATTTGCTTTGATAGATGGTACACGGGGACGTGGGCGGGGATAAACATTGGGGGCATCAACCACAACCCTATGCTCAACAAGTGGCACCATTGTCCTCTCGCTCATGTCATCCATTGGGGAAGAGACATGCCGGTTCAAATCAAAGGCCAACCGAGGAGATTCAACCTTGGTGGCAAACAATTCAAGTGACTTGTCTTCCGATTGGGATACTTTTTCCTTGTATACATCCCAATGCAAATCCGAGGTGATAGGCATACTTTTCAAGCGAGATTTGGCTCCAACTCCAACATCATACCTTCCTATTAACTTAACATCAACATTGGTGTCCATCCACTCTAAGACTTGTCTCACTTTTGCAACAACATCCTCATAGCTAGGGCTTGTATCAAAAACCAATGGTTCCTCACCCGTGTCGGCATTGTTACTCAAGAATGCCTCCTTGTCCATGTAATGAACATTAACAAGTCTCTCCATCTAAAAATAACATGAATGCATTTAAGACTTCAATGAGAATTGGTGTGTTCATCATATCAAGACTAAATTATTGGTGATGTCCACAAAAGTATCACTAATTAACACACACTAAGCTAAGTTAAACCTAATCACTAACTAACCCTAACCGCAAATCTTTCAACTCAACAAGCATATATTACTACTACACACCATGCATAGCACTATATTATCAAAGTTAACCAAGCCATTCATACTAACATAAGGGAGAAAACATGAACTAGAGGGTTCCACCAACATGTATAAAATGCAACGAAAATAACAAGATTTGACAAAAAATAATTGGATGATTTGAGGGAGATTACCACAAGCAACAAAGTGATGGAAAGATCCACCTAAGGGAAGCACCTTTTGGGGAGGATTTGAGGGGGGAGCTTGAGGGGTGAAAGAGAGTGGGGGGGGGGCAGCAAATCTTCTTCAACCTCGGGCTGGACTGGGGAAAGTGTGTGGGGTGGGTCCCACACACTTTCCTCAAAGGTTATCCACTTACCAGGGCCAGACGCCAGGGTCCCTGGCGTCTGGTCCCTTTGCCACGTCAGCAAGTCAACGGGCAGCCGGGCAGTGCGGGCCAGGGGCCAGACGCCAGGGTCCCTGGCGTCTGCTTCGTAACCCAGACGCCAGGGTCCTTGGCGTCACCCAAAAAGGTCAGAAACGAATTTTTTTTCGAGACGAGGTCAAATCGGGATTTAGTTTGCCTTAAGGGTCAGAACAGTAATTTTGTCCCGCGACGGCAGGCCAGGAGGAGGCCGGCCGCAGTGCGACAGGGCCCCGCGCAGCGTCAAATCGCGCGGTGGCTGAGGCGGAGCCACCGCACGAGGCCCGGTCAGCGACAGACAGCCTCCCTCAAACCCCCCGACGCCTACCCACGGAGCCCCACAAACCTACGCTACCACCACCACTGCTGCTAGCGCCACTGTTCTCCCCACTTCACGAGGCGCGCCATGGCAACAGCCATAGCCATAGCATAGGTTGGGCAGCGAGGGTCCGTGTGGGAGAGAGAGAGACAGTGGCCGGGCTCAATCTACGAGCGTGCTCATCCCGGCCTCCTCCCCTGCCGCTCGCCAGCCAGGGTTCTTCAAAGAAACTCCACCGCGCTCGCGAAGAGAGACAGAGAGAGACGTCATGCAAATGCTGCCGGAGATGAGAGGGCAGCGGAGCAGCAGCTGCGGAGGCGGAGGCGCGGCGCAGAGGGAGAACAGTGGCGCAGCTGCGGAGGCGGAGGCAGCAGCAGGCGTGCTTCCCTGATGGCCGCTGCAGAAGTTCCTCGCGCAGCCGCTGCCGGCCGCGAGGGACGCCGCCCCGTCCCTGCCGTCCACTTCTAACATAACGACTACTCATGATCGTTCTAAAGCATGGTCGTGCGAGTTCTAACAGGCTCTTTTACACCCTTAAGCACCTTGATATATCTTTTTTTTGGAACGACGTCGAGAGCCCGGCTTTTGAATTAACGAAGCCAACAACCGGCCGAGGTTACAACCCAACTTACACGCGACAGAAACTGGTACAATGAGGACGAAAGTGGAAAGCAAATCCTATCTACACGAGAACAAGCTGCCAGAACAACCATGAGGCAGCACACTCCACACTAGGATCATAGAAACAGGTCTGAACAAACAGAGGAGACAACGCCGACCGTCGAGGAAGGACCTCGCTCGAGAAGCACTTCGGGAAGGAGGAAACAAAACATCTTCCTTCTCTGGCACCGAAGGAGGTTCCTATCCCCTCGCCATGGCTCGTGGCGCCGTACCGTCGGGATCCAGAGAAAGCTCACCCGAGAGCTGGAATAATGTCGTCCTCGCTTCGCTAGGTGACCACCGGGTGACCCCCTCAATTTGGGAAGTGCCTACCCGGTTGCACCGCCACAGGAACACGCCCAACTAGTTGGAGAAGATTGCTTCAAGTCGTCGAACGCCGAAAGGGAGGCAGCACACCCCCACCCTCACCTGCAGACCCTCCCATCCGAACCCAATGTCCCTGGCGCCGCCTCCAGGAAGGTTACGGTGCACGAGGCACCGCCAACGCCCGATCCGCATTGGATCTTGGGCTTTCACCCGGACATGGGTCGGAGTGTAGAGATGGTGTCCTCAGCAGCGCCCCCAAGGAGGAAAGCGGCGCCAAAAGGCGGCGTCGCCGCTGCTGGACGGCCAAGGCGTCCAAGGTTTCCCTCGTACACCGATCTGCTCCACCAGAACACGCCGGAGGCGGATCCGGCAAGATCCAAAGCCGACCCGGGGACTGGGAGGGGAAGCATGGAGGAGAGGGGGAAATACCTTCAGATCTGGCACCGGAAGCTCCGCGCCGCGCTCGACCACCACCTGCAGCTCGCCGTCCTCACGGCCGAGCCCTCAGGCCAGCCATCCGCCTGCGCACGACGGCGCCGCCACGCCGGCAGGGGCCGCCGCCCTAGATCCGAGGGCCTCCGCGAAGAAGGAGCGCCGAAGACCCCGGCGCCACTTTCCCCGGCGCCCGCGCGGGCTTTCCCGACGGTCGTCTCTGGTGGTGGCGAGGGGGGGTGGCGGCGGGGGCTAACCCTAGTCGCCCTAGGGGCAACGCGAGGGACGGGGGGGGGGGGGACAATCACTACCTTGATATATCTTCGTTGGCGTATATCACAGTGGCGGAGCGAGCCGAAGATCATTGGGGGAGCGAAACAAAAATCTTCAGTGTTTGGGGAGGGGGGGGGGGGGGGCAAATGCTAAAAAAAGTTTAATCCAAGCCTCCCTAAATAAATTTTCTTCAGGAATTGATTAAAGGCTGGGGGCAGCGGCTCCCCTGCCCCAACAAAGCTCCGCCAATGGTATATCACCGTGTTATGGATAATGGAGCATTCTCTTTGAGTATAAATAGCAGTGCTGTGGATCACCGAGTTTCTTTGCGATCATTGGAGTTTCTGACGGAGGGTTGCTTCACCGAGGGCGACATTTTGGTGCTGCAACGCTCGAGACCTAGAGTAGTCGTGTGTCTTGTTTGTGTGTTCAAGGTTTCATGCGGACTTTTAATAAACAATTCTTTGTAATTTTCTGGGGCTGCTTTAAAAATAATATGATTCGTAATATTCTATCTCTACCCGTATGAAAGACCGAGTTGATAATAATGAGGTGTCTTTCTTTCTTTTTTTATCACCCGATCTACATCTAACGTATGTGATGTAAGGGTGTCGATTTAACAAAAGACCCCGTCACTCAACTGGACATTAACAGAAGAAATATAACATATTTCTGATATAATACCAAAACCTAGATGATTCTTTTTCAAGTTTGTAAATGTGCATTAGTCTTTTTTGAGTTTGCTGCAGCCCGCGCGTGTACTTTGCCAGTGTTTACTGCCTTTCGAGTAGTTCAACACCACCCACATTTGAGGCATCTCCTTCGTACGCCCACAATGGTGAAAAATGACAAAACCGGACTTTTACGCAAAGTTCAACACAATACAAACCCAATTTAAAATAATTTCACAAAACGACCCTTTTCGCATGCCCTGGCCCGGGGCGCCATGCTAGACAGTAGCAAGTCCTGTTCAAGGACGCCATGAGATCACCGTTGACTCGCCACGTCGGATATGCCTTCGAGCGTCATGCTTAATAGCATGACGCCCCAAGTTAGGGCGCCATGCTAGACAGTACCATGCCTTGTTCAAGGGCACCATGAGATCACTGTTGACTCGTCACGTCGGATATGCCTTCGAGCGCCATGCTTAAGGGCATCTCCAGCCGCGTCCCCAAGAAGGCCTCCCCAGGCGATTTTTTCGCGCCGACGCCGAAAAAACGGGCCAGTCGCGCTCCCAGGAGCCCGATTTTCGCCGGCCTGGGCCGAAAACAGCGCCGGCGGACCCAGGCCGAACCCGACGCGCTGGGGGGCGCCCAGGGGCGCCGGGGCGAGCTGTTTTGGCGCGAAAACGCCGCGGGCCAGCTGCGTCAGCGACACGGCGCCTTGTCTTCCTCCAACGGCCTCGGTTCCCGCGGGGAATCAATGGCAAGGCTGCCGCCGGTCAGCCTTGCCATTGATTCCTCACGGACGGCGCGTCACGGGACGGCGCGCCGACGCCTCCCCTCCCTTGCACGCGTACACACGGGCGCGGCGCGACTATATAGCCGGTGGCCTCATTCGCCTGTGCCCACACCAGCCCCGCCCCTCGCCGCCGCCCAGCCCCTCCCTCTCCCTCTCTACCTCTCCCGAGCCCGTCGCCATGGCAGAACGTTTCCCCGGAGACGAGGCGGCGGCCAATGGTTTCGGCCGCCGTTCGCTCCGCAAACAGGAGTCCTGGCTCCTGTTCCAGGCGAACATCCCGGCGCCGCCGGACATGCGCGCCGGGCCGACGGGGTGGAGACTCAGCGCCGGGGGAGTGCCCATTCCCCCGTTGCCCGACGCCGTGGCGAAGCCGAAATACTTCGCCGAGGAAGTCGAGGTCGTGCGCGCCTCCCTCACCGACGCCCAACTATCCCTCCCCCAGTACGCCGCCGACAACCACGCGGCTTGGGCGGCGTATTTCGAGCGCCGCCAGCAGCAGCGCTTGGCGTCCACCAACGGCGCGCCGGTGGTCGGCGGCCGGCAGAACATCGAGGGGCGCCACCTGTGGTGGGGCGTCCCCGGCCGCACACTCGAGGGCGTGCTGACGTACCTCGAGGGCGGCAACGACCCACCGTTGGCGTACCCGGCGAGGGTGGCCGCCCCGGCGCAGCACCGACGCGCCGGGCCATGGGCGCCAAGGAGGTTCGGGTCCTCCTCCTCTTCTTCCTCCTCACGATCTTCATCGCACTCCTTCGGTACTCCGGCCCTGCTCGGCGTCAAGGTCGAGCCCGCGGCGGAGACGCCGCATGGCCGGCGCACTCGCAACGCCGGCATCGTCATCAACGAGGGCGGCCGGCGCGCCTCCTCGTCGGCTCCTCCTCCGCGCTTCGTCAAGCCAAAGACGGAGCCGGGGCTCGCGCCGGTGAAGACGACGGAGCTCGACGACGACGACGCGGCCCTGGAATGGGCGCACAGGGACTCCATAGCGATGGAGAAGGAGCGCCTGGAGAAGGCGAAGGAGCGCTAGTGCGCCGCTCTGCTTCGCTTCGCGGAGCGTCAACGCGGCCGCGACGAAGGCGGAGTCGTCGTCATCTACGACAGTGACGACGACGATGACGATGCGCCGCCACCAGTCCGCCATGGCGACGCCGGGCAGGGGTCCAGCAGGGGCGCCCGCGTCAAGGAGGAGAAGGCCGACGACGACGATGGCGGCGACGGCGGCGACTTCAGCTAGTTTTTTCTTTAGATTAGTTTATATATATGTGCTTGTACTCTCTCCGTCTAGGTGAATAAGTCATCTTAGATTGTGCACCGTGACCAAGGAGGAGGGGAAAATTAGAGAACTTAATGTTTATTTGTTAATTAATAGCATTGCATGCAATGAATTAACCACTGCATGTCGTGTTTGGTAGTTTCAAGTCATTAAAAGCATGCACACCCACATCTCTTATTGGTTGATATGTCAAGAAACAAGAAACGAGGTAAAAGTTAATGCACCGCGCCTAAGTATTTTTGGATTATTTGGTTTTCGTAAGATGACTTACACACCCAGACGGAGGGAGTAATGAAAATCCGCGAACTTCGCCGAAATGTGCCGAATTTATCGTGTTTGGCCGAAATTTAGCCGAACCTCGCCGAATTGTGCCGAACTTCTTTTATTTTAAAACGTGCCTGGGGCGGCCCTGGGGCCGGCGGCTGGGGACCAACTCGCCCCCAGGCCCAATTTTTGCGCCTGCTCACCCCGACGGCGATTTTAGGCGCCCCTGAATGGCCAACGGCTGGAGATGCCCTAATAGCATGACGACCCAAGCTAGGACGCCATGCCCCTTCGCATGCTACCTTGCATGCATGAGTTAATGGTCGTGCCTCACAAAAGCTTAGAGGGTGCTTGGATACGTTTTAGTCCCATGACTAAAAGTAGTGGGACTAAAACTTGCTAGCCTCACCCATGTTTGGATCCAAATACTAAAAAGACTAAAATCAAGTTATTGAGCATTTATTATTCTCCAAACCATCCAAGTAGAGGAATTAAATGAGGAGAGAGGGGGCTAATACACATTTTAGTAGGTTTCTTATGACTAAAAAATTTTAGCCTCAAGACAAGTCCTAGTCTCTCTTTAGTCAGAGGTGCTTGGAACTTTAGCCTTTAAAAAAGACTATTTTTAGTCAGAGTAAAAATAGTCCCTTGGATCCAAGCACCCTCTTAGTTTCTTTACATCTCATGTAACCATGTGCCCAGATGAAATCCATCAATCAATGGCTAAGCTAGGTAGCTACAGATGCGTTGATTCCTTTCCAAATGTGTCGCACTAGTCCATGCTACCTTTATTTCTTTCCTTCTTCATCTCACGTACGCATATAAATCTTCTCTTGCAAAATACTCGATTCCGTACCTAGCCTCATGCGTGCTCAAGTATGGCTCGCTCCCGATGCCAACACAGATGTTTTGTGTACTTGTTTTAGTTAGCAAAAAAAGTTCATACACATGTATGGACGTGCTAGTGTGTATACTATGCATAAGAAACTTCTTTCACTTTTCAAAAAAAAAAATCTCTTTCTTATTCTTTTCTTTTCTTTAGTACCATCGAGAGTGTTTAAGTTATTTGCTTTGGTACAAAATCACATCGAACAACGTAAATACAAATGTTTTCATACATTTATTTTCACAAAGAAGGCATATACACGTTGTTGAAAACATAGAAAATGTAGATAGTCAGCAAATGAATATTAGTACGATGAGTATTTATACATTACTAATGATGAAATGATTATTTTTGAAATTTTGAGCAGGTAATATATATACAACATGACAAGGCTTGGCGTGACATAGAGTTCATATATATACTCTACGTGTACGTATTTGGATATCTGCGCCCGGCCCGACAAGTTTGGATGTATACATACGCTATATACATATATATTCGAGTATCTTTTTTTCCTTTGCAGGGAGTATTTGAGTATCTTTTTCTTTTTGCATGGTGTATTCGAGTATCTGTGGCTGGCCGGCAAACACAATGTATACATATCCGAAGATCCGCTATGCCTACTTAATCATGTACTGTATAAGGCCAACTCCAGCGTACGCCCTCAAAGGGACGTCCGGTTTGACCTGTTTTCGTTCATTTGGTGCGGCAATGGGTTTGCCCATGTCCGCTTGGGGCCGTTGGATTGTCGGTGCGTCCAACGCGCGGCCGCACCTCAAATCATGTCTGCGGTGGACGTGATTAAAAAAACACAAAAACTAAAATGAAATCCGAAAAATTTAAATAAACGCAAACATAAAAACATAAATTAACCATCACAGCCACAAAACAAAACGACCCAGTTACACGGTTCACATAGACATAATTAACATAAAAGACAAAATAAAACCGCCGCCCGTGCGCTCCTGCCGTGCTCGTCGATGCCGTGGCCGTGGCCGTGGCCGTCTTCTCAGTGTCCGTCGTTGTCGTCGTCGTCGCTGACGAGGTCGACGTAGTCCAACGGCGTCCAGAGGTGGGAGGCGGTGCGTGGTACACTGGGGCGGGCTGGAAGGCGGGAGGTGTCTGCACCACCTCCTCCCGTGGCGACGCCTCCCTCTCCGGTGACCGCGGCAGCATGGGGCACCAGTTCACGCCCCCCCCCCCAGGCGCCGACCATCTCCGAAGCCGTGCACGACCAACTCCACTGCTGGCCCACCAGGCCCTGGTGGAACGCGGCCACGAGCTCCTCCTCCATCACCTCCTCCGTCCTCACCATCTCCAGCTCGGGGATGGGGACGTCGCCGGCCGCAGAGAGTGCCATCATCTCCTTGAGGCCCTTTCATTGGCGCTCATCGTGCGTCTTCATGGAGTCCTCCATGACACGTTGCATGAGCCGGGCCTCCTCCTCCGCTGTAATGCGAGGAGGAGGTGGTGGCGACGGAGATGGTGAAGGCGACGGCATGGGCGTGAGGCCGCGCACCCAGGTACGCCCGCGCACCAGGGGAGCAGGCGCTCCGGGCTCTTGACGTGGCCGCCGCGGCCCCGACGAGGTGCCGACGAAGAAAGAGGCGCGCCGCGTGTCATGCTCGTCATGGAACCACGTGTCCCACATGTTGGAGTCGGGGGCGTACCTGGGGTCGTAGTACAGGTCGTCCGGCAGGAGGCGGCGACGGCGCTGGATCTCCTCGCGGCGCGCACGACCGCTCGTCGAGACCGGCGGGATCCACACCCGGTCGGCGGAGAGATGCCGATTATTGGGGAGGTGCACATCGCTCCACGGGAGCGGCGTCCTCGTCTCCCAATAACGCCGTCATACATCTGCGTGGATTGCAGGTCGCTCTCGCCGCCGACTGTAGGGCCGATGGTGAATGGGGCAGGCGCAGGGGCCCGACGCAGTGGTGATGCGGGCTCCTCTTTCAGGGAGCCGCGACAGCGGACGAGGACGAGCCAGCCTTGTGGTCGTGCTTCCCCTTGCGGCTGGTGTTCTAGAACCCCATGGCTGCAAGGCGCCCGGCCGGCGAGATCGAGGACGGGGAGAGAGAGCTAGGGTTTGGGGCGTTTCGGGTTTCGAGGAGGCAGCACGGGCTGGAGTGGGGAGTGTGGACTACGACCGGTCCACAGCTTCCCATTTAAGAAGGACGCCGACCGTTCGCCTGGGCAGATGACAGATGGGGCCGATCGCGTGTGCGCATTGATGTTGACTGGTGGGAGGTAAGTGGCCGCCTGCCACGTGGCCTTGAAGCGGACGAGCGACCGCGTCCGTTTGCTGTCCGCCGTGAGCCAAACGCGTCGCATGTTTGCTCTTGAAATGGGTCAGCCCAGACACAAAACGGATCAGATGGGTTCAGGCCGTCGCCTGCTGGGCCGTAGGGTCGGTCCGTTTTGCCCCGACGAAGGGGGCCGGACGGGATGGGGTCGCGCTCTGGAGTTGGCCTTACAACTGCACCACATACAAAGACCAATATTATTTACCCCACGAAGTAAAAGTGCCCTACAGGCCTCCCCGGTCGTTGCCTCGTTGATTGTGGTGCCACTAGGCCCTAGCCCTAGAACTTGTAGTTGGGCCGCCGATCCAAGGCAAGCAAGGAAGAAGACCAGGGAAAGCGAAACAGACAGACGGTCAAAATGTTTTGCGGCTGCTACATGCGCTTTTGCTAATCATCCTACTCGTAAAGAGAAAAGTCGTTTGCTCTAGCCTATCGATGCCCCAACAGGCCAAGAGCACGCCGCCTAGTGCCTACTGTAAACTGTGGCTAAGGACTCGTAGTCGTACATTCAGGCTGAAACTATTTTGCGATTTTTGCTGTCCTGTGCTAGATCTGGCTTCATTTATTTGAGGTTACGGGAGGCAAAAAACTGGTTAGATCTCCATGCCCATCCGATAACAGCAAACACGCCATTGAACTGGCAAAGGGAAATTAGCAGCAATAGGGTAATTTACTGACGACACACTCGGCAACTTGAGTCTTACTGTGCTGCCAGCTTACGCGATGCCCTCTTCAGACAAGTGCTCCGGCACCGCACGAGCGGGCCTGGGGCCTGGCGAACGCACCCGTGGGAACGCGATGCGCACGCTCACCGACCGAGAGTAGCTAGCCAGCTGCAGCTACTCATTGTCCCCCATTCGTGGTCACATGTCTACACACAAGGCAACCGTGCACATCTTACAGCCGCACAGTACAGTAGTGCTCTAACACCTCTAGCCAGCCGTCCTATTCCTAGTTTATCTTTATTAATTTCTTGAAATAAACTCGTAGTCTAGGTTTGGGTTTAGGAAAATGTTTCACGTTTTGCAGAGAACCCCCTGTTGTTTCTCGAAATCAACTCGTGGCCCAGGTTTAAGCAAGTCCAGGAAAATATTTCGCTGCTTGCAGGAAATCCCATGATATTGGGCTAATCAACCTGCAGTCCATATCAAATGCGGTTAAAAATATACATCTTTCAAACCCTAACCCCATATTTACCATGTTATACAAGACTATAATACACACATACTCCCTATGTAAAGAAATATAAGACTTTTTAGGTCAATAAAGTAGTGACATAAGTGTTTTACATTTCTCAAGGTTTTCGTGTGCAACATCTCAAGGAAAGGACCTTCAAATTCTCGGTTGCCTCCAAGGCAATGGGCTTTGAGATCTACAATCATGGTCGCATTGTTGAAAAGGACTTTGAGATGGTTTTTAGTCTCTTGGGTGAGGGTGGCCCGAATTGGCGCCGTGAAGAGCGTTTGTTCTATCAAGAGGAAGAGGATTCTTGGACAGTGGTCAGGCATGCAGGTGGTTCGCCTGCGCGTGTTCACGACACGGTGGTTGCCGGCGGTGATCGTCAGTAGTCAGTGTTTCAAAGGTTGGCTAACGGCCCCGAGTCATCCGTTAACGATGCTACTAGGGATAAGGCAAATCTTAATGTGGCTCGTAATGTTGACGGAGAAATCTCAGCCCTAGGGTGGGTGGGCGCCAATCATGCGCGTTCAAATGGGGGCGTTAGTTTCTATGCATGGGGGTGGGCTGGCCACTTCGGTAAAGATTGCGCAGTGCCGAGGTTAAGTAATCTATACCCATTCCTTCAATTCAACTCTTTCAAAAGCCCACCAGAGGAGGCCTAGGATCCATAGGCAATTATTGATTGGTTTGCCTCCTGTGGCCCAACCCATGACCCACCGATTATTTCCTCTTTTAGAGATCATTGTGATGGGTCTTTTCCTAATTTCCAGCCGAAATTGACACTTGCCTCCTCAGCTTTCCCTCCTAGTGGCCCTGCTCTGCAACAGTGCTCCAACCCCTCTGTCTCGACAAGCTCGCTCGGGCAATCGAGGGTTTCATCGCTCATGGCGAACATCCCATTGATCCCCGACCCTTTGTGCATCGTGGGTTTGAAATACAGCACATTGAATGCCGCAATGGTGTGGTGAGGGTGGTTCATCCTCATCGGCAGCGGCGACACGAAGACTGAGCCATTGCCACCATTCACCCACTCCCGTTCGACGCGTCGTCCCCCAATGTAAGAGATGTTCTTGAAGAGTTCATTGTTGTCCGTAATCGTCTTGGACTTAGGGATATCCAACGCTGCCCAATTGGGGAGGTGTATGTCTGGTTGACGCATGTCAGAGACAGGGACAAGCTGGAGTTTGATAGTCCACATGAGTTTCGGGATGTTTTCATTTTGTTTGCAAAGCATGATGAAGGCAGGAACTGTAGGAGGATGTACTTCAACCGCACCGTTCGACTGATGCTCACGACAGTCCCTTTTGATTACCGCACAACTGACGATCCTGTTTGTGAGGTTAGTCGCTTTGGAAGGTTGATCTCTTGGAGAAAAAGATGAACACATGGGGCGAATTTTGGTTAAAGCAAGAGTGATGAAACTGGAAATTATTCCTAAGAGTATTCGATGGTCTGAGGGAGATGAGTTCAAGGAAGATGTGTGGTCCTCTTGTGTGGAGGTTTTGATGAGTGAGCTTCTGGGGGGAGGCCCCGGCGGACGAAGACCCAATCACTCCTGAGGATGTTTATCCACACCCACTGCCTGAAAATGCAGTGATAGCACCATGATTTCACCAAGATGCACTGAATAATATAGTGGATGACTAAGATGAGCAAATGTGGGAACATGATGAGAATTGGGTTCAGCAACAGCCTCTGCAACACAATGAGGCTCTGCATAATTTTCTTGATGCGGTGCAGCAGGAAGAACTAGATTGGGCAGATGGTGAGGAACTGCTTCCTGAGAATAGTGGTAATAGCAGTCTAACCTCTGACATGTCTTTCTCCGAGGGGGATAATGCCAATAACTTGAATGTTCTTGCTCCCTTCCTTGGAGTGGATCACCAGCATATGTTGGTTGTGCCCATGGTGGCCCCTGTAGTGGATGAGGATCTTGGTATTAGTATGCAATTTATGATGTAAGCATACCCATCAGATGATGAAGATGAGCTCCCTGTCCAAGATGTTGTTGCAGTCCCTCATATTGTTGTAACCCATGAAAATGTTGAAGTGGTTTAGGCTACTGCTGTCAATGAGGTTCAAGCTAAAGTGTGGTCAATTGAAATGCAACCTTTGGGTCTTGTATCTGATGATATTGTGCTGAATCTTAATACTGCTGATGGAAAGTCTGAACAACCAATATTTCCTTTGAGGACTTAGAATGTTGTTTCTCCAGCTGCTGCCATGGAGAACTCAAACCCTGCTAACCCTAAGGGGGCACTGCCAGTAGAACATGTGAACACTGTAAGGGGAGGTCTGAACCTTGTGGAAAATATAGAGGAGCTGGCTATGGAAAGTAAAGGTACTTGGAAAGGTCAAATTCAGGGTCTTTTCAATGTTGCTCCTTCTCTTTTGGGTCTTGATGACCCACGAGGATAGGGGATCTATCATAGTCCTTTCGATAAGCAAGAATGTCGAACCCAACGAGGAGCAGAAGAAAATGGCAAGCGGTTTTTAGCATGGTATTTTCTGCACGCACTGAAATTATCGGTAACAAATAGTTCGGTAGTAAGATAATTCGTAACGGGTAACAAGTAACCAGTGTAACAAAGGCGCATCAAGGTGTCCCAATCCTTTTTATAGCAATGGATAAGCCTGGACGAACTCTTATATAAAGCAAATTTCTCCTGAGGACACATGGGAATTATCGTCAAGTTAGTTTTCATCATGCTCATATAATTCACGTTCGTTACTTTGATAATTTGATATGTGGGTGGACTGGTGCTTGGGTGATGTCTTTACTTGGACAAGACTCGCACTTATGATTAACCCCTCTCGCAAGCATCTGCAACTACGAAAGAAGAATTAAGATAAATCTAACCATAGCATGAAATATGTGGATCCAAATCAGCCCCTTACGAAGCACATAAATTAGGGTTTAAGCTTATGTCACTCTAGCAACCCATCATCTACTTATTACTTCCCAATGACTCCCCCTAGGCCCAAATCATGGTGAAGTGTCATGTAGTCGACGTTCACATAACACCACTAGAGGAAAGACAACATACATCTCATCAAAATATCGAACGAATACCAAATTCACATGATTACTTATAACAAGACTTCTCCCATGTCCTCAGGAACAAACATAACTACTCACAAAGCATGTTCAAAGGGGCATTGAATATCATTTAGGATCTTAACATATGGTCTTCCACCAAATAAACCAATTAGCATCAACTACAAGGAGTAATCAACACTACTAGCAACCCACATGTACCAATCTAAGGTTTTGAGGCAAACATTGAATACAAGAGATGAACTAGGGTTTGAGAGGAGATGGTGCTGTGAAGATGTTGATGAAGATTGCCCCTCCCGCGATGAGAGGATCGTTGGTGATGACGATGGCTTCGATTTCCCCCTCCCGGAGGGAAATTCCCCGACAGAATAGCTCCGCCAGAGCCCTAGATTGCTTCTGCCCAGGTTCCGCCTCGAGACGGCGGTGCTTCGTTTCGAAAGCTTCCTTATAATTTTTCTAGGTCAAAACCCTTGAAATAGAAAAATATGGACACCAGGGGCTGGCCAGGGGGCCCACAAGCTCGGGAGGCGCGCCCTCCCATGCTTGTGGCCTAATGCGGCTTGAACTATGTCGGCATTTCCCCAAAGAGGAAGGGATGATGCAGCACAGCTACGGTAGGTATTTCCCTCAGTTATGAAACCAAGGTATCGATCCAGTACGAGAATCACGCAACAGTATGTAACGGTACCTGCACACAAAGAACAAATACTTGCAACCCGACGCGTATAAGGGGCTGTCAATCCCTTCTTCGGGTAACAGCGTCAGAAATTGTCAAGTTGACGGGATAAAATTATGATAGGTTGGATAAATAAATCTTGAATAAACGTGAAATAAAATAAATAAAGAAAAAGTGCAGCTAGGTATTTTTGGATTTTTGGAATAATAGATTTGAAAATAAAAGCGAATAAAAATAGATCTCGAAGGCAAATATGATAAAGAATAGACCCGAGGGCCATAGATTTCACTAGTGGCTTCTCTCGAGAAAAATAGCATATGGTGGGTAAACAAATTACCGTTGGGCAATTGATAGAACTTCAAATAATTATGACGATATGCGGGGAATCATCATTATATAGGCATCACGTCCAAGATTAGTAGACCGACTCCTGCCTGCATCTACTACTATTACTCGACACATCGACCGCTATCCAACAAGCATCTAGTGTATTAAGTTCATGGAGAAATGGAGTAATGCAATAAGAATGATGACATGATGTAGAGAAGATCTATTCATGTAGGAATAGACCCCATCTTGTTATCCTTAATAGCAACGATACATACATGTCATGTCGCCTTCTATCACTGGGATTGAGCACCGTAAGATCGAGCCCATCACAAAGCACCTCTTCCCATGGCAAGAAAAATCAATCTAGTTGGCCTAACTAAACCAAAGACCCGAAGAATAAATACGAGGCTATAAGTAATCATGCATATAAGAGATCAAAACTCAAATAACTTTAATGGATAAAATAGATCTCATCATAAACTCAAAGTTCATCGGATCCCAACAAACACACCGCAAAAAGAGTTACATCAAATAGATCTCCAAGAGACCATTGTATTGAGAATCAAAAGAGAGAGAGGAAGCCATCTAGCTACTAACTACGGACCCGAAGGTCTACAATGAACTACTCACGCATCATCAAAGAGGCACCAATGAGGATGATGAACCCCTCCGTGATGGTGTCTAGACTGGATCTTGTGTTTCGTGGACTCCCCTAGGGTTTTTTTGGATTTTCGGGGTATTTATAGAGCAAAGAGGCGGTGCAGGAGGCGGCCGAGGTGGGCACAACCCACCAGGGCGCGCCTGGGCCCCCAGGCGCGCCCAGGTGGGTTGTGCTCCCCTCGGAGCCCCCCTCTGGTATTTATTTGGCCCAACAGGCGTCTTCTGGTCCAGAAAAATTCTCCAAGAAGTTTCGCTGTGTTTGGACTCCATTTCGTACTAATATTCTGCGAAGTAAAAAACAAGCAAAAGTAGCAACTCGCACTTTGCACTATGTCAATAGGTTAGGCCCAACAAATGATATAAAGTTGCTATAAAATGATTGTAAAACATCCAAGAATGATAATATAACAGCATGGAACTATCAAAAATTATAGATACGTTGGAGACGTATCATGGCCACCTGGTGGGCCCCCTTCTGTTGTTTCTTCGCCCACACTGGTACGCGTTGGTGCTAAACAAACGGTTTTTAACGCCTTTCCATGACGGCATTCGGAACCGTCACCAAGTGAGTGTGGGCGATAGAGGGGGGGGGGGTCCTTCCCACACGACCCAGAAACCGTTGGGGATATGCCCTCCTGGCACACGCTCGGCAAAATGAGGTCGTGTGCGATCGGCGAGCACTCAAATACAGAAATACGTATAGTAGTGCTAAAAAATAAAATTATATAGACGAAATCATTTCCGGTCGTAAGTACATCCCACACAGTCAGTCACCGCTAAACGTTTCCGATCGTATATACATCCCACGCAGTCACTCCAAGGAAAACGTTTGCGCAAGGTGGCGTAACACAAACATTTTTCAAGAGAAAGTCGTGTGTGATTGTTCATTGATCCAACACGGTTTATTCCTAGAAACTGTGTGTATTTCTTGAGGTCATCGCCCACGATGTTTTCTCATTAACCGTTTGCAATAGGAAAACCCAATTAGCAAGCTAATTGGCCAATTAGCGGGCTAATTGCCCTATTATTAATAATCCATTTACTAATATAATTGACATTCATATTAAGCACATAATATATTCCATTTCCATATTAAGGAAGCAGGATTTCATAATTGAAATACATCGTAGTACAACATGATATAACTTCAGCACTCAGCCACCCCATTACACAACTGCACCAGCAGCAAGTTTCACATGCAACATCTAGAACCTTTCGAACTTAGCGTCATAGACGGTACATGGAGAGATGCATCTCATCTGGAAAACTGCTGAAGGTCTTTGCAACTTTAGGCCAGTGCCTGTGGATGATCCACCGTCCATCCTTTGACCTCTTCAGGAACACTTCAATATTGAACCGTGGGTGTTGTATGAAAACTTTCCTCGCCTCCTGACCACAGAGGTGGTTTGATAGGTAATCATCAGTGAAGCCTGAAAACAAGGATGTGCATAAATATCTTCTCTATATTGGAGATGGGGCAAAGGAATAAAAAAAGGCAAGGTATAATAGTTAGTACCATCTTGTAAACCTCAGTGCTTCCCATTGTTTCCCTGCAACACATATAAGGTAGTTAGTCATCAGGTTAAGTAAGGGTTCGCATGTCTATCAGTAAAATATGTTGATGAAAAATAAGCACATTGCAGATTCATCAGATTAATTCAAGCCACATGGAAAACCCATTTATCCAAACCAACCATGATTAAGAACTAGGAAATATAGCACTTGTATATGTTTCTCATGTATTAAGTGCAGCCAAATCCGATTTATTCCTCACATGGTATACAATAAGAGAATCCAGCCACAACAATTGAACGTATTGCAGGATTGAACCAAGCAGTTGACTAAACACCACAACAATTGAACCAAACGTTAACTGAGCACCACATTGCACAATATAACATACTCCTAATAGAAGATCAGACGGTTAACCAAAGAAAGCATGCTTAACAACTTGGAAATATAGCAATTGTATTTGTTTCTCATGTATTTAGTACAGCCAAATTTGATTTATTCCTCACATGGTATACAATAACAGAATGCAGCCACAACAATTGAACATCGCATTGCAGAATTGAACCAAGCAGTTAACTAAACACCACAATAAGTGAACCAAGCCACAACAAATGAACCAAGCAGTTAAATAAACACCAATTGAACAATATAACATACTCCTAATAGAAGACCAGACAGTTAACCAAACCAAGCATGCTTAACAACTTGGAAATATTGCACCCTAAAGAATTGAACATCACATTTGCAGAATTGAACCAAGCAGTTAACTGAACACCACATTGCACGACATATAGAACATATACACTATAGCAGAAGATTGCATGGTAAAAGTAGATAGCACAATCCACTCGAATTTGTTAAGGAAAGGCAGTACCTAGCAAACTGAGCATGTGTCCTTATAGTGAGCTAATAAGATAAGCTACTCCTCATTGTCAGAGATATCGATGACGATTGGCTCCTTGGACATGGAAGAGGGCGAGGCCTCCGCATCGTGGGTGCCCTCGTTGTAGTGGTGAGTTGCCTGAGCCACTCCGGGCACCAACCTGTTGGCTCTCGAGATGAGGTAAGCACGTGCATGCTGAGAAAGCACCTCGTAGTCTTCGTCGAAGGCACCGATGGTGGCCTTGAGAAAACGCCACGAACAGTCGTTTAAAGCAGCCAACCGCGTCGCCGCGTCGGCGCGCGAGGCATCAACGGTGGCCTCGACGGCGAGGTGCTCCTCCAAGATCTGGGGGTCGGCACAAATGGCAACCATCGCGACCTCATCCGCGTGCGACCGCGATTTGCTTCTCCGCTGCCAAATGTTCCTTGAGGTCCTGGCTATACTGTGTGCACCATGACTTAGGCCGACGCTTATTTGGTGGAGGGGTCGGTGATTTGGATGGAAGGTGTCGTGCTCGCGCCGGCAGTCGTGGCATGTGGGATGTGGAAGGAGGAGGAGGATGGGGGTCGGGTGTGGATTATCTACCTGGATAGGTGAGGCCGCCGGCGAGGAGGCGGCGGCGCTGCAAGCAAGGAGTGAAGGTTTCAACTTGGAAAGGAAGGCGGAAAGAGGGGGTTGGTAAGGTGGAGGGGGCGGGGAGGTAGATATTTCAGCGGAAGCCGAAAATTTGGAATCGCTTCAGCCAAAAAGCTGGCGCGCAAAGTGTCATCAGACACGGTCCCTTATTCACAGCTGTGTACGATATGTGAACATCACAAACAATTCAGATAGCTTAACCCGTGTGTGTTGAGTATGAACGTCAAAAATTTTGGTTTGAATTTGCCTGGTTACAATGGTCATCCATATCATTGCATAATTTTGTCCCATTTGGGGCAGGTTTGGGTATAAGCTTCTCACAAACCAGAGCTTCTCACAACAAGCGTGATGATTTCGGTAGGGAACGTGCCACCTTTGGGGACGAAATGATATTCGTTGCCTCTTATTGGTTTCAAATTTTTTCTCGTGTCAACATTGAACAACATGAGTGTTGTGTCAATTTTTGTGATTTTTCGGGGTTCGTTTGGACATTTTTATGCATTAACTGAGTTTTCAATGCATTTATGTGCATAATTCAAATTTGAACTACATGCACATGCTCCAGTGCATATAAATTGGTTGAAAAATCAAATCTGTGTCCTTATGTGCATGCTTAGGTCCCATGCAAGAAATGGGAATGAATTTCAAACACCGGGGCACCGTTGATTGCAGGCAAAACATTGAGATACATGGCTTTTAATTTCTGGTAAATCCAAAACTCATTTGAAATTCATGAAACTTGGCATGCTATCATGGAGCGGCATCAACATGCTGTCGGATTCCGGGTTCCGGCAGACCCTTAAGGTTCGAACTCTGGGGTGCGCGCGAAGATTATGCCCTCTACCTCTCCGTCTCGCAAAGATCTAACTACTGAAAGAACAACACGAGAGACACAGGGTTTATACTAGTTCGGGCCACCATTGTGGTGTAATACCCTACTCTAGTTTGTGGTGGGTGGATTGCCTCTGGGCTGATGGTGATGAACAGTACAAGGGAGAACAACCTCGCGAGGGTCTGTTCTTGGCTAGGGGGATGAACTGCTAGGAGGAGTTCAGTCGCCCTTCTCTCTTTCTCTACTTGCTCTTTGCTTGTTCTGATTCTCGACTCCCCTACCATGAGGGTGGCTAGTCCTATTTATAGGCAAAGGCCCTGGGCCTCTTCCCAAATATTGAGCGGGAAGGGCGCCAACAATTGGCCAATTCAAAGGGGAACATCTGGTACAGTTATCCTGATTAAAGTTGGTCCTCGCCTGCCAAAGGCCCTGTGGTGACGCCGTTCTGGGCTCCACGATGACCTCCTTCCCACCGTTGGACTGGTCTTGGTCTCGTTGCACCGAAATGGGTGCCTTTGCTTGATCCTCTCGCCTGCGCTTGCCCCCTTTGCACCAAAGAGGAAACGGAGGACACTGCGCGGGCTGGCGCCCGCCTGGCGCCCTTGGTCGTCATGGCTTGCGTCATGGGCACCTCGCGAGGTACCCCGCCTTGGTCTCTCCGCCTCCTCGCGAGCCAGCCTGACGAGGCCGCGCCTGAGGAAGCGCCGTGTCGTCCGCCCCGCGAGGCTTGGCCCCTCGCGAGGGTCTTGGGTCTTGTGTTGATGAAGATGGGCCGTGCTGGGCCTCCTTGAGCCACGCCGCAGGCCGCAGGCAGGCAAGTCTGGGGACCCCCGTTCCCAGAACGCCGACAGTAGCCCCCGGGCCCAAGGCGCGCATGGACTTGGCCGTGCTGAGAGGCGAAAGGGCAAGGGCGAAGCGCCGCGGGCCCTAACAGCCTGCGGCCCTGGGCGCCGCATGGCGGTTGATTGGACGTGGGCGGCATTGTTCCCCCACGCTTCCTTATTTTGCGCCCTGCTAGGCTGACCCGCAGTTGCACACAGCCGCTCCCCTTCCTGTTGCTCGGCCGTCCCCTATTCTTCCTCCCTTCGAACTCCGACTCTTGCTTCCAATCCCATCTCACATCTTCCCTCTCCCTTACATCGTCATGGCTCCGACGAAGAAAGAGAAGGGGAAGAAACCTATGCTTCCATCTCGCCCACCGCCGTCGGTGACCCCCGCCGTTGGCCGGTTGATCATACTCAATCTAGAGTGCCTGGATAAGCTCAGCCCGGCTCTGGCCATCGTCTTCAACGAGTGTGGCAGGACGACGGCCTGGCCTACATCTCACTTCCCCACTGACAGGATAATCACCGAGGTCCATTATTTTGCCGACGCCTTGTGGGCGGGTTTGGTTCCCCCCTTTTCCGATTTCTCCAATGCCGTCCTCTCCCATTACCAGATCCACATGATGCATCTGGGCCCTGAGTCCGTTACCCTTCTTTCGGTCTTCGCTTTTGTTTGCGAGGCGATGATGGGCATCCCTCCTTCCATTGCCTTGCTGCGCCACTTCTTCTCTTTGCGCCTTGTCGACCCCACTCAATGCTCGGCGTGCGTGAACTTCATCGCCGCGCCCGAGACTGCGGCTTCAGGGATCGACTTCAAGCTCCCTTAGCCTTCCGCGGGGTTCCGTGAACGGTGGTTGTATGTTGACGTCGGGGTGCCCAACCCCCTTCTGGCGAAGCCAACTTCGCCTGCCATACCCAATCCGGGCTGGGGCCAGGAGACGCTCGAAAGCCCCTGGCTCGCCTTCGTCTGGCGCCGCTTCACGTTCTTGAGGTCGCTCGGCGTGACGGCGCCCAAGGTGGTGAAGGAGTTCCTGTTGCGCCGCATTGCCCCTCTCTAGCGCCATTCCCGCCGAACGTGGGCCTTCAGCGGGCATGGCGATCGCATGAGGCTCCAGGAAGAAGATCTGACGCCTGGTGCGCTAAGGACAGTGCTCCTGGTCCTGACCGGTGACCCCAACCCGGGGAGCATCCAGCAGGGAGGGGCCCTGCTATACCTTTGCCAGAATGGGGGTGACTTCGTGAGGCAGATGCCCTCCTTTGATGAGTGGGGGCTGCGCCCTGCTGGCCTCCAAGGGCCTCGCGAGAACCCTGCGATGGTGACCGCCCTTCCGGTCAGTCAAGGCGAATCCTCCTCGAGTGGTGGAGCGAGGAGACAGGAGACGGTGGGGGCCGAGAGGGCTCCCGATGAGGTGACTGCGCCTGGCGACGCCCTCGAGGGGGCAGCTCCTGAGGCCCGTACTGCTGAGGCTGAGGGTGAGAAGCAGCCGCTCCCAACGCCTGGGACCGAGGCTCCCGAGGTCCCGGCCGCGTCTTCTGGCGGGGCGACTGGTGGTGCGCATCAGGCAGGCGCCCCTGACGCGGGTCACTTTGATGCTCCGTCTTCGCGCAGGTTGATTCTTGCGCTCTCCTCTTGGGCCGCTTCCGGGTGGACTTTGAGGCCCTCCGGAGGAAAAGGGAGGCCCTGGGTGATGACTTCTCTTGCCACTTGCTGAAGCGCCGGAAATACTTTGCTACTGAAGAGTAAGTCTTCTCCTTTTCTGGCTCCTGTCCCACTTGTCGCGTCTACTGATCCTTACCCCGCATGCCTCTTCCAGCCGAGCTCGCGGAAGTTGCTGAGGCGCCGCCTCCTATGGCTTCGTCTCCTCCGTCGCCCCCAAGTGCTCTGCGCAGCACCACCCTTTTGGTGAGGACAAATGATGGGGTGGACCGTCCTGAGGCGCGTTGCGGCCCTTCTCCTCCCGCGATCTTCCTTAGCGGGCCCTCTCTTGGCATAGCCAGCCTGCCATGGGCTTCTCGTCTGGTCGCAGGCTGCGACTGTGTGACGCCCGGATAATTAACCTACAGTGATCCCCACTATTGATGCCACATCACCTCGGTTACTGTTCATAAACTCTAGATAATTGAAAACCGAAACAAATTCAAATTCAAATTAAAGGCAAACAACAAAAGTTTTCAAACTTTAAAACTAAAATGTTTGGAGTGAACCAAATATTGCATAGATAATTATGATGGAAAAACCACACATTTATAAAATGTTTAAATACTATGAGATGAATAAAACAGTAGCAAAAACGATTAATTAAATACCTTTTATAATTAATAAAATGTCAAACTAAGTTATTTGGGGTCTAGACTTTTTGTGACTATGGACTAAGTTGAAATACTAATTTAGATACTAAGTGTATATTTTACTAAATTAAAATGCAACTAAAATAATAATAAAAGAAAATAGGAAATAGAATAAAAAACAAAACAAACAGAAAACTAATAAGGGAGAGGGAGCAACCCCCCTGGCCCAATGGGGCCAATCGGCCCAGCTGGCCTCCCGAACCAGGCCGGCCCATCCCCACTCCCATAACCCCCACCCCTCGGTCAAACCCTAGCCGCTACCGCACAACCCCCCACCCAGCCCCCCACGTCCCTCTCCCCCCTCCCCGATCCAGATCAGAATCGGGGGAGCGAACCCACGGCTGCGCCCGAGCCCAACGCACCCCCAACGCCGATCGCCGGCGCCGCCCCGCCTTCGCCGCCTTCACCCCGTCGTTTGCCTCCTCATTCTCACCCCCTCCCCGATCCAGAGCTGGATTGGGGCAAGATCCCACTGCGCCGTCGTCCATCGCCCCTAGCGCCGCCTGGAAGACCGCGTCGCCGGAGCCACCTACCGGACCGCCCCCTCTCGTCATCGCCGTGCGCCACCACCACGTCGCCGGACCACTTCACCGGATGCCTCCTCGTTGCCGCGCATCGTCCCCGTCCTCCTCCCCAAAGGCCACCTCGAGCCTCGCCGCCCCCCTGGTCTCTACATCGCCGGTGAGGGCCTCGCCCTCCCCCATCTCTCCCTCTGTCCCGTATTTTGCCACGGTCCCCTCCACTGCTGCTCGCCGGCCACCGCTCCCGCCTCGCCCTGTAATCATCGCTGACCGCGTCGTGGTCCTGCTCGCCATGCTCAGCGCACCACCACGCGCTCGCCACAACGCCCGCCGCCTCTTGCTCGAGCTCACCACACGTCGCCGTCGTGCCCCATTCCCCTATCGGTCACCGTGGCCCCGTGCTCGCAACGGCCGTGCCCGCGCCACCCCTGGCCGGGGCTCACCGCACCCGCAACTCTCTCACGCCGAGCTGCTTCTCGCCGGGGCCGAACCCCGCCGTGTCGCCCTCCCCTTGCCATGCTGCTCCGGCTGCCGCCGTGGCTGGCGCCCCCCTTGGTGGCCTCGGGCCTGCAGGCGGGCGCACGCCCGCGCCCTACGCCCGCACCCGCAATGCCCGCTAAGGCCCTTCGGGCCACTGACCAGAGGGGCCCAGCCCACAGAACGCCCACAGAACATTTCAAAAGTAAAAGAAAAATAATAATAATAATAATAATAATAATAATTAAAACAATTTATTTATTTATTTATTAATTATGTTAATTAATCCTGTTTAAATTAATCTAATTAACTAGTTAGTTAATTAAACAGTAATTAGATTAGCTAAGTCCTAATTAACTAAACAGTCAATGACAGCTGGGTCCCACACGTCAGTTGACCAGTCAACGCCTCTGTTGACTGCTGACGTCATGATGACGTCAGCGAGCACTATTCTGGATAATGTTAAATTTAAATAATTAATTAAATCCTAAAAATGATTTAATCTTTTAAAATTAATAGAAAATAAACCGTAGCTCAGATGAAAATACTTTCTACATGAAAGTTGCTCAGAACGACGAGACGAATCCGGATATGCAGCCCGTTCGTCCGCCACGCATCCCTAACATATCCAACTCGCAACTGTCCCCCTCCGGCACCTCTGCCCGAAAACGCGAAACACCGGGGATACTTTCCTGGATGTTTCCCCCCTTCACCGCTATCACCTCCTACCACGTTAGGTCACCTCTAGCACAACGTATTGCCGCTTCTTGATTTTTGTTACATTTGATTGCTCAGTTATTTATTGTGTTCCCCCTCCGTTACTCCTTTCCGGTAGACCCTGAGACCGATGCCGGTACCCCTGTGATCGACTACCTCGACGACCCCTCCTTCTTGTCTGAGCAACCAGGCAAGCCCCCCCCCCTTGATCACCAGATATCGCCTACTCTCCTCTATACTGCTTGCATTAGAGTAGTGTAACTTGTTACTGTTTTCGTTATTCCTATCCTGATGCATAGCCTGTCTTTGATACTGCTGTTGATACCTTTACCTGCAATCCTACCTGCTTAGTATAGGATGCTAGTGTTCCATCAGTGGCCCTACACTCTTGTCCGTCTGCCATGCTATACTACTGGGCCGTGATCACTTTGGGAGGTGATCACGGGCATATGCTATATACTTTACACTGTTACATTACCTGTGATACTGTTCGAAGATGGGGGCTGAAGGGGCAGGTGGTTCCATCCCGATAGAGGTGGGCCTGGGTTCCCGACGGCCCCCGACTGTTACTTTGTGGCGGAGCGACAGGGCAGGTTCAGACCACCTAGGAGAGAGGTGGGCCTGGCCCTAGTCGGCGTTCGCGATACTTAACACGCTTAACGAGATCTGGGTATTTGATCTGAGTCTGGCCATTTGGTCTATACGCACTAACCACCTACGCGGGAGTAGTTATGGGAATCCCGACGTCGTGGTATCAGCCGAAGCACTTTGTGACGTCAGCGACTGAGCGGCGCGCGCCGGGTTGGACCGCGTAACGTGACTTCCTTTGTAATGGAGGTTGCTAGGTCTGCTCTCCGGCCGCGTACGCAACGTGCAGGTGTGCTCAGGGCGATGGGCCCAGACCCATGCGCGCTTAGGTTTAGACCGGCGTGCTGACCTCTCTGTTGTGCCTAGGTGGGGCTGCGATGTGTTGGTCTTCCGAGGCCGAGCATGACCCAGAGAAGTGTGTCTGGCCAAATGGGATCAAGCGTGTTGGGGAATGTGGTGCACCCCTGCAGGGAAGTTTATCTATTCGAATAGCCGTGTCCCTCGGTAAAAGGACGACCCGGAGTTGTACCTTGACCTTATGACAACTAGAACCGGATACTTAATAAAACACACCCTTCCAAGTGCCAGATACAACGCGGTGATCGCTCTCCAACAGGGCATCGAGGAGGGGATCGCCGGGTAGGATTATGCTATGCGATGCTACTTGGAGGACTTCAGTCTACTCTCTTCTATATGCTGCAAGACGGAGGCGACCAGAAGCATAGTCTTCGATAAGACTAGCTATCCCCCTCTTATTCTGGCTTTCTGCAGTTCAGTCCACTGATATGGCCCTTTACACATATATCCATGCATATGTAGTGTAGCTCCTTGCTTGCGAGTACTTTGGATGAGTACTCACGGTTGCTTTTCTCCCCCTTTCCCCCCTTTTCCCTTCTACCCGGTTGCCGCAACCAGATGTTGGAGCCCAGGATCCAGACGCCACCGTCGACGACGACTCCTACTACCCTGGAGGTGCCTTCTGCTACGTGCAGGCTGCTGACGACGACCAAGAGTAGTTAGGAGGATCCCAGGCAGGAGGCCTGCGCCTCGTTCGATCTGTACCCCCTGTTTGTGCTAGCCATCTTATGGCAAACTTATTTAACTTATGTCTGTACTCAGATATTGTTGCTTCCGCTGACTCGTCTATGATCGAGCACTTGTATTCGAGCCCTCGAGGCCCCTGGCTTGTATTATGATGCTTGTATGACTTATTTTATTTGTAGAGTTGTGTTGTGATATCTTCCCGTGAGTCCCTGATCTTGATCGTACACATTTGCGTGCATGATTAGTGTACGATTGAATCGGGGGCGTCACAAGTTGGTATCAGAGCCAACTGCCTGTAGGAATCCCCCTTCCACACTCCTTGGCCGAAGTCGAGTCTAGACATTGCAAAAACTTTTACTAACATGGCTGTGTGCCTTACGGGCCCACGTCGCCATTGGGTGGTATTAGGATCCTTACTCCTCGACCTTTACTCTGGGACTCTGAGCTCTCTTCTATTCGGGTTAAATGATTTTGCTAAAAACAAAACTAACTTTAGGTTCTCGATAATACTTTCTCCCAGAGAGCCCCTCACTTCAGATGATCGCCTGATGCACTAGAAGATTCCGAAGTTACTCTACGATGTTCTTTTGAGTCTTTGTGACACCGCATTTGCGATTTCCTTCCACCGTCAACCCCTATGAAAAATGCGTACACTTGCCATTCATACAATCATTCCCCGTTGATCTTGTTATTACGAGATGTCCCGAAATACTCTCTGTTGTTCCGAGAATCCTTTGAGCTTAGTGACTTGCTGTACTTTGTCACCTGAATACCCCTACGGATAATTCTCGCACTTACCGAGTATCCGCTCATCCCCAGTTGATTCTGGTATTTCACAAAAGCTTTTGAAATACCATTCGATCTTTCGAAGATCCTCAACAACCTATTGCTCTTGAAATTCTTGGTTGCTTGCATTGGGATTAAATCCTATAAGCCTATTAACCTTATTGGCATCCTCTGTCATTATCATTTTAAGTCTGTTGATCCAATATGTTGTGAATGTTCACAATCATCAATCGAGTCCTAGGATTATCTTTCCGGCTCAGACGACATTTTGAACATGAGCTGGTTCTCGACCAAACTATCTATCGTCGATTGTGCCTCTGGTATATTCGATTGATCCATTGTTGATCAGAGCGTCTGCTTTCGATCCTTCGTTTTGGAAATCATAATTCGTTTGCATTGAAGCTTTGAATTATTCAGATGATTCCATAACCTGTTGCAATTGCATTCCTTCCTCTTCTGGTTGAGTATCGATACTCATATCAGATCCTTTGTGGACCATCAAGTCCTTTGTTGGATTGTTATCCGACAGTGTCATTCACATTTGATCACTTTGTGAGTTCTTCCTCTGATAAATAATGCCTTTGTTAAGTTGTATCATCCACTTGGCCAACCATTCTCTGTTTTCGAGCTGGTGATGTCTACTCTTGAAGCTTGGGGTATATGTTCCTAATAAGCCCTGATGGGTTGAACCAATGCCTTCCCTAATCTGTGCAAACCCGAAAGATTTCACAAGGCATATTTATCTGGTATTGCACCAGGTAAAATATTCAACACTAATGCCATTTTCAAAACGAGAAGTGAATGTAAGGTTCTGCTTTGGAGAAGTGGGAGTCGACCTTGAACTTTGTGTTCATGCCCATGGACCCGGTGTGGAATCTATCATGAAAGCTTCTTGTATTAATAATGGTCCCCTTGTTATAAGTTCATCTTTTAACTATGTTGGTCCTTTGCGACCGTGGTTCCGACCATGATTGATCATCTTTGATCCTTTTCTCGGACAAGTTGAACCACTTGTCCTCTGCAGATCAATGCACCCGTCCAACCTCTACTTTGATCTATCGTCGAGTATTACCCCCCTGGTATCCCGAGATTATAATGGAATTGCATAAATTCTTATGAGTTCTTCATCAAGCGCTACATTCTCACTGATCCCAATTTTTCACGGGCTCCGAGTGGTCAAATACTCGAAGACCCCGATAACTGAACCAAGTCCGCGTTACGGTTCAACAACTCCTGCCGATATTCTTTACTTACGAGTTTGTACCCGATCATGTCGTTCCTATCCTGATCGGCTATATCATTATCGTGCTAAATCTTAACAGTGTTATGTGGCCTTTCTTCCCGGAACACACTTTTGACGCTGAGCTAAGCTTACGTCGATCTTCCTTGTCATATATTATTTTCTTGAACAATAATACTTGATTCCGAGGTTGTGTTATATCCGTGGTTTCAATAACTTTTTGCTCCATCCTTCCTCTTGCTTGATGTTGTCGATGAGCAATTATATCTTCATGAAACCTCTCGACAAAGGTGTCGTGATCATCATCAAAATTTTGGGCTCTTCCAGGATATCAATCAAATTCATGATGAGAAATACCATCCTTGCCCTCGATGAATTTTATTGTCGTCGACCACTTTATTGCCTTCCCACCAACACAAGCCTGTTCATGTTTGGTGTTATACCTTGAGTTCCTTGCTATCCAACAATTGTTCTTCTTTACCGTGGAACATTACCATCTTTTATCTCAAGAAGGTTGTGAGAGTTTCACCACCTCTTAAGAATTCTTGGTTTAGTAATACTTCTCGCCATCGCCATTAATTCTTGGTCCCCATGTCGATTCTAATCGGAATACCGGCAATGGAACTTTTAGGTGTGAATTCAAAACTTCTAGCAACCCTATTGCTTGAAGTGAATGATCGATAGTTTCATTCTAATTCTTTTGTTCATTAAGTCACCATTTTAACATTGTTCGTGCGACCCAGCCCATATTTCGGGTTGCACCTTTCAACCAATGTTTAAAAGGGCATTTTCCCCCGGGCATACCTCATTGTATCATTTGATATGACTAATGTTATCTCCTTGTTCACATAATTGTGGAAACCCATCTTTTGGAAGTCTCGATGAATTGTCGCTGAGTTCATCAACTACCTCCTTATCCCTTCATTGGTTTAATGATGAGCTTTTGTTTCGGAACTCGCTTCCGTAGTAAGTTTCCCGAGAATCTTACAATGTCGTCTCGTCAAATTTGTTTTGCACCTTTTCTTCTCAGTCATCCTGAGTCTGAGTTATCCTGACACCAATCAGATCTGAATCTCGATCAGATATGATGGTTGGAACTTATTTCCAAGATTATAACTTTGGTCTTTATATGACCCGGCAAGATGATGTCATGCCTAGCACACCTGGCCGGAGGACCTATTGTTATAGTTTCCTTTTTAGCAAACTTAGCGATTCTTCCATGAGGAAATCGTAAGGTTTATTTTATAAGTTGTTCCTGATGGATCCTTTATGTATCCAAAGTCCGACCTTTGCTCGAAGACCATGTCGGTGCTATCTCAAGCATGTTTGTGGTACTCCGATTTCCAACAAGAACATTTGAAGCCCAATGCTAAATGTTTCCTGCTCAATTATCCAAACACCGTTGTATGGGTAATGTCTTGAAATTTCTCTCCCTTTCGTAAAGGGTTTTCTACAATTATATCCTGTTATGGATATCATGCTCTGCTTGTCCTTGGGAAGGATATACCCCTGAATAATGTGTTTAAACACATTTTCCTTTCCATTGTTCTACTTAATCTGATAATCACATTTTCCTTTCCATTGTTTTGTTTAACCTCCTTGAGGTTTATATGATCTAAGCAGTAATAAGTCACTGCTTTGTAAGCACCTCGGTGTACAACTCTGTCAGTAAGAACCTGTTACTATTGTTGATGACATTCCGGTAGCAACCGATGGACGAGAACTTTGCCTATTGGTCCGCCTCGTTCAACGAGAGGGAAAAATGGTTCTCTTCGTCCCTCGCCCTTGGTACCGATGTTGTTGCCGGCATAACTGACAGGCTATCCTCTGACATGTCTTGCTTACATGATCATGCGAGACATTACAACCCTTTCTACTTTTAACCCACATGGTGTGCCCATAACCCACAGTTCCACAGGATCGAAACCTGAATCTTCTGTACACCCTATTTCCAAAGTTATGCCACCCGCTTGGCTTCGTATGTAATTCACGGGCCACCTTCCTAGTGATCTATTTTGGTATCAGACGCAATACTTTCCCATTGCTCTGAACCCCCTTGCACATTTCGTAATTAGGCAACGAACGATTGCCTATGCGCTTGAAACTTCTATTGTGCACCTTCTTACTTTGCTCTCGATAATTTCTTAAGATTCAATTCGAGAGTTATTTCCACCACCTTCCCCATTGTTATCTACCAGATAGTCTACCTTGCAGAGGTCCATTCTTTCGGTATACCCCCTTGTTCCTTCGTAAGTACGGCGGTGATCCAAAAGAGAAGATGCCTACTTCATCATGATGAACCGAAGAAAAATGAAGACAACAATTTAATGGATCGACCTCTTCGAGAAGAGAAACTAAAACCGAGAAGACTCGTTAGAATTTCGCAACCAAATCCCTTCCCCCTTACCTCTCCTCTTAAATCTCGGGACGAGATTTCTTGTAGTGGAGGAGAATTGTGACGCCCGGATAATTAACCTACAGTGATCCCCACTAATGATGCCACGTCACCTCGGTTATTGTTGATAAACTCTAGATAATTGAAAACCGAAAAAAATTCAAATTCAAATTAAAGGCAAACAACAAAAGTTTTCAAACTTTAAAACTAAAATGTTCGGAGTGAACCAGATACTGCATAGATAATTATGATGGAAAAACCACACATTTATAAAATGTTTAAATACTATGAGATGAATAAAACAGTAGCAAAAACGATTAATTAAATACCTTTTATAATTAATAAAATGTCAAACTAAGTTATTTGGGGTCTAGACTTTTTGTGACTATGGACTAAGTTGAAATACTAATTTAGATACTAAGTGTATATTTTTCTAAATTAAAATGCAACTAAAATAAAGAATAAAAGAAAATAGGAAATAGAATAAAAAAACAAAACAAACAGAAAACTAATAAGGGAGAGGGAGCAACCCGCCTGGCCCAATGGGGCCAATCGGCCCAGCTGGCCTCCCGAACCAGGCCGGCCCATCCCCACTCCCATAACCCCCACCCCTCGGTCAAACCCTAGCCGCTACCGCACAACCCCCCCACCCAGCCCCCCACGTCCCTCTCCCCCCTCCCCGATCCAGATCGGAACCGGGGGAGCGAACCCACGGCTGCGCCCGAGCCCAACGCACCCCCAACGCCGATCGCCGGCGCCGCCCCGCCATCGCCGCCTTCACCCCGTCGTTTGCCTCCTCATCCTCACCCCCTCCCCGATCTAGAGCTGGATTGGGGCAAGATCCCACTGCGCCGTCGTCCATCGCCCCTAGCGCCGCCTGGAAGACCGCGTCGCCGGAGCCACCCACCGGACTGCCCCCTCTCGTCATCGCCGTGCGCCACCACCACGTCGCCGGACCACTTCACCGGATGCCTCCTCGTCGCCGCGCATCGTCCCCGTCCTCCTCCCCAAAGGCCACCTCGAGCCTCGCCGCCCCCCTGGTCTCTACATCGCCGGTGAGGGCCTCGCCCTCCCCCATCTCTCCCTCTGTCCCGTATTTTGCCACGGTCCCCTCCACTGCTGCTCGCCGGCCACCGCTCCCGCCTCGCCCTCTCATCATCGCTGACCGCGTCGTGGTCCTGCTCGCCATGCTCAGCGCACCACCACGCGCTCGCCACAACGCCCGCCGCCTCTTGCTCGAGCTCACCACACGTCGCCATCGTGCCCCATTCCCCTATCGGTCACCGCGGCCCCGTGCTCGCAACGGCCGTGCCCGCGCCACGCCTGGCCGGGGCTCACGGCACCCGCAGCTCTCTCACGTCGAGCTGCTTCCCGCCGGGTCCGAACCCCACCGTGTCGCCCTCCCCTTGCCACGCTGCTCCGGCTGCCGCCGTGGCCGGCGCCCCCCTTGGTGGCCTCGGGCCTGCAGGCGGGCGCACGCCCGCGCCCTACGCCCGCACCCGCAATGCCCGCTAAGGCCCTTCGGGCCACTGACCAGAGGGGCCCAGCCCACAGAACGCCCACAGAACATTTTAAAAGTAAAATAATAATAATAATAATAATAATAATAATAATAATAATAATAATAATAATAATAATAATAATAATAATAATTAAAACAATTAATTAATTAATTAATTATGTTAATTAATCCTATTTAAATTAATCTAATTAACTAGTTAGTTAATTAAACAGTAATTAGATTAGCTAAGTCCTAATTAACTAAACAGTCAATGACAGCTGGGTCCCACACGTCAGTTGACCAGTCAACGCCTCTGTTGACTGCTGACGTCATGATGACGTCAGCGAGCACTATTCTGGATAATGTTAAATTTAAATAATTAATTAAATCCTAAAAATGATTTAATCTTTTAAAATTAATAGAAAATAAACCGTAGCTCAGATGAAAATACTTTCTACATGAAAGTTGCTCAGAACGATGAGACGAATCCGGATACGCAACCCGTTCGTTCGCCACGCATCCCTAACATATCCAACTCGCAACTTTCCCCCTCCGGCACCTCTGCCCGAAAACGCGAAACACCGGGGATACTTTCCTGGATGTTTCCCCCCTTCACCGCTATCACCTCCTACCACGTTAGGTCACCTCTAGCACAACGTATTGCCGCTTCTTGCTTTTTGTTACATTTGATTGCTCTGTTATTTATTGTGTTCCCCCTCCGTTACTCCTTTCCGGTAGACCCTGAGACCGATGCCGGTACCCCTGTGATCGACTACCTCGACGACCCCTCCTTCTTCTCTGAGCAACCAGGCAAGCCCCCCCTTGATCACTAGATATCGCCTACTCTCCTCTATACTGCTTGCATTAGAGTAGTGTAACATGTTACTGTTTTCGTTATTCCTATCCTGATGCATAGCCTGTCTTTGATACTGCTGTTGATACCTTTACCTGCAATCCTACCTGCTTAGTATAGGATGCTAGTGTTCCATCAGTGGCCCTACACTCTTGTCCGTCTGCCATGCTATACTACTGGGCCGTGATCACTTTGGGAGGTGATCACGGGCATATGCTATATACTTTACACTGTTACATTACCTGTGATACTGTTCGAAGATGGGGGCTGAAGGGGCAGGTGGTTCCATCCCGATAGAGGTGGGCCTGGGTTCCTGACGGCCCCCGACTGTTACTTTGTGGCGGAGCGACAGGGCAGGTTCAGACCACCTAGGAGAGAGGTGGGCCTGGCCCTAGTCGGCGTTCGCGATACTTAACACGCTTAACGAGATCTGGGTATTTGATCTGAGTCTGGCCATTTGGTGTATACGCACTAACCACCTACGCGGGAGTAGTTATGAGTATCCCGACGTCGTGGTATCAGCCGAAGCACTTCGTGACGTCAGCGACTGTCACATCCCTAGCTAGGCCATGCATTAGAGTGTGCATCATGTTTACATTCTATTAATTCTGAAATGGGAAATGCCAGAACCCCCAACACACCCTTTCCCCCCCCTGGAAATGACTAGGGTTTACTAAAATCTTTTTCAATGAACCTGTAATGCCCTTCTGAAATGTTCACCCCCTTTGTTTTGGGTTTAAACCTTTGACAAAAGTGGTGCACAATTTTCTAGGTCAACAGAAGGTTTTTGAATTAACACATAAGTATTTGAATTTGGGCATTTAAAATTTATAAAAATATTTTAAATGTTCAAATATTCTCAAACAGAAATGTTTCATGTTGTCTATATTTTAAATAGCAAGCATGAGCAGTTTGGGGATTTTTGGAGTTGTTTAAGTATTTTAAATAAGTCCACAAAGTTGCAGAAATAATAGAAAAGAAAACAGTTAAACAGAGAAAAACTAACCTGGACGTTACCCACCTGCCGGCCCACCTGGCGGCCCAGCACTGTGCTGGCCCGCGCCAGCCAGCTGCTTCGTCCCCGCCAGGCAGGCAGGGAGCTGACGCCGGCGAGCGCGAGCTCGCCACGGCGTCACCTGCTCGCCGCTTCGCCGCCCGACGCGCTGGACGTCCTCCACGTCGCGCCCTCGACCCCGTGGACACCTCACTTCTCCCCCTGGCTCTCTCTCTCGCTCTCCAGCGCCATGGCCGCCGCACCCGTCGCCGCTCCGCCGCCATAGCTGCGCCCACCGTTGCCCCCTCGCCCCGCTGACCTGCCCAGAGGCTCCGCCACTTCGCCCTCGCCCTCCCCACCGAGCCACGCCTCGCCGGAGGCCCTGCATCGCCGCCATCAGCTCGTCTCCGACCCCGGTGCCCGCCGGCCGCCATTCTTCGATTCGCGCCGCTCCGTTCGCCCCCGAGCCCGCTGAGCTGCTCGTCGACCTCCCTGTGAGCTCCCGCACCTTCTCCCCCTCCTCCCATGCCTGCTAGCTCGCCGTAGCGCCCGTCCCCGACGAGCCCGAGAGCTTGGCTCCGCCGGCCATGTCGCCGCCGCGGCCATAGCCCCTGCCAACCGCGCCAGAGCGCGTCAACGTGTTCCTGGAGCCCCCAGGAGGCCAACGCACTACCGCACGCGCCTCGCCGTGCCCCGCAGCCCTGGTTCCACCTTCACCCGAGCCCCGGCGCCGCCAAACTCGTCGCCGGCGCCAACTCCGGCCACCCCGACCCCAACTGACTCCACCAGTAGTCGCGGTTCGTTCCCAGGAGTGCGCTGATGCCTTCCGCGCCTCATTTGGTGGCCGGAATGGCCATTTCCACTCTGCTCCGCCGCGTCTGGCCTCGCCGGCGGCTAGACGCCGGCGAGTTGACCCTAACCGTTGACTTGTGGACCCAGTTGACTCCTCTGAGTCTATGACATGTGGGCCCCGACTGCTAATTAATCCAGGTTTTAAAAAATAACCTAATCTGTTAAGTTAATGACCCTGACACGCGGGACCCACGTGTCAGGTTTGACCTGGACCGGTCTGTTGACCTGCTGAGGTCAGCATGACCTCATGCTGACGCAATTAGTTATTTTTGCTGGATTTATTTTTATACAGGAAAATCCAGAAAATAGTTCAAACTTCAAAATTTCATAAAAAATTATCTGTAGCTCCAAATGCAAAGTTCTATATATGAAAAATTATCAGAAAAATCCAATCTATCCAATGGAACTGGTTTCATGCATGTTAAAACAAGTTAAACCCACTGTTTAGGCATTATAAGGTATTGCACTAATATGATCTTATAAATGCACTACCATTTGAATCTTTGGTTCAAATAGGGTCATTTCCTTCTAGTTTAACTTGCACAAGACCAAGACACATTCATATTGCTATGTCATTGCATGCATCATATTGTTGCATATCGTCATGTATTGATTGTGTTGCAATGTGTCATTCGTGGTAGGTTCTGCCTCCGAGGATATCTCCGAGTATCCAGTTGAAGGGCAGTATCCCACCACCACTCCATCAGGCAAGCAAACCATTGATCATTCCGATACAAACCCATGTTCTCGCTTCTGCTCTCGTTTACTGCATTAAGACAACGCGTTTCAAACTGCTGTGTGTTGCGGTAGTTGAACCCACTTCCTTTGCATGACCTGTCATTGCCACAATAACTAGATGAAACCCACTAGCATGTGTAGGAGTTGATTGAGCCAATACATGTGTGTGAGTGTTCCTACCATGCTATGCTTGCTATGCTTAGAGTTGTGTCAGGTCTGGCTCATCGGGATGATGAACTGGAGTGAAAGGTTGTGTCGGTGACAAGAGTGAGGTGTTGAACACGATTTGGTAAAGGAATCGATGAGAGGCCATGTAGGAGTACATGGTGGGTTGTTTCATTGAGGCCGTCCCTAGGAACTGAGTTCTGTGTTTGTGATCCATGATACAGTTACTACCACACATTGGGATCCTTAATTGACTCTCTCGGCTTCTTGATCACGCTTGTCCTTTGTCCAGGAGTTGCAAAGTAGTTTCTGGTGTTTGTAGTATGCTGGGGGCCGCACGCGGTGCTGACCATCGGGGTGGGCTGTGTTGCGGTAGGCACGTGGCACGGTGTACCGACTCGCCCGTTTGGTGTCTCGGGAACCCTGTTCACATCGTTCGGGGCCGTTAGTGGAAACCTCGGCCGGACTCCCTGCGGATGGAACCCGAATAGGCGATAAACCTGGACTAGAGACTTGAGTGTTTAGGTAGGCCGTGGCCGACACCCTCGCTGGGCTTCCGCTTGAAGGTTGCCGAGTACATGTCGTGTAAACGGCGATAAGTGGTGAGAGCGTGTGTGAAGAAGTACACCCCTGCAGGGTTAACATCATCTATTCGGATAGCCGTGTCCGCGGTAATGGACTTCTGGGTTGCCTATATCAGTTCATAGACAAGTTAAATGGATACTTCTAAAAATCTCAAGATAAGTGTGAGTACCGCGGATGGCCCTCTCGTGGGATGGCGAGAGAGGATCCACGGTGGAGTATTGTGTTGGTGTTAGTGGACTCGTGTGCGACAAATGTTTTACAAGTGGTGTCTATCGTAGGATAGCTTAGCCAAGGGTCAAAGCTGGCTTGCTGCAATAACCCCACTACCTTCTTGAGAATGTGCATGTATAGTAGGTTCCTGTTGTAAGACTTGCTGATTACCTCCGTACTCATGTTGCTTTAATCATGTTTTTCAGACGACTGCACCAACCCCTCTGATGGGTTCTATATAGACCTCGACGTTGACGAGTGACTTATCACCCAGGTGGTGATCCAAGACTTGTGAAGGGTCTTTGTAGATAGACAGGCTTCGTCAAGCCTTCTTCCTTTCTAGTGTCTGTACTCAGACTACTTTGCTTCCGCATGTGCTTGTATGTTTGTATGACTTGAGTGTTGGGTCATGTGACCCCTATCTGTATGATTGATATGTATGGCTCCTCGGAGCCTTCTAAATAAAGTACTTGAGTCGTAGAGTACTGTTGTGATGCCATGTTGTATTTACTCATATCGGGCATATTGTGTGTATGATTGAAATGCTTGGTATGAGTGGGATCCGACTATCTAGTTGTTTATCCTTGGCAGCCTTTCATATGGGGAAATGTAAGTCTTGTGCTTCTGAGCGATAGTAGTCCGCTACAGCCCGGTTCACCGGAGTCCTGCTAGCCCAGCACTACTGCTTGGACACTTGACTGGCCGGCATGTGTTTCACGTCGTTCCTATGTCTGTCCCTTCGGGGAAATGTCACGCGCTGATATTCGGAGTCCTGCCTAGCCTGCTACAGCCCGGGTTACCGGAGTCCTGTTAGCCCAGTGCTATAGCCCGAATAGATACGTTGATGACCGACATGTTCGATGTGATTCATGTATGCCTGTCCTCATAGGCTAGCACCGCTTTGGGTTCACGACTAGCCATGTCGGCCCGGGTTCTCTGTCATATGGATGCTAGCGACACTATCATATACGTGAGCCAAAAGGCGCAAACGGCCCCGGGCCAGGTAAGGTGGCACCCGTGGGAGTACCGTGCGTGAGGCCGCAAAGTGATATGATGTGTTACACGCTGGATCGATGTGGCTTAGGATCGGGGTCCTGACAGCGTTGGCATCAGAGCCGGACTGCCTGTAGGTTCGCTAAGCCAAACTGGTCGATGTCGAGTCTAGAAATGCTTTAGTTATATGTAGGGGAATTGATTGTGGGAGGGAACGTAAGGCTCTTTTACTCCTTTACCTTATGCCCTCTATTCTGAGTCATTCTCTTCTCATTCTACGTGGGTTAAGGAACTAGGCTCTTTTCTCTCTATCAGGTTCACGTGTTACTAAATCCGTAGTAACTTATAGGATTGTTGGATACAACCCAGTTCGGTTCTACTAAAGTTTAGTATGTTACCAATTGAACCAGAACCTTGATATGTTGTTGTTGAGTGGTTTCGCAAACTGTTGTGGATGTCTCAATCCTTTTTCTGAGCATTTACAGCCGTTATGCTGTCCAATTTCATCCAGAAATTCTAATGCCTTTGCACTATTTTGTGCTTTCAGATGGCTACCCGTCCCCAAAACCAAGTGGTTCGTCTGACCCGTTGCATCGGTGTATGTGGTCATACCGCCATGTTGGTTCGAGTGATGGTGGAGGCAGGATACCGATGGTACCCTGAATACACCGTCGAAGAACAGTTTAGAGATTTCAACCAGAGCCAATATCTGTGCACGGTTAGGATATATCCATCTTATCCCGGAGCCACGGAACCACTCCATTGTTCTTATGGACTCGGGATCACTATTGGGATGTCCGTTCAAGATGCAGCCTACTCGATGATGACCATTATGCGAGCTAGAACTGCCTTGTTGAGCAACACTGATTTTCGCTACATGCCAGCATCCCTCCCTGGGGCGCATGGTTACCTCCAGGGCATGTATAGTGATGCATCCCATGAGGACTCACTCCTTTGCACCACTACTGAGATGTTGGAAGATAAGGACCGTGAAAACCGGGCCTTGCGTATGGAGCTCTTTAATGCTCGTGCCGATCATTGGGCCACCTTGACGAGGTTTGCACCTGCTGTGCAAGCCGGATACATGGATACGAGAGACTTGTATCCTGTGCGGGCTAGTCTGCCAGACTTTATGGAATGGCATGAGGTGGGAGGCATCACCCCTCCTCGTGGGCCTCTGCTACCGCCATCTGTTGGACCGAGGCCGCATCCAAGTCCCTATGGTCCACAAGCACCGCAGCACCGTCTGTTTCCAGATGACCATGTTCCGCTTCCAGGTCTGGGTGGTGACTTCTATGAGGACTTCTACGGAGCCGCCTGAGCTGGTAGTAGTCTCGCTAGTATTGTAACAGTTGTATGTCCACCGTCCTGCGTGACCCGTGGAATATGACTTAGTGTGTATCAATTCCGGAGGTGTAGAAAAATAATGTATAGGAGCTTGGAATGCCTCCGATGAGATGTAACGTCTGTCGTCTTAGTTGTACTTCAGCTTGAGCTTGTACTAAACTATGTATGACGTGTATGACCGTTGGTATATATATGGCAGTTTCTATATTACCATGTCATACGGATGATCATCTCTGCATTCCTTGTTATCCATTACATTCCGCACTTCCTTGGCCAGATTTTGCCATCCTGGTTTAAATCATTGTTTTGTTTTCCCAGGATGGTCAACACCCGCAGCAACCCTGCTGCTTCGGAGCAGGGAGAAGCTAGTGCACCTAGAGAGGAAAGTCTGCCTCAACCACCTTCTCTGGCCGAAGTGATGCTGGAGGCAGAGCGCAACAGGCGCGACACCAACCGCTTGTTAGAGCGGATTGAACAAAACACTGCACGTCAGCAAAGGGTCAATCCAGTGTCCATCAATGACTTTGTCAAGCTGTACCCGCCAAAGTTCAATCATTCCATCGAACCTCTCGATGCGGATGACTGGCTCCGCAGCATCGCCCACAAGCTACGTTCTGCCAACGTGGCTGAAGATGATAAAGTCACCTTTGCTGCCTATCACCTCGAAGGCCCTGCCAGCCTTTGGTGGGAGAATTATGAGGCTATGCGTCCGGTCGGCCAACTCACTACTTGGGCTGATTTCAGTGCCGCTTTCCGTGAGCATCATATCCCGGAAGGTCTTATGGACCGCAAGAGGGAGGAGTTCTGTAACTTCACCTAGGGGAAGCTGACTGTGGATGCATACAGTCGCGAGTTTGGGAAGCTTGCACGCTATGCTCCCGAAGAGGTATCCACCGATGCCAAGAAGCAGGCAAGGTTCCGCAAGGGACTTAGCCCTGAGCTCCGATGTGACCTTCGTCTGCATGAATGCATTTCTTTTCCGAAGCTAGTCAATAAGGCCATCAGTGCCGAGACGGGGCAGAATGATTTTGAAGCTTCACGCAAGCACTCCCGTGACTATGGATCTTCATCCGGTTCTGGATCACAGAAGCGCCGGGTCTGGATTCCAAATTCTGCTATGCCACCCAGGTATACTCCGAGGCCATCCTTTGAGGCGCCTCGTTCCAATCAACAGTATGTGCCGCCCAAGACTTTTGGTGGCCCCACTGCCAATACTGCTCCACGCCCCAATATAACAACTTGCTTCAAGTGTGGTGAGCCGGGCCACTACATCCGTGAGTGTCCCCAGAACAACCCCAGCCAGTTCGGAAAGTCTGTTGGCCGTGGTAAGTCAACAGCAAAAGTGCTTGTCGCCAAGCCAGCCACCACTGCTCGTGGCCATGTCAACTACGTGTCAGCTGAAGAGACTCAAGAGGACCCCAACGTCGTTCTCGGTACGCTCCTTGTTAATTGCCATCCGGCAACTGTTCTCTTTGATACTGGAGCATCTCATTCATTTATTTCTGAGAGCTATGCTCGATTGCACAATACTACCTTTTGTGACATGCCCACCTCCATGGTAATTCAAACCCCTGGTTCTAAGTGGCAAACCTCTAGAATCAGCCATGGAAATGAAATTCTTGTCGACAGATTGGTTTTTCTCGCGTCACTAATAGCTCTCAAGTCTTCAGACATTAACATCATCTTGGGTATGGACTGGATGTCAGCTCATTACGCCAAGATTGACTGCTCAACTAGAACTGTCCAACTTACCCATCCATCGGGCAAGACAGTCAATGTTTTGACCCGAGTATCGGAGCGTCAGCTCTACTCTCTAAATGCCAATCCCCTTCCAGACCTCGAAGATATTCCGGTAGTCCGTGACTTCCCGGATGTCTTTCCAGAGGAACTGCCAGGTGTTCCACCTGACAGAGATGTCGAGTTCGTGATAGACCTTGTCCCAGGAACCGTCCCAATCTCTAGAAGACCTTATAAGATGGCACCCCTAGAACTAGCTGAGCTTAAGAAACAACTCGATGAGTCCTTGCAAAAGGGTTTCATCCGTCCTAGTTCATCTCCATGGGCTTGCCCCGTCCTCTTCGTCAAGAAGAAGGATGGAACGGATCGGATGGTTGTGGATTACCGACCTGTCAATTTGGTCACTATCAAGAACAAGTATCCGCTCCCCAGGATCAACGATCTGTATGACCAGCTCGCTGGATCCTCAGTCTTTTCCAAAATGGATTTGAGGTTGGGCTACCATCAAATCAAAATCAAGAACGGGGACATTCCCAAAACGGCCTTTGTCACTCGTTACGGCCAATACGAGTACACCGTCATGTCCTTTGGTTTAACCAATGCTCCAGCCACCTTCTCTCGGTTAATGAATTCGATCTTCATGGAGTACTTGGATAAATTCGTTGTGGTTTACCTCGATGATATACTCATCTACTCCAAGAATGAGGAAGAACATGCCGAACATCTAAGGCTAGTATTGATGAAACTTCGAGAGCATCGCCTTTATGCCAAATTCTCCAAGTGCGAATTCTGGTTGCCAGAAGTGACCTATCTGGGCCATGTAATCTCTGGCAAGGGCATTGCTGTCAATCCCGAGCGAGTTCAAGCTGTCCTTGACTGGACTCCACCTGAAACTGTCAAGCAAGTTCGGAGTTTTCTTGGGTTAGCGAGCTATTGTCGCCGCTTCGTCGAGAATTTCTCCAAGGTTGCTAAGCCTCTAACTGAACTCCTCAAGAAAGATAAAAAGTTCGAGTGGACCCCACAGTGCGAGTTCAGCTTTCAGGAACTGAAAAGACGCCTGACATCTGCTCCCGTACTGGTACCACCAGATTTCTCCAAGGACTTTGTTATCTATTGCGACGCCTCGCGACAAGGACTAGGTTGCATACTCATGCAAGATCGTCATGTGATTGCCTACGCATCTCGACAGTTGCGTCCACATGAGGATAATTATCCTACTCATGATCTAGAGCTTCCAGCAGTAGTCCATGCACTCAAAACCTGGCGACATTACCTCTTGGGTAACCGTTGCGAAATCTACACTGATCACCAAAGTCTGAAATATATATTCACCCAACCGGATTTAAATCTCAGGCAAAGACGTTGGGTCGAGCTGATCTCGGATTACGACTTAGGAATAACTTACACCCCAGGCAAAGCCAATGTTATGGCTGATGCACTAAGTCGTAAATCCTATTGTAACAATCTGATGTTACAACAAGGTCAACCACTTCTCCACGAGGAATTTCATAAGCTCAACCTTCACATTGTTCCTCGAGGATTCCTTTCCACCCTGGTGGCGAAACCTAACCTTACGGATCAAATCATTACCGCTCAGCGGTATGATAGAGGGATATCTCGGATTAAGGAAAACATCGCTAGCGGAGTTGCTAAATGTTTTTCCATGGATGAACGAGGTGTTGTCTTCTTCGAGAACCGCTTGGTGGTTCCCAAGAAGCAACATTTACGACAATTGATTCTTAAGGAAGCTCATGAATCCCCTCTCACCATTCATCCCGGTAGCACTAAGATGTATCAAGACCTACGCCAGAGGTTTTGGTGGACTAGGATGAAGAGAGAAATCGCTCAATACGTTGCTAATTGCGACGTCTGTCGTCGTGTTAAAGCAGAGCATCAACGGCCTGCTGGCACCCTTCAACCATTGGAGATTCCTGAATGGAAATGGGATAAAATCGGTATGGATTTCATTACCGGGTTTCCCAGAACCAAAAGAGGGAATAATGCTATCTTCGTTGTTGTCGATCGTCTTTCCAAAGTAGCCCACTTCTTACCTGTTCTCGAGAGTATAACCGCTAGCCAGCTAGCGGATTTGTACATCTCTCGAATAGTATCTCTCCATGGTGTTCCATTGGAAATTAATTCAGACCGTGGAAGTCTTTTCACCTCTCGATTTTGGGAAAGTTTCCAAAATGCTATGGGAACTCGTCTCTCCTTTAGCACCGCCTTCCATCCGCAATCAAGTGGTCAAGTAGAACGAGTCAATCAAATTCTGGAGGATATGCTCCGAGCTTCTGTCATCTCTTTCGGTATGGATTGGGAGAAGTGTCTACCATTCGCCGAGTTCGCTTATAACAACAGTTATCAAGCTAGCTTGGGTAAAGCTCCTTTCGAAGTTCTTTATGGACGAAAATGTCGGACGCCTCTTAACTGGTCAGAAACCGGCGAGAGACAACTCTTTGGCCCGGACATGATCCAGGATGCAGAAGAGCAGGTTCGCATTATTCGTGAGAAGTTGAAAACCGCCCAATTCCGGCAAAAGAGTCAGTACGACCGCAAGCATAAACCCATGGCTTATGAAGTCGGCGAGATGGCTTACCTTCGGGTTACACCTTTAAAGGGAACCCATCGATTCGGTATCAAAGGCAAATTGGCTCCTCGTTACATTGGACCCTTTCGCATTCTTGCCAAACGAGGGGAAGTTGCCTACCAACTGGAACTACCTCCGCATCTCTCCAGAGTTCATGATGTCTTCCATGTTTCTCAACTCAGGCGTTGCTTCGCGGATCCTATCCGTGGAGTGGACCACGAAACGCTTGATCTCCAAGATAACCTCACTTATCGGGAATACCCCGTTCGTATCCTTGATCAAGCCGAGCGTACCACTCGACGCCACAATATCAAGTTTCTCAAGGTTCAATGGTCACACCATTCCGAGCAAGAGGCTACCTGGGAAAGGGAGGATCGTCTTCGACTTGAGTACCCCGCCTTCTTTCCGGAGGAACCTAAATCTCGGGACGAGATTCTTTTGAGTGGGGGTGAGTTGTCACATCCCTAGCTAGGCCATGCATTAGAGTGTGCATCATGTTTACATTCTATTAATTCTGAAATGGGAAATGCCAGAACCCCCAACACACCCTTTCCCCCCCTGGAAATGACTAGGGTTTACTAAAATCTTTTTCAATGAACCTGAAATGCCCTTCTGAAATGTTCACCCCCTTTGTTTTGGGTTTAAACCTTTGACAAAAGTGGTGCACAATTTTCTAGGTCAACAGAAGGTTTTTGAATTAACACATAAGTATTTGAATTTGGGCATTTAAAATTTATAAAAATATTTTAAATGTTCAAATATTCTCAAACAGAAATGTTTCATGTTGTCTATATTTTAAATAGCAAGCATGAGCAGTTTGGGGATTTTTGGAGTTGTTTAAGTATTTTAAATAAGTCCACAAAGTTGCAGAAATAATAGAAAAGAAAACAGTTAAACAGAGAAAAACTAACCTGGACGTTACCCACCTGCCGGCCCACCTGGCGGCCCAGCACTGTGCTGGCCCGCGCCAGCCAGCTGCTTCGTCCCCGCCAGGCAGGCAGGGAGCTGACGCCGGCGAGCGCGAGCTCGCCACGGCGTCACCTGCTCGCCGCTTCGCCGCCCGACGCGCTAGACGTCCTCCACGTCGCGCCCTCGACCCCGTGGACACCTCACTTCTCCCCCTGGCTCTCTCTCTCGCTCTCCAGCGCCATGGCCGCCGCACCCGTCGCCGCTCCGCCGCCATAGCTGCGCCCACCGTTGCCCCCTCGCCCCGCTGACCTGCCCAGAGGCTCCGCCACTTCGCCCTCGCCCTCCCCACCGAGCCACGCCTCGCCGGAGGCCCTGCATCGCCGCCATCAGCTCGTCTCCGACCCCGGTGCCCGCCGGCCGCCATTCTTCGATTCGCGCCGCTCCGTTCGCCCCCGAGCCCGCTGAGCTGCTCGTCGACCTCCCTGTGAGCTCCCGCACCTTCTCCCCCTCCTCCCATGCCTGCTAGCTCGCCGTAGCGCCCGTCCCCGACGAGCCCGAGAGCTTGGCTCCGCCGGCCATGTCGCCGCCGCGGCCATAGCCCCTGCCAACCGCGCCAGAGCGCGTCAACGTGTTCCTGGAGCCCCCAGGAGGCCAACGCACTACCGCACGCGCCTCGCCGTGCCCCGCAGCCCCGGTTCCACCTTCACCCGAGCCCCGGCGCCGCCAAACTCGTCGCCGGCGCCAACTCCGGCCACCCCGACCCCAACTGACTCCACCAGTAGTCGCGGTTCGTTCCCAGGAGTGCGCTGATGCCTTCCGCGCCTCATTTGGTGGCCGGAATGGCCATTTCCACTCTGCTCCGCCGCGTCTGGCCTCGCCGGCGGCTAGACGCCGGCGAGTTGACCCTAACCGTTGACTTGTGGACCCAGTTGACTCCTCTGAGTCTATGACATGTGGGCCCCGACTGCTAATTAATCCAGGTTTTAAAAAATAACCTAATCTGTTAAGTTAATGACCCTGACACGCGGGACCCACGTGTCAGGTTTGACCTGGACCGGTCTGTTGACCTGCTGAGGTCAGCATGACCTCATGCTGACGCAATTAGTTATTTTTGCTGGATTTATTTTTATACAGGAAAATCCAGAAAATAGTTCAAACTTCAAAATTTCATAAAAAATTATCTGTAGCTCCAAATGCAAAGTTCTATATATGAAAAATTATCAGAAAAATCCAATCTATCCAATGGAACTGGTTTCATGCATGTTAAAACAAGTTAAACCCACTGTTTAGGCATTATAAGGTATTGCACTAATATGATCTTATAAATGCACTACCATTTGAATCTTTGGTTCAAATAGGGTCATTTCCTTCTAGTTTAACTTGCACAAGACCAAGACACATTCATATTGCTATGTCATTGCATGCATCATATTGTTGCATATCGTCATGTATTGATTGTGTTGCAATGTGTCATTCGTGGTAGGTTCTGCCTCCGAGGATATCTCCGAGTATCCAGTTGAAGGGCAGTATCCCACCACCACTCCATCAGGCAAGCAAACCATTGATCATTCCGATACAAACCCATGTTCTCGCTTCTGCTCTCGTTTACTGCATTAAGACAACGCGTTTCAAACTGCTGTGTGTTGCGGTAGTTGAACCCACTTCCTTTGCATGACCTGTCATTGCCACAATAACTAGATGAAACCCACTAGCATGTGTAGGAGTTGATTGAGCCAATACATGTGTGTGAGTGTTCCTACCATGCTATGCTTGCTATGCTTAGAGTTGTGTCAGGTCTGGCTCATCGGGATGATGAACTGGAGTGAAAGGTTGTGTCGGTGACAAGAGTGAGGTGTTGAACACGATTTGGTAAAGGAATCGATGAGAGGCCATGTAGGAGTACATGGTGGGTTGTTTCATTGAGGCCGTCCCTAGGAACTGAGTTCTGTGTTTGTGATCCATGATACAGTTACTACCACACATTGGGATCCTTAATTGACTCTCTCGGCTTCTTGATCACGCTTGTCCTTTGTCCAGGAGTTGCAAAGTAGTTTCTGGTGTTTGTAGTATGCTGGGGGCCGCACGCGGTGCTGACCATCGGGGTGGGCTGTGTTGCGGTAGGCACGTGGCACGGTGTACCGACTCGCCCGTTTGGTGTCTCGGGAACCCTGTTCACATCGTTCGGGGCCGTTAGTGGAAACCTCGGCCGGACTCCCTGCGGATGGAACCCGAATAGGCGATAAACCTGGACTAGAGACTTGAGTGTTTAGGTAGGCCGTGGCCGACACCCTCGCTGGGCTTCCGCTTGAAGGTTGCCGAGTACATGTCGTGTAAACGGCGATAAGTGGTGAGAGCGTGTGTGAAGAAGTACACCCCTGCAGGGTTAACATCATCTATTCGGATAGCCGTGTCCGCGGTAATGGACTTCTGGGTTGCCTATATCAGTTCATAGACAAGTTAAATGGATACTTCTAAAAATCTCAAGATAAGTGTGAGTACCGCGGATGGCCCTCTCGTGGGATGGCGAGAGAGGATCCACGGTGGAGTATTGTGTTGGTGTTAGTGGACTCGTGTGCGACAAATGTTTTACAAGTGGTGTCTATCGTAGGATAGCTTATCCAAGGGTCAAAGCTGGCTTGCTGCAATAACCCCACTACCTTCTTGAGAATGTGCATGTATAGTAGGTTCCTGTTGTAAGACTTGCTGAGTACCTCCGTACTCATGTTGCTTTAATCATGTTTTTCAGACGACTGCACCAACCCCTCTGATGGGTTCTATATAGACCTCGACGTTGACGAGTGACTTATCACCCAGGTGGTGATCCAAGACTTGTGAAGGGTCTTTGTAGATAGACAGGCTTCGTCAAGCCTTCTTCCTTTCTAGTGTCTGTACTCAGACTACTTTGCTTCCGCATGTGCTTGTATGTTTGTATGACTTGAGTGTTGGGTCATGTGACCCCTATCTGTATGATTGATATGTATGGCTCCTCGGAGCCTTCTAAATAAAGTACTTGAGTCGTAGAGTACTGTTGTGATGCCATGTTGTATTTACTCATATCGGGCATATTGTGTGTATGATTGAAATGCTTGGTATGAGTGGGATCCGACTATCTAGTTGTTTATCCTTGGCAGCCTTTCATATGGGGAAATGTAAGTCTTGTGCTTCTGAGCGATAGTAGTCCGCTACAGCCCGGTTCACCGGAGTCCTGCTAGCCCAGCACTACTGCTTGGACACTTGACTGGCCGGCATGTGTTTCACGTCGTTCCTATGTCTGTCCCTTCGGGGAAATGTCACGCGCTGATATTCGGAGTCCTGCCTAGCCTGCTACAGCCCGGGTTACCGGAGTCCTGTTAGCCCAGTGCTACAGCCCGAATAGATACGTTGATGACCGACATGTTCGATGTGATTCATGTATGCCTGTCCTCATAGGCTAGCGCCGCTTTGGGTTCACGACTAGCCATGTCGGCCCGGGTTCTCTGTCATATGGATGCTAGCGACACTATCATATACGTGAGCCAAAAGGCGCAAACGGCCCCGGGCCAGGTAAGGTGGCACCCGTGGGAGTACCGTGCGTGAGGCCGCAAAGTGATATGATGTGTTACACGCTGGATCGATGTGGCTTAGGATCGGGGTCCTGACAGCGACTGAGCGGCGCGCGCCGGGTTGGACCGCGTAACGTCACTTCCTTTGTAATGGAGGTTGCTAGGTCTGCTCTCCGGCCGCGTACGCAACGTGCAGGTGTGCTCAGGGCGATGGGCCCAGACCCACGCGCGCTTAGGTTTAGACCGGCGTGCTGACCTCTCTGTTGTGCCTAGGTGGGGCTGCGACGTGTTGGTCTTCCGAGGCCGGGCATGACCCAGAAAAGTGTGTCTGGCCAAATGGGATCAAGCGTGTTGGGGAATGTGGTGCACCCCTGCAGGGAAGTTTATCTATTCGAATAGCCGTGTCCCTCGGTAAAAGGACGACCCGGAGTTGTACCTTGACCTTATGACAACTAGAACCGGATACTTAATAAAACACACCCTTCCAAGTGCCAGATACAACCCGGTGATCGCTCTCCAACAGGGCATTGAGGAGGGGATCGCCGGGTAGGATTATGCTATGCGATGCTACTTGGAGGACTTCAGTCTACTCTCTTCTATATGCTGCAAGACGGAGGCGACCAGAAGCGTAGTCTTCGATAAGACTAGCTATCCCCCTCTTATTCTGGCTTTCTGCAGTTCAGTCCACTGATATGGCCCTTTACACATATATCCATGCATATGTAGTGTAGCTCCTTGCTTGCGAGTACTTTGGATGAGTACTCACGGTTGCTTTTCTCCCCCTTTCCCCCCTTTTCCCTTCTACCCGGTTGCCGCAACCAGATGTTGGAGCCCAGGATCCAGACGCCACCGTCGACGATGACACCTACTACCCTGGAGGTGCCTTCTGCTACGTGCAGGCTGCTGATGACGACCAAGAGTAGTTAGGAGGATCCCAGGCAGGAGGCCTGCGCCTCGTTCGATCTTTACCCCCTGTTTGTACTAGCCATCTTATGGCAAACTTGTTTAACTTATGTCTGTACTCAGATATTGTTGCTTCCGCTGACTCGTCTATGATCGAGCACTTGTATTCGAGCCCTCGAGGCCCCTGGCTTGTATTATGATGCTTGTATGACTTATTTTATTTGTAGAGTTGTGTTGTGATATCTTCCCGTGAGTCCCTGATCTTGATCGTACACATTTGCGTGCATGATTAGTGTACGATTGAATCGGGGGCGTCACAGACTGGCTGAGGCGCCCCCTGCGTCCTTCTTCGGGAGACGTGCTGGCTCCAGGCCGAGCTTCTGGTACGGCGCGCCCGACCGTTGTGAGGGCACCAACCCCCAGCCCCCTGCCCGGAGGGGGAGCGATGATTCGTGCCCCCAGGCGCTTGCTTGGGGCAGACGATGGTGCAGAAGACGTGCTCGAGCGTGCTCGGGAGCGCCGTGCTCGTCGCCACGAATTCCTTCGAAGGGCGAGCGGCGCGGTGGACCTGCTTGGGGAGGAGCTCGCCGATGAAGACGCGCGCCTGGAGGCCGAGGGCCTGCGCCTGGCTGCGGAGAGGCGCGAGCTGGAGGCCGCCGTCGCCCTCGCGCGCCATCAGCGCGGCCGTGATGATGAAGAGGCGAAGGCGTCGTTGGAGGCTTCCCAGGCGGCTCGTGTTGGGGAACGTAGTAATTTCAAAAAAATTCCTACGCACATGCAAGATCATGGTGATGCATAGCAACGAGAGGGGAGAGTGTTGTCTACGTACCCTCGTAGACCGAAGCGGAAGCGTTGACACAACGTAGAGGAAGTAGCCGTACGTTCTCCTCGCGATCCAACCGATCACAGCACCGTTACTCCGGCACCTCCGAGTTCTTGGCACACGTTCAGCTCGATGACGATCCCCGGGCTCCGATCCAGCAAAGCGTCGGGGAAGAGTTCCGTCAGCACGACGGCGTGGTGACGATCTTGATGTGTTACCGGCGCAGGGCTTCGCTTAAGCACTGCAATGATATGACTGAGGTGGAATTTGGTGGAAGGGGGCACCGCACACGGCTAAGGAACGATCCGTAGATCAACTTGTGTGTCTTTGGGGTGCCCCCTGCCCCTGTATATAAAGGAGCCAAGGGGGAGGGGCTGGCCGGCCAAGCTTGGCGCGCCAGGAGAGTCCTACTCCCTCCGGGAGTAGGATTCCCCCCCCAATCCTAGTTGGACTAGGATTCTCCAAGGGGGAGAGAGAGAGAGAGGGGGCACCCACCTCTCCTAGTCCTAATAGGACTAGGGGAAGGGGGGGAGGCGCGCAGCCCATGAGGGCAGCCCTCTCACTTCTCCTCCAAGGCCCATGTTGGCCCATTATGCTCCCGGGGGGTTCCGGTAACCCTCCCGGTATTCCGGTAAAATCCCGATTTCACCTGGAATGCATCCGATGTCCAAACATAGGCTTCCAATATATCATTCTTTACGTCTCGACCATTTCGAGACTCCTCGTCATGTCCGTGATCACATCCGGGACTCCGAACTCCTTCGGTACACCAAAATGCATAAACTCATAATAACTGTCATCGTAACGTTAAGCGTGCGGACCCTACGGTTCGAGAACAATGTAGACATGACCGAGACATGTCTCCGGTCAATAACCAATAGCGGGACCTGGATGCCCATATTGGTTCCTACATATTCTACGAAGATCTTTATCGGTCAGACCGCATAACAACATACGTTGTTCCCTTTGTCATCGGTATGTTACTTGCCCGAGATTCGATCGTCGGTATCCAATACCTAGTTCAATCTCGTTACCGGCAAGTCTCTTTACTCGTTTTGTAATACATCATCTCGCAACTAACTCATTGGTTGCAATGCTTGCAAGGCTTATGTGATGTGCATTACCGAGAAGGCCCTGAGATACCTCTCCGACATTCGGAGTGACAAATCCTAATCTCGAAATACGCCAACCCAACAAATACTTTCGGAGACACCTGTAGAGCACCTTTATAATCACCCAGTTACGTTGTGACGTTTGGTAGCACACAAAGTGTTCCTACGGTAAACGGGAGTTGCATAATCTCATAGTTAAAGGAACATGTATAAGTCATGGATAAAAGCAATAGCAACATACTAAACGATCGGGTGCTATGCTAATGGAATGGGTCATGTCAATCAGATCATTCAACTAATGATGTGATCTCATTAATCAAATAACAACTCTTTGTTCATGGTTAGGAAACATAACCATCTTTGATTAATGAGCTAGTCAAGTAGAGGCATACTAGTGACACTCTGGTTGCCTATGTATTCACACATGTATTATGTTTCCGGTTAATACAATTCTAGCATGAATAATAAACTTTTATCATGATATGTAAGGAAATAAATAATCACTTTATTATTGCCTCTAGGGCATATTTCCTTCAGTCTCCCACTTGCACTAGAGTCAATAATCTAGTTCACATCACCATGTGATTTATCAGCAATAGTTCACATCATCATGTGATTAACACCCATAGTTCACATCGCTATGTGACCGATACCCAAAGGGTTTACTAGATTCAGTAATCTAGTTTACATCGCTATGTAATTAACACCCAAAGAGTACTAAGGTGTGATCATGTTTTGCTTGTGAGAGAATCTTAGTCAACGGGTCTGCTACATTCAGATCCGCATGTACTTTGCAAATTTCTATGTCAACAATGCTCTGCATGGAGCTACTCTAGCTAATTGCTCCCACTTTCAATATGTATCCAGATTGAGACTTTAGAGTCATCTGGATCAGTGTCAAAACTTGCATCAACGTAACTCTTTACGACGAACCTTTTTGTCACCTCCATAATCGAGAAACATATCCTTATTCCACTAAGGATAATTTTGACCGCCGTCCAGTGATCTACTCCTAGATCACTATTGTACTCCCGTGCCAATCTTAGGGTAGGGTATACAATAGGTCTGGTACATAGCATGGCATACTTTATAGAACCTATAGCCAAAGCATAGGGAATGACTTTCATTCTCTTTCTATCTTCTGCCGTGGTCGGGCTTTGAGTCTTACTCAATTTCACACCTTGTAATACAGGCAAGAACTCTTTCTTTGACTGTTCCATTTTGAACTACTTCAAAATCTTTTCAAGGTATGTACTTATTGAAAAACTTATCAAGCGTCTTTGATCTATCTCTATAGATCTTGATGCTCAATATGTAAGCAGCTTCACCGAGGTCCTTCTTCGAAAAACTCCTTTCAAATACTCCTTTATGCTTTACAGAATAATTCTACATTATTTCCGATCAATAATATGTCATTTACATATACTTATCAGAAATGCTGTAGTGCTCCCACTCACTTTCTTGTAAATACAGGCTTCACCGCAAGTCTGTATAAAACTATATGCTTTGATCAACTCATCAAAGCGTATATTCCAACTCCGAGATGCTTGCACCAGTCCATAGATGGATCGCTGGAGTTTGCACATTTTGTTAGCACCTTTAGGATTGACAAAACCTTCTGGTTGCATCATATACAACTCTTCTTTAATAAATCCATTAAGGAATGTAGTTTTGTTTTATCCGTTTGCCAGATTTCATAAAATGCGGCAATTGCTAACATGATTCGGACAGACTTAAGCATAGATATGAGTGAGAAACTCTCATCGTAGTCAACACCTTGAACTTGTCGAAAACCTTTTTGCGACAATTCTAGCTTTGTAGATAGTAATACTACTATCAGCGTCTGTCTTCCTCTTGAAGATCCATTTATTTTCTATGGCTTGCCGATCATCGGGCAAATCCATCAAAGTCCATACTTTGTTCTCATACATGGATCATATCTCAGATTTCATGGCCTCAAACCATTTCGTGGAATCTGGGCTCATCATCGCTTCCTCATAGTTCGCAAGTTCATCATGGTCTAGTAACATGACTTCCAGAACAGGATTACCGTACTACTATGGTGCGGATCTCACTCTGGTTTACCTACGAGATTCGGTAGTAACTTGATCTGAAGTTACATGATCATCATCATTAGCTTCCTCACTAATTGGTGTAGTAGTCACAGGAATAGATTTCTGTGATGAACTACTTTCCAATAAGGGAGAAGGTACAATTACCTTATCAAGTTCTACTTTCCTCCCACTCACTTCTTTCGAGAGAAACTCCTTCTCTAGAAAGGATCCATTCTTAGCAACAAATGTCTTGCCTTTGGATCTGTGATAGAAGGTGTACCCAACAATTTCCTTTGGGTATCCTATGAAGACATATTTCTCCGATTTGGGTTTGAGGTTATCAGGATGAAACTTTTTTTCATATAAGCATCACAACCCCAAACTTTTAAGAAACGACAACTTTGGTTTCTTGCTAAACCACAGTTCATATTGTGTCGTCTCAACGGACTTAGATGGTGCCCCTTTTAACGTGAATGCAGCTGTCTCTAATGCATGATTCCAAAACGATATTGGTAAATCGGTAAGAAACATCATAGATTGTACTATATCCAATAAAGTACGGTTATGACGTTCGGACACACCATTATGCTGTGGTGTTCTAGGTGGCATGAATTTGTGAAACTATTCCACACGGTTTTAACTGAAGGCCAAAACTCGTAACTCAAATATTTTACCTCTGCGATGATATCGTAGAAACTTTTTATTTTCTTGTTACGATGATTATCCACTTCACTCTGAAATTCTTTGAACTTTTCAAACGTTTCAGACTTATGTTTCATTAAGTAGATATACCCATATCTGCTTAAATCATCTGTGAAGTTCAGAAAATAATGATACTTGTCGCGAGCCTTAATATTCATCGGACCATATACATCAGTATGTATGATTTCCAACAAATCTGTTGCTTGCTCCATTGTTCCGGAGAACGGCGTTTTTAGTCATCTTGCCCAAGAGGCATGGTTCGCAAGCATCAAGTGATTCATAATCAAGTGATTCCAAAATCCCATCAGCATGGAGTTTCTTCATGCGCTTTACACCAATATGACCTAAACGGCAGTGCCACAAATAGGTTGCACTATCATTATTAACTTCGCATCCTTTTGGTTTCAATATCATGAATATGTGTATCACTGCGATCGAGATCCAATGAACTATTTTCATTGGTGTGTATGACCATAGAAGGTTTTATTCATGTAAACAGAACAACAATTGTTCTCTAACTTAAATGAATAACTGTATTGCAATTAACATGATCAAATCATATTCATGCTTCAACGCAAACACCAAATAACACTTATTTAGTTTCAACACTAATGCCGAAAGTATAGGGAGTGTGTGATGATGATCATATCAATCTTGGAACCACTTCCAACACACATCGTCACCCTGCCCTTTAACTAGTCTTTGTTCATTCTGCAACTCCCGTTTCGAGTTACTAAATTTTAGCAACTGAACTAGTACCAAATACTAAGGGGTTGCTATGAACACTAGTAAAGTACACATCAATAACATGTATATCAAATATACTTATGTTCACTTTGCCATCCTTCTTATCCGCCAATCACTTGGGGTAGTTCCGCTTCCAGTGACCAGTCCCTTTGCAGTAGAAGCACTTAGTCTCAGTCTTAGGACCATACTTGGGCTTTTTCACTTGAGCAGCAACTTTCTTGCCGTTCTTCTTGAAGTTCCCTTCTTTCCTTTTGCCCTTTTCTTGAAACTAGTGATCTTGTCAACCATCAACACTTGATGTTTTTCTTTGATTTCTACCTTTGCTGATTTTAGCATCGCGAAGAGCTTGGGAATATTTTCCGTTATCCCTTGCATATTATAGTTCATCACGAAGTTCTACTAACTTGGTGATGGTGACTAGAGAATTCTGTCAATCACTATCTTATCTGGAAGATTAACTCCCACTTGATTCAAGCGATTGTAGTACCCAGACAATCTGAGCACATGCTCACGAGTTGAGCGATTCTCCTCCATCTTTTAGCTATAGAACTTGTTGGAGACTTCATATCTCTCAACTCGGGTATTTGCTTGAAATATTAACTTCAACTCCTAGAACATCTCATATGCTCCATGACGTTCAAAACGTCTTTGAAGTCCCGATTCTAAGCAGTTAAGCATGGTGCACTAAACTATTAAGTAGTCATCATATCGAGCTAGCAAAACGTTCATAATGTCTGCATCTGCTCCTGCAATAGGTCCATCACCTAGCGGTGCATCAAGGACATAATTCTTCTGTGCAGCAATGAGGATAAACCTCAGATCACGGATCCAATCCGCATCATTGCTACTAACATTTTTCAACACAATTTTCTCTAGGAACATATCAAAATAAACATAGGGAAGTAACAACGCGAGCTATTGATCTACAACATAGATATGCTAATACTACTAGGACTAAGTTCATGATAAATTAAAGTTCAATTAATCATATTACTTAAGAACTCCCACTTAGATAGACATCCCTCTAATCCTCTGAGTGATCACGTGATCCAAATCAACTAAACCATGTCCGATCATCACGTGAGATGGAGTAGTTTCAATGGTGAACATCACTATGTTGATCATATCTACTATATGATTCACGCTCGACCTTTCGGTCTCCGTGTTCCGAGGCCATATCTGTTATATGCTAGGCTCGTCAAGTATAACCTGAGTATTCCGCGTGTGCAACTGTTTTGCACCCGTTGTATTTGAACGTAGAGCCTATCACACCCGATCATCACGTGGTGTCTCAGCACGAAGAACTTTCACAACGGTGCATACTCAGGGAGAACACTTCTTGATAATTAGTGAGAGATCATCTTATAATGCTACCGTCAATCAAAGCAAGATAAGATGCATAAAAGATAAACATCACATGCAATCAATATAAGTGATATGATATGGCCATCATCATCTCGTGCTTGTGATCTCCATCTTCGAAGCACCGTCATGATCACCATCGTCACCGGCGCGACACCTTGATCTCCATCGTAGCATCGTTGTCGTCTCGCCAATCTTATGCTTCCACGACTATCACTACCGCTTAGTAATAAAGTAAAGCATTACATCGCGATTGCATTGCATACAATAAAGCGACAACCATATGGCTCCTGCCAGTTGCCGATAACTCGGTTACAAAACATGATCATCTCATACAATAAAATATAGCATCATGTCTTGACCATATCACATCACAACATGCCCTGCAAAAACAAGTTAGACGTCCTCTACTTTGTTGTTGCAAGTTTTACGTGGCTGCTACGGGCTTAAGCAAGAACTCATCTTACCTACGCATCAAAACCACAACGATAGTTTGTCAAATAGACTCCGTTTTAACCTTCTCAAGGACCGAACGTAGCCACACTCGGTTCAACTAAAGTTGGAGAGACAGTCTTCCGCAAGCCATCTATGTGCAAAGCACGTCGAGGGAACCGGTCTCGCGTAAGCGTACGCGTAAGGTTGGTCCGGATCGTCTCGTCCAACAATACCGCTGAACCAAAGTATGACATGCTGGTAGGCAGTATGACTTGTATCGTCCACAACTTACTTGTGTTCTACTCGTGCAAATAACATCAAACCATAAAAACCTAGGCTCGGATGCCACTGTTGGGGAACGTAGTAATTTCAAAAAATTTCCTACGCACACGCAAGATCATGGTGATGCATAGCAACGAGAGGGGAGAGTGTTGTCTACGTACCCTCGTAGACCGAAGCGGAAGCGTTGACACAACGTAGAGGAAGTAGCCGTACGTTCTCCTCACGATCCAACCGATCACAGCACCGTTACTCCGGCACCTCCGAGTTCTTGGCACACGTTCAGCTCGATGACGATCCCCGGGCTCCGATCCAGCAAAGCGTCGGGGAAGAGTTCCGTCAGCACGACGGCGTGGTGACGATCTTGATGTGTTACCGGCGCAGGGCTTCGCTTAAGCACTGCAACGATATGACCGAGGTGGAATTTGGTGGAAGGGGGCACCGCACACGGCTAAGGAACGATCCGTAGATCAACTTGTGTGTCTTTGGGGTGCCCCTGCCCCTGTATATAAAGGATCCAAGGGGGAGGGGCTGGCCGGCCAAGCTTGGCGCGCCAGGAGAGTCCTACTCCCTCCGGGAGTAGGATCCCCCCCCAATCCTAGTTGGACTAGGATTCTCCAAGGGGGGGAGAGAGAGAGAGGGGGCGCCCACCTCTCCTAGTCCTAATAGGACTAGGGGAAGGGGGGGAGGCGCGCAGCCCATGAGGGCAGCCCTCTCACTTCTCCTCCAAGGCCCATGTTGGCCCATTATGCTCCCGGGGGGTTCCGGTAACCCTCCCGGTATTCTGGTAAAATCCTGATTTCACCTGGAATGCATCCGATGTCCAAACATAGGCTTCCAATATATCATTCTTTACGTCTCGACCATTTCGAGACTCCTCGTCATGTCCGTGATCACATCCGGGACTCCGAACTCCTTCGGTACACCAAAATGCATAAACTCATAATAACTGTCATCGTAACGTTAAGCGTGCGGACCCTACGGTTCGAGAACAATGTAGACATGACCGAGACATGTCTCCGGTCAATAACCAATAGCGGGACCTGGATGCCCATATTGGTTCCTACATATTCTACGAAGATCTTTATCGGTCAGACCGCATAACAACATACGTTGTTCCCTTTGTCATCGGTATGTTACTTGCCCGAGATTCGATCGTCGGTATCCAATACCTAGTTCAATCTCGTTACCGGCAAGTCTCTTTACTCGTTTTGTAATACATCATCTCGCAACTAACTCATTGGTTGCAATGCTTGCAAGGCTTATGTGATGTGCATTACCGAGAAGGCCCTGAGATACCTCTCCGACATTCGGAGTGACAAATCCTAATCTCGAAATACGCCAACCCAACAAATACTTTCGGAGACACCTGTAGAGCACCTTTATAATCACCCAGTTACGTTGTGACGTTTGGTAGCACACAAAGTGTTCCTACGGTAAACGGGAGTTGCACAATCTCATAGTTAAAGGAACATGTATAAGTCATGGATAAAAGCAATAGCAACATACTAAACGATCGGGTGCTATGCTAATGGAATGGGTCATGTCAATCAGATCATTCAACTAATGATGTGATCTCATTAATCAAATAACAACTCTTTGTTCATGGTTAGGAAACATAACCATCTTTGATTAATGAGCTAGTCAAGTAGAGGCATACTAGTGACACTCTGGTTGCCTATGTATTCACACATGTATTATGTTTCCGGTTAATACAATTCTAGCATGAATAATAAACTTTTATCATGATATGTAAGGAAATAAATAATCACTTTATTATTGCCTCTAGGGCATATTTCCTTCAGCTCGATCCCAGGCCGCTGAAGAGGCCCGGGAGGCTGACCGACGGCGAGAAGTAGCGGAAGAACGGGCTCGGGAGCTCCTGGCTCGGTGCCACTCATTAGAGGAGCAAATGGAACTGCGTGAGGCGGCCCTTGTGTCGATGAAGGTGGCTTCCGGCGACCCGGCTGAACTTCGGAAGCGTGAGGAAGTGTTGGTGCTGGAAGCCGCCGAACGCACCCGTGAGTACGAGCGGTTGGAGACGAGGGAGCGCCTGGCGACACGGGCGGAGGATGAAGTCGCCGCGCGGGAAGTGCGTGTCCTGGAGGAGGTGGGTCGTCGGGTGGCGACGACACGCCAGGGCCTCGAGCGCGAATTCGAGGGGAAGTTGGAGTTGATCCGGGTTGAGGCTGAGGGAAGAACCGCATCCCTGAGGGCCCAACGGGATGAGGCGACGCGGCGGGCCTACGCTTCCCGGGCCGCCCTTGAGGCAGCGCAAAAGGAGTCGGCCGCCCTCCAGGCCGAGGTGCTTCGTCTTCGTCAGCGGGTGGAAGAGGCCGAGGCCGTCGAGCGCCAGAACGCTGATGAGATACGCCAGCGGCAGGTCCTGGAGCACGTGCACGGCCCCATGCTGGCTACGCTCAGGGAGAGGGCTAACGCAGCCTTGGGCAACATCTGCGAGGCGGCTGTCGGCGAGCCGCACACGATCAACTATGCCGGCAACCTGCAGTTCTTCACCGCCGTGGTGACGCAACTGGAGGCGCGGTCGGTCAGGGCCGATAGGTTGGTGGAGGAGAGGAGCCGTGCCCTGCTCGGGCGCGCCTTTTCCCGTGTTTTCAGCCATCTTCAGAACATGGATCCCCACTTCGACTTCGACGCCGCCATCGCCCCAGTCCCCCAGGCCGTCCGAGGCGACCTGGCGGACTAGGTGGAAAACAACGTGGACGCTTTTGTTAGGGCCTTTGCTTCGGATGACAACGACGTGGTCGTGGATGCCGATGAGGGCGGCGTGTTGGACGACCCTGATGCCGCTGGCGGCGAAGGCGAGTTCAGCGACGCCAGCGACGGCTCGAGAGGCGCTCCCGAGGATGCATTGGGGGATTTGTCAGACTGACTGTGTATTGCTCCTGTCTTTTTGCCCTGCATGGATAGAACTCAGGTGTTTGGCCTGATGATCGTGAGAGCATTTTGGGAGGAGAAGCCCCTCATGTAAAACCTGTGTAGATCGTATTAGTAGCTATTATATTGTGCGAGCACCCGTGCCTGGCGGCTGGCTGATTTACCTTTGTTTTGCGCAGGCCCCGAGGCAGCCCGTGGGAGGACGTGGTGTCCTGAGTGTTCTCTAGTTGAAATCATAGGACGCGCAAGTGTCGTCAGCAAGGGGCTTCACAGGCTCCGGGCCTTTCCTTAAATGCGATCACTTCACAGGCATTCGCCTTCTTCACAGGCTCCGGGCCTTTTCCTAAACGAATAGCTTCACAGGCATTCGCCTTCTTCACAAGCTCCGGGCCTTTTCCTAAACGCAATAGCTTCACAGGCATTCGCCTTCTTCACAGGCTCCGGGCCTTTTCCTAAATGCAATAGCTTCACAGGCATTCGCCTTCTTCACAGGCTCCGGGCCTTTTCCTAAACGCAATAGCTTCACAGGCATTCGCCTTCTTCACAGGCTCCGGGCCTTTTCCTAAACGCAATAGCTTCACAGGCATTCGCCTTCTTCACAGGCTCCGGGCCTTTTCCTAAACGCAATAGCTTCACAGGCATTCACCTTCTTCACAGGCTCCGGGCCTTTTCATGAAAGGGAATCCTCCGCAGGCACCGAAACGTCCTCGCGAGGAGGAGCAACAACGGCAGTCTGGGCTGCGCGCGTGCTAGGCCCGGCCCGGCTCGCGATGGGCTCGCGAGGGGGGGCAGCTGTGGTGGAGCGGTAACCAGAACGCGAGAAATGACTCGAACGAGACTAAGCACCCCTTCCCCGAACACACGCAAATCTCGAATTGGAATCCAACTTAAATCCAGCGGGGGAAAAAGTTACAACCAAGGAAGGAGTCAATGAAAACAGGCAAATGGCCGCGTCCGGCACCTAATCTAGTATTGGACGTCTTCTCACCAGCGCGGAGCTAAGTGCTGTCCACTGGGCGTGGGAGGGAGCCCCAGGGCCTGAGGCCGGCACCCCTGAGACTCCGGGGCGTGTACAACCCCACTCATTATTACGTGAGAGTGTCACGGGGCGGCGAGCTTCACAGGCACTGGGCCTTCTTCATAGGTACTGGCCTTCCTTCATATCACCAGACGAGGGCCCCGCCTTGCGCCACACTCTAGTGCCACCAACGACGACCGGAAACCAGGACGGCGCCGGTGGGGTAGAGCGGTCGCCAGCGATTCCCCTGACGACCATGGGTCCTCCGCCAGGGGCAGGCCCTTAGGCGCCTCCCCAGCGGAGGGCCTACCTCCTAAGAACGCCTTGCTTCGAACGCCGCGGTGGTGATGTCGGATCCCTGCCCCTCTCCTGCAGCCCCTTGCGCCCTCCTCCGGAGGGGTAGGAGACTGTGGAAACGGGGCAGCTGCTCGCCGCGGTGACCTGCACCTCCTGCGGTCCATGATTAGCGTATGCCTGCTCCTGAGGAATTAGTGGTACCCGATAATTGTCGCCTCCAGCGTGGCCGGTTGAGCTGTCCCTGGGCTCCTGGAAGAGCTCGGCTTCTGGTGTCTCGTCTCCCCAGCTTGGGCTGAGAAGCGTGCCTTGCTCCCCCTCGGGAGCGTGCCCTTGATCCATCATGTGGGGCACGTACTCTTCTGGCGCCGCTATCCCGAAGGCTGTGCTGTAGTGCTCCGTGTGCCACGCGGCGCTGCTTGACTTGCCCACTGCGAGGTGGTAGTGCGGCTGCCCGCTGGCGCCGTGGGCCGCGCCGAGCCCCTCTCCCGCACGCGTCGGGGGCGGGGGTAGCGCCACTGCCAGTCCGGCGCCGTCGGGCTCGTTGGTGTTGGGGTAACCCTGAGGCCCGCGGGAGCGTGTGGGTCCCCCGCGCGCGCCGCCCTGGGCTTGAGACGGAAGCTGGATGCAGAAGGGGTGAGCCCCCGAAGCGGCAAAACCCATGAGTTCGGCGACCCGCTCCAGCATCACGTCGCGGCCGCCTTCCAGCAGCCTACACTGCAGCAGCTCTCGGGCCACCGTGAGCGCGGCCCTCGAGTTCGCCTACTCCCGGCGGGTGTACGGTGTCGTGGTCGCGGCGTGATTGGAGGCCCTTGCCGCCGACCGCGCTTGCCGCGGCGTGAGGGTTGCCGAGGCCTGTCCGCGCCGCCCGCGGCCCGCAGCGCCCTGCGGACCACGAGCTGCCTGGGGCGCGGGGTCGCCCGAGGAGGGCGGCTCCGCGCGGGCGGGCCACGCCGCCCATGGATCTTGGTTGCCCGCCTGGTCGCTGGACATGGTGATGACGGTGCGACGGGACGCGGAGCAGTAGAGAGGCGCATTCCGGCGCACCCCCTACCTGGCGCGCCAAATGTCGGATTCCGGGTTCCGGCAGACCCTTAAGGTTCGAACTCCGGGGTGCGCGCGGAGATTACGCCCTCTACCTCTCCGTCTCGCAAAGATCTAACTACTGAAAGAACAACACGAGAGACACATGGTTTATACTATTTCGGGCCACCATTGTGGTGTAATACCCTACTCTAGTTTGTGGTGGGTGGATTGCCTCTGGGCTGATGGTGATGAACAGTACAAGGGAGAACAGCCTCGCGAGGGTCTGTTCTTGGCTAGGGGGATGAACTGCTAGGAGGAGTTCAGTCGCCCTTCTCTCTTTCTCTACTTGCTCTTTGCTTGCTCTGATTCTCGACTCCCCTACCATGAGGGTGGCTAGTCCTATTTATAGGCAAAGGCCCTGGGCCTCTTCCCAAATATTGAGCGGGAAGGGCGCCAACAATTGGCCAATTCGAAGGGGAACATCTGGTACAGTTATCCTGACTAAAGTTGGTCCTCGCCTGCCAAAGGCCCTGTGGTGACGCCGTTCCGGGCTCCATGATGACCTCCTTCCCACCATTGGACTGGCCTTGATCTCGTTGCAGCGAAATGGGTGCCTTTGCTTGATCCTCTCGCCTGCGCTTGCCCCCTTTGCACCAAAGAGGAAACGGAGGACACTGCGCAGGCTGGCACCCGCTTGGCGCCCTTGGTCGTCATGGCTTGCGTCATGGGCACCTCGCGAGGTACCCGCCTTGGTCTCTCCGCCTCCTCGCGAGCCAGCCTGACGAGGCCGCGCCTGAGGAAGCGCCGTGTCGTCCGCCCCGCGAGGCTTGGCCCCTCGCGAGGGTCTTGGGTCTTGTGTTGATGAAGATGGGCCGTGCTGGGCCTCCTTGAGCCACGCCGCAGGCCGCAGGCAGGCAAGTATGGGGACCCCCATTCCCAGAACGCCGACACATGCCGTGGTAATTTTTTTGTCCCATTTGGGGCAGGTTTGGGTATAAGCTTCTCACAAACCAGAGCTTCTCACAACAAGTATGATGGTTTCGGTAGGCAATGTCCCACCTTTGGGGACGAAATGATATCAATTGCCTCTTATTGCTTCCAAACATTTTCTTGTGTAAACATAGAACAACAGGAGTGTTGTGTCAATTTTTGTGATTTTTCGGGGTTCCTTTGGACATTTTTATGCATTAACTGAGTTTTCAATGCATTTATGTGCATAATTCAAATTTGAACCACATGCACATGCTCCAGTGCATATAAATTGGTTGAAAGATCAAATGTGTGTCCTTGGGTGCATGCTTAGGTCCCATGCAAGAAATGGGAATGAATTTCAAACACGACGGCACTGTTGATTGCGGGCAAAACATTGAGATGCTTGGTTTTTAAATTCTAGTAGATCCAAAACTCATCCGGTGCGCAGGTTCACCGGGATGCGTGTGAGATGTTCAATGTAGGATTTGTGCATCTCTTCAACGCAAATGGTTTAGTGAAGCAGTAAAGCACCAGAAAATAAACCAAAAAATATATGTGCTGCCACATGCCCCGTGTGCCGTGCTAGCAGGCATGAGTTGACGGGACGCATGCGAGCAGTCCGCCGCGCAGGCATTCCGGGAGGCGTGCGTGCAGGTGTGTGTATTGACGGGAAGGCATGCGAGTAGCTGTGTGAAATGATGGTAGGAATAGCAGACGTCCGTCGCGCAGGCTCACTGGGAGGCAAGACAACTTTTGACCGTAGCCTGCCTCGCTCCCACTGGTCCGTATTAATTGCGCACCCGAGCCACCGACCATAATAGGCGGACGCACCCCCGGTCCACATTGGTCACCGACGTCTGGACTCCAGAGTGTATGACAATGCCGCCGAAGCGGACCATCGGAGGGAGTGGCGACGCCGGGGCTGGTGAAGCAGCCACACAACGCATCAAGCTGGCCACAGAGGTTTCCGTCGCCGCCGACGAGGTCTTGCGCGGGAATCAGCACGACCTTGAATTCGTCGGTGCCGTCGTGCCCCTCCAGCCGGAGCAGGAGGTCAACAACAACTCCGGCAACAACAGCGACTCCGACGGAAAACCGGTCAGTCACCTACATATATGTTTGTGCCTTTTTTCTTCCTGATCTTGAGAATTGATTTTGAATGTCCTACATGTCATGCCATTTTTTTCTTTCAGATTGGTATGTACTCAGATGAGGCTCCTACCAGGGCCACCGCCGGATGTAGATCTTGGACCCGGCTGTGCGGCTAGAAGCGCCCCCTGGACCTGAGGAACCAGTAGAATCTCTGGTGGACCGCATCAGCAATCTCCCGGACGGAATCCTTGGGGAGATCATCTCCCTTCTCCCCACCAAGGATGGCTGCCGCACACAAGTCCTCGCATCACGGTGGTGCACTCTATGGCGCACCGCGCCTCTTAATCTCGACTGTCGTCAGCTATCTGTCAATGATGATTCTCAACTCCCCGGAGCCATCATCTCCTCCCACGGGGGCTCCATTCAAGGCATCTGCATCCCGGAATGCTACCTGCTGGACATACCCTGCATGGTGGCCACCTGGCTGACATCCCGTCAATTCGATAAACTCCAGCAGCTTGAGTTCTACCATGACTATGTATGTAACATACCACGAACCGATGCATCTGTGCCCTCACCACCGACTTCCATCACGTGGTTTTCCTCCTCTCTCCACACCACCACCTTTGCCCGGTGCCATCTAGCGGACAATCTGGTACAAATGCTTCGACTCCCACTGCTAAAAAAACTTGCGCTTGTGGTGGTTGATCTGTCGGAGGCCACACTGCACATCATCATCCACTCCGGCTGTCCTTCCCTGGAGCGCTTGCTGCTTGTTTTTCAATGGAAATTCATATCCGTTGTCTCAATATAAAGTCGCCCCACCTTGTGAGCATGGGAATTTGTTTTTTGGACATGATCTCATCATTGAAGATGCCCCTTCACTTCAAAGGTTGCTCCTTGATTCTGGTATAGTAGCTTCGCAAATAACTATAGTCTCTGCGCCTAAACTAGAGACCTCGAGTGCAATTCGTGATCCTTTTAGATGGTTCAAAATGGTGTTTGGCTCCACACCTATTGAGGTACTGTATATTATTCACGTAAACTTTTGTAATCTGCCATTTTCATTTGTGCACATAAGTTAAGTATCATCTTGGAGTACACTTTTGGTACTAATATTATGTTCTATGCCCAATGAAGAGCTTGTCCATCCTATCAGTGGTGGTGGGTTCTATCAAGACCTTACATATCAGTATGTGGTGTTTTGATCTGAACACGATTATTGGCTTGCTGCAATGCTTTCCATGTCTAGAGAATTTTTATATAAAGGTGATGATTTCACGCACATTGAAAGCCCATATATAATGTACTATAATTAATCGTTGAGCTATCACTCTTTCAACATAATCTTTTTAGACATTAACTATTTTCAATCTTCATCTCTATTTAGGCACTAACACATGGAGAAATAGGTATAACCAATCGATGGTTCAAGAAGCACCGGGATTTTCTCACATCGCATGACATTCATTTGAAGATAGTAACACTGGAAGGATATGCATCCAACAATGCAAACACTAGCTTTGTCACATTCTTCATGTTGAATGCGAGGGCACTATTGTCCGTGAGGATTAATATTTTCGACAAGAATTTTCTTACGACTGCAAGTGTTGAACAACATAAAAAGAAGTTTCAGGTGGACCTAAGGGCTTCTGATCGTGCTCGGCTTCTATTTACAACAGCTTGTCATCATGTACCAGTAGAATTTCTAGCCGTGGATCTTGATTTTATGGATCAGACTGATCCATTTGATTGTGACTGCCGAAAACTTTGGTTGAGTTAGATTTCATTGTCTTGTTCAATCTGGATTTTGTCTAAACCTGGTGAGCAATTAATCCTCGTGCTTTTGTACTGTTTGTAAGCTGGAGTTAGATATTGTTTCCCTTTTCAACTCAGTTTTGACCCATATTTTCTTTCATACTGGGCCAATGGCTTGCCATTTCTTTCATTAAGACATAAATATTATAAGCATTCACAACATAGGGAAAGAACATTACTGTTATTGTTAGTCCAAATTGTGACAAGTTTTGGTACAAATTTCTTACAAACCGGAGCTTCTCTAAAAAAGGCTCATGGTTCCGAGAGGGACCTTGTCACCTATGTGTGTGAAACGACATACGCTGTCTCTTCCCGCCTTGATTTATTTTATAGAGGCAACATGCAACTATATATAGTAGTGTCGTCCTAAAAATATGAAATTATTCATGGTTCGTTTTGCCTTTTTATACATTATTTGAGTTTCCTAGGCATTTTGGAACGTACTTTCGTGTGTGGAAAGGTCATGTGTGTACTAGCCACATATGTAATTCGATGTTCAATCTGTTTATGGAATCAAGTCCTTATAAGTTATAAGTACATATGTTGTTGTTCTGTGTGCAATGACATCGCACACGGACCCTCCTGGGAACCCGTCGGTGATGATTTAATCAATCGCTGACAATTGTATACCACCAAGGTTTGCCCACAACACACACGGCTTATTAGCAACAATCGTTTGTGTTATTATGGATCTTCGCACACATTTATGATTACAGACCTGTTTGCCGCGCATCACACACATCTTGTTATATTGAACCGTTTCTGTTCTCTTGGCTCAAAGCAAACAATTCATCCGAGTGAACCGCATGCCGTATATCGTACACACCTTCATATGGATGACCGTTTCTTTTGTGTTGCCTAATCACAAACAGTTCATCCGAGTGAACCGCATATCGTATATCGTACACACCTTCATCTGGCTGACCGTTTCTTTTGTGTTGCCTAATCACAAACAGTTCATCCGAGTGAACCGTATGCTGTATATCGCACACACCTTCATCTGGCTACCCGTTTCTTTTGTTCCACATCATCACAAACAGTTCATTGAACTGAACCGTATGCCCTACATCGCACACGCAACTAAAATCTGAACCGTGTTTGATGCATCCTCCATCACAAACGTTTTGCACCTTTTTTGACGGGTTTTTACATCCCCGTTTGCGATTAGTGCATCGCACACAGTTTCGTGAAAGGGTCTCTGATCGTAGTGTCGCGTTAGCAGCATCCTGCAGTAGTGCCAGTATTTTTTATATATTCCAAAACAATTCTCCATAAACTTTCAGGACATTTGGAGTTGTGCAGAATAGGTATCTCAGATTTGCTCCTTTCGGGTCCAGAATTCCAGCTGCCGGCATATTCCCTCTTCATGTAAACCTTGCAAAATAAGAGAGAAAAGGCATAAGAAATGTATCTTAAAGTGTAATAACAAACCTTAATGCAAAATGGACTATCAACTCCCGCAAGCTTAGACCTAGCTTTCCTCAACCGCAAGCCGAAATCGATAGTCATGTCCACATGTTTTGAGATAGAGGTGTCGATAAAATAAAATATGAACATGAGGGAATCATGATCATCATAGAACAACAACATATTGTCATATAATTTCTTATGCTAAAGTGATAGTTCATTCATAAGGTAACGTATGAACCAAAAAAATTATTGAAAACTAACAAACTATGATCTCACTCATTGAAGCAATTGCAATTTGTCATGATATTGGAAATAGTCAATGTAAGACTTTTATGTAGCAAGTCCACATACTCAACTATCTTTTAGTCTTTCATAATTGCTAACACTCACGCGATACTTATGAGATCAAAGCTCCAATCAGACACACAGAAAGATAGGGGCGTATAGTTTCGCCTCCCAACCATTTAGCTCAAGGGTAATGTCAACAAATGCTTTATGATCACCTACATCCGAGTGGATATGTACGTCTGGATCTTCCCCAACACATAGTACTTGCCAAAAAGAGAAAATATAAAAGGAAGAGTGAAGATCGCCATGACTCTTGCATAAAGGTAGAAAGAAAAATAAAAGATAGGCCCTTCGCAGAGGGAAGCAGAGGTTGTCATGCGCTTTTATGTGGATGCAAGAAATCTTAATGCAAAAGAACGTCACTTTATATTGCCGCTTGTGATAAAGAACTTTATTATGCAGTCTCTCACTTTTATTTCTTCCCCATCACAACTTCGTATAAAGCTTATTTTCCTCACACTAAAATATCAAACATATTTAGAGAGCAATTTTTATTGCTTGCACCGATGACAACTTATTTGAAGGATCTTACTCAATCCATAGATAGATATAGTGGACTCTCATGGCAAACTGGGTTAAATGTTTTTGGATGCACAAGTAGTATCTCTACATAGTGCAGAATTTTTGGCTAGCATAGGATGAGAAGCAAGCTCAACGTGTTGGAGGATCCATGACAATATAACTTCTATTCGGATATAAGGGAACATAACACATTATGTTGTCTTGCTTGTCTAACATCAACTTATTAGCATATAATATTTTAATGAGTGCTCACAATAACAGAAGATGTCCAAGATGGTGTATTTATATGTGAAACCTCTCTTTCTTTATTACTTCCTATTAATTGCAACAATGACCAATACTATGTTTCTCAATCCTCAAGAAATTTTAATCATCATACTTCTTATATGTGAAGTCATCACTCTCCATAAGACTATTATATAATCTTGTATTTCTTTTATTCTATTTCTTTTCCAAGATCAAAGCAAGAAAGGAAAGCCCTCAATTCAAAACTAATCTTATTATATAACTCCTGCGCTCGATTACATAGATAGGACACAAAGCAAAACTCAAAGACTAGATCATACTAAAACTTTTACTCTACTAGATCAAGATTTAACCAAAAGGATCGAACTAAGATAAATGATAAAGATAGAGATGTGATGGTGGTACGATACCGGGACACCTCCACCAAGCTTGGCACAAGCCAAGGGGAGTGCCCATACCTGATACGTCTCCATCGTATTTACTTTTCCAAACTCTTTTGCCCTTGTTTTGGACTCTAATTTGCATGATTTGAATGGAACTAACCCGTACTGATGTTGTTTTCAGCAGAATTGCCATGGTGTTACTTTTGTGCAGAATTAAAAGTTCTCGGATTGACCTGAAAATTTGCGGATAATTTTAGTGGAAAATATAAAAGAATACTAGAAGAAAAAGCTACCAAAGGGGGCCACCCAGAGGCCACAACCCCTGGGGGCACGCCTACCCCCCAGGGTGTGCCTCCCAGGCTTGTGGGGCCTCTGGACTGCCTACAAACCTAACTCCAACTCTATAAGTTGCTATTCACGGAGAAAAAAAATCTGAGAGAAGGATTCATTGCGTTTTACGATACGGAGCCGCCGCCACCTCTTGTTCTTCATCGGGAGGGCTGATCTGGAGTCCGTACAAGGCTCCGGAGGGTGGAATCCATCACCATCATCATCATCATCATCATCATCATCATAAACGTTCCTCCATCACCAATTTCATGATGCTCAACGCCGTGCGTGAGTAATTCCATCGTAGGCTTGCTGGACGGTGATGGGTTGGATCAGATTTATCATGTAATCGAGTTAGTTTTGTTAGGGTTTGATCCCTAGTATCCACTATGTTCTGAGATTGATGTTGCTATGACTTAGCTATGCTTAATTCTTGTCACTAGGGCCCGAGTGCCATGATTTGAGATTTTAACCTATTATGTTTTGATGAATATATGTGTGTTCTTGATCCTATCTTGCAAGTTGTAGACACCTATTACGAGTTATGATCTGCATACCCCAAGGTGACAATAATTGGGATTCTTTCCGGTGATTACCGTAGTTTGAGAATTTATGTATTCACTAAGTGCTAATGCTTTCTTCCGGTTCTCTATTAAAAGGAGGCCTTAATAGCCCTTAGTTTCCTTATGGACCCCGCTGCCATGGGAGGGTATGCCAAAAGATGTCATGCAAGTTCTTTTCCATAAGCACGTATGACTATAGTCGGAATACATGCCTATATTATATTGATGAATTGGAGCTAGTTCTGTGTCACCCTAGGTTATGACTGCTACATGATGAATATCATCCAACACAATTATCATTGTCGATCCATTGCCTACGAGTTTTTCACATATTGATCTTTATTAAGTTACTTTCGTTTCTACTGCTGTTACAATCACTACAAAACTGCTACTCTAACTTTTGCCACCGTTACCGTTACTTCCATACTACTTTGCTACTAAATACTTTACTGCAAATATTAAGTCTTACAGGTGTGGTTGAATTGACAACTCAACTGATAATACTCGTGAATATTCTTTGGCTCCCCTTGTGTCGAATAAGTAAATTTGGGTTGAATACTCTACCCTTGAAAATTGTTGCGATCGCCTGTATACTTGTGGGTTATCAATACCCATGCATGCACTCAAGTCTCCTTGTTCGTAGGTGGTGGTGATGAAGTTGATGATGCGGCAGTGAGCTTCTCCAGCTTATGCTTGAGGATGAACCTTTCCTCCCTCAAGTCATCATTTTCTTGCTCAAGCTTCAATATACTTTAGCATAATGCCGCCTTACTTTCCTACAGAAAACGGGACGGGATAAATTGAACCTTAGATTTGCTTGATCTGTTCAGCAGGCTTAAGTTCTTGAACTCCATGTGCATATCCCCTGGTTGAGGTAGAGGGACATCATCTTCCTCTGAGCTCGCATCTTTTGCCTCCCCCGGGTCAAAATCTCACTCCTCGTCTGTGGACCATAGGTAGGGATAAATCTCCCCAAAGATCTTCGGATCTGCAGTATAATGGGAAACATAGCTCTCTCCATCTGAATCTTGCGAAGACATGCTTTCAGATCTGTCAGAAAAATAGCTCGAAACAAGAACAGAGGATTTTGTCGTAATATGGTGGTCAAAACCTTCCGGTGATTCTATAATGAACTTTTACCGTGTAAAACAAGTAATCTGGTAGAAAATGGAGTCCGAAGGGCACACAAGGTGGCCACAAGCTCGGGAGGTGCACCCAGGGGGGTAGGGAGCGCCCCCAAGGCTTGTCGCCTGCTCGTGCACTTTTCGGACTACGTTTTATTTTAATCATTTCTTAAATATTCCAAAACGGAGTAAAATTGCTTTTGGGAAACTTTTGGAGTCAGTTTACTTACCATATCACATACCTATTACTTTTTAGGGTTCTGGAGCGTTCTGTAAGATTTCCCTTATGTACTCCTATGGTGTTATGGAATTAATAATGTTGGTTTCAACATTTATGGGTGTACCTGAGATATAATGTTTAATTCTTTGCCCATTCACCACCTTCGGATTACTGCTTTCGGCGTTGTTGATATTCATGGCACCGGAACAATAAACTTCTTTGATAATGTAAGGCCCTTCCCATTAGGAGAGAGGTTTTCCTGCAAAAAATCTTAAATGAGAGTTGTATATCAAGACTTGATCACCTACATTAAATTCCTGCTTTAGTATTCTTTTATCATGCCATCTTTTAACTTTCTCCTTAAGCATTTTCATAGGCCTGGGTTCTCCATTTATCAAGTGAGCTAATGTCAAACAACCTCTTTTCACCGGCAAGTTTGAAATCATTGTTGAGCTCTATAATTGCCCAATATGCTTTGTGTTCTAATTCAAGAGGTAAGTGACGTGCTTTCCCATAAACCATTTTTTAGGGAGACATACCCATAGGATTTTTATAAGCATTTCTATAAGCCCATAATTCATCATCAAGTTTCTTAGACCAATTCTTCCTATACCTATTAACAGTCTTTTGCAAGATCAGTTTTCTTTCTCTATTACTTATTTCTACTTGACCACTAGACTGAGGATGACATGGAGATGCAATTGTATGGTTAACATCATATTTAGCAAGCAATTTATGGAAAGCACCATGAATAAAATGTGAACCACCATCATTCATTAAATATATAGGGACTCCAAACCTCCGGAAAATAACTTCTTTAAGCATTTTAATAGAGGTGTTGTGATCAGCAGTACTTGTTGGAATAGCTTGTACCCACTTAGTAACTTAATCAACAGCAACTAAAATATGCGTATACCCATTGGAGGAAGGAAAAGGTCCCATATAATCAAATCCCCAAACATCAAATGGTTCAATAACAAGTGAATAATTCATAGGCATTTCCTGGCGTCTACTTATGTTACCAATTCTTTGACATTCATCACAAGACAAGACAAACTTACGAGCATATTTGAAAGGAGTAGGCCAATAAAAACCAGATTCTAATACCTTGTGTGCAGTTCTGTCTCCCGCTTGGTGTCCTCTGTAAGCTTAGGAGTGACACTTGCGTAGGATATGTTCCTGTTCATGCTTAGGTATACAAAGTCTAATAACACCATATACTCCTTCCTTATAAAGGTGTGGATCATCCCAGAAGTAATGTCTTAAATCATAGAAAAACTTTTTGTTTTTTTGGCATGTGAAAATAGGTGGTATAAGTTTATCAACGATATAACTAGCATAGCCAGCATACCAAGGAGCACTACGAGAAGCATTTATGACAGCTCATTGTTCTTCAGGAAAGCTATCATCATTAGGTAGTGGGTCATCAAGAATATTTTCTAACCTTGATAAGTTGTCTGCTGATGACCCACAAGTATAGGGGAACTATCGTAGTCCTTTCGATAAGTAAGAGTGTTGAACCCAACGAGTAGCAGAAGGAAATGACAAGCGGTTTTCAGCAAGGTATTTTCTGCAAGCACTGAAATTATCAGTAACATATAGTTTTGTGATAAGATAATTCATAACGGATAACAAGTAACAAGTGTAAAAAAGGTGCATCAAGGTGGCCCAATCCCTTTTGTAGCAAAGGACAAGCCTGGACAAACTCTTATATAAAGTAAAGCACTCCCGAGGACACATGGGAATTGTTGTCAAGATAGTTTTCATCATGCTCATATGATTCACGTTTGTTACTTTTATAATTTGATATGTGGGTGGACTGGTGCTTGGGTACTGTCCTTACTTGGACAAGCCTCCCACTTATGATTAACCCCTCTCGCAAGCATCCGCAACTACGAAAGAAGAATTAAGATAAATCTAACCATAGCATGAAACATGTGGATCCAAATCAGCCCCTTACGAAGCAACGCATAAACTAGGGTTTAAGCTTCTGTTACTCTAGGAACCCATCATCTACTTATTACTTCCCAATGCCTTCCCCTAGGCCCAAATCATGGTGAAGTGTCATGTATTCGACGTTCACATAACACCACTAGAGGAAAGACAATATACATCTCATCAAAATATCGAATGAATACCAAATCCACATGATTACTTATAACAAGACTTCTCCCATGTCCTCGGGAACAGACGTAACTACTCACAAAGCATATTCATGTTCATGATCTTCCACCGAATAAACCAACTAGCATCAACTACAAGGAGTAATCAACACTACTAGCAACCCACAGGTACCAATCTGAGGTTTTGAGACAAAGATCAGATAAAAGAGATGACCTAGGGTTTGAGAGGAGATGGTGCCGATGAAGATGTTGATGTATATTGAACCCCTCTCAATGAGAGGATCATTGTGATGACGTTGGCTTCGATTTCCCCCTCCCAGAGGGAAGTTTCCCCGGCAGAACAGCTCCGCCGGAGCCCTAGATTGCTTCGTACCGAAAGGGTCCTTATGATTTTTTCCAGGTCAAAACCCTCCATATAGCAGAAGATGCGCACCGGAGACCTGCCAGGGGGCCCACAAGCCTTAGGGGCGCGCCCAGGGGGTAGGGAGCACCCCACGGGCTTATGGCCACCTGGTGGGTCCCCTCTGGTATTTTTCTTGGCCCAATATTATATATATATATATATTCCTAAATAATTCTCTGTAAATTTTCAGGACTTTTGGAGTTGTGCAGAATAGGTCTCTCAGATTTGCTCCTTTCCGGTCTAGAATTCCAGCTGTCGGCATTCTCCCTCTTTGTGTAAACCTTGTAAATAAGAGAGAAAAGGCATACATATTGTACCATAATGTGTAATAACAGCCCATAATGCAATAAATATCAATATAAAAGCATGATGCAAAATGGACGTATCAACTCCCCAAGCTTAGACCTCGCTTGTCCTCAGGCAGAAACCATTATCGATAATCATGTCCACATGTTTAGAGATGGAGGTGTTGATAAAATAAAATACGTACATGAAGGCATCCTGATGATCTTTAGAACATCAACGCATATTTTCATATAATTTCTTATGCTAAAGTAACAATTCATTCACAAGGTAAAGTATGAAACAAGAACTTTATTAAAAACCAACAAACTATTATCTTGGTCACTGAAACAATTCAATTTATCATAACATCAGAAAGAGTCAATGTAAGAGCTTTTCTTAGCTAGTTTCACATACTCAGCTACCATTTAGTCTTTCATAATATCTAACACTCACGTGATACTTATGAGATCAAAGTTTCAATTGGACACAGAGAAAGATAGGGGCTTATAACTTCGCCTCCCAACCTTTTACCTCAAGGGTAACGTCAACAATAATAGTTCATGAATCCCTACATCCGAGTGGATATATATATTTGTATCTCCCCCAACATATAGTGGTTGCCAAAAACAAAAAGTATAAAAAGAAGAGGTGATGATCACTGTCGGTGTCAAAACCGGCGGATCTCGGGTAGGGGGTCCCGAACTATGCGTCTAGGCCGGATGGTAAAAGGAGACAAGGGACACGAAGTTTACCCAGGTTCGGGCCCTCTCGATGGAGGTAAAACCCTACGTCCTGCTTGATTAATATTGATGATATGGGTAGTACAAGAGTAGATCTACCACGAGATCTAGGAGGCTAAACCCTAGAAGCTAGCCTACGGTACGATTGTTGTATGTTGGAGTTGTTGTCCTACGGACTAAAACCCTTCGGTTTATATAGACACCGGATATGGTTAGGGTTAGACAAAGTCGGTTGGAATGGTAGGAGATCTAAATATCCGCATCACCAAGCTTGCCTTCCACGCCAAGGAAAGTCCCTTCCGGACACGGGACGAAGTCTTCAATCTTGTATCTTCATAGTCCTGGAGTCCGGCTGAAGGTATAGTTCGGATAGCCGAACACCCCCTAATCCCGGACTCCCTCAGTAGCCCCTGAACCAGGCTTCAATGACGACGAGTCCGGCGCGCAGATTGTCTTCGGCATTGCAAGGCGGGTTCCTCCTCCAAGTTCTTCATAAAAGATTGTAAACACCAAGAGTAGTGTCCGACTCTGCAAAATAAGTTTCCACATATTGCCATAGAGAGAATAACATTAACACAAATCTAATCTGCTGACTTATTCCATAGCATGACATCACACTACGGCCAAGCCCTTATTCGAATCGTTTTCACTTCTCCACCTCAGCGCGTTGTGCGAGGCGGTTTCCTTGGCACGTCTTGTCAAAGCAGAGATCGTGTCCCCTTTATTTACGGGATTCTCATCAATACGGTCGTGGGTAACCCAATCGTGCCCGTTCATCATGTTTTCTCGATTAAAGGCGAGTCCCAAACGGTCACGGGGAGGGCTCTTGGTATTCAACCTCTTATAAAGAGACCAAGGCCTTACTCCTTTTTTCCAACCTCAAACAAGTTCGCCCATCGCCTCGAGTTCCAACACCCTAGGCCCCAGATTTCAGGCGCTTCGGACCATCGACAATATCCGGTTCCGACCTTAAAGGCCGGTGGGTGCCCTCCTCCGTCACGAAGGAGGACGTGCTAAAGTTGAGAGAAGCTAAGTTCTTGACCGGCGAAATTTCGCATAGATTGCCTGCTCAAGGGCAGGCGTTTCCCAGTCTCTAGCCTGGTGAGAGTGTGGTGTTCATATCTCACTTCTTTCAGGGATTAGGCTTCCCAATGGATCCCTTTGTGAGGGGGCTGCTGTTCTATTATGGGCTGGAATTTCACGACTTAGCTCCGGAGTCCATCCTCCATATTTCCTCATTCATCATCGTGTGTGAAGCGTTCCTCCGTGTTAACCCTCACTTCGGATTATGGCTCAAGACCTTTAAAGTGGAGCCGAAGATGATCGAGGGACGGCACGCAGAGTGCGGAGGCGATGTTATAAGTAAGAATGCTGATGCTCCCTGGCCCGAGGGCTCTTTTCAAGAGGAGCTCGGCTTATGGCAACGGGAGTGGTTCTATATCACCGCTCCCAGGGGCACCAAATGGGTGGCACCGCCTGCCTTTCGCTCGGGTCCCCCACAACAGCTAGGGTCATGGGTCAATAAAAGCCTAGACTGGGGGCCATCTCAGGACGTGCCTTTGTTGCAGGGCCGAATCAGGGATCTCTTGGAAAGAGACCTCAGCCTGGTCAAAGTGATGCAAGTTATGCTGATCCGCCGAACCCTGCCCGGCAAACGTCGCTCCCTCCGTTTGTGGGAGTTTAATCCGAAGGGACCACGAGCTCTCCAACATTTTATGGGCGCAACGCCCGTGGAGATGTACAAATTGTTCTTCGGATCAAAAGCAATGTGTTCGGATTTGACCGAGGACGCAAGTTTAAGCTGCAATCGCCCGGATACTCAAGTAAGTAACCTTGTGCCCGGACTCGCTATCCATATAATTGTCAAAAAATCGCCCCTAAAAAGAGATGTCCTTTTTAAATAGGAGTGGATAGCGAAAGCAAAGCTGATCAGGTGTCCGGCTCCCCTTCCTGAGACCAGGGCAGATCCCGTGCTTATCGGGATGTTGAAGATTGCGCCTCTGGAGAGAAGTGAGGGAGAGGACAAGGAAACTATGGCCTCCTCAAAGGAGGCTGTTCCGAAGGGAGGAACCGACGATTCTTCTTCTAAGGGGAAGAAGAGGGCCGCCTCTGACGACCCGGAGCCCATGGCCTCAAAGCGGGGTAAAAATCCTCGTCAGAGGGTCCAATGCCGGGGGGTTCCTCGGCTGAACTATGCCCTCAAAGGAATCAGCCCTCCAGCGAGCCGTAAGTAGAGAAAGATTGTATATTTTGAGAGAAGGATCCTTGCTTTAAACCTGAGAAGATTAACCGAAATTTTACCATGTAGTTCGAACCTCAGCCCTTCTCAGCAGAGCTCGTCTTCGGGGGATCTTCTTCTAGAGATGATGGAGAGCGGAACGCCTCCCCCTGCCGTACCACCTAGCGAGGCGGGCGAACCTGAGGTGTCGTCGCGGAGGGTTTCTCCGAATCCGGCAGGGGCGGAAGATTGTTATGTGGCCCCCCAAGGTTCTCCGCATCCGGCCTCCGAAAGAGGCCACAGGACAAGTCCGGCACCGTCTGGTGCTCGGCCGGAGGAGCTAAAGAATCTGCTGGGGCGAGCTTCTATCTCAGAGGAGCACCGCGCATTGATGGTCACGGTGATTGAAAGGATTTCATCCGCGGAAAGCGGATTGCACGAGGCCGTCAGAAGTTTACTGACGGGCTTTGAGGTACATTAGATAATGTACACTTTTGTCAGTTGCGCATAAATAAGATGCGCCCTGTATAGATAGTAGCCCCTGAGACTCTGTGCGTTGTCAGAAGTGACAGCGTGCAGAGGATCATAACCCCAGGTCTAAATTTGTCGCATTTAAATGTAGGTGGCGAAGTGTCCGGAATCGAGCCGAACTGATGATTTGGCCGAACTAAAGCGGCAACTTGACGTGGCAGATGCCGACATCGCGCTCGTCAACAAGCGGCTTGATGAGGCTCAAGGTATGTAACTCCTTGGGCGGCACCCAGTAAGATGAGCTTGATGCCAGTATCTTACAATGTGTGAGCTTGATGCAGATGGTGCGGCCACCGTGGAGCGTCTTCGGGCGGAACTTGCCCGGGCTAAGGAACAAGCCAGAGAAAGGGATGCGGCTGCCAAGAAGGCCCTTGAAGAGCTGAGAGCCGAATAGGCTGCTCACTGCCGAAGCAAGAAGGAGATGGACGAGATGGCCGTGAAGTTAAAGAGCGCTGCTGACCATTGTGAGCTTCTTGAGAAAGAAGACCGGGCGAGGCAGACGGACTTAGAGAAGGCCGTTGCTGATGCCAAGGACGCTCGCTCTGTGATGAGAGCTGCGAAGGAGGAGATGCGTCAGGCTGGACAGATTGCGGCTGGAAAGCCCTTTATGCTGCGGAGGAGGTTTTGCGATCCGAAGTTTTCTCCGCTGGACCAGATGTGGAGTGTGGAGGACACCTATGAGGATTTGGCAGCGAGTGCTGCTGATGCGACCGAACACTTTCGAGATCAAGAAGATCGCGAAGTGGAAAAACTTTTCTGGTCGCAGTTTCACAATCCAGAGCGTCCCCTGGCGGTAGACGATCGTCTGGCTCAATGGGCCGAACTGAATAGGTTGTCCGGACTCGCCATGAAGTGCGTCATGGGTCATTTGTGGCCGGGGAGATCGGAGCCGAAGAGTTATTTCGGCTTGGTGCAGCAGCTCCTTGATACGGTGCCCCGTATCAATGCAATGAAGAGGTCAGCATGCATAGAGGGCGCACGGATGGCTCTTGCCCGTGTCAAGATATATTGGGCGGAGATGGAGACCACCGTTGTTGCGTCCCGAGATTCGGACAAAAGCCGAGTACCCTCCGAACACTATTTTCAGGAAGTCCTTGAAGGCGCTCGTGTAATAGAGACGCAGTGCTTGAAGGATGCTATGTTCTGATTGCATATGTAATTATAAAACAGTATTTTGATGAATTGTAGTAGGCTTTTATACTTGTGCCTTCAGGTATGGGGAACACCTCCTGTGCGGCCATTTTAATATATATAGAAAATCTGAAAGATGGCAGTCGTTGGCTTCAGCCCCCACGCACATAGTGCGGGGGTGCTCGCAGAAGGCGCTTTTTCACACTTAATCCAACATCTTGGTCCTACAAAGGAGGCGATGGCGCTGCGAGCCAGGCAACCGAACTATAATGCTTTAACACTTTCACTTAGCCATAGGAGCTTGACAGTGGGACTCTTTAGATAGCCCTTGGTGGCGACTGCGCTCGCCCGAAGTCGGGGCGCGTGTGTGCCTGGCCGGGAAACGGCCCTTCATTAATGCGGAGGAATCCTATAGATTCCGGAGAGTCATCGAGTGGTTGACCAGTCTCGCGCTATATCATGACAGTCGGTTTTCGGCTTTCTCTACTGAGGTGCTCGCCCTGCTGAACCGGGGCACTATCGCAGTAGTTCTCCTGGTGCCGCCTTAGCCAATAGAGCGGAACGTAAGGCGGCCAAACACAGGAGCCGGGCAACCCCACATTGACCAAAATCATGATTCGGAGCTGATGCATATAAGGCCAAACTCGCGATGCCGAACACTCCCTAAGGTATTCGGTCTTTATGAGAGCGGGTAAAGTAATGCTCTTAGTTATAAGCCCCTAGTGTCCAGGTACGCGCAAGAATTCTGACGTGGCCACATGCCAAGACGCCAGCCTCCTCCTTGGTTATAGAACCAGGGGATGTGTAGCAACAAGAGACAGTAAAAAAGGTTTACGTAGGGTCTTAATCTGAAAAGAATCCTTAGAACGGGTCCCTACTGCACGTCTGCGCCTGTGTCTCCGTTGTGCCGTATCCTGGACGGGCGCAGCACGATGTTCATCTGTGAAAGAGAGGAACTGAGTTGAAAAGAAAAATTGTATTAAATAAAAAAAAATTCGTGTCGAACAAAAATTGTATTAAATAAACAAATATAAAGTAAAATATGTAAAATTGAGCTTTATTTTCTCTTATATATGCGGAGCCCCTAGGGCATGCCGGGCTCGTCTATCCGTGCCCGTGGTCTTAATGACATGTTCGGATGTTCTGGCTGGTGAAGCCATTGTATTGTGGGGCTGTTAAAGCGGCCGCACAATCCTCCAATTGGGGGAGGAGCGCTCAATGCTTCCCCTTCAAGGAGATGATGCCTCGTGGACCGGGCATTTTAAGCGTGAGAGATGCATAATGCGGTATTGCGTTAAAGCGGGCGAAAGCTTCGTGCCCCAGCAGTGCTTGATAGCAACTTGAGAATGGGACGATGTGGAAAGTTAGCCTTTCGCAGCGGAAGTTATTGGTAGAGCCGAATATAACTTCGAGCCGGATAAAACCCATGCAATGGGTGTGCGGACCAGGTGCTACCCCTTGAAAGGAGGTTTTGCTGTGGCGGATTCTTGTTGGGTTTGTCCCCATGTGACGGATTGTGTCCTGATATATCAGGTTTAGCCACTGCCGCCGTCCATTAGGACATTTGAAAACTGGAGCCCGCCAATTATTGGATCGAGTACCAAGGCAGTCCAGCCTGCGTTCCTGGTACTTCTAGAATAATCCAGATGATCGAAGATGATTGGTTTTGACAACCAGTGGCGGGACCCCTTTGGGATGGGTCGTGTGGCGCGTACCTTTATGGGCGCCGCACATTTTGTTATGTGAAGTAGGTTTACTGTTTTTACTTCTTGTGGGAAATTCTTCTATTTCCTGGTGCTCTGCTTTTGGGGTTCGTCCTCGTCTTCGCTTGGTGTGTCGAGCCCCTTGTGTTCGGCGTTGAGTCTGCCGGATTGTTTGAAAACCCAACAATCTCTATGGGTATGTTTAGCAGGCCTCCCTGGAGTACTGTGTATTTGACATATCCTGTCCAGGATTTTGTTTAGGTTGGATAAATCATCTCTGTTATCCTGGAGGGGCGGCTTTTTCTGATTCTGCCGTGAGCCTTTGAATCCGGCGTTGACTGCCGTGCTCTTCGGACTGTTTTCCTTAGTCCGGCGACGTTCCTTGTTGCATCGCGGTTTTCCGTTTCCATCCCTTGTTTCGGATGTACTTGGGTCGCTAGTGCTACATCTTGCCAACCAGTTGTCCTCTCCTGCGCAAAAGCGGGTCATGAGGCTTGTTAATGCGGCCATTGTTCTTGGCTTTTCTTGGCCGAGGTGTATGGCGAGCCACTCGTCTCGGACATTGTGCCTAAAAGCTGCTAGGGCTTCGGCGTCCGGACAGTCGACTATCTGATTCTTTTTAGTACTTCCTCCGGTCCTTTTTACTCTGCATATTAGGTTTGTCTGAAGTCAATCTCATCCAACTTTGACCAAGTTTATGTAAAAAATTATTGACATTTACATAACAACACCAATATCATTAGATTCATCTCGGAATATATTTTCATATTATATTTATTAGATATTATAGATGCTAATAATTTCTAATATAAATTTGGTCAAACTTAGCTAAGTTTGACTTTCGACAAATCCAACGTGCAGAGTAAAAAGAACCGGAGGGAGTAAGAAATCTATTCCAGAACTGCCGAGCTGACTCTCCGGGCTGTTGTGTTATGTGACTGAGGTCGTCAGCATCCGGAGGACGGACATAAGTCCCTTGAAAATTTGCTCGGAAAGCGTCCTCGAGCTCTTCCCAACTTCCAATTGTGTTTTCAGGAAGGCTTTTAAGCCAATGCCAGGCTGGTCCTTTAAGCTTTAGTGGTAAATATTTGATGGCATGGAGATCATCTCCTCTAGCCATATGTATGTGGAGGATGTAATCCTCTATCCAGACTCCAGGGTCTGTTGTTCCATCATATGCCTCTATGTTTACGGGTTTGAATCCCGCTGGAAATTCATAATCCAGGACCTCATCGGTGAAACATAGGGGATGTGCGGCGCCCCTGTATTTGGGTGTGCCGGATTCTGATAATGGTTTTATTGCATTGCTTACGAGAGCTTGCTTTCTTGGCCCATAAATGGACCTGGCTGGGCCATCTTTTTGATGCGAATCCGTAAGTGGGTCGCGTGTCGGCTTACGCGCGGCGCCGTTTGCCGCTTTATGCTGGCTATGGGGTTGTCTATCCGACCATGTGGCTTTCTTACTTTTTGAGTGCGAGGGCTCTAAGGCCTCTTCTCGAATTCCAGCAGTAGCTTTTGCTTCGGATAGCTTTTAGTGCGGCGACTGTCGCCGTATTTGTCTGCGGTGTTGATTACTTTACTCCATCTGATCTTGAGTGCATCTTCTGCAGTTTTTAGCTTCCGCTTCTGCTTTTTCAGGCTGCGTGTGGTTGCAACGAGCCTCTTGTGGAGGTTCTTCTTCTCCGTGGGTTTATCCGGCGTAAGGTCGTCCGGAATGCCATTTTCGCCAGGGGAGGGATGTTCGGTTTCTTCATCCGGGCTGCCCTGTTCGGACGGTTGCTCTAGGGCATGCTCTTTGCCTGCTGGCTCATCCTGCTCTATGGCTGGGTCTGTATCGAGGCGGGGCTTGGGTCGGCGTTTACGCCGACGCTTTGATTGTTTTTCGAGGGATTGATCCTTCGTTCTATCCCCGTTTTCCTCGTGGTCGCTACCTTTAGGGGTATCCACCATGTACACATCATGAGGTGAGGTGGCTGTCCAATGCCCTATAGGCGTTGGTTCGTCAGTGTCTCCTGCATCGTCGTCCATACCATCGATGTCTTCGGAGTCGAAGTTGAGCACGTCGTTTAAATTATCGACGGTGGCTACCAAATGGGTGGTGGGTGGGTTTTGAATTTCTTCATCGTCCGTATCCCATCCTTGCTGACCATAGTCCGGCCAGGGCTCTCCAGATAAAGAGAGAGACTTTAGTGAGTTCAGGATGTCGCCGAAGGGCGAGTGCTGAAAGATGTCCGCGGCGGTGAACTCCATGATCGACGCCCAATCGGATTCGATCGGCAGGGGCGCGGGGGGTTCGGAGTCCGGAGAGGAATCCGGATCCTTGGAGTCACGGGTCATGCAGAGTGCGGGGTGGGTGTTCGGCTCGATCTCCTTTGAGATCGTAGCCCCTGAGGTGGCGTCCAACCGCTCATCCTCGATTGGCGCCGCAGGCTCCGAATTAAGGGTCGGAACCGACGCGCGTGCGGCCTCCAGGACACTGTTCGGCGGCAGAGCTAGATCATGCCCATCGAGACAGTGCGGCACGCTTGGCTGTGGCTCGAATCCGTCGAAGATCAAGTCCCCGTGGATGTCAGCCGTGTAGTTCAAACTTCCAAACCTGACCTGATGGCCAGGGGCGTAGCTTTCGATTTGCTCCAGGCGGCCAAACGAATTGGCCCGCAGTGCGAAGCCGCCGAAGACGAAGATCTGTCCGGGGAGAAAAGTCTCACCCTGGACCGCATCGTCGTTGATGATCAAAGGAGCCATCGGGCCTAAAAGTGACGACACAGAGGAACTCTCAATGAAAGCACCAATGTCGGTGTCAAAACCGGCGGATCTCGGGTAGGGGGTCCCGAACTGTGCGTTTAGGCCGGATGGTAATAGGAGACAAGGGACACGAAGTTTACCCAGGTTCGGGCCCTCTCGATGGAGGTAAAACCCTATGTCCTGCTTGATTAATATTGATGATATGGGTAGTACAAGAGTAGATCTTCCATGAGATCAAGGAGGCTAAACCCTAGAAGCTAGCCTACGGTATGATTGTTGTATGTTGGAGTCGTTGTCCTACGGACTAAAACCCTCCGGTTTATATAGACACCGGATAGGGTTAGGGTTACACAAAGTCGGTTGTAATGGTAGGAGATCTAAATATCCGCATCGCCAAGCTTGCCTTCCACGCCAAGGAAAGTCCCTTCCGGACACGGGATGAAGTCTTCAATCTTGTATCTTCATAGTCCTGGAGTCCGGCTGAAGGTATAGTTCGGATAGCCGAACACCCCCTAATCCCGGACTCCCTCAATCACCATGACTCTTGTATAAAGGTAGAAGATAAATAAAAGATAGGCCCTTCGTAGAGGGAAGGAGAGGTTGTCATGCGCTTTTATGGTTGGATGCACAAAATCTTAATGTGAAAGAATATCACTTCATATTGCCGCTTGTGATAAAGAACTTTATTATGCAGTCCATCGCTTTTATTTATTCCATATCACAAGTTCGTATAAAGCTTATTTTCCTCACACTAAAAGATCATACGTATTTAGAGAGAAAGTTTTATTGCTTGCACTGATGACAACTTACTTGAAGGATCTTACTCAATCCATAGGTAGGAATGGTGGACTCTCTTGGCAAAACTAGGTTTCGGGATTTTGGATGCACAAGTAGTATCTCTACTTGGTGCAAAAGATTTGGCTTGCATAGGATGAGAAGCAAGCTCAACATGTTGGAGGATCCATAACAATATAACTTCTATTTGGATATAAAGAAGCATAACCCATTATGTTGTCTTCCTTGTCCAACATCAACCTTTTAGCATATAATATTTTAATGAGTGATCACAATCACAAAAGATGTCCAAGATAGTGTATTTATATGTGAGACCTCTCTTTCCTTCTTACTTCCTATTAATTGCAACAATGACCAAAACTATATTTGTCAACTCCCAATAATTTTCATGCGGCATACTTTTTATATGTGAAGTTATTACTTCCCATAAGATCATTATATAATCTCTTTATTTCTTTCTTTCTTTTATTTTAATTTCTTTACTAAAGATCATAGCCAGAAAACAAAGCCCCCAACTCAAAACTAATCTTTATTATATAACTCTCAGACTCGATTACATAGAGGGAACACAAATAAAAACTCAAAGCTAGATCATGCTAAAATTGTATTCTACAAAACCAAGATATAACCAAAAGGGTTGAACTAAGAAAATGATAAAGGTGAAGATGTGATGGTGATACGATACTGGGGCACCTCCCCCAATCTTGGCAGTTGCCAAGGGGAGTGCCCATACCCATGTACTTAGGTCTCTTTCTTCGAAGGTGGTGATGTAATATTCTTGGCGATAATACCCTTGAGGATGCAATTTTATTCCTCCAGCCTATTGACTTGTTGTTTGAGATCCATTATTTCCTTACGGAGTTTACCTGTGATGACTAGAGCTCCAACCACCCATGGATGCTTCCTAGCTATGGGGGAAAAAGCAACACTCTTTTTCATGTTATCATAAGAGAGAAATCTAGCATCGGGAGGTATGACCGAATTTTGGTATTGCTGAGCTCTGGAGTTCCTCTAGTATGACTCCAGATTGAGGGTGAGAGGTAACTTCTTGATCCTCCTCCATGGCATCCACTCTTTTCAGGTCAGCCTCCATCTCTTCCTCCATTGACCACCCAAAGTGGTCAGCTTCGTTGTATGCTCTTGGGATCCTATATCAGGTGAGAGACACGACTCTCCCCGACCGACTCTTGAGAAGACATCTTGCTCCAAATCTGCTATAGAATCAGCTAAATACAAGAATAGGGGATTTTGCCGTGATACGGAGGTCAAAACCTTCGAGACACTATATAATGGATTTTTACCGACCAAAAGAAGTACTCCCTCCGTCCCAAAATAAGTGACTCAACTTTGTACTAGATTTAGTACAAAGTTAGTACAAAGTTGAGTCACTTATTTTGGGACGGAGGGAGTATTATGCAAGAAAACGGAGTCTGGAGGGCACACGAGGTGGCCACAAGCCTGGGAGGCGCGCCCGGGGGGTAGGGCGCGCCCCCCAGGGCTTTTCGCCTCCTTGTGCACTACTCAGACTACTTTTTATTTTCCTAAATTTTTTAATATTCCAAAATGGAGTAAAATTGCTTTTGGAAAAGTTTTGGAGTTGGTTTTACTTACTGTAGCACATACCTACTCCTTTTCGGAGTTTGAAAAGTTTTGGTAGATATCGCTTATGTACTTCTCTAGTGTTGTAGTATTAATGATATTGGTTTCAACATTTATGGGAGTACGTGAGATATAATGTTTGATTCTTTGCCCATTTACCACCATCGGGTTATTGCCTTCGGCGTTGTTGATTTTGATGGCACCGGAACGATAAACTTCCTTGATAATGTAAGGCCGTTCGCGTTTAGAGAGATGCTTTCCTGCAGAAAATCTTAAACGAGAATTGTATAGCAAGACACAATGACCTACATTAAATTCACGCTTTTGTATCCTTTATCATGCCATATTTTAACTTTCTCTTTAAACAATTTGGCATTCTCATAGGCTTGGGTTCTCCAATCATCAAGTGAGCTAATGTCAAATAACCTCTTCTCACCGGCAAGTTTGAAATCATAATTGAGCTCTTTAGTTGCCCAGTAAGCTTTATGTTCTACTTCAAGAGGTAAGTGACATGCTTTTACATAAACCATTTTATATGGAGACATACCCATAGGGTTTTATAAGCAGTTCTATAAGCCCATAATGCATCATCAAGTTTATCAAACTAGTTCTTTCTGGATCTATTAACAGTCTTCTGCAAAATTAATTTTATTTATCGGTTACTTAATTCTACTTGACAACTAGATTGAGGGTGATATGGAGATGAAATTATATGGTTGACATCATACTTAGCAAGCAATTTATGGAAAACACCATGAATAAAGTGTGAACCACCATGAGTCATTAAATATCTAGGGACTCCAAACCTCGGGAAAATAACTTCTTTAAGCATTTGAATGGAGGTGTTATGATCAGCACTACTAGTTGGAATAGCTTCTACCCACTTAGTAACATAATCAACAACAACCAAAATATGTGTGTATCCATTAGAGGAAGGAAACGGTCCCATATAATCAAATCCCCAAACATCAAATGGTTCAATAACCAGTGAATAATTCATAGTCATTTCCTGACGTCTACTAATATTACCAATGCTTTAGCGTTCATCACAAGATAAGACAAACTTACTAGCATCTTTAAAAAGACTAGCTAGACCAATAAAAACCAGAATGTAATACCTTGTGTGCAGTCCTATCACCAGCATGGTGTCCTCCGTAGGCCTCGGTGTGACACTTGCATAGGATCTGTTCATGTTCATACTTAGGTGCACAACGTCTAATAACACCATCTACTCCTTCTTTTTAGAGATGTGGGTCATTCCAGAAGTAACGTCTTAAATTGTAGAAAAACTTTTTGTTTTGTTGATATGTGAAACTAGGTGGAATAAATTTAGCAACAATAAAATTAGCATAGTCTGCATACCATGGAGTACTATGAGAAGCATTTATCATAGATAATTATTCATTAGGGAAGTTATCATAAATAAGTAGTGGGCCATTAAGAACATTTTCTAACCTAGAAAAGTTGTCTGCTACGGGGTTCTCAGCTCCCTTTCTATCGATAATATGCAAATCAAATTCTTGCACCAAGAGAACCCATCTAATAAGTCTAGGTTTAGCATCCTTATTTTCCATAAGATATTTAATAGCAGCACGATCGGTGTGAACAGTTACTTTGGAATCAACAATATAAGTTCTAAACTTATCACAAGCAAATACAACTGCTACAAATTCTTTTTCAGTAGTAGCATAATTTCTTTGAGCACTGACTAGAGTTTTACTAGAATAATGGATAACATTTAATTTCTTATCAACTCATTGTCCTAGAACAACACCAACAACATAACCACTAGCATCACACGTAATTTCAAAAGGTAGGTTCCACTCAGGTGGTTGAACAATAGGTGCGGAAATCAAGGATTTCTTAATTATTTGAAATGCTTCTACACAATCATCATAAAAAACAAATGGAACATCCCTTTGGAAGAGATTATTGAGAGGCCTAGAAATTTTATAGAAGTCATTAATAAACCTCCTATATAAACCAACATGACCAAGGAAACTTCTTATACCTTTGATATCTTTAGGACATGGCATCTTTTCAATAGCATCAACTTTAGCTTTATCAACTTCAATACTTCTTTCAGAGATTTTATGCCCCAAGACCATACGTTCATTAACCATAAAGTTGCACTGCTCCCAATTCAAGACAAGATTAGTTTCTTCATAGCTTTGCAAAACTCAATCAAGGTTGCTTAACGAATCATCAAAAGAAGTTCCGTAAACGGAAAAATCATCCATGAAAAGCTCAACAATCTTTTCACAAAAATCAGTGAATATAGCAGTCATACATATTTGAAAGGTAGCACGTGCACTACGTAAACCAAAAGGCATGCGTCTATAAGCAAAGGTACCGAAAGGGCAAGTAAAAGTAGTTTTTTCTTGATCCTCTTGCGACACATGTATTTGGAAAAAACCCAGAATAACCATCTAGAAAGCAGAAGTGTGTATGTTTTGATATTATTTCTAGCATTTGGTCAATAAAAGGTAGAGGATAATGATCTTTCCTAGTAGCTTTGTTTAACTTTCTGAAATCAATAACCATTCTATAACTTGTGACAATTGTTTGCGGAATCAATTGTTTTTTATCATTAGGAACAACGGTAATACCTCCCTTCTTAGGGACACAGTGAACAGGACTTACCCATCTACTATCAGCAATAGGATAAATTATACCTGCTTCCAGAAGCTTTAGTATTTCATTTCTTACCACTTCCTTCATCTTAGGATTTAACCGTCATTTGTGATCAACAACTATTTTAGCATCAGGTTCCATATTAATTTTGTGCTGACATAGAGTGGGACTAATGCCCTTAAGATCATCCAAAGTATATCCAATAGCGGCACGGTGCTTCTTCAAAACAAGCATTTGTTTAAAGAAAATCTCGTCCAATTCCTTTCATTCATTCATGAACATATCATTTTCATGGTCTAGCAAATATTGTTCTAAAGGATCAGTAGGAGGCACGACAATAGAGGCAAGACCAATAATTTCATCTATACTAGGAAATTCTTTATCATGGGGTTGACTACGAAACTTAGAGAAATTAAACTCATGAGACACGTCCCCAAAACTCACACTATTTCTTTCTCACAATCTATCTTAGCATTAACAGTGTTCAAGAAAGGTCTACCAAATATAATGGCACAAAAATCATCTTGTCGGAACCAAGAACTAGAAAATCAGTAGGGTATTTTATTTCCCCGCACGCGATTTCAACATCTCTAACAATCCTAGTTGGTGATATAGTATCTCTGTTAGCAAGCTTAATAGTGGCATCAATATCTTCTATTTTAGCAGGTGCAATATCATTCATAATTTCTTGATATAGAGTAAAAAAAATAGCACTCACACTAGCACCCAAATCACATAAGACATGGTAACAATGATCTCCTATTTTAACAGAAACAACAGGCATGCCAACAACAGGTCTATGTTTATCTTTATTATCGGGTCTAGCTATCCTAGCAGCTTCATAAAATAAATAACATGCCCATCAATATTATTGACCAAGCGATCTTTAACCATAGCGTGTAGGTGTAGGTGTGCTACTTCTTGAGCTTGCGTTGGTTTTTCCCTTGAAGAGGAAAGGTGATGCAGCAAAGTAGATATAAGTATTTCCCTCAGTTTGAGAACCAAGGTATCAATCCAGTAGGAGATAATGCACAAATCACCGAATACCTGAAAAAACAATAAAACAACTTGCACCCACCGCGATAAAGGGGTTGTCAATCCCTTCATGGTTACTTGCAAAAGTGAGATCTGATAGAGATAGATAAAAGTAACAAACGATAAAGTAAATATTTTTGGTATTTTTGTTTTATATACCGGAAAGTAAAAGATTGCAAAATAGTAGATCGAAAACTTATATGATGGAGAATAGACTAGGGGGCCATAGGTTTCACTAGAGGCTTCTCTCAAGATAACAAATAATACGGTGGGTGAACAAATTACTGTCGAGCAATTGATAGAAAAGCGCAAAGTTATGATGATATCTAAGGCTGTAAGTGCATCCCCACCCCCAGGCCCCATGAGAGGGTAGTATTCCTTACCCACGTCCTCCGCGGACTGGGATTTCCTCTCCACCCATTCGTCTGGGGGCTCATGTTCTACTACGGCCTGGATTTCCACGATCTGGCCCCGAGCTTCATCCTCAACATATCGGCGTTTATCGTCGTGTGTGAGGCCTTCCTCCGCATCAAGCCCCACTTCGGCTTATGGCTGAAGACCTTCAATGTCAAACCGAAGGTGGTGGGCGGCTAGCAGGCGGAGTGCGGAGGCGCCATGGTGGGCAAAATGCCCAATGTCACATGGCTCAAGGGCTCCTACATGGAGACCATAAAGGGGTGTCAATCGGGGTGGTTCTACATCACCGAGCCGCGCGACCCCAAATGGGCGGCGGCCCCCCGAGTTCCGATCCGGAATCCCCATGTGGCTCACCTCCTAGAAAGAGAAGGACCTGCCCTGGGGTAGTCCGGTAGAGCTGACCAGACTCCAAACCTGTATCCAAAATATGATAAACAGGAAGCTCAAGCTTGTCAACACAGTCCAGGTCATGCTCATCCGCCGGATCCTCCCGTGTCAACAACGGGCGTTCAATTTGTGGGAGTTCGACCCGGCCCAACACCAGACTCTGAGCAAGCTCTTCGACACGACGCACGAGGATGCTTGGAAGGTGCTGTTTAAGAGCGCCGAGGTTCCCCCTCCCCTCACCGAGGATCGCGGACTCAGCGCGAAGCGCCAAGCTGGCGCGGTAAGCTTTTTTATCTCTTATAGGGTATTCATTTTTCATAGTTTAACTATGTGCGGGATCTGAGCTTCCATGCCTTTGACAGGAATGGGTGGAGACATCGGGGCAGATTGACTGCCCGGCCAGTCTGCCCGAAGACCCTGCAAACGCTCTCCTGACGGAGATGCTGACTCCGGCGCCTTACGAGGTGCCGGAGAAGAAGATCAAGAAGAAGTTCACGGGAACCCGAAAGAGTTCCCGGTGCCAGGTGGTATCGGACTCATCGTCCGATAACTCCGAGATGCACTCCTCCCGTGAAAACGAGGAGGAGGCAGATAAAGGTTCTTCCCCTCCAGCCGGGGAAGATAAGAAAAGGAAGGCCGCCCCAACTGGGGAGGCCGGAGGGTCCAAGAAGGGAAGGACTCTTCTTTCGGACTGCTCCGCCACCGCCGCCGACAGCGAAGAAGAGTGGCCACCCAGGGCCAAGCCCCTGGCGAGATCGTAAGTATTCGGATACCAGAGTAACTCGTGGCACAGTTTAATTGCACAGCTTCTCCTAACGTCGGACATGGTTATGCAGTCCGTCCCGGGCCCGTATCGACGTATCCTCGTCGAGCGGTTCTTTGGATCCGTCGGCTATGAGCAGCGGAGGATCACTTCCGACCGCCTCCACCCCTCGCCCTACGGACAACACCGAGGTGTTGTCTCAAAGGGCACCAAGCCGAGGGGAGGTAGTCCTGGAGGCGCCTCAAGGCGACCTTCCGGACTCCAGGCGCAAAGGGAGCAAGGCTCCCAAGGGCTCCAAGTTCGGCCCTAGGCCGAACACCGCACCGAAACCTCCAGTGGTTCCGGACTCCGGCAGGCGACCCCCTTCCAAGAGGGGCAAGCCGGCCGTGCCAGTGACCTCTGCCCATCCAGAGTCACTGGACAACCTGCTGGGAGCTCTTAGCGGCGCTTCCATCGACGAGGAGCACCGCACTATTATGAGTGCGGTGATCAAGAAGGTTCAGTCCACCAAGAGCAGACTGACTGAAGACTATGCCAGCCTTCTAACAGGCTTTGAGGTAAGTATAGAAAAATATTACCGCATAGATAGTAGCCCCTGATGCTCTGTTTGGCGTTCACAAAGAAAAGCCGAATAGAGGATCAAAATAACATTCGCAGGAGTCTAATACAAGTATGTCTATATGCGTATGCAGGCTTCGCTGCTGACCTCTGCCGCACTGACTGCGAAGGTCAATGCACTCAAGCAGTCCGAGAAAGAGCTCGACCTTGCCAAGAAGCAGCTCGAGGAGAACCAAGGTAAGTAATGCCTCATCTATATGTATGTATGTGTATATATATATATATATATATATATATATATATATATATATATATAAGATGTGGTTGCAAAATGATAGGATCATCATGAATGTTCCAGGGGCCACGATCGAAGTGTCGGCCCTGATGCAAGCGTTGTCCAAGGCCGAAAACAAAGCGGCCACGGAGCGCAATGAGCGGGAGAAGCAACAGGCGCGGGTGGGCGAGGAGCAGCAAGGGCTACAGCCTCTCGTGAATAAGCACGACACTTTGGAGCTTGACTCGAAGACGCGAGAGTCCGAGCTTGCCACGGCCCTCGAGAGCACAAAGCATGCCAGGGCCGAAGCCCAAAAAGCCCTCCAGGAAATCGAGGCGATGAAGAAGATAGCGGCGGGTAAGGCATTCATTATGCAAAGCAAGCATGTGAAAGTAAATTACTTGTAACTTAACCGAGTCCGGAGCTCTCCAGGAGCATTCACAGATTTGCCCCGCAGCATGTTGGATGCCGCAAAGTTCTACCGGGCCGAGGAAGGGAGCTCGACGGAGAAGCTGTTCTGGTCTCAGTATACTGAGGCCGAACACCCGGTGCCTTTAAGCGACCAGCTGAAGCAATTGGTCGAGCTCCATAAGGCGGCCGATCAGGCTATGAAGGGTCTGATAGTCCGGCTGTGGCCTGGCGACACCCTTCCAAACAGCTACTTCAGCCTGGTGAGGCGGCTTGTGGATGCCTGCCCCTGACTTGAAGTCGTCAAGCGGTCCGTCTGCATCGAGGGCGCCCGCAGGGCGCTTGCCCGTGTTAAAGTGCACTGGGGAAAGATGGACGCTGAGAAGCTGGTGAAGGAGGGACCACCGCAGGGCAAGGAGCATCGCCACCCCAAAATGTACTACGAGGGCATCCTGAAGGGTGCCCGCCTTATGGCGGATGAGTGTTCCAAATATGTAATTTTTGAGTAAACTTGCTCGTGTGATCCTGTGTTATGAAAACTTGTTCATATGCGCTATGCAACGCTTATTTGAATTTAAAATATTACCTTCTGTGCGGATGTTTATCAAATCTGAAAGATGGCTAGTTGTCGGCTTCTGCCCCCATGCCACGAGTGCTGGGGTGTTCGGGATAAACCTGAGCACTCTTTTTCCCATTGTTGGGTCCTTTGAGGGAGGTGCTCGGCGCAACGAACAAGGCAATCAGACTATAATGCTTTATCACTTTCACTTAGCCATAGAAGTCTACAATTTTAAATTTTGGTGAAGCCCCTAGTGTTCGGAAGGACGAATTCGGGGTGCTATACACGCCTTAAGCCGGACAAAGCCGACTCCTTGCTCGAAGCGGCATAAGTCTTTAGGGACTCGAGACCTCTCGAACAGTGACCAGCTCTCGCCTTATCATGAGAGTCAGTTTTAGCTTTCTCTACTGAGGTGCTTGCCCAGATGAACCGGGGCACAATCGCAGTAGTTCTCCCAGTGCTACCTTAGGCGATATAGCGGAACGTAAGGCACCAAAACATGGGAGCCAGGCAAACCCAACATTTGACCAAAGACATGATTCGGAGCTGATGCATATAATGCTATAAGTTCAGGGTGCCGCACTGTCTAAAGTGTTCGGACTTCTCACGCCGTATTATGGGGTACTTAAGCCCCTGGCGTATTGGCCGTACCAGAGTGTACGGGTGCTGAATGTCATGAATGAACATATGTATAAATAAAGGAAGAATAGAGAATGCAGTAATATACTAGTGCTATGCATTCTTTATTCAAAAAGGTGCGTCGAAGCAGAATGGTACAAGTAGTGCAATAAGCAAAAAGTAGGACTATTTGACATGTCCCCACCAAGGGCAAGCTGAGGAATGGTACTTTAAAGCAGGTATTTCACTCGTTGTCGGAGACCACCTCGGAGTTCCATGGTGCGACGTAGCTTTCTGCCTCCTTGGTTATTGTACCGTGTGTCCGGTAATCAGACTGCCGGACTGGGCTTCCAGAGAGTAAAGTCCTGAAAGAGAGAAAGAATAACAAAGCGGGAAGCCCCTAGTGCGGTTGAGCCGCATTTTTGGGGCGTGCCGTAATCGTGCCCCCCCCCCCCCGCCTATGTCCATGGTACTTTTAATGCGTAATTATTTACGCGTGGCACGGATTTCGCTGTTTGGCTAGGACTGGGGTGGGGGCTGCATTGCTATGCGAGCTCGGAACATGCTAAGCGTTCTTGTTGCAGATTACTCCGCGCGCGCTTGACGGCGTCCGGGTGTTAGATCGCCGAACTGGTTAATCGCCTTGAGAGGCTGCTTTGTGCTTCTGCCGCGAGGGCCGCAGTGTGCTCCTCCGTTCGGAGAGAGCGCGCTGTGTTTCCAATGACTATGATGACCCCCCGAGGTCCTGACATCTTGAGCTTGAGGTATGCATAATGCGGTACCGCATTGAATCTTGCGAATGCGGTTCGCCCGAGCATTGCGTGATAGCCACTGCGAAACGGGACTATATCGAAGATTAACTCTTCGCTTCAGAAGTTATCCGCGGATCCGAAGACCACTTCCAGTGTGACTGAGCCTGTACAACGAGCCGCTACACCTGGTATGACGCCCTTGAAGGTCGTTTTTGTGGGTTTGATCCTTGAGGGGTCTATACCCATTTTGCACACTGCGTCCTGATAAAGTAGGTTAAGGCTGCTGCCCCGTCCATAAGGACTCGAGTGAGGTAAAATCCGTCGATGATTGGGTCTAGGACCAGTACGGCGAATCTGCCATGACGGATACTAGTGGGGTGGTCCCTGTGATCGAAGGTGATCGGACAGGAAGACCATGGGTTGAACTTTGGGGTGACTGGCTCCAACGCATAACGTCCCTTAGCGCACGCTTCCGCTCCCTCTTGGGGATGTGGGTTGCGTATATCATGTTCACGGTCCACAATTGTGGGGGGAACCTCTTCTGTCCTCCGATGTTCGGCGGTCGGGGCTCTTCCTCGTCATCACTATGCAGCCCCTTTTCCTTGTTTTCGACATTTAACTTGCCAACCTGCTTAAACACCCAACAATCTCTGTTGGTATGATTGGCTGGCTTATCGGGGGTGCCGTGTATTTGACACGAGCGATCGAGTATTCAGTCCAAACTGGACGGGCCCGGAGTGCTTCTTTTGAATGGTTTTTTCCGCTGACCGGGTTTGGAGCCTCTGAATCCGGCATTGACTGCCGTATCCTCAGTATTGTCGCTGTTGATGCGGCGCTTGTGTTTGTTGCGACGTGACCTACCATTGTTATCCTTGGTATCCGAAGTACCAGGGTTCTTTGATATGTTGTTGCTGCGAGCCAGCCAGCTGTCCTCTCCCGTGCAAAAGCGGGTCATGAGTGTCGTGAGGGCTGCCATAGATTTCGGCTTTTCCTGGTCAAGGTGCCGAGCGATCCAGTCGTCGCAGATGTTATGCTTAAAACCTGCTAGGGCCTCTACATCCGGACAGTCGATGATTTGATTTTTCTTGGTTAGAAACCGTGTCCAGAATTGCCTGGACGATTCCTCTGGCTGCTGAATTATGTGGCTCAAGTCATCGGCATCTGGTGGTCGTACATAAGCGCCCTGGAATTTATCGAGGAATGCGGCTTCTAGATCTTCCCAATAGCCAATGGATTCTGCTGGCAAGCTGTTCAGCCAATGCCGAGCTGGTCCTTTGAGTTTGAGTGGAAGGTATTTGATGGTGTGTAGATCGTCACCGCGGGCCATGTGGATATGCAGGAGGTAGTCCTTGATCCATACCGCAGGGTCTGTTGTACCATTGTATGATTCGATGTTTACGGGTTTGAAACCCTCTGGGATTTGGTGATCCATTACTTCATCTGTGAAGCATAGGGGGTGTGCGGCGCCTCTGTACTGGGCTATATCGCGACGCAACTCATATGAGTCTTGTCTGCTGTATTCGGCCCGGCCAGATTTACTTTTACTGTATCCGGCGTGACGGTTATCGTCTCGCGTAGTGCCGCGCCCTCGTGATCCGTAGATCGATCTTGCGTGTTTTGCTTTGTCCTCCAGTACGTCTCGCAGGTCTAGCGTATTTCCTCGTGCCTTTTTATTTGAGTGGCGCCGACGTGCGGGCTGGGCCTTCGGCAGAAATGCCGCTCTATCGCGGCCACGAGGTGTCCGATCAGCCGCATCATATGCTGGGGATGGAGGCTTTAATCCTTCCTCCTCTAACCAGGGTAGCAACCTGTGCTTTGGGTAACTCTTGGAGGGGCATTCGAGTTCATATTCCTCGGCCGCCAGGACTTCAGTCCATCTGTCAGCTAGCAAATCTTGATCAGCTCAAAGCTGCTGTTACTTTTTCTTAAGGCTATTTGCCGTGGCTATAAGCCGGCGCTTGAAGCGCTCTTGTTCGACGGGATCCTCAGGAACGACAAATTCGTCATCGTCGAGGCTTGCCTCGTCTTCGGAGGGAGGCATGTTATTATCATCCTCCGCCTCTCCATCTGCCGCTCTCTCGGGAGGGCTAGCTTCTCCATCCTCCTTCTCTGAATCTTGCTGGAGGGGATTGTCGGCACTGTCCGGAGTGTTATTATCTCCTGTGCCGGTATCACCGCTTTTGCTTTGGCGAGACTTAGAGCGGCGCCGCCGACGTCGGCGCTTGGGTTGCTTCTTGGTGGGGTCATCCCCTATTGTCCCGTCGCCATTGCCTTCTTTGGGTGTGTCCACCATATGATGAGGTGGCTGTCCACTGTCCTGTGGGCAGCTGTTCCTATTCGTCTCCTGCATCGTCGTCCATACCGTCGATGTCTTTGGAGTGTCGAGCATGTCGGTTAAATCATCGACAGTGGCTACTAAGTGGGTGGTGGGTAGGCAGCGAATTTCTTTGTCATCCGCATCCCAATCCTGCCGGACATAGTTCAGCCAGGTTTCTCCTGAGAAGGAGAGGGACCTTAATGAGTTCAGTATGTCGCCGAAGGGCGAGTGCTGAAAGATATCCGCGGAGGTGAACTCCATGATCGGCGCCCAGTCGGATTCGACATGCACGGGCGCAGGCGGTTCGGAGTCCGTGGCCGGAGAAGAATCCGGCAGTTTGGAGTCACGACTCTCGTGAAGGGTAAAGTCGGTATTCGGCTCGATCGCCGCTGAGACTGCGGCCTCCGTGGCGGGGTCTAGCCACCCATCCATGGATGGCGCGGTAGGCTCCGAATTGAGGGTCGAAGCGGTTGCAGGTGCGATCTCCTGAACACTGTCCGACGGCAGAGCTAAATCATGCTCATCGTGACCGTGTGGCGCACTCGGCAGGGGCTCGAATCCGTCGAAGATCAAGTCTCCGCGGATGTCGGCTGTGTAGTTTAAGTTTCCAAACATGACCTGATGGCCAGGGGCGTAACTCTCGATCTGCTCCAGTTGGCCAAACGAGTTGGCCCGCAGTGCGAAGCCGCCAATACAAAGATCTGTCCGGGGAGGAAGGTCTCACCCTGGACTGCATCGCTATCGATGATCGAAGGAGCCATCAAGCCTGACGATGACGACACAGAGGAACTCTCAATGGAAGCACCAATGTTGGTGTCAAAATCGGCGGATCTCGGGTAGGGGGTCCCGAACTGTGCGTCTAGGAGGATGGTAACAGGAGACAAGGGACACGATGTTTTTACCCATGTTCGGGCCCTCTCAATGGAGGTAAAACCCTACTCCTGCTTGATTGATATTGATGATATGTGTATTACAAGAGTTGATCTACCACGAGATCAAAGAGGCTAAACCCTAGAAGCTAGCCTATGGTATGATTGTTGTATCTTGTTGTTGTCCTACGGACTAAACCCTCCGGTTTATATAGACACGGAGGGGGCTAGGGTTATACAGAGTCAGTTACAAAGAAGGAGATCTACATATCCGTATTGCCAAGCTTGCCTTCCACGCCAAGGAGAGTCCCATCCGGACACGGGACGAAGTCTTCAATCTTGTATCTTCATAGTCCAAAAGTCCAGCCAAAGGATATAATCCGGCCGTCCGGATACCCCCCAATCTAGGACTCCCTCAATGGCGAAGGACATCATCTGCTCCTGCTAACCCCAAAATCAGTTCAGGAACATTATGCATCTCTGCAATGCGAAGCTTATCTGGGACCGACTCTCTAACGTCTATGAAGGTCATCGAACTCGTCATGATCCCCGGTTTGAGGATTTGAACGGATCACTCAAAACGATGACTTGTGATCCTAAACCATCATCTTCTGCACCATGCCTCATGGCAAAAGGTGCCACAGTAACCAAATGTTTCTCATCTCGGTCTAGTGATGATGAATCTAGTGATGAGTTTGGACCCATCTATACCAAGCTTGCTTCTATTGCCACTAAGCAACAAAAAGCTTTGGAAAAGGTTCAAAACATGCTAGATGAAAGCGATGATGTGTTGGGTGAAGAAATGGATCGCACTCAAACTCTGACTGATAATCTTCAGAGACTTCAGTCTAAGTTTGATACCCTTCAAAGTCATCATAACACTCTCCTAGCCGATCATGATAAGCTTTCTTATGAATTTCTTCAAACAAAGCAAGATCTTGAGAAGCTAAAGGTAAGTTATGAAGATCTTCAGAAGGAACGTGATTCATTGCTTGCTCGACAGATCAATTCCGCTCAGGATAAATTCATCCCACCATGTTTTAAATGCATTGAACGTGAATCTGCAATTCTTCTCCTAAAAGTTCAAATGATTTTATTGCTGCAAATTCTTCAACTGTCTTTGTGGTCACAAATTCCTCATCTGAGGATACCACAAGTATCACTGACAATGCAGGGTTGAAGGAATTGTATGTGACAGGCATGTACAAAAGCCTCAAATGGCATCAGGCTCTTTCTGATGTGCTTAAAAAGCAGATTCTCAACAGGAACCCAAGGAAAGAGGGAATTGCCTTTGAGAGAAAACTGAATGCTAATGGGACCTACTGGAAACCTGAGCAGTATCCCAACCTCATGGGTTGCCACGAAAGGACCTCCCGTAGATCCATCCACTTTATCTGGCTTTTCATGTGAATCTTCATATTCTTCGGATGAGTCATTTGACTCCAACTATAAACTGTTGAACAAAATCTTCATATGCTAATGGTGAAGTATTTGCTAGATATGTTGGAACTAACTGCCGGAACAGTCCCCCTATGAAGAAAATCTGGGTCCCCAAAAGGTGCCTTGAAAGTCTTCAGGTGAATGTCATCATGACACCACCTGTGAAGAATAGGAACCCCAGATCAAATTCTTCATATGGACCAAAGTCTTCATATGGATCCAAGTCTTCATATGGATCCAAGTCCTCATATGGACCAAATTCCTCACATGGATCAAATTCCTCATATTGATCAAAATCCTGATATGAACATGATCGTACTAACACTTCTGTTTCGCAGGGAAAGCCTAGGGACTATGAATATGTGTCGGGTGGTTGGTGCGACATATGCCAACGGGTGGCTTATCTGTGTGCTGTTTGGCGAGAGGAAGAAGAAGGGCCAGGCTAGCTCTACTCTTCTCTCTATGTGTAGTAAAACCTAGATCAGATCAACCCTTTGCATGGGTGCCCCGGGGGGTTTATACAGGCCTACCCCCCGGAGGTACAATGGTAATCCGGCTGGGAGCGGGTCCCAGCCGTCAGTGTCTACGCTCGCCGGCTTCTGCGCCGGCTGGTGGGCCCCGCTGGCTGCCGTCATCTTGGTCGACAGGCAGGCCCTACTGCCTAGGGCCCTGTCGGCGGCCGATTACTGTTGCATCAATCCTGATGATGAGGGCTTTATCGAGGTAAGCGTGGCTACAGCGCCGCCGCCTGGCGGGCGATCGCTGTAGCCTCACGTCGTCTTGTCTTCTTGATGGGGCGCCTCCTTCGAGGGAAGGAGCAAGCCGGCTTGGGAAAGCCGGCCATGTCTTGGGCCGACTGGGGGAGGCCTGGCCGCCTTCGGGTGTCTCTCTACCCAAAGGGACCCACCGCCCGTGGGCCGCGCTGACAGTTATCATGGCAACAGTGCCGCGCCGGACGGGTTAGGGCTACCCCGTACGGCGCACTGTGCCAGGCATGCTCCGGGTTTCGGGGGTGGCAGGCTTTACTGTAGCCACGCCCCGTCCCATCGCCGTTATGTGGTTGCGGGCCTCGAGGGTACGATCTTGACCGCGCCATGGGAGCCGGCCTTCTCGAGGCCGGCTTCTTGGAGCCGGCCCTCCCGCGGCCTTCTTCATGAGGGTTAAGGCCGGGCCGCCTTCCGACAGTCGGCCTGAGAGGCAGCCGGCATGGGGAAGGCGGCCCCACGTCTTGGCTTCTTAGAGGCCGGATCGGCTCGTAGTTTTTTCTGAAGTGCCAAGGGGAGCCGGCTAGGCTACCCGTGGTCATTTACCCCGACAATATGTGCATTATTCTTCAAATCATTATTTTCATAAGTCCTCGAAGAATTTCTCTACCTATTCATATGCTTACTCTAACCCCTCTTCTATGAAATGAAGTGGACTGGTGTGTATGCCACCTTTTTCTTATGGACCTCGCAGAATGATGAACTCTTTGCCACCCCTCCAGATGTGGGTGGTGAAGAAAAAGAACTAATCTCTTAAGTAGGCTTCGGTCTGCACATGAACTTAAATGTCTGAAGAATTTGCTGGAGAGCTGAATATGCTTGAAAGGACGCAAACTAATCATGAAGAAATGAATATTCATTTCTCACGTCCTCATACTGCTATATCTGTTGTATTGCTAGATGAAATTCAATTTGATGAATTTGATGTCATATTCTTCACTTATGAAGTATATGAGTTCGTAAGTTGCACTAATTCATCTGCAGGATGATCAACCCAAAGCTACACTCTCCTCGACGGTGGATGTACAAATCATAAGACCGGCGACAGGAACTTATTGATGGACACTACTTTATCTCCTTCACATCTCAAGCATATCACCTATGCTGACAAAGGCAAAAGCATGGTATTGGGTCTAGGTAGGGTTGCGATCTCAAAGGATCGACACATAGACAAATTCATGCTTGTCGAGTCCTTAGGATACAACCTCATGTCTGGCTCAATGCTTTGTGATCTTGATACAGTTGTTGTCTTTGGCAAGTATCATTGTGTTGTGATCATGGAATCTGACCATTCCAAAGTCTTCGAAGGCTTTAGGAGAGGAGCCTTGTATATTGTTGATTTCTCTACAGGACCACAGCCTGCCACATGTCTACTTGCAAAAGCTTCAGAAGGCTAGTTATGGCATCGACGACTAGGTCATGCTGGCATGAGGAACTCTCGAAGAAGAAGCATGTCATTGGCATTGAGGGTGTCAAATTCCTCAAGGAGAATCTGTGTGGAGCTTGTGAAGCTGGGAAGATGAGCAAGTTTAAGCATCCCTCAAAGACTATCATGACTACCACTTGTCCATTTGAATTGCTTCACATGGATCTCTTCTGCCCTACTCACTATGCCACATTCACAAATGCAACATCTCTATATGGCTTTGTTATTGTTGATGACTATTCTCGTTACACATGGGTGCATATCATCACTTACAAAAATGAAGTGCAGGAAGTCTTCAAACGACTTTCCTCAAGGGCTTCAACCAACTTCGGTGTGAAGGTCAAGCAAATTAGGAGTGACAATGGGACTGAGTTCAAGAATACTAGTCTTGATGACTATCTTGATGAACTTGGTATTCCTCACAAGTTATCTGCTCCTTATACTCCTCAGCAGAATGGCGTCGTGGATCGCAAGAACATGACTCTTGTTGAGATGGCCCGTACTATGCTTGATGAATACAAGATGCCTTCTAGCTTCTGGCCTGAGGCAATTGATACTGCGTACGACATCATCAATAGGGTATATCTTCACAAATTCTTCAAACAGACCTCATATGAACTTCTCACTGACAAGAAAACCAATGTGAGTTATTTCAAAGTCTTCGGTGCTAAATGTTGGATTAGAGATCCTCATCACAATTCTAAATTTGCACCGAAAGCACATGAAGGTTGTTGAAACTGTAGATGTGCGGTTTGATGAAACTAATGGCTCGCAAAGAGAGCACCTACCTCCTGTGCTAGATGAAATGTCACCTGAGAAATCCATCAAGTTCAAGGCTACTGAGGATGTCATTCCTACCAAAGAATCTCCTGAAGAAGTCATTCCAGAACGTGAAGAACATCATGCTGGTGCACCTGAGGAAAATGGCTCTGAAGAAAATGCTGAACCCAGTCAACTCGCTCATCCCAGCGTCGCAAATGAAGTGCAGATCGAGAAAATCATCGATGACATCAACACACCAGGTCCTCTCACACGCTCAAGGGATTCACATTTGTCTAACTTTTGTGGGCACTATGATTTTGTCTCTATCATAGAGCCCACCAAAGTTGATGAGGCATTTCTGGAGCCTGAGAGCATTCAAGCGATGCAAGAGGAATGACATCAATTTGAGCTCAACAATGTCTGGGAACTTGTCAAGCGACCAAACCCACGCAAGCACAATATCATCGGTACCAAATGGATCTACCGCAACAAGCAAGATGGAAATGTCCTTGTGGTGAGGAATAAGGCTCGTCTTGTAGCTCAAGGCTACACACAGGTTGAAGGAATTGATTTCAACGAAACTTTTGCACCTGCTGCTAGACTTGAGGCTATTCGCATATTGCTTGCTTATGCTAACCATCATAATATCATATTATATCAATTGGATGTGAAATGTGCATTCCTTAATGGTAAGATTGAGGAAGAAGTATATGTTGCTCAACCCCCTGGTTTTGAAGATCCTAAGCATCCTGACAAAGTCTTCACACTCAATAAGGCCCTCTATGGCCTCAAGCAGGCCCCTCGGGCGTGGTATGATACTTTGAAGGAATTCCTCATGAAGAAATGCTTCAAACTCGCTTCACTTGACCCAACTCTTTTCACCAAAACCTATGATGATGAATTATTCGTGTGCCAAATATATGTTGATGATATTATCTTTGGCTGCACTAACCAACGTTACAGTGATGAATTAGCCTATATGATGAGTGAGGAATATCAAATGTCTATGATGGGAGAATTGAAATTCTTCTTAGGTCTTCAAATTCATCAATAGCACAACGACATCTTCATATCTCAAGAGAAATACCTCAAGGATGTGAAGCATATTCTTCGATATCTAGCTCACACTCCAAACTTGGATTATGGTATACCAAGGGCTAGGCTTTTGATCTCATTGGATATTTTGACTCCGACTATGCTGGTGATCGTGTGGATCGCAAGTCAACATCAGGCGCGTGCCATTTCCTTGGGCGATCCTTAGTATGTTGGTCCTCGAAGAAGCAGAACTGCGTATCACTCCCCACTACTGAAGTTGAGTACATTACTGCTGGTCCGTGTTGTGCTCAATTCCTATGGATGAAGCAAACCCTCAAGGACTACGGCGTCAATGTGAAGAATGTGCCACTCTTCTCTGACTATGAGAGTGCCATCAAGATTGCTCACAACCCAGTTCAGCACTCGAAGACAAAGCACATCCAGATTCGTCATCATTTTCTTTGAGATCATGTGTTGAAGGGCGACATCTCTATTGAGCACGTGAAGACTGAAGAACAGCTAGCCGATATCTTCACAAAGACATAGGATCAAAAGAGATTTAGCAAGTTGCGGTGTGAGCTAAATATCTTAGAATTTTCGAATGTTCTTTGAAAAGGATACACATCCTAACACTTACGCAAAATCGATGACTTAGATGTGCAACACATGAAGTAACGTTTTTCTTCAATCAATGAAGACTAACCCTCTAAGTGTGAAGAAATTAACAAAGAATTTGATTCTCAGAGCCCTACGACAATTGTATGCGGCGTCTGAAATCATCATTCTTATACGGTGGGTCACGTCACCAACAAAAGTTGAAAATCTTCAATTTGAGTTTTTCCTTAGTTGTTCAAATTCTTCGTCTTTGCAAGTCTTCACTCTTTCTGACTATAGAATTCACTTATATCTAATTCTTCAAGTTGACTTTTTGCGTAAGTGCATATGACCGTCCCCGTCCCCGTCTATGCTAAACTCAACCCAGTCTGTTCACAAATTCTTCATATGTGTTCTATTTGAAACCCGTTCAAAATCTTCACTGTATCCTTGACAGCTAAAGAATTTGCGAATGAAACTTTAAAATATTCTTATCTGAATTTTCGGCTTTTGCCGCTCAAACCGTTCCGCATCCCATGATAAGATTAAAATACTCACCCACGATCTCCACTTCACAGTACGTGGGTGACACATGTTGCTAGGATGGGAAGGGTCAGGGGCACGTTCGTGCATTTTCCTTGGACGAGCGGTTTTTCACCTCGGCTAGAAATACCCCTCACCCTCCTCAAACCTCATTTACTCCGCTCGATCTCACTCCCCTCGCTCGAGATCTCTAACCTAGCGTCGCCGCTACCTTCCATCATCGCCGGTGAGGAAGAGCTTCACTTCCTCGACCTCATTGAGGGAGTCCTGGACTAGGGGGTCCTCGGGTGTCCACGCTATTTGATATGGGCCGGACTGATGGGCCATGAAGATTCAAGGCGGAAGGCCTTCCCACGTGTCCGGGTAGGACTCTCTTATGCGTGGACGGCAAGATTGATGTCTGGATATGTAATTTCCTTCCTTCACGAGCCAACTTTGTAACCCTAGACCACTCCGGTGTATATATAAATCGGAGGGTTTAGTTCATAAGGATCATTAGAATTTACATAGGCTAGACATCTAGGGTTTAGCCATTACGATCTCGAGGTAGATCAACTCTTGTAACCCCTATACTCATCAAAGACAATCAAGCAGGAAGTAGGGTTTTACCTCCATTAAGAGGGCCCGAACCTGGGTAAACATCATGTCCCCTTTGTCTCCTGTTACCTTCGATCCTCAGTCGCATAGTTCGGGACCCCCTACCCGAGATCGGCCGGTTTTGACACCGACATTGGAGCTTTCATTGAGAGTTCCTTCGTGTTGTCGATAAAAGGATCGATGGCTCGCCTTGCCATTAATGACGATATTACTTCTGGAAGGGCCCTAACTCCAGGACAGGTCCTCCAGCTCGGCGGCTTTACCATGGGCGCTCTCTCGGCCATCAAGCCAACAACGGCCCCCATAATCGCCAAACGTCATCTCCGCATCAGCCTCGAACTCTCTGAAAAGATGGTTCCGGCAGATGCCCTGTCCTTGAACGAGCTGCTAGATCGCATCGCCGCCCTGGGAGTCGTGACAGACTATGATTGGATTGGGCTTAAACCCGATCAGAGGGAAATCAAGTCCCCGCCGATCACCTATCTGGTAGCGGTCGTTGAGGAACAAGCTGAGAACGCTTCTCCCCTTAAGTTAAGCACCAGCTATGTTCGGATCTCCGAGCCCTATGAGCCGGACACCCATCCTCAGGTGGAGAGTTCATGTCCCCCGAACATAGGATCAGGCATTGAGCCCGGAAGTCTTCAGAACCTTGCTAATCCTGAACTGGTGACCTCAGAGATTCTTCAAACTCCGGATCCAATCATAGGTCAGGGTTCGGATTTTAGCCCGCCCACCCACCACAAGCAATACTCCCAAAGCAATGCAGGGCCTCCAGACATATCTGACCTAATGTATGTTCGACAGCAACCTCAGGAAACGGTCCATCACATCTGGGCTAGATTCCTCCTTGTTAAAAACAAGATTAAAGATTGCTACGGCGAAGACGCGGTGTCAGTTTCTGTCGTAATTGTACGGACGAGGGAATTCTCAATGCCCTCAACCGCCGTCGCATACATCACTTTGCAGAATTGACACACATAGTATAGAAGTACTGCACAATGGAAAGCGCATGGAAGGCCCAGATAGCCCGATGGTGAAAGTGCATTATATCGACTAGAGGGGGGTGAATAGGCGATTTTTATAAAATTCTTCACTGAGGAATTTGCCGGTGAGGAAATTCCTTAGCGAAGAACTACTAGCAGCGGAATGAGTACTCAGAAGTAAACATAACATAATACATGCATGGTCATCATGATAAAATGCAGACAAACAGAGTACAGGAAGCGTAAACACAGGATAGCACAGGATGAAGACAAACAGACTGAAGAAACTGAACTGAGGAAATTGAGAAAGTCTTCAGTCAAAGTATTCAAACACAGATATGAACAAACATGCAACACAATAATGAGGAAATGAAAGTGTTGAGGAAATAGAACCAGTTGGCTTGGTGAAGACAATGATTTGGTAGACCAGTTCCAACTGCTGTCTCAGTTGTACGTCTGGTTGGAGCGGCTGAGTATTTAAACTCGAGGACACCTAGTCCCGGACACACAGTCCTCACCATATTCTCCTTGAGCTAAAGACACACAGTCCTCGCCCAATCACTCGTGGTAAGTCTTCAGGTGACTTCCAAACCTTCACAAACTCGGTCACTCGGCGATCCACAATTCCTCTTGGATGCTCTAGACCTTGACGCCTAACCGTCTGGAAGAAGCACAGTCTTCAAAGGTAACAAGCATCGGATCCATGCAGGATCAATATCTTCACTGATGCTCAATCACTTTGGGTTTGTAGGTGTTTGGGTTTGGGTTTGGATTTTCCTCACTTGATGATTTTCGCTCAAAGTCCTCGGAGGATGGGTTGCTCTCAAATGACAAGTGTCAGTTTCACTCGGAGCAGCCAACCAGCTAGTGGTTGTAGAGGGCGGCTATTTATAGCCTAGGGAGCAGCCCGACATGATAAGACGTAAATGCCCTTCAATGATATGACCGTTCGGTGGATAAGATATTTTTGGACAGCTAGCGCATAGCATATCAATGGTCGGAAATTTGAGGTTCAAATTCCTCAGGGCTATTATGTTCCTCACAGTGTAGGTAATTCGCACTGGCGAATTCCTAACTCCTCAGTCAGAGCAAAGTCCTCAGTGACCAGAAGAACTACGTCTCTGTCACTAAAGAAATTGACTGAACTATATGAGATTTCCAATGGCTTCACTCGAAGGGATTGGTAGGTGTAGGATTTTGAGTTGAGCATCAAATGGAAATTTTTCCTTAGTATTTCCTCGACCCCCTTTAACAGTACGGTGTTTCCTATGACTCAAGAAAGAGAAAATGAAACTACGAAAACAAAAGTCTTCATGCTTCATGTTCCTCGAATGAATACCAAGTCTTCAAGGTTACACCAATTTCTTCACTTTCAAAGTCTTCAGAAAGTCTTCAGTATATCAAAGTCTTCAGTCGAAGAACTTCATTTTTAGGGGTCGACTTGCTCTGTAAATATCAAACACCTCATGGACTTATAGACCTGTGTATACTCAAAAACAAATTAGATCCTTAACCTATAAGTCTTCAATACACCAAAATCACTAAGGGGCACTAGATGCACTTACAATCTCCCCCTTTTTGGTGATTGATGACAATATAGGTTAAGTTTTCAACGGGGATAAACATATGGAGTGTAAATACTGATATTGAGGAATTTGATTGCAAGATATAGAAGAACTCCCCGTGAAGATGTGCATAGTGAGGAATTTGCTTTTGAAGCAATGCACACTTGAAGAGTTGAATCATGGAGATCTCCCCCTATATCTTGTAATTCATACACGCATTTGATATATAATATGAAGAATTTGAAACGCATGATGAAATATGGCACCTGATGTAATTCAGCATGCGTGCAATAATGTTAACGAGGAATAAGCATGCCGAATAGTGCATCAAAGTATCAGAGCATAGTGCAACAAAAAGTATCAGAGCACCATCGGGTTTAAGATTACAACTCGATCCAATAAAAGTTTCGGAAGAACGAGAGTTGTAACTTAGCAAAAAACGCCCTTTATAGTTGACCCGCTTGAAGACTAACTCAGGTTTCTCCCCCTTTGTCGTCAAATGACCAAAAGGATCGAAACTGAGGACTAACGCCCCTGAAGATATTCATGATGATGAAGGAGCGCCAGCGTTGTTGGGGTCGGTTGTTGAAGTAGGGCCTGCCGCAGTGTCGTCCAAGTCTTCATTTTCATCGGTCTCACGCGATGAAGAAAATGAACTGGCCACCAAAGAAGGAACCTTGACCTTCTTGTATTTCTTCGGAGGAGGTGCAGACCAGACAAACTCTGCTTTGAGACCCATTTGCTTCAAATCATCAGCGCAGTAAACTTGAGACAGAACAGCCCAGGTGCGGTTGAGGGTTTCATGAAGGTAGTAGTGGTTTTTCTTCACTGCATTATGTGTTGCAGTCATGTTGTGAAGAATTGAACCAAACTCACGCTTGACCCATTTGTGATTGCGATCAACCTTTTAATGAAGACTGAGGAGTAACTCACGATCAGTCATCACCCTGGGTGCTGTGGCTTGAGGATTTGGCTTGGCAGTGTTGGCGGCAGTGTCATGTGTGGCAGAGTCATCATTGGTGGAGTAAGATGCAGCTTTGCGAAATTGACCATCCAATGGACGAATGCCTTCATCTATCACAACAGTAGCTTTGCCCTTTTCTTCAGCTAAGGAAAATGTCCTTTTGAGGACTTCAATAGGGGGCAAGTAGCTGCAGTGGTTCAGAGTTTCAGCCTTGTAGTTGAGTGAAGACCTTGTCCTGATGAATCTCATAATCCATGGCGCATAAGGCTTCAGCTCAAATGGTGACATAGCAATGTTGGCCAGAGTCCTCATGAAGAAATCATGGAAGTTGACGGGAACGCCATGATAGATGTTGGAAAGCATATTCTTCATGATGCCATCGACTTCTTCATCAGTTGAGTCGTGGCCTTTGATGGGACTCATTGTCTTTGTCAGAATGTGATAGACAGTCCGCGGCACATACAACAATTCCTTGACGAGGAATTTGGTTCGAGGGGCCTGCCCTGGCTTCAAAGGCTTCATCAGCACTTGCATATAGTGATTTGAAAGCTCAGGTTCGTTGTAAACACAACGGGCATCTTCAAGGGGATGACTTAGAGGAAGGGCACGAAGCAATTCAGATGCTGGTGCCTTGTAATGTGTGTTCTCAGTCATCCAGTCCAGAACCCATGAATTCACATCTTCAGAGTTGCCGGTGATGTGCAGTGTTGCATAGAACTAAAGAATGAGCTCTTCATTCCAATCGCATATGTCAGTGCAGAAATTGAGCAGCCCAGCGTCGTGAAGAACACTGAGGACTGGCGTGAAGCACGGCATGGACTCCATATCCACGTGAGGAATATGTGCATGGTCGAAGACTTTGTCCTTGTTGAATAGCACTGAGGAATAGAAGTTGGCTTGACTTGTAGTCCAGAAACGCCTCTTCCTTATGCGAGCAGAGTCATATGGATTATACTCAGTGAAGAACACGTGCTCGCCAAAGAAGGCTTCAGCCTTGAATTTTTGTTTCCATGAGAACGGATCCTTTGGTTTTGGCAGAGGAGTGTTAGTGAGTTGCATCACTACCTCAGGAATCACGATCTCAGGTTCTTCAGGCTGAGGAATTTCAGGTTCTTCCTCAGGTCCAGTCACGTTTTCAGCTGTAGCAGTAATTTCTTCAGCACTAGTGGCTGGAATTTCTTCATGCACAGATGCAGCGGGATGAGTTTCTTCAGAGCCCATCGGAACAGTTGGTGCAGGAGAGTGAGGAATCTGGTGCAGTGAAGTGAAGAGTGGAGAATTGGGATGCTGACTTTCCCAAAAGTCGTCATTCATCACTGGAGTTGTGCTTCCAATGTCCACATCTTCATCTTCTAACTCTTCAACACCAGCCTCTTCAGCAGTAAACTGAGGCATTGGTGATGAGACCACTGGGGTTGAAGGGATTCCATCCACTTCAATTTCTTCATCAATCTGCTCTGAGGAAGCAGCAGATTGAGTTTCTTCATATGATCCACTTGGGATCTCATAGTATTCACCAAACGGAACAAGGTCCTTTGATGGCATGGTTGAGATGGGAACAACATCAATGGGATTTGCAAACAAGCTAGTCATCGGCTTCATCTTCTTGGGAGCTGAAGATCCTGAAGCACTTGATGCTTTCCTTTTCTTCACTGCAGCTCGCTCTGCAGCCTTGATCTTCTTCACATCTAATGCAGATGGAAGGATAGGAGTTGGTGTAGGCGCAGGTGGAGCTGAGGAATCTGGTTGATTTTCCTCGGGCGCAACTGATGCAGTTGCCCTTACTTCTTCAGTTTCTTCAAGCGCACCACTAGTGGATGCCCTGGCAATTTCTTCAGTAGCTGGAATGGAGTCATCAGCCCTGGAACTAGCATTTTCTTCAGCAACCTGAACTTCATCAGCGGTGCTGGAATGTTCTTCAGTTTCCTGTGCTGAAGGTTCAGCTTGAGGAATTTCTTGCTGTGATGGGGCTGCAACATTTGTGAATTTCTCAGTCAGTTTCACAAACCTGACTTTTGCTCCTTTCCAGTCAGCATAGTATGCATCAAATTCATCGCTGAGGGTTTTGATGTCAGCCTGCATCTTAATGAGTTCTTCAGGTTTCATCGTGAGAACATTTTTCCTCAGCAGTTTCTCTTTCCTGTGCTGCGATTTCTTGATCTGCCTGGCCCTATCATATTTCCACTTCTCCTCTTGGATGAAGTGAGTCAGCATGTGACTTTGGCCAGGTGTTAGCTTGAAGTCAGGCATAGGTGTGTTGGGATCCTTATGCCAGATATTGATGTAATCGAGGATCGCCCTTGGATGCAACAGGAGGGGCACAGGTGTGCCTTTGGCTCTAGCGGCCCTTTGTTGGCGGTCCCTGATGATTTCAGCAAGTTCTTCTTCATCAGCTTCATCATCATCAGACGGTACAATGAAGACTACCTGCTTCTTCTTATGACTTGGGCGAGTACCGCGTCCAGCAGTAGCTTTTTCTTCAGCAGAGAGGGTCCAGCTGAGGAACTTGGTGCAGCTGAGGAACTAGCTGAGACACCAGAGGCAATAGAGATGCCTACAGTCCTTTGGCATGTGGTAGGATGCGCAGGTGCTGAGGACTTTGTCGGGTCAGCTGAGGACTTGGTCGAAGGTGCTGAGGATTTCGGAGGAGCAGGGGTAGCTTGAGGAATTTGCTTTGAACACTTTGAAGTTTCTGGCCGTGAGGGCGCAGGTGAGGAACTTGGCCGTGAGGGCATTGCTGGTGAAGCACTTGGCTTTCAAGCGGGCTTCTTAAGCATTGATTTCCTCAGCTTGACAGAGGCCTCAGTGGCAGCAGGAGCAGCAGAGTATTCATTGAATTTCCTCACTGCTTCTCTGGCTTGTCTTGCCAATTTGGCTTGGCGCTTGGCCCATTCCTCAGGAAAGTCCTCACAGCGTTTGACGCTAGTGGGATCAGCCACTTGGCCAGGTGCCAACGGGGCTCTTGGGCATGAAGGGTTCAGTGCAAATTTCTTCATGTACTTTGGAGTGACGTATTTGTACTCCCTCCATTCACGTGCCCATCTCCGTTCAATCCTCTGAATGCGCACGTTGCGCTGATTTTTATCTTCTTTGCCAAATTTGGCTTCATCAGGCGTGCAGTAATCTTTATATAAATCCTCAGGGATTTCAAAGGCAGTCATGACCTCAGGCTTCTTTCCTCCTTTCTGTGGCCTTTTACCTTCAGCCATTTTCTTCAATTGAGGAATTTGAACAATTGAATTCTCTGAAGAAGTATGCAATTTTTCTTCGAGGAACGCTGCAAACGAGTTAAGTTGATGAGAACCTAATGATTCAACAGCGGACATGTGTACCTGTGAACAGAGTATAGTTGCGAGGAATTTGGAGAGGTCATATGCGTTCTCAGAGGGTTTTTCAAAAAAAAAACAAGTTTGAGGAATTTGACCAGATGCGTCTTGAAGAATTTCACTAAGCGCGCTGTATCTTAGGTTCCAGAGTTGTATAGATCGAAGATCCACACAATTGAGGAATCTTGAAAAAATTATGCTTAGGGAAATGAATCAAGAACAGATAACATGTGAGGTGTTTTGTGTGTGAAGATTTGAAGAATAAAACACCCTTGAAGATTTTGTAGAAAAACTTCAAATCAAAGAGGGCAGTAAAAGTAACTTTTAATTACCCTGAACGAAGAACACGATGAACAGTGAGGTGAAACAGTGGAGTTCGTCGATGTTGTTAGAATAAATCTGAGGCATACCGTTGATCCCGAGGACCAAGCAATCACACGAGCACGACACTGAGATTTGTTAACGAGGTTCACCGATATGGCTACATCCCCGGGGCCTGACTATGGGCGCTCCTCCCCATGACACCGCTACAATACCGCACCCGGTCGCCCTGGACACCGGCACATGCCGCCGGTTTCCCCTGTGTTCCGGTGCTATTATGTTGGCATAGGTTACATCGTGTGTCTACCCCCGCTATATATGAGAGGCCTAGGATACAAGTGTCCTACCAGGACACGACTCCGTACCCTGTAAACACAATACAACTCATAGTCCAACTGTAACCTACCTTGTACACAATATTCGACACAACTCTAACAAACTCCACCTTGGCGAATATTCTCCACCACCTTGAATTCGTCAATGCATCAAACTTCCTTGTACATTGGACTTGAGCTTATCCCATGAGAACCGCTGCTACTCCAAAGACTCCATATGACTCCACCTGCAACTTGTAGTCCCTTCTTTTCTTGACCACATTCAACACTCGAGCAAAATCAAGTTCCACATTACTCTAGTTTGCACTCCCAACTTCCAGAGTATCAATCCAACGCCATCACACACTGATCACTGACCTGCGTGAAAGTGAACAACTCACATATTGGGTGTCACACATAAGAGTTACCTGAACTCAACATCACTGCTCCTTTCTTGACCGCCTGTCTGAAAGTTGAAGGAATTTCACCATTGCTTGTAGTCATCCCGAGTCAAATTCGCAGTTGTCTCACCACATGTATGACCACCAGAGCCCTGGCCCGTCTCCATGCCCCGTGCGCATCGCACGCCTCGCCGCTATTACCGCGTTGAGCCTCCGCTGTCCTGGTCGAGTCTCAAGGGTCGCGAAACCACACCACTCAATCCCCACTGCAGAGTACCACCGATCATCGCCGACCGGTGACGAGTTTCACGCTTCCATCGGACCACTGGGCTCCAGTTCGAATTACGTGTCCCTCGCTTTTCCCGCTGAATAGGCTTCGATTCTCTGGATCCTTACATCGTAGCCACTCAATCCAGCACCGAGTGAAGACCTCCAGACTCCAACTCCACCTTCAACATAACTCCATGGTAGATGATCAGTCCACCCCTGTGCCTCATTGACTTCAAGCTCCGTGTATACACCACCTTGAATCAATCCCGCGCCATAGTCTTGTCGGAGCCCACAAGACCTCGGGCCTGTGCCACATGTTTCCACGCCCAGAAGTCGGTCACCATCAGCATCACGCCCCTATGTCGTTGTCGCCGATTCCACCCCGTCTTCTGTATCAACCGACTCGCGTCGATCCCGTCAGACTGTCTAGTCCGACCCAGGCTCCCAAATCATCTTCTGCGAATTTCCATCCATCACATGATAATCCCATCTTAGCTGACATGACTTCCTTCAACTCCTTCAAGCATCCATGTTGTGTCAACAAATCTTTCACCTTTGTCTGCCATAACCCAAGGTTTTCAGTTCCGTTGAACTTCTCCACCTCAAACCCGATGCCCGATGGTGTCATGATTCTTCGTATGACTGACGTTGGGAAAAATTAACCGAGCTTCCACTACAATGCCCGAAGTACACGAGCACACCCCATGTATTAGTAGCAATCCACCAAAAATTCACGTGATCTGCTCCCTCAACTCAACTCTTGACGCTAGTGCTGCTCCTTTGTCAAATCCGTATGCAAGTAGTACTCCGATGGATATGTATCGCTTGCTGATTTGCCTGCCTCCGCGTCATATACGAAGACTAAGTCTCCTACCTTTTTGTCCAAAACAAATCCGGCTAACTTGCTGCATCCGATTGCACTGAGAGAATCGCTGAACCTGCCGCTGCCTCCCACATACGCACGCCCGCGTTGGGCTCCGCCGGCCCGCCTCCAGCCGCCCCGTGCTGGACCGCACCTTGGCCCAACTGCGTTGCTGCACATGCTACTGCTGCAGTCTGCAGGTCACTTGTCAATCTCGTCGACTCCGAATCCAACTAAACGCTGCTCCATGCAATTGCGTTGCCGCGTCGTATTTTCCGATTCCATCGCCGACGTCTGATCCTTCTGCAGTATCTCCACCTCTCCTAGATCAACCAGACAATCACCTCGTAACCTAGCTCTGATACCACTTGTTAGAATAAATCTGAGGCATACCGTTGATCCCGAGGACCAAGCAATCACATGAGCACGACACCGAGATTTGTTAACGAGGTTCACCGATATGGCTACATCCCCGGGGCCTGACTATGGGCGCTCCTCCCCATGACACCGCTACAATACCTCACCCGGTCGCCCTGGACACCGGCACATGCCGCCGGTTTCCCCTGCGTTCCGGTGCTATTATGTTGGCATAGGTTACATCGTGTGTCTACCCCCGCTATATATGAGAGGCCTAGGATACAAGTGTCCTACCAGGACACGACTCCGTACCCTGTAAACACAATACAACTCATAGTCCAACTGTAACCTACCTTGTACACAATATTCGACACAACTCTAACAGATGTAGATCTTCCACGCCCTAACTCGGCGGAGGAAGACGTCTACGGCGGCGGCGGAGGTGAAGATTTCCGCGGTCGGCGCGAGTACGATGGCGACGAGGTCGAGGCAGTGAAGCTCTTCCTCACCGGCGACGATGGAGTAGCGGCGGCGCTAGGGTTCGGGAAGCTCGAGCGCGAGAGAGAGATCGAGCGAAGTAAAGAAGTGAGGAAGGGGAGAGGTGTCGTGGGTTTGTCACGGCAGATGTCCTGGCCAAAGGACTTAGTCGTGGAGCCATCGCAATAGGTTAACTTGAAGGGGTTAAAGCGGACACAGGGACACGGAGGGTTTATACTAGTTTGGCCCCTTCGATGAAGGTAAAAGCCTACGTCTAGTTTGTGGTGGAATTGATGAAGTCTCGATGACTAGGGAGCAGATAAGCTTCGCCTAGGCCTCGAGTTGTGGTTGTCTCCCCTGAACCGATATCGGGTCGTCCCCTTATATACACGGGTAACACCCGTCGGTTCATAGAGTCCCAATCTCCGGTTTATACTCGTACCCAGGTTGGTCTCTTCCTTATCCCTAACTTACAATACAAGTTGTACACAGGCTGGTTTATGGCTACAGATGTTAAACCGACTACGGCCTCGGGCCTTTACATAGCCTCCTGGGCTTTACCATTCTTGAACTACAGATGAAGTTAACCCGGCCCGTATAGGCCGGTTTACGCTCAGTAGTAATATCCCCAACATTAGGCCCCAGGTTGATTTGAATGAGTTCATGTCAACCCTTAGCATAAATCTTCATATTCAGCACCTTCCCTTCGTCGCTAAACCGCTATGTCGTCATCTTCGTCGGTGGCCGTAAACCGGCATGACATCATCATGAAGCTAGCTTTTATGGTGCCTTCTTTGTTTAACCAATTCGCGATAACCGAGGCGACAGCTCTGCTTCCGAAATCTGTGGCTCCTGGATTCGCGCGCTTGACACGTGTGTTTTGCCTTATAAATAGGGGCGAAGGGTCATTTCTTTTTCCCCTTCACCCCTTTCCTCTTCGTCTTCTCCGCGCCGTCCGCTTCGTAGATCCACCGCTGTTGCTGACCTCCGCATCGTCTCGGGCCGCTGCATCAACCTGCCTGGACCAGAGAAACTGCGGCATGCTTCCGCATCCCTCCGAGCTCCGGTGAGATCCCCACCTTCTCAACTCAGATTTGCCTCTAGGGTTTACTATGTTCTTCACGTTCTTCACGTTTTTCGCGTTCTTCGCGTTCTTCACGTTTTTCGCACCTAAACTGAGATGCACCTTCATATGACCCCACGACCTGTGCTCCGTTCAGTAGTAGTTTTCGGCATCTGTTTTTATTGCAATATACCTGGACCGTAGATCTGATCCATAGCTTGACCTTGCTGTTCTTGCACAATTTTCCTTAAATCATGAGTATTTTACCCCTTTTACGAGATCGCCCCAGATCCAATATCATACTGAGATAATGTGAAACCTGTTTCCGTACACTTGCTCTTTTGCCATTTCCCCTGTTTCACGGTCTTAGGTCCAGCGGTTTAACCTTGTTGTAGAATATCACCAAATCGGTACATACCATTAGTCCCCTTGTTGAACCGCCAGTAATCCCTTGATAGACCGCACCGCTTTTACCAACGTCGGTTTGTAATTGGTTTCCTCCGGTTCAACATTGATAGTATCAACATGAAAAACCTGTGCACCACACAGTCCTGAACCGGAATCATTTTCATTTTGTAGACTTCCTCATGGCTAAGCAAGTGTATGAGTGCAACTGGGCTCCTTCCCGGGTCACGGAAACTCAACTGAATAATCTGGTTCTGACCGGTGCTTTGAGCAGCAAAAAAACCATTCACTGGAGGGTGCCGGGCAAAGAGTGCCCCCCTACACCCCAAGACGGCGAAGTCGTTGTTTTTGCGGATCACCTAGCCCGCGGTTTCAACCCGCCCGGTTCAAAATTTTATCGCGACGTTTTGGCTAATTTCCAACTCCATCCACAAGATATTGGCCCCAACTCTGTCACTAACATATGCCACTTTCAAGTGCTCTATGAGGTGTTTTTTCAAGAGGAACCTACAGTTGAGTTGTTCCGAGATTGCTTTCACCTAAACCGCCGCACAGAATTTACTGATGGCTCCAACATGGAACTGGGTGGCGTGTCAATCCAGAAAAGGAAAGAGGTCACTTACCCTTATGCGAAACTGCATAGTCACCCCCAAGTGTGGAATAACTCCTGGTTTTATTGTAAAGACACTTCTCCAGAGAATGAGAATATCCTGCCCGGCTTTCGTCCAGAACGGCTCAGCAACACTCACCCCCTTCCTCAGAGGCTGACTGCTAAAGAGAGGAGTAAATATGCTCCCCAACTGTCCAAGCTCAGAGCCTTCATGGCCAACGGTTTAACAGGAGTCGACATCGCTCGTTGCTGGATATCTTGGAGTATACTGCCACTCAGTCAACGCTCCGGTTTGATGTGTGAATACACAGGCAGTGTTGATGATCCGCTAAGTCATGTAAACATCCAGCTTATGGATGACGAGGTCACCGAAGCCGTAAAGAAGATTTTAAATGAACCTGAACGCGTCTGCGCACGAACTGGCCTTCTTCCCTTCTGCGCCATCAACAAACCACCAGCGGTAAAAATTTCTTCTCATTAAGTCTGATGTTATTTTGTGCGCGTATGACTGATTCTAATGTCTGTTGACGCAGGGTGATGACCCGTTCTGGAGAAAAAAACTCCCTCAAGGAAAGGCGGATAAACCGGAGCAATCGACCCGGCCTAAGACGAGAGTCGTCAAAAAGTCTGCTCACAAGAGGAAAACCACGGCCTCTTCCGATCCTGCCGATGATGAGGTGGGTAATCCGGGTTTTGAAGCTGATCTTGACTCCCTCGGTTTGTTGTTCGTACAGCTTATTGACGATGCAATTTGTCAGGATGATGCCGAAGCGAGCCATGCTGATGATGCAGAGGTAATTACCATTTCTTCTGATTCAAGCCTTCTGCCTTTCCACAAAATCCGTTAGGCGAACCGTAAAGTTAAATTTTCCCATCCTCTTGCTTACTTGGATCCCAACTTTCTTATGAAGACCCGTCAACACGAGGTGCGCCGTACAACCCGACACAGCGGTCAGGTAGTTACCTCCGCCGGTTTACCGAACAGTCCGGTTCGGAGACGTCGTTCAGAGGTCTCTAACTTGCTTGTCAAATTTTGTCCTAAAGCGGGCTGTTTTCGTCAACCGCTTAATCCGTCTAACTCCGATTATCAGGTCACCTCACACTCATCCTCTGGCGAGTCAACTGGTACTCAGCTGCCTCCGCTCAAAACCGTGCTTGGGTAAGCTTACTTTTCTCATCAAGTTGTCCATTGTTGTAATCTTCACCATATGCTGTCTTCAACTTTGCTGCTTCTTTCAGTGCTAAACCAAGGCCGAGCAAAAAAGCTCGCCAAGACAAAACAGGAGAAGAAAACGCTCCTCCTGAACCGGACACTGCCCCGAACGTTGAAACAACCACCCCTGAGGATATAATTGATGACCCATTAGTCCGAGATGAAGTCATTGTTCCTGAAGAAGGCTCTGTTAACCCCTCTGGCCCAACGGATCAACCAGCCAGCCCGACTCGTGCTGAGAAAACTATTAGTTCCTCAAAGCCTGTCGAGAAACCGACCGTGCCAGTCCAGACCGACGACCACAACGATGATGAAGTCATGATTACCGGCATAGGTCGCACTGAACCGGGAAATCCCATCGCTTTGGCCAAGCACACTGCTAAAGAAGAAATTTCCGCTTTAAGTAAAGGTAAATGGGATGTTGATCTGGCCACGTACTCCACTCTTGGCGCTCAAGACATTCATTCTGGCTATTTAAGCCGGCTATATACTAGCCGCGACTACGAAGCCAATCTTGTGAAGATGATGAAGGACAAATTCGAGGTAACTTCCATGCCCTCACTCCTGCTTCTTACCACCGTAGCCCCCAAGGGTCGGTTTAACTTTATCATAATTGAATCGACACTTGCAATCATCATACCATAGCATCCGGAATATCATTAAAGCAAATAGCCATTAGCCCCCAAGTGCCAAGTTGAATATTTGTATTGAGCTTGGGACTTTGATAATGACCTGAGAACTTGAGATCAAATAAGCATTAGCCCCCAAGTACAAAGTACCTAACTTGTTATGTGATTGGTACTTTCTTTGTTTAAACTGTATAATTTGTCGGACTGCAGGCTGAACTGAAGGTCAAAGAGAGCCAAATCGCTGACCTTCAAGAGAATGTGAAGTCCCAGCAAGTAGAATCTTCCAAAGCCAAGGAGGAACTAACCAGCGCTTTGGGCAGCATGGAACAATTGAAGGAAGGTTTTAACAAGGAGCGGGCGGACTGGGCTACAGAAAAGGCCGCTTTAACCAAGAAGATTGAAACCGCAGAAGCTGCCCTTAAAACGGTAACGGATGAATTGACCAGTGTGAATCGACAGGTGCATGCAATGGCTGCAGCCATCTTTGGTAAGCCTCCTATAACATGTGCAATGCCCTTGATTCTTCTACAAAACAGCTCGGTTTACGACCTGCTGATCGTATTACAGGCACTCGCATCCATCACTTGGGATCAGACGTGCGTATGAAGCTGAAAGCGGTCTATACCTTAGTCGAGCAGCTGTATACGGGCGCTCAGCGGATTATCACCACTGCTTCACACAACAATCCGGCACCCACATTGATCCAGGACACACTGAAGAGGTTGTCGATGCTCCCTGCTCGGATTGAAGAGCTAAAAAGATCTGCTGCTCGAACCGGAGCCATTAATGCTTTAATCCGGGCCAAAGCATGGGTGCCTGATTTTGATCCCGTTGAAGCGGCTCAAGGCTATCCTAGCCTAAAGGAGGATGGCTCCGAATTCGATGAAGAAGAATTGAGAAAGATAAACCAGGCAGTGCGCCCTCTGTCCTGCCAATTGGTAGAAGAAGCAAACTTGTCTCATTATCAAGCCCAGTATGACGATCAGAACAAACGGGTAGCTGTGCCAATCCCTAAAGCGGAAAACTTAATTCCTCCAATCCGTAAGAACACTTATGCCCCTGATATTGAACCGTCGTCACTGATACATGAGGAAGCCGTTTTTCAAGCATTAATGGGGATCGATTGGACCACTGTTGATTTCCAGCCGCTGGGTAGGGAGGAGGACGCTGAAGTGGAGCAGGATGGTCCAGAACCATCGAACCGGAACGGCACGCAGGCGTGAACCAAGGGCAGTTTAACTGGTTTCCTTTTGATACTTTGTCAAGAAACAATCACCTTATTCGGGCACCGTGTTGCCTTGTAATAGGATAGACCGTACCTTATGCTTCATGAGATGCCTTCGCGCATCAGCACTGATATCCTCCTTTGGAAAATCATTATTGCCAACTTATATCTCCTGTCATATAATGGGCATGAAATAGGCGTTCGTAGCTAATATTGAAGCGGGAGTTGATAACTCTTAAACCGTCATGGGAGAATCGAACCCTTGTGTATATAACACCGGATTACAATGTAAACCGTCATGGGAGAATCGAACCCTTGTGTATATAACACCGGATTACAATGTAAACCGTCTTTTAATAACAACAGCCTTTCGTTGCTCGAAAGAGAAAATTTTGCAGAAAAAACTCAAACCGAGCCAACAATCTCAGATTTTTGCAAAAGAGGGTCGTGTTCCTGCCAACTTGGCTATTTTGGACCGGTGCCGAATGTTGTCGGTTTAAGAGAAAAGCAATAAACTATCAACTCTTTGCAAAAAGGGAAAGAGATCAAAATACGGCGACAAAAACCTTTTGCAAAAGAAGAGCTCTATTGAGCTTGGTCAGACGGAATCACCATGGTCAGACGCAACCAAGCCCCCCTAAGGTGTAGCGATGGTGCCAGTCAGCCAGGACCCCAAAATGACGCGTGGCATTATGCCGGCCAAGTGGCATTGCTATGGTTCGGGTTCGACCAAGCCCCCAAATGACTCTAAGGCTCGTAGGCCGACCAAGAGGCGTGACCGGTTCAGACGTGACCGTGTCCCCAAATGATTCTAGTGGCTTTCGCCGGCCAAGAGGTATTGCATCGGTTCGGACACAACCGAGCCCCCAAATGACTCTGGTGGCTTTCGCCGGCCAAGAGGTATTGCATCGGTTCAAACATGACCGAGCCCCCAACTGACTCATAAGGATAGCCATGTTCTCTTTGGTTCGAACACGACCTATGTTTGAACAGGAAGCCTCAAGTGATCTCGTTAAGACTTGCAAGGGGTAAACCGGCTGTTGCTTAAAGACAACCCCGTGTAACCACACATGATATAAAGGAACAGATACCCCGCTTTAGCCGAGGATCCGGTTTATTATAATATATACATATGCATGATATATACATAAGCAGAGCCCATGGCTCAGGTATAGTAAGGCCGAAGATGAGCTATATTCCACGGTCTGTCGGTCTCTTGTCCGGATTTGCATGAATCTTTGTGCTCTCGAACATCTACCAGGTAGTACGAACCATTGTGTAGATTCTTGCTGACCACGAAAGGCCCTTCCCAAGGCGGAGACAATTTATGCATCTCGGTTTGATCTTGAATAAGTCGAAGCACCAAATCTCCCTCTTGAAAGGTTCTGGTCCTGATCCGCCGACTGTGATAGCGACGAAGATCCTGTTGGTAGATCGCTGAACGGGCAGCTGCTATGTCTCGTTCTTCATCTAGCCGGTCCAAAGCGTCTTGTCTGGAACTTTCATTGTCTGCTTCAACGTAAGCCGCCACACGAGGTGAATCGTGTCGTATGTCACTAGGAAGAACTGCCTCTGCCCCATAAACCATGAAGAACGGCGTATATTCAGTTGACCTGTTAGGCGTGGTGTTGATGCTCCATAACACAGAGGGTAACTCTTCGACCCAACAACCCGGCGTCCGCTGCAAAGGAACCATAAGCCTGGGCTTAATTCCTCTCAAGATCTCCTGATTAGCTCTTTCTGCTTGAACATTGGACTGTGGGTGTGCCACTGAAGACACATCAAGGCGGATGTGCTCTCGTTCGCAAAACTCCTTCATGGCACCTTTAGATAAATTGGTACCATTGTCTGTGATGATGCTGTGTGGAAAACCAAACCGGAAAATCACTTTTTTGATGAACCAAACCGCGGTGGCCGCATCACACTTGCTAACGGGCTCTACTTCTATCCACTTTGTAAATTTATCCACCGCCACCAGAAGGTGGGTCTTCTTGTCCTTGGACCGTTTGAAAGGCCCAACCATGTCCAGCCCCCAGGTTGCAAACGGCCAAGTAATTGGAATCATCCTCAATTCTTGAGCCAGGACGTGAGCGCGTCTTGAGAATTTTTGACAACCATCACACCGCCTGACCAGATCCTCCGCATCCGCATGAGCAGTCAGCCAATAGAAACCATGACGAAAAGCCTTTGCCACTAAAGACTTTGAACCGGCGTGGTGGCCACAATCTCCTTCGTGGATCTCACGCAAAATTTCACGGCCTTCCTCAGGAGATACACACCGTTGAAAGGCTCCCGTCACACTGCGATGATGTAGTTCGCCGTTTTCCACTACCATGGACTTGGACCGCCGTACTATCTGCCTGGATAGAACCTCATCCTCTGGCAACTCCCCTCGGTTCATGTACGCCAGGTAAGGGAGCGTCCAATCCGGGATGACATGTAATGCCGCGACCAATTGAGCCTCTGGGTCAGGAACCGCCAAATCTGCTTCGCCAGGCAGCTGAACCGACGGGTTGTAAAGCACATCAAGGAACACATTAGGTGGTACCGGTTTACGCTGTGACCCCAGTCGGCTTAAAGCATCCGCCGCCTCGTTCTTTCGTCGGTCCACATGGTCCACCTGATAACCTTTGAAGTGACCTGCGACCACATCAACCTCACGACGATAAGCAGCCATGAGTGGATCTTTTGAATCCCATGTACCAGACACCTGCTGGGCCACCAAATCAGAGTCGCCAAAGCACTTAACCCGGCTTAAATTCATCTCCTTAGCTATCCGGAGACCATGGAGCAAGGCCTCATATTGTGCTGCATTGTTAGTACAAGGGAACATTAAATGGAGAACATAACAAAACTTATCACCTCGTGGGGAAGTTAGTATGACTCCAGCCCCTGATCCTTCTAATTGACGTGATCCGTCAAAATGAATGGTCCAGTAAGTGTGATCCGGCTTCTCTTCAGGGACTTGCAACTCCGTCCAATCATTGATAAAATCCACCAATGCCTGAGACTTTATCGCAGTGCGAGGCGCATACTTTAAACCGTGCGGTCCAAGCTCTATAGCCCACTTGGCAATCCGACCAGTCGCTTCCCGGTTCTGGATGATATCACCCAAAGGAGCAGAGCTGACCAGCGTGATAGGGTGGCCTTGGAAATACTGCTTCAGCTTCCGGCTTGCCATAAAAACTCCATATACTAGCTTTTGCCAATGCGGATATCGTTGTTTGGATTCAATCAGCACCTCGCTGATGTAATAAACCGGATGCTGAACCGGGTATTCTTTGCCTGCCTCCTTCCGCTCTACCACAATAGCCACACTGACCGCGCGAGCGTTAGCAGCTACATACAACAGCAATGGTTCCTTATCAGTGGGAGCAACGAGTATGGGCGGATTGACCAGCTGTCGCTTTAAATCTTCGAACGCCTGATCAGCAGCAGTATTCCAGACAAACTGATCTGTCTTCTTCAACATTTGATACAGAGGAATTGCTTTCTCTCCGAGGCGGCTGATAAACCGGCTTAACGCAGCAATTCTGCCTGCCAGACGTTGGACGTCATTGATGCATTTCGGTCTAGCTAGAGAGGTGATAGCCGTAATTTTGTCTGGATTAGCCTCAATTCCCCTGTTGGACACCAAGAAACCCAACAGCTTACCAGCTGGTACACCAAAGACACACTTGGCTGGATTGAGCATCATCTTGTATATCCTTAAGTTATCAAAGGTCTCCTTCAAATCATCGACCAACGTTTCCTTCTTCCTTGACTTGACCACAATGTCGTCCACATAAGCGTGCACATTACGGCCAATCTGCGTGTGGAGACAATTTTGGACACACCGTTGATAAGTTGCCTGGGCACTTTTAAGCCCAAAGGGCATAGATACATAGCAGAAGGCTCCAAAGGGAGTAATGAACGCCGTCTTCTCCTGGTCCTTAACCGCCATCTTAATCTGATGATAACCAGAGTATGCATCCAGAAAGCATAAACGCTCGCAACCCGCCGTAGCATCAATGATTTGATCAATACGGGGGAGGGCAAAGGGATCTGCAGGGCAGGCCTTATTAAGATCTGTATAGTCCACACACATACGCCAAGTGCCGTTTTTCTTAAGGACCAGCACCGGATTAGCAAGCCATTCAGGGTGAAAAACTTCAACGATGAAGCCGGCCGCTAAGAGCCTTGCCACCTCTTCTCCAATAGCCTTTCTTCTCTCCTCGTTGAACCGACGGAGGAACTGTTTCACTAGTTTGTATTTAGGATCCACATTAAGGGTGTGCTCAGCGAGTCGCCTCGGTACACCTGGCATGTCAGAGGGTTTCCATGCAAAGATGTCCCAATTCTCACGGAGGAACTCGATGAGCGCGCTTTCCTATTTTGGATCCAGATTGGTACTGACGCTGAATTGCTTGGATGAATCCCCCGCTACGAAATCAACAAGCTTGGTCTCCGCGGCTGACGTGAATTTCAAAACCGGATCATGCACTGTTGTAGGCTTCTTTAAAAGAGTCATATCCGTCGGATCAACATTATCCTTGTAGTATTTGAGCTCCTCCGTCGCACAAACCGATTCCGCATAGGCGGCATCTCCCTCTTCACACTCCAGAGCGATCCTGCGGCTCCCATGAACCGTGATGGTTCCCTTGTGGCCTGGCATCTTGAGCTGTAGATATACGTAACAGGGCCGTGCCATGAATTTGGCATAAGCCGGCCGACCAAACAGGGCATGGTACGGGCTTTGGATCTTCACCACCTCAAAGGTCAGTGTTTCTGATCGGGAATCGTGATCATCTCCGAAAGCCACCTCCAATGCTATCTTGCCCACGGGATACGCAGACTTGCCTGGCACCACGCCATGAAAAACCGTGTTTGAAGGCCGTAGATCTTTGTCCTTGAGCCCCATACGTCGAAAGGTCTCATAGTACAGGATGTTAATACTGCTGCCCCCATCCATGAGCACCTTGGTGAACTTATAACCTCCTACCTGAGGCGCCACCACTAAAGCCAGCTGACCCGGATTATCCACCCGAGGAGGGTGATCCTCTCTACTCCAGGTGATTGGCTGCTCTGACCATCATAGATATCGAGGCACGGCCGGTTCAACAGAGTTAACTGCCCTCTTCCGGACCTTCTGGTCTCGCTTGTCCAAGCTAGTGGTGAATACATGGTACTGGCCACTGTTTAACTGCTTCGGATTGCTCTGGTATCCCGACTGCTGCTGATTATGGCCCCCTTGATCATTCTGGTTATGTTGATTACCATGTCCGCCCGGATTACCAGCCCCGCTCGGATTACCATTAAACCCTGAACCGGAGTTTCCTCCACCGTGGTTTGGCCCGGATCCTGAACCGCCACCGGGATTGTGATCATACCGGAAAGCGCTGGAATTCTTGAACTCTCGCATGATGTAACAATCCTTCCATAGGTGGTTTGCTGGTTCCTCCATCGTTCCATGCTTTGGGCAGGGCTGATTCAACAAACTATTTAAGCGCTCTGGATTGGGGCTGGGTCCGCCACCTCGGCCCTTGCCCCTACGCGGCCGGCCCCTATTCTGCACATTGGTGTTAGCCACAAAATCCATGGAACCATCCGCTTTACGCTTGCCTCCAATGCCGTTCCCTGGGTGATGCTGCTGACCTCTGAAGTTGCCGTTCTTTTTTCCCTTCCCTGCCTTTTCATCATCAGACTCGGGATCCTTGGTACTATCAGAATCAGCGTACTTTACCAAAGCAGCCATGAGAGTCCCTATGTCAGTGCAATGGCGCTTCATTCGTCCCAATTTCAATCTCAAGAGCCCAAACCGGCAATTGCTTTCCAAAGTCACAACTGCAGTGTCAGCATTGATGCGGTCTGATGAATGCAAGATTTGCGAAACGCGGCGCACCCAATGAGTGGTTGATTCCCCTTCCGCCTGGACGCAAGCGGCTAAGTCCACTATCGACATGGGCTGCCTGCACGTATCTTTGAAATTACTGATAAACCGAGCTCGCAATTGAGCCCATGAACCGATGGTATTGGGCGGCAGGCTTTTTAACCAAGTGCGGGCCGTTCCTTCAAGCATCATAGAGAAATATTTCGCACATGCAGCTTCATCCACGTCAAGCATCTCCATGGCCATCTCGTAACTCTCCACCCACGCCTCCGGGGGTTGATCCGCTGTATAATTCGGTACCTTGCGCGGCCCCTTGAAGTCCTTAGGCAGGCGCACATTGCGCAAAGTAGGTATAAGGCAAGGCACCCCCAAAGCGCTAGAAGCAAGCCCTGGTTCGACCGAAGTGGTGGGACGAACCGGCGTAGTCTGATGTGCTGCCAATCCGGCTTCTCTGCGTGCACGGGCCCGGTCTACCAACTCCTGGGCATCAGGAGCCGGATTGTCACCGCGGGGCCCTCCATGCCGTGCATTGCTGGACTCCGGACTGGACATGGAGTAGAGTGAATCCGCTCGCGGCTGTATGAATACGCCTCCTGTTGGACCAGCGCCGTTCTGAGGAGCTCCTTGACCCGGTGCGTCTCTATGGCCTGTAACGAATCTCCCTCGACCGGAATAGCCTCTAGACGTGCTGCCGCAGCAACAAGACTATCCAGCGGGTTGGAGCAATGATCCGGGGGTGCGGTCACAATCCGCGGCTCCGGGTTATGATGGGGTAGATCTAGTATGCGGGGCTGAACCGGCGCGCTTGTCCGAGGCGCCTCTGCTCGGTTTACCACTGGTTGATTACTGGCCCCTGCTCCAGGAGTTTTGAAAAGATCCCTTCCTTCAAACACCGGTGGCAGGCGGGACCGATATTTCCTCCTCATGACCTTCTGCGAAGCGTTCTGATCCAACATGAACTTATAGGCTTGCGCGTCCAAAGCGGCCCGTTCTGCAGTCATCCTGACCTCCTCGGCCGCCAGATCCGCCTTGGCCTGGCTAATCTGTTCTCTCACCTTTGCAATCTCTGCGTTATGAGCCTCCTGATCCGCCGGATTAGCCTCTGTCAAGAGCGCCGCCAGTGCGTCGAATAGATCGGATAATACTTGAACCGGTGGGCGCACAGAACCTCCTGCTCCGGCAGCCGTTGAACCGGAAACCATTGCTGCGGCCGTCGATGAATGAGGCGCTGCTTGGGTGCCAGCCATGAATATGCCGACCCGACTAGGCAGATCGGAGGGCTCTGGAATACTGTTGTCGTCGGAACAGCCCCCAATCCGACCATCATGCACTTGATACAGGGACTCAGTTTCCCCGGTTGACGACTCATCACCGGAATAAACAACGGTTTCGCCTCCAGATTCTGATCCGTCCTCATAGTTTCGCCCGTGGATGACTCCCACCAAGGCACGCTTTATGGCTGGCTTGACCCAGGCAGGTCGCGCACGCTGAGCTGTCTCGATGAGGTCGGTGCAGGTGTCCAGCTGAGGGCCCGGTTCACCAATCTTGCCGATGAAAACGTGTATACCGCCAAAGGGGACCCGGTACCCGTACTCAATCGAGCCGGCCTCGGGGCCCCAGCCTGTGTCGTCGATGTAGATCTTGCCGCGGCGACTCTTGGTCATCCGGCCCACGACATATCCCTTGAGTCCTTCAAAGCGGCCCTCCAAGAACTTGAAACCATCGTGCGATAGCCCCACGGTGGGCACCAACTGTCGTGGGTTTGTCACGGCAGATGTCCTGGCCAAAGGACTTAGTCGTGGAGCCATCGCAACAGGTTAACTCGAAGGGGTTAAAGCGGACACAGGGACACGGAGGGTTTATACTAGTTCGGCCCCTTCGATGAAGGTAAAAGCCTACGTCTAGTTTGTGGTGGAATTGATGAAGTCTCGATGACTAGGGAGCAGATAAGCTTCGCCTAGGCCTCGAGTTGTGGTTGTCTCCCCTGAACCGATATCGGGTCGTCCCCTTATATACACGGGTAACGCCCGTCGGTTCATAGAGTCCCAATCTCCGGTTTATACTCGTACCCGGGTTGGTCTCTTCCTTATCCCTAACTTACAATACAAGTTGTACACAGGCCGGTTTATGGCTACAGATGTTAAACCGACTACGGCCTCGGGCCTTTACATAGCCTCCTGGGCTTTACCATTCTTGAACTACAGATGAAGTTAACCCGGCCCGTATAGGCCGGTTTACGCTCAGTAGTAATATCCCCAAAAAGAGGGGTATTTATAGATGTAGTGAAAAACTGTTTGCCCGAAGATTTAGGACAAACGTGCCCCTAACCATTCTCCTTTTCATGACATGTGTCACCCACGTACTGTGTAGTGGAGATCGTGTAAGATCGTCGGTGAGTAAAATAATGCATCGTGGGATGTGGAACGGTTTGAGCGGAAAAACCGTAAGTTTGAATAAGATCAGTTTTAACGTTCCGTTCGCAATTTCTTCACCTGACAAGGACACAGTGAAGAATTTGAACGAGTTTCAAATAGAACGCACATGAAGAATTTGTGAACAGATTGGATTGAGTATAGCATAGAGGGGAAGGGTCCGATCACATTCACTTAGCAGAAGATTCAACTTGAAGAAATAGCTATAATTGAATGCTGTAGAGGACAATAAATCATATATATATATATATATATATATATATATATATATATATATATATATATATATATAGCCAATGAAGAAAAACGACGGCACAAGTGAAGATTTTGCAAGTTGAAGAATTTGAACAACTGAGGAATTTCAAAACTGAAAAAAAAACTGAAATTGAAGATTTTCAACTTTTGTGGTCGCGTGACCCACCGTATAAGAATGATGATTTCAGACACCGCGTACAATTATTGTAGGGTTCTGAGAATCAAATTCTTCGTTAATTTCTTCACACTTAGAGTGTTATTCTTCATTGATTGAAGAAAAACGTTTCTTCATGTGTTGCACATCTAAGTCATCAATTTTGCATAGGTGTTAGGATGAGTGCCTTTTTCAAAGTACATTCGAAGACTCTAAGATATTTAGCTCACACCGCAACTTGCTAAATCTCTTCTCATACAAGGGCTTAGTGAAAATATCGGCTAGTTGTTCTTCAGTCTTCACATGCTCAATAGAAATGTCGCCCTTCAACACATGATCACGAAGAAAATGATGACGAATCTGAATGTGCTTTGTCTTCGAGTGCTGAACTGGGTTGTGAGCAATCTTGATAGCACTCTCATTGTCACAGAGGAGAGGCACATTCTTCACGTTGATGCCATAGTCCTTGAGTGTTTGCTTCATCCATAGCAGTTGAGCACAGCAAGAACCAGCAGCAATGTACTCATCTTCAGCAGTAGACAGTGATACGCAGTTCTGTTTCTTCGAGGACCAACAGACCAAAGATCGTCCGAGGAAATGACAAGTACCAGATGTTTACTTGCGGTCCACACGGTCACCAGCATAGTCAGAGTCAGAATATCCAATGAGATCAAAATCTGATCCCTTGGGATACCATAATCCTAGTGTTGGTGTGGGAGCTAGATATCGAAGAATATGCTTCACAGCCTTATGGTGTGATTCCTTCGGTGCAGCTTGAAATCGGGCACACATACAAACACTAAGCATTATATCTGGCCTAGATGCACATAAGTACAATAAAGAGCCAATCATGGAGCGGTATACCTTATGATCGAAGTAAATACCATTTTCATGAGTGCATAGATGACCATTTGTGGGCATAGGAATTTTGATGCCTTTGCAATCTTGCATGCCAAATTTCTTCAGGACATCCTTGAGGTATTTCTCATGAGATATGAATATTCCATTTCGCTGTTGACGAATTTGAAGACCTAAGAAGAATTTCAACTCTCCCATCATAGACATTTGATATTCTTCACTCATCATATAGGCAAATTCATCACTATAACGTTGGTCGGTACATCCAAAGATGATATCATCAACATATATTTGGCACACAAACAGTTCACCATCATAAGATTTAGTAAAGAGAGTGGGATCGAGTGAACCGGGTGTGAAGCCTTTCTTCATGAAGAATTCCTTCAATATATCATACCACGCCCGTGGGGCCTGCATGAGGCCATAGAGGGCCTTGTTAAGTCTGAAGACTTTGTCAGGATGTTTTGGATCTTCAAAACCTGGGGGTTGAGCAACATATACTTCTTCCTCAAGCTTACCGTTGAGGAATGCACTTTTTACATCCATTTGATATAAGATGATATCATGATGGTTAGCATAAGCAAGTAATATGCGAATAGCGTCAAGTCTAGCAACAGGTGCAAAAGTTTCATCAAAATCAACTCCTTCAACCTGTGTGTAGCCTTGAGCTACTAGTCGTGCCTTATTCCTCACCACAAAACCATTTTCATCTTGCTTGTTGCGGTAGATCCACTTTGTGCCAATGATGTTGTGCTTGCGAGGATCGGGACGATTGACTAGTTCCCAGACGTTGTTGAGCTTGAACTGATGTAATTCTTCTTGCATGGCCTGGATCCACTCAGGCTCCAGAAATGCTTCATCTACCTTAGCGGGCTCTGTGATTGAGACAAAAGCAAAGTGCCCACAAAAGTTAGATAGATGTGAAGCTTTTGAGCGTGTGAGAGGACCTGGTGCTCTAATGTCATCGATGATCTTCTCCACTTGCACTTCTTTTGCAACGCGAGGATGAGCTGGTTGTCGTTGAGGAATTTGATCAGCATTTTCTTCAGCATCAATTTCCTCAGCATTTTCTTCAGGTTCATCAGCTCGACGTTCTTCATGTTCTGGAATGAATTCTTCAGCAGATTCTTCAGTAGGAATCACATCTTCAGTAGCCTTGTGTTTGATAGAATCCTCGGGTGCTGGTTCATCTAACACAGAAGGTAGGTGCTCTCTTTGCGAGCCATTAGTTTCATCGAAACGCACATCTACAGTTTCAACAATCTTGTGAAGAACATTGTTGAAGACTCTGTAGGTGTGCGAGTCCTTTCCGTAGCCAAGCATAAAACCTTCATGTGCTTTTGGTGCAAATTTAGAGTTGTGATGAGGATCTCTAATCCAGCATTTAGCACCGAAGACTTTGAAATAACTCACATTGGGTTTCTTGTCAGTGAGGAGTTCATAGGCAGTCTTCTTGAAGAATTTGTGAAGATATACTCTGTTGATGATGTGGCACGCAGTATCAATTGCATCAACCCAGAAACGACGAAGGGTTTTGTACTCATCGAGCATAGTGCGAGCCATCTCAGCAAGAGTCCTGTTCTTGCGCTCCACGACGCCATTCTGTTGAGGAGTATAGGGAGCAGATAACTCATGAGTAATATCAAGTTCATCAAGATATTCATTAAGACCCGAATTCTTGAACTCAGTCCCATTGTCACTTCTAATGTGCTTGATCTTCACACCAAAGTTGGTTGAAGCCCTCGAGGAAAATCGTTTGAAGACTTCCTGCACTTCATGTTTGTAAGAGACAAGGTGTACCCATGTGTAACGAGAGTAATCATCAACAATAACAAAGCCATATTGAGATGCTTCATTTGAAACAGAGGAATAGTGATTAGGACCGAAGAGATCCATGTGAAGCAATTCAAATGGTCGAGTAGTGGTCATGATGGTCTTTGCTGGATGCTTGGGCTTCGTCATCTTTCCAGCTTCACAGGCACCGCATAAGTGATCCTTGAGGAATTTGACATTCCCAATGCCAATAACATGCTTCTTCTTCGCAAGCGTGTGCAAATTCCTCACGCCTGCATGACCAAGTCGTCGATGCCATAGCCATCCTTCTGAAGCTTTTGCAAGTACGCACACGGCTGGTTGTGAGTCTGCAGAGAAATCAACAATATACAAGTCTCCTCTCCTAAAGCCTTCGAAGACTTTGGAATTGTCAGCTTCCATAATCACAACACAACGATACTTGCCAAAGACAACAACCATATCGAGATCACAAAGCAATGAGACAGATATAAGGTTGTATCTTAAGGACTCAACAAGCATGACTTTGTCCATGTGTCGATCCTTTGTGATAGCAACTTTACCTAGACCCAATACTTGACTTTTGCTTTTATCAGCGAAGATGATATGCTTCAGATGTGATGACGATAAAGGAGCATCCATCAACAGATTCCTGTCACCAGTCATGTGATTTGTACATCCACTATCAAGTACCCACTTAGTGGCTTTGGGTTGATCATCCTGCAGATGAATTAGTGCAACTTACGACCTCATGTACTTCAGTAGTGAAGAATATGATATCACAATTCATCAAATCAATTTCATCAAGCAGTAGGATAGATAAAACAGAGGGAGGACGTGTGAAATGAAAGTTCATTTCATCATGGTTAGCCTGCGTCCTTTCAGGCAATTTGTCAGGTCCCCAGAAATTCTTCAGACATTACAGTACGTCTGGAGACCTGACCCTGCATAAGAGATTAGTTCTTTTTCTTCACCACCCACATCTGAAGGGGTGGCAAAGAGTTCATCACTCTGCGAGCTCCATATGAGAATGGTGGCATAGCGGCGAAACCATTACGTTTCACATAAGAGGGATTAGGGTAAGCATATGAATAAGCAGAGAAATTCTTCGAGGACTTATGAACATAGTAATTTGAAGAATAATGCTCGTATTCATAGCCCTTAGCTCTTCCCTGTGAAACAGAGTTGTTAGCACGATGATGTTCGTATGAGGACTTTGACCATGTGAGGAATTTGATCCCCTCGAGGAATTTGGTCCGTATGAGGACTTAGATCCATATGAAGAATTTGATCTAGGGTTGCTTTTCTTCACAGGTGGTGTCATGAGGACATTCACCTGAAGACTTTCAAGGCACCTTTTGGGAACTCAGATTTTCTTCATAGGAGAACCAATCCTGCAGTTCGTGCCAACATATCTAGCAAATACTTCACCATTCTGATTTTTGAACAGTTTATAGTTGGAGTCAAATTACTCATCAGAAGAATGAGAAGATTCACATGTATAACCAGATAAATTAGATGGATCAACTGGAGGTCCTTTTGCAGCAACCCCTGAGGTTTTGGGGTACTGCTCAGGCTTCCAATATGTACCATCAGCATTGAGATTCCTCTCAAAGGCAATACCCTCTTTCCTAGGGTTCCTGTTGAGGATCTGCTTATTAAGCACATCACAAAGAGTCTGATGCCCTTTGAGGCTTTTGTACATGCCTGTCATGCACAATTCCTTCAGCCCTGCATCGTCAGTGATACTAGCAATGTCCTCAGATGAGGAATTAGTGATAGCAGAGGCAGGTGAAGAATTTGTAACATTAGAAGCATTTGAACATTCAGGTGAAGAATTAGCAGATTCTCGTTCAATGCATTTCAAACAGGGAGGAATAAATTCTTCCTGAGCAGCGCTGATTTGTTGAGCAAGCAATGAATCGCGCTCCTTCTGAAGATCTTCATAACTCACTCTTATTTTCTCAAAATCGGACAAGAGAGAGTTATGCTGATCTTGAAGGGAGTCATACTTAGAATGAAGGCTCTGAAGACTTTCAGCCAAAGCTTGTGACTGATCCATTTCTTCACCCAACATATCATTGCTCTTACTAAGCATGTTGTTAGCCCTTTCCAAGGCTCTTTGTTGTTTAGTGGCAAGGGAAGCAAGTTTGACATAACTGGGTCCAAATTCATCACCAGATTCTTCATCACTGGACTCAGATAGGTAGCATTCAGTTACCTCAGCACTTTTTGCCATAAGGCATGGAGTAGAGGATGATGATTCTGGTTCGAATGTCATCGATTTGAGCGATTCCTTGAAATCCTCAAGCCAAGGATCATGACGGGTTCGATGACCTTCATAGACCTCAGAGAGCCGGTCCCAGATAAGCTTCGCAAGATGCATGACGTTCCTGAACTGATTTCGAGACAGACATGAGCAGATGACGTCCTTCGCCGTGAGGTTGAGAAGAGTGTACTTGCGAATGTCATCAGCTCCCGCCGTCTTGCATAGATCAGTACGACCAATCTCAGTGACTGTCCACAGTTCGCTGTTCATCGCCATGAGGCGCTTCTTCATCATGGCCTTCCACTTGGGATACTCGTGACCGTCAAAGATAGGGCGTGTCACTTTCTTCATACCTGCGGTCGACAAAACTAAAAATCCAGGCGGTTAAACCAAAATCACACAGAACAAGGGAGTACCTTGCTCTGATACCAATTGAAAGTGCGTTATATCGACTAGAGGGGGGGTGAATAGGCGATTTTTATGAAATTCTTCACTGAGGAATTTGCTGGCGAGGAAATTCCTTAGCGAAGAACTACTAGCAGCGGAATAAGTACTCAGAAGTAAACATAACAGAATACATGCATGGTCATCATGATGAAATGCAGACAAACAGAGTACAGGAAGCGTAAACACAAGATAGCACAGGATGAAGACAAACAGATTGAAGAAACTGAACTGAGGAAATTGAGAAAGTCTTCAGTCAAAGTCTTCAAACACAGATATGAACAAACATGCAACACAGTAATGAGGAAATGAAAGTGTTGAGGAAATAGAACCAGTTGGCTTGGTGAAGACAATGATTTGGTAGACCAGTTCCAACTGCTGTCTCAGTTGTACGTCTGGTTGGAGCGACTGAGTATTTAAACTCGAGGACACCTAGTCCCGGATACACAGTACTCACTGTATTCTCCTTGAGCTAAAGACACACAGTCCTCGCCCAATCACTCGTGGTAAGTCTTCAGGTGACTTCCAAACCTTCACAAACTCGGTCACTCGGCGATCCACAATTCCTCTTGGATGCTCTAGACCTTGACGCCTAACCGTCTGGAAGAAGCACAGTCTTCAAAGGTAACAAGCATCGGATCCACGCAGGATCAATCTCTTCAGTGATGCTCAATCACTTTGGGTTTGTAGGTGTTTGGGTTTGGGTTTGGATTTTCCTCACTTGATGATTTTCGCTCAAAGTCCTCGGAGGATGGGTTGCTCTCAAATGACAAGTGTCAGTTTCTCTCGGAGCATCCAACCAACTAGTGGTTCTAGGGGGCGGCTATTTATAGCCTAGGGAGCAGCCCGACATGATAAGACATAAATGCCCTTCAATGATATGACCGTTAGGTGGATAATATATTTTTGGACAGCTGGCGCATAGCACAGCAACGGTCGGAAATTTGAGGTTCAAATTCCGCAGGGCTATCATGTTCCTCACAGTGTAGGTAATTCGCACTAGCGAATTCCTAACTCCTCAGTCAAAGCAAAGTCCTCAGTGACCAGAAGAACTGCGTCTCTGTCACTGAAGAAATTGACTGAACTGTATGAGATTTCCAATGGCTTCACTCGAAGGGATTGGTAGGTGTAGGATTTTGAGTTGAGCATCAAATGGAAATTTTTCCTTAGTATTTTCTCGACCCCCTTTAACAGTACGGTGTTTCCTATGACTCAAGAAAGAGAAAATGAAACTACGAAAACAAAAGTCTTCACGCTTCATGTTCCTCGAATGAATACCAAGTCTTCAAGGTTACACCAATTTCTTCACTTTCAAAGTCTTCAGGAAGTCTTCAGTATATCAAAGTCATCAGTAGAAGAACTTCATTTTTAGGGGTCGACTTTCTATGTAAATATTAAACACCTCATGGACTTATAGACTTGTGTATACTCAAAAACACATTAGATCCTTAACCTATAAGTCTTCAATACACCAAAATCACTAAGGGGCACTAGATGCACTTAGAGATGGGAACCCCCTGCCTTTAAGAAAACCACCATACGGGCAAAACGGATGAACCCTTACGAAACATACGACCACAAGCCCATTGACAAGAAAAAGAAACCCTTCACGGGGTATAGAACAGTCCTTGAGGAACTACTCGACAAGCCATGTGAGATACATACTGCGCCGAGCACCGAACCAACGCATAGCCTTCGGGCATGTTGGGTACTCCGGCAAGTGGCTTAGAGCGGTGAGGCTATCCTCACCAATACTACCCCAGAGAAGCACTCTTCGGAGGAAGGCGATCTCCACGTTTTTATGGTCTTTGAGACCTTTTCTTCAAATAATCGGCGCAAAAGGGCGCTCCGAGACCTCGCTGAAGTCAACCAAGTAACTGCAATAAACCCTTGGAGCGATACAGCCATAAATTTCGCCGCCAATGACGAACCAAGGGTCCGATCAGTCCGAGCACCAGCCGCCTTGGTCTTAAACCCAATTGTGGACGGCTTTCGACTTACCAAGGTGCTCATGGACGGCGGAAGCGGACTTAACCTCATCTATGAAGATACGCTCGACAAAATACAAATGGACAAGAGTCGCATCGAGCAAAGCAGTACCACCTTCCAAGGTATTATCCCCAGTCGAGAAGCACGATGCTCATGGAAAATTAAACTTTATGTAGGATTCGGCATGCTTGATAACTACAAGTCAGAAGAGTTGCTCTTCCACGTGGCCCCTTTCAATAGTGGATACCACTCCCTTTTAGGGCGGGACACCTTCGCACGCTTCCATGCCATACCCCATTACGGGTACATGAAGCTTAAAATGCCAGGGCCTAATGGAGTAATCACTATCACCAGTGATCCGGATATAGCACTCCGTGCCGAAAACAAAACCGCATCCTAGGCCCTCGAGGCACTATCCGAGGCCCTCGCGGTCGAAGAGTTAACCACTATGCATTCCATAGTGGACAAAGACACTCGACAAGAGGCCTAAATCCACATCTTTCAAACCAGCAGATGAAATCGTCAAATTTCAAGTGCACCCAACGGATCCCAACAAAACAGCAACCATTGGAGCCCAGCTGGATCCGAAGGTCGACGCCTCCCTACGAGCGTTCCTACGCGAAAATTGGGACATCTTCGCCTGGCATCCTTCAGACATGCCCGAAATCCCACGCAGACTTGCTGAACACAGCCTCAATATAATAAAGGGGTTTAAACCAGTCAAGCAAACACTGCGGTGCTTTTCCGAGCCCAAACGACAAGCTATGGGCGAGGAGCTAGCCAAACTACTTGAAGTCGCGTTCATCAAAGAGATCAAACACCCGGACTGGCTAGCGAACCTGGTCATGGTACCGAAGAAGGATAAATCCTGGCGCCTTTGTGTCTATTTGAAGGACTTCAATAAGGCTTGCCCTAAGGACCCCTTCCCGTTGCCCCGCATTGACCAAATCATTCACGCAACTGCAGGACACGATTCATTGGGTTTCCTCGACGCCTACTCCGATTATCATCAGATCAAGATGAAGGAGTCCAATCAGGCCGCAATGGCATTTATCACCTCGTACGGGCCTTTCTGCTTCAACAGTATGCCCTTCGGACTCAAAAACGCTGGTGCCACCTACCAACGCATGATTCAAACATGTCTAGAAAAACAAATTGGCAAAACAGTGGAGGCATATGTGGACAACGTCGTTGTAGCGACCTGACCTCAGACGGTCAAGTCTTTGTGCTTAAGTGTCATTCTTGGATCTGTATTGCTGACACACACAGTACTCGAGGATTTATAACAGAGTTCAATCACACACTTATTACATCGAGTGTCTCAAAAAGAGTACGTATTACAATAATATGGTTGAAGGCCATCTAAATAAGATAACTGCGGAAGCATCGAAGATAAATGAGTCCATCCAACTCCACGGCAAAACTGAGTGCATAACAACGACCTAGCGCACCTTACTCTTCGTATGAAAATTCTGCAACATAATACGTTGTAGATGTCGGTGTCAATACCGGCGGATCTCGGGTAGGGGGTCCCAAACTGTGCGTCTAGGCGGATGGTAACAGGAGACAAGGGACACAATGTTTTACCCAGGTTCGGGCCCTCTTGATGGAGGTAAAACCCTACGTCCTGCTTGATTAATATTGATGATATGGGTAGTACAAGAGTAGATCTACCACGAGATCAAGGAGGCTAAACCCTAGAAGCTAGCCTATGGTATGATTGTTGTCTGTTGGAGTTGTCATCCTACGGACTAAAACCCTCCGGTTTATATAGACACCGGAGAGGGTTAGGGTTACACAGTCAGTTACAATGATAGGAGATCTGAATATCTGCATCGCCTAGCTTGCCTTCCACGCAAGGGAAAGTCCCATCCGGATACGGGAGGAAGTCTTCAATCTTGTATCTTCATAGTCCAGGAGTCCGGCTGAAGGTATAGTCCGGCTATCCGAACACCACCTAATCCAGGACTCCCTCAGTAGCCCCTGAACCAGGCTTCAATGACGACGAGTCCGGTGCGCAGATTGTCTTCGACATTGCAAGGCGGGTTCCTCCTCCAAGTTCTTCATAAAAGTTGGTAAACACTAAAAGTAGTGTCCGGCTCTGCAAAATTAGTTTCCACATATTGCCATAGAGAGAATAATATTAACACAAATCTAATCTGCTGATGTATTCCGTAGCGTGACATCACACTACGGCCAAGCCCTTATTCGAATCGTTTTCACTTCCCCACCTCAGCGTATTTTGCGAGGCGGTTTCCTTGGCACGTCTTGTCAAAGTAGAGATCGTGTCCCCTTTATTTACGGGATTCTCATCAATACAGACGTGGGTAACCCAATCGTGCCCGTTTAGCATGTTTTCTCAATTAAAGGCGAGTCCCAAACGGTCACAGGGAGGGCTATTGGTATTCAACCTCTTATAAAGAGACCAAGGCCTTACTCCTTTTTTCCAACCTCAAACGAGTTCGCCCATCGCCTCGAGTTCCAACACCCCAGGCCCCATATTCCAGGCGCTTCGGACCATCGACAATGTCCGGTTCCAATCTTCAAGGCCGATGGATGCCCTCCTCCGTCATGGAGGAGGACGTGCTAAAGTTGAGAGAGGCTAAGTTCTTGACCGGCGAAATTCCGCATAGGTTGCCTGCTCAAGGGCAGGCGGTTCCCAGTCCCCAGCCTGGTGAGAGCGTGGTGTTCAAATCCCACTTCCTTCGGGGGTTAGGCTTCCCAATGGACCCCTTTGTGAGGGGGCTGCTGTTCTATTATGGGCTGGAATTTCACGACTTAGCTCCGGAGTCCATCCTCCATATTTCCTCATTCATCGTCGTGTGCGAAGCGTTCCTCCATGTTACCCCTCACTTCGGATTATGGCTCAAGACCTTTGAAGTGGAGCCGAAGATCATCGAGGGACGGCACGCAGAGTGCGGAGGTGCTATTGTAAGTAAGAATGTTGATGCTCCATGGCCCGAGGGCTCTTTTCCAGAGGAGCTCGGCTTGTGGCAACGGGAGTGGTTCTATATCACCGCTCCCAGGGGCACCAAATGGGTGGCGCCGCCTGCCTTTCGCTCGGGTCCCCCACAACAGCTAGGGTCATGGGTCAATAAAAGCCTAGACTGGGGGCCATCTCAGGACGTGCCTTTGTTGCAGGGCCGAATCAGGGATCTCTTGGAAAGAGACCTCAGCCTGGTCAAAGTGACGCAAGTCATGCTGATCCGCCGAACCCTGCCCGGCAAACGGCGCTCCCTTCGTTTGTGGGAGTTTAATCCGGAGGGACCACGAGCTCTCCAACATTTTATGGGCGCAACGCCCGTGGGGATGTATAAATTGTTCTTCGGATCACAAGCAATGTGTCCGGATTTGACCGAGGACGCAGGTTTAAGCTGCAATCGCCCGGATACTCAAGTAAGTAACCTTGCGCCCGGACTCGCTATCCATATAATTGTCATAAATTCGCCCCTAAAAGAGCTGTCCTTTTTAAACAGGAGTGGATAGCGAAAGCAAAGCTGATCAGGTGTCCGGCTCCCCTTCCTGAGACCAGGCCGGATCCCGTGCTTGTCAAGATGTTGAAGATTGTGCCTCTGGAGGGAAGTGAGCGAGAGGACTAGGAAACTATGGCCTCCTCAAAGGATGCTGCTCCGAAGGGAGGAACCGACGATTCCTCTCCTAAGGGGAAGAAGAGGGCCGCCTCTGACGAACCGGAGCCCATGGCCTCAAAGCAGGGGGGAGGGGAAATCCTCGTCAGAGGGTCCGATGCCGGGGGGGTTCCTCGGCCGAACTATGCCCTCAAAGGGATCAGCCCTCTAGCGAGCCGTAAGTAGAGAAAGATTGTATTTTTTGAGAGAAGGATCCTTGCTTTAAACCTGAGAAGATTAACCGAAATTTTACCTTGTAGTTCGGACCTCAGCCCTTCTCAGCAGAGCTCGTCTTCGGGGGATCTTCTTCCGGAGATGATGGAGAGCGGAACGCCACCCCCTGCTGCACCGCCTAGCGAGGCGGGCGAACCTGAGGTGTCGTCGCGGAGGGTTTCTCCGAATCCGGCAAGGGCGGAAGGTAGCCATATGGCCCCCCAAGGTTCTCCGCGCCCGACCTTAGATGGAGGCCATATGACGAATCTGGCACCGTCCGGTGCACGGTTGGAGGAGCTGATGAATCTGCTGGGGCGAGCTTCTATCTCAGAGGAGCACCGTGCACTGATGGGCACGGTGATTGGAAGGATTTCGTCTGCAGAAAGCAGATTGCATGAGGCCGTCGGAAGTTTTCTGACGGGTTTTGAGGTACCTTAGATAATGTACACTTTTGTCAGTTAAGCATAAATAAGATGCGCCCTGTGTAGATAGTAGCCCCTGAGACTCTGTGCGTTGTCATATGTGACAGCGTGCAGAGGATCATAACCCCAGGTCTAAAATGTCGCCTTTAAATGTAGGTGGCGAAGTGTCCGGAATCGAGCCGAACTGATGATTTTGCCGAACTAAGGCGGCAACTTGACGTGGCAGATGCCGACGTCGCGCTCGTCAACAAACAGCTTGATGAGGCTCAAGGTATGTAACTCCTTGGGCGGCACCTGGTAAGATGAGCTTGATGCCAATATCTTACAATGTGTGTGCTTGATGCAGATGGTGCGGCCGCCATGGAGCGTCTTCGGGTGGAACTTGTCTGAGCTAAGGAACAAGCCAGAGAAAGGGATGCGGCTGCCAAGAAGCCCCATGAAGAGCTGAGAGCCGAACAGGCTGCTCACTGCCGAAGCAAGAAGGAGATGGCCGAGATGGCCGTGAAGTTAAAGAGTGCTGCTGACCGTTGCAAGCTTCTTGAGAAAGAAGACCGGGTGAGGCAGACGAACTTAGATAAGGCCGTTTCTGATGCAAAGGACGCTCGCTCTGCGATGAGAGCTGCGAAGGAGGAGCTGCGCCAGGCCGGACAGATTGCGGCTGGGAAGCCCTTTATGCTGAGGAGGAAGTTTTGCGATCCGAAGTTTGCTCCGTTGGACCGGATGTGGAGTGTGGAGGACACCTATCTGGATTTGGCAGCAAGCGCTGCTGATGCGACCGAACACTTTCGAGATCAAGAAGATCGCTAAGTGGAAAAACGTTTCTGGTCGCAGTTCCACAATCCAGAGCGTCCACTGGCGGTGGACGATCGTCTGGCTCAGTGGGCCGAACTGAATAGGTTGTCCGGACTCGCCATGAAGTGTGTCATGGGTCATTTATGGCCGGGGACATCGGAGCCGAAGAGTTATTTCAGCTTGGTGCAGCGATTCCTTGATGCGGTGCCACGTATCAATGCAATGAAGAGGTCAGCGTGCATAGAGGGCGCACGGATGGCTCTTTCCCGTGTCAAGACATACTGGGCGGAGATGGAGACCACCGTTGTTGCATCCCGAGATTCGGACAAAAGACGAGTACCCTCCGAACACTATTATCAGAAAGTCCTTGAAGGCGCTCGTGTAATAGAGACGAAGTGCTCGAAGGATGCTATGTTCTGATAGCATGTGTAATTATAAAGCAGTATTTTGATGAATTGTAGTAGGCTTTTATACTTGTGCCTTCAAGTATGTGGAACACCTCCTGTGCGGCCGTTTTAATATATATATATATATATATATATATATATATATATATATATATATATATATATATATATATATAAAATCTGAAAGATGGCAGTCGTTGGCTTCAGCCCCCACGCACATAGTGCGGGGGTGCTCGCAGAAGGCGCTTTTTCACACTTAATCCAACGTCTTGGTCCTACAAAGGAGGTGATGTTGGGGAACGTAGTAATTTCAAAAAAATTCCTACGCACACGCAAGACCATGGTGATGCATAGCAACGAGAGGGGAGAGTGTTGTCTACGTACCCTCGTAGACCGAAGCGGAAGCGTTGACGCAACGTAGAGGAAGTAGTCGTACGTTCTCCTCACGATCCAACCGATCACAGCACCGTTACTCCGGCACCTCCGAGTTCTTGGCACACGTTCAGCTCGATGACGATCCCTGGGCTCCGATCCAGCAAAGCGTCGGGGAAGAGTTCTGTCAGCACGACGGCGTGGTGACGATTTTGATGTGTTACCGGCGCAGGGCTTCGCCTAAGCACTGCAACGATATGACCGAGGTGGAATTTGGTGGAAGGGGGCACCGCACACGGCTAAGGAACGATCCGTAGATCAACTTGTGTGTATTTGGGGTGCCCCCTGCCCCTGTATATAAAGGAGCCAAGGGGGAGGGGCTGGCCGGCCAAGCTTGGCGCGCCAGGAGAGTCCTACTCCCTCCGGGAGTAGGATTCCCCCCCCCCCAATCCTAGTTGGACTAGGATTCTCCAAGGGGGAGAGAGAGAGAGGGGGGAGCCCACCTCTCCTAGTCCTAATAGGACTAGGGGAAGGGGGAGGCGCGCAGCCCATGAGGGCAGCCCTCTCACTTCTCCTCCAAGGCCCATGTTGGCCCATTATGCTCCCGGGGGGTTCCGGTAACCCTCCCGGTATTTCGGTAAAATCCTGATTTCACCTGGAATGCATCCGATGTCCAAACATAGGCTTCCAATATATCATTCTTTACGTCTCGACCATTTAGAGACTCCTCGTCATGTCCGTGATCACATCCGGGACTCCGAACTCCTTCGGTACACCAAAATGCATAAACTCATAATAACTGTCATCGTAACGTTAAGCGTGCGGACCCTACGGTTAGAGAACAATGTAGACATGACCGAGACATGTCTCCGGTCAATAACCAATAGCGGGACCTGGATGCCCATATTGGTTCCTACATATTCTACGAAGATCTTTTTCGGTCAGACCGCATAACAACATACGTTGTTCCCTTTGTCATCGGTATGTTACTTGCCCGAGATTCGATCGTCGGTATCCAATACCTAGTTCAATCTCGTTACCGGCAAGTCTCTTTACTCGTTTTGTAATACATCATCTCGCAACTAACTCATTGGTTGCAATGCTTGCAAGGCTTTATGTGATGTGCATTACCGAGAAGGCCCTGAGATACCTCTCCGACAATCGGAGTGACAAATCCTAATCTCGAAATACGCCAACTCAATATGTACCTTCGGAGACACCTGTAGAGCACCTTTATAATCACCCAGTTACGTTGTGACGTTTGGTAGCACACAAAGTGTTCCTACGGTAAACGGGAGTTGCATAATCTCATAGTCATAGGAACATGTATAAGTCATGGATAAAAGCAATAGCAACATACTAAACGATCGGGTGCTAAGCTAATGGAATGGGTCTTGTCAATCAGATCATTCAACTAATGATGTGACCTCATTAATCAAATAACAACTCCTTGTTCATGGTTAGGAAACATAACTATCTTTGATTAATGAGCTAGTCAAGTAGAGGCATACTAGTGACACTCTGTTTGTCTATGTATTCACACATGTATTATGTTTCCTGTTAATACAATTCTAGCATGAATAATAAACTTTTATCATGATATGTAAGGAAATAAATAATCACTTTATTATTGCCTCTAGGGCATATTTCCTTCAGGTGATAGCGCAGCGAGCTAGGCAACCGGACTATAATGCTTTAACACTTTCACTTAGCCATAGGAGCTGGACATCGGGACTCTTTAGATAGCCCTTGGTGGCGACTGCGCTCGCCCGAATTCGGGGCGCGTGTGTGCCTGGCCGGGAAACGGCCCTTCGTTAATGCAGAGGAATCCTATAGATTCCGGAGAGTCATCGAGTGGTTGACCAGTCTCACGCTATATCATGACTTCGGCTTTCTCTACTGAGGTGCTCGCCTGGCCGAACCGGGGCACAATCGTAGTAGTTCTCCTAGTGCCGCCTTAGCCGATAGAGCGGAACATAAGGCGGCCGAACATAGGATCCGGGCAACCCAACATTGACCAAAATCATGATTCGGAGCTGATGCATATCAGGCCAAACTCGCGATGCCGAACACTCCCTAAGGTATTCGGTCTTTATGAGAGCGGGCAAAGTAATGCTCTTAGGTATAAGCCCCTAGTGTCCAGGTACGCGCAGGAATTCTGAAGTGGCCACATGCCAAGACGCCAGCCTCCTCCTTGGTTATTGAACCAGGGGATGTGTAGCAACAAGAGACAGTAAAAAAGGTTTACGCAGGGTCTTAATCTGAAAAGAATCCTTGGAACGGGTCCCTACTGCACGTTTGCGCCTGTGTCTCCGTTGTGCCGTATCCTGGACGGGCGCAGCATGATGTTCATCTGTAAAAGAGAGGAACTAAGTTTAAAGAAAAAAAAGAAAGGCGTGCCGAACAAAGGTTGTATTAAATAAACAAATATAAAGTAAAATATGTAAAATTGAGCTTTATTGTCTCTTATATATGCGGAGCCCCTAGGGCATGCCGGGCTCGTCTATCTGTGCCCGTGGTCTTAATGACCTGTTCGGATGTTCTGGCTGGTGAAGCCATTGTATTGTGGGGCTGTTAAAGCGGCCGCGCAATCCTCCGCTCGGGGGAGGAGCGCTCAATGCTTCCCCTTCAAGGAGATGATGCCTCGTGGACCGGGCATCTTAAGCGTGAGAGATGCATAATGCGATATTGCGTTAAAGCGGGCGAAAGCTTCGCGCCCCAGCAGTGCTTGATAGCGACTTGAGAATGGGACGATGTGGAAAGTCAGCCTTTCGCAGCGAAAGTTATAGGTAGAGCCGAATATAACTTCGAGCCGGATAAAACCCATGCAATGGGTGTCCGGACCAGGCGTTACCCCTTGAAAGGAGGTTTTGCTGTGGCGGATTCTTGTTGGGTTTATCCCCATGTGACGGATTGTGTCCTGATATATCAGGTTTAGTCCACTGCCGCCGTCCATTAGGACATTTGAAAACTAGAGCCCGCCAATTATTGGATCGAGTACCAAGGCAGTCCAGCCTGCGTTCCTGGTACTCTAGAATAATCCAGATGATCGAAGATGATTGGTTTTGACAACCAGTGCCGGGACCCCTTTGGGATAGGTCGTGTGGCGCGTACCTTTATGGGCGCCGCATGTTTTGTTATGTGAAGTAGGTTTACTGTTCTTACTTCTTGTGAGAAATTCTTCTGTTTCCTGGTGCTCTGCATTTGGGGTTCGTCCTCGTCTTCGCTTAGTGTGTCGAGCCCCTTGTGTTCGGCGTTGAGTCTGCCGGATTGTTTGAAAAACCAACAATCTCTGTGGGTATGGTTAGCAGGCTTCCCGGGAGTACTGTGTATTTGACATATCCTGTCCAAGATTTTGTTTAGGCTGGATAAATCATCTTTGTTATCCTGGAGGGGCGGCTTTTTCTGATTCTTCCGTGAGCCTTTGAATCCAGCGTTGACTGCCGTGCTCTTCAGACTGTTTTCCTTAGTCCGGCGACGATCCTTGTTGCGTCGTGGTTTTCTATTTCCATCCCTAGTTTCGGATGTACTTGGGTCGCTGGTGCTACATCTTGCCAACCAGCTGTCCTCTCCTGCGCAAAAGCGGGTCATGAGGCTTGTTAATGCGGCCATTGTTCTTGGCTTTTCTTGGCCGAGGTGTCTGGCGAGCCATTCATCTCGGACATTGTGCCTGAAAACTGCTAGGGCTTCGGCGTACGGAAAGTCGACTATCTGATTCTTTTTAGTCAGAAATCTATTCCAGAACTGCCGAGCTGACTCTCCGGGCTATTGTGTTATGTCACTGAGGTCTTCTGCATCTGGAGGACGGACATAAGTCCCTTGAAAATTTGCTCGGAAAGCGTCCTCGAGATCTTCCCAACTTCCAATTGTGTTTTCAGGAAGGCTTTTAAGCCAATGCCGGGCTGGTCCTTTAAGGTTGAGGGGTAAATATTTGATGGCGTGGAGGTCATCTCCTCTAGCCATATGTATGTGGAGGATGTAATCCTCTATCCAGACTCCAGGGTCAGTTGTTCCATCATATGCCTCTATGTTTACGGGTTTGAATCCCGCTGGAAATTCATAATCCAGGACCTCATCGGTGAAACATAGGGGGTGTGCGGCGCCCCTGTATTTGGGTGTGCCGGACTCTGATAATGGCTTTATTCTATTGCTTACAAGAGCTTGTTTTCTTGGCCCGTAAATGGACCTGGCTGGGCCATCTTTTTGATGCGAATCTGTAAGTGGGTCGCGTGCCGGTTTGATGCGAATCTTTTTGATGTTGCTTTGCCATGGGGTCGTCTATCCGACCGTGTGGCTTTCTTACTTTTTGAGTGCGAGGGCTCTAAGGCCTCTTCGTCGAATTCAGGCAGTAGCTTTCGCTTCGGATAGCTTTTAGTGCGGTGACTATCGCCGTATTTGTCTGCGGTGTTGATTACTTTACTCCATCTGATCCTGAGTGCGTCTTCTGCAGTTTTTAGCTTCCGCTTCTGCTTTTTCAGGATGCGTGCGGTTGCAACGAGCCTCTTGTGGAGGTTCTTCTTCTCCGTGGGCTTATCCGGCGTAAGGTCATCCCGAATGCCATTTTCGTCGGGGGAGGGATGTTCGGTTTCTTCATCCGGGCTGCCTTGTTCGGACGGTTGCTCTAGGGCATGCTCGTCGCCTGCTGGCTCATCCTGCTCTATGGCTGGGTCTGTATCGAGGCGGGGCTTGGGTCGGCATTTACGCCGACGCTTTGATTGTTTTTCGAGGGATTGATCCTTCGTCCCATCCCTGTTTTCCTCGTTGTCGCTACCTTTAGGGGTATCCACCATGTACACATCGTGAGATGAGGTGGTTGTCCAATGCCCTATAGGCGTTGGTTCATCTGTGTCTCCTGCATCATCGTCCATGCCGCCGATGTCTTCGGAGTCGAAGTTGAGCACGTCGTTTAAATTATCGACGGTGGCTACCAAATGGGTGGTTGGTGGGTTTCGAATTTCTTCATCGTCCGTATCCCATCCTTGCTGGCCGCAGTCCGGCCAGGGCTCTCCTGATAAAGAGAGAGACTTTAGTGAGTTCAGGATGTCGCTGAAGGGCGAGTGCTGAAAGATGTCCGCGACAGTGAACTCCATGATCGGCGCCAAATCGGATTCGATCGGCAGGGGTGCGGGGGTTTTGAGTCCGGATACGAATCCGGATCCTCGGAGTCACGGGTCATGCAGAGTGCGGGGCTGGTGTTCGGCTCGATCGCCTCTGAGATCGCAGCCCCTGAGGTGGCGTCCAACCGCTCATCCTCGATCGGCGCAGCAGGCTCCGAATTAAGGGTCGGAACCAACACGCGTACGGCCTCCAGGACACTGTTCAGCGGGAGAGCTAGATCATGCCCATCGAGACAGTGCGGCGCGCTTGGCTGTGGCTCGAATCCGTCGAAGATCAAGTCCCCGCGGATGTCAGCCGTGTAGTTTAAACTTCCAAACCTGACCTGATGGCCAGGGGCGTAGCTTTCGATCTGCTCCAGGCGGCCAAATGAATTGGCCCGCAGTGCGAAGCCGCCGAGGACGAAGATCTATCCGGGGATAAAAGTCTCACCCTAGACCGCATCGTCGTTGATGATCAAAGGAGCCATCGGGCCTAAAAGTGACGACACAGAGGAACTCTCAATGAAAGCACCAATGTCGGTGTCAAAACCGGCGGATCTCGGGTAGGGGGTCCCGAACTGTGCGTCTAGGCGGATGGTAATAGGAGACAAGGGACACAATGTTCTACCCAGGTTCGGGCCCTCTTGATGGAGGTAAAACCCTACGTCCTGCTTGATCAATATTGATGATATGGGTAGTACAAGAGTAGATCTACCACGAGATCAAGGAGGCTAAACCCTAGAAGCTAGCCTATGGTATGATTGTTTTCTGTTGGAGTTGTCGTCCTACGGACTAAAACCCTCCGGTTTATATAGACACCGGAGAGGGTTAGGGTTACACAAAGTCGGTTACAATGATAGGAGATCTGAATATCTGCATCGCCTAGCTTGCCTTCCATGCCAAGGAAAGTCCCATCCGGACACGGGACTAAGTCTTCAATCTTGTATCTTCATAGTCCAGGAGTCCGGCTGAAGGTATAGTCCGGCTATCCGAACACCCCCTAATCCAGGACTCTCTCAGCAGCCGTGTAGGTCAGCACATGGAATAGGCTGGCAAGATAACACTATAGAGCAATAGAAAATAACAGCTATCACTACATGCATATATGGCTGGTGGAGGCTCTAAGGTTATCATTTGCATGAAGCCAATTTTTTCCTACAACAAAGGAATAAATTTGTATTTAACTACCAAGTTTACGTCATTAAATGATAAGGTTCCTCCAACTCAATCCCAAAGTAATAATTATAACCCAACAATCCCAAAGTAAAGTGATGAGATCAAATCAATAATTCAGGTACCAGATACTCAAGATGTGCATAACTGGGGACACAGCTAACCATGATTACTTTGTACACTCTGCAGAGGTTTGCGCACTTTACCCCACAAGACTCGACCTCCTCCGTTGAATTTCTCGCACTACATGATGTCTGAGAAACGGATGATCGAGACACAGTCTTTCAGAAGCTTTAACTCTTTACTCTAGGTAGACAGTACCACCTACTTTCCAGTACATCTGCTAGCCTACCACTTAAAGAGGTCACACAACATACTCAACTATGCCAGAGCCCATAATGGCTTGTGGCTGCACACGGAAGTTTCTAACATGAATATACTTATGATCCCTTTGAGCCTAGGTGGCAAACCATAGGATGATCACGCGGGTACTCCGGGATATCCTAGGACATCACTGGATTGTTCCAGGTGCCCGCAACCAATCCACCCAGATGTATTAAAGTATCCACCTTAAGTTTCCCTTAGTTAAAAATAACTCTCACATCTTTCATGAATCTCACATGCCAATCCACGTCTACGAGCATAGCCAAGCAATATGAGCATAACGTAATAATACCCGGGGTTGAAATAAAATACAATAGGTTCCCACCTCATCAACTAGTTCCCAGTACCCACATGTTATCAAAACCTACTCATGCAATGATTGAGGGTTGAAACTAATGCATAAAAACTGGGTAATAAAGGGATATGATCAAAGTGTTACTTGCCTTGCTGACGATCGGAAAACCCTAGAGATTCGTAGTAGCAAGCCTCGCACTCCGGAAACTCTGTCATGAACAAACAATCGCATACATAAGCACTCAAGCATAAGATGCAAACTAAAACCAAAAGAAAAAGATCTAAACTGAAAGTTCAAGTGAAGAGCTTCGATTTGCAAAAAAGAATCAATCCAATCGGTGTTACGAAACACAAACTACAATCAAAAGAAGTTCAAATTCAAATCTGCTTGAAACCAAATTTTAAATTTCCAAAATCATGTTCAAGTTGTTTATCTGGACAGAGGGGAACAAGACGAAGATTTTGGCGTTGGTTTCAATGGATTTGGATAAACGAGCAAAAAGTAGTGAGGGTTTAAATATCATTGACTAATGTGTAAGAAAACTATTCGCAGATAGGTCCCTGGCCGAAAAATAAAACGAAAAAGAAAAATTTGCCGGACGAACATCCGCTAACAGAGACTAACGAATGAATTCGTTCGTTAACAGAACTAATCGGGTGAATGTTTGCTAATTAACAAAACCAACAAAATACTACGATCTAAAACGCAAAACCGAAATAAACCGGGGCGGGTTTTTACGGTTTTGTACCGGTTCAAGGGAAAAAACTGGTGGCGGCAGCTCGGCTACTCCGTTGAGCAGGACGATGCGGCACGGCATCGGGCGGCGGCACCATCGGCGGCAGCGGGCGGCGGCGGCGACTTGGGAGAGAGGGGGGCGGCGGGGGCTATTTGAAGGAGCCCGGGGGGTCCGGCTTGGGCGAGGAGGCGTGAGGCGGAGGCCGGCTCGGACTCCGGCTGGAGTCCGGGGCGGTTAGGGCGGGGAAGGCGGCAGCAAGCGGGCTGGCTGGGCCTTTGGCCCAGTTCGGTCCGGAAGGACTTTTTTTTAAATAATTCCGCCGTAGATAAAAAACCAAAATAAATAAATAAATCCTAAAATCTGAAACATAATTTTCATGGTCCACCCCAAATATTTAGGACCACGTGAACATTTTTCTGTGCTTAAATGCAATTTTTTCCTAATTTAACCAAATAAAATGTCAACTAAAATTCAAATAAAATATATCTTTATTCGAAATTAAATTTCCAGTATTTTATGAAAACCTCCAACTCTCTCAAATGGTCCTTGAGTTGCTTAAGGTCTCTAGGATCAAAATTTCCAAATAAAACCAATTCAAAATGCAAGAATCATGGATGCAGATGATGAACTAGTGATTAACATCCAAATTGAAAATTGATGTTACAAACCTACCCCCCTTAAGATGAATCTCGCCCTCGAGATTCGGGTTGGCTAGCAAAAGGTGTGGGTGGTCTTTCCATAGGTCAACTTCTCGCTCCCAGGTGGCTTCTTCCTCGGTATGCTGGCTCCACTAAACTTTGCAAAACTTGATGACCTTGCTGCGTGTAACTCGGGTGGCAAACTAAAGTATTTTGATGGGTTTGTCCTTGTAGGTTAGGTCACTCTCCAACTTAATTGCTTCCTGGGGCACTGTATCTCTCAGAGGAATATCGGCCATCTCTCCATGGCATTTCTTCAACTAGGAAACGTGAAACACATCATGAACTCTTGACAATCCTTCGGGTAACTCCAGCTTGTAGGCTACTTCTCCCATACGTTCCAAAACTCTATATGGTCCTACAAATCATGGGGCTAACTTTCCTTTGACTCCAAATCGTTTAACTCCTCGAAGTGGTGACACACGGAGATATGCTGTGTCTCCAACTTCATAGGCTACCTCCTTGTGTTCTTTGTCAGCTTAACTCTTCTGCCTAGACTGAGCTACCTTCAGTCTATCACGATTCAACTTAACCTTCTCTTCATACTATCTGATTAAATCTGGTCTGAACAATTGATGGTCTCCAACTTCATCCCACATCAATGGTGTCCTGCACCTCCTTCCCTACAAGGCTTCGAAAGGGCCATCTTCAAACTGGCTTGGTAGCTGTTGTTGTACGAGAACTCTGCGTAAGGAAATTATCGTCCCAACTAGATCCATAATCTAGGGCACAAGCTCTCAACATGTCTTCCAGAATCTGATTGACTCTCTCAGTTTGTCCATCTGTCTGCGGATAAAAGGCTGTACTAAACTCTAGCCTGGTACGCAAAGTCTGGTGTAATTGATTCCAAAACTTCGAGGTAAACTGTGTTCCCCTATCTAATACGATGGTCCTCGGACCTCCATGCAGACATACGATCCCGGTCATATATATAATGGCCAACTTCACGCTTGTATAAGTGGTTTTCACGGGGATAAAGTGAGCCACTTTGGTCAAGCGATCAACTACTACCCAGATGGAATCATAACCTGATCGCGTCCTGGGTAATCGGGTGATGAAATCCATGCCAAGCTTATCCCACTTCCATTCGGGTATCGGCAAAGACTGAAGTAATCCTGCTGGCTTACGGTGTTCTGCCTTAACTCTCTGACAGACGTCACATACTCGGCAATGTCTTTCTTCATCCCTGTCCACTAGAAACGTTCCTTCAAATCCAAATACATCTTGGTGTTTCCTTGCAGAATCGAGTATGGCGAGTCATGAGCTTCCTGAAGTATTAACTTCCTGATCTCTGGGTCGTTGGGCACATAAATACGATCCCCAAACCATAAAGTTTCATGTTCATCCTCACAAAAACCTTTGGCCTTTCCTTTGCTCATATTTTCCTTTATCTCCGCAATGTCCTTATTAGTCATCTGAGCTTCGCGAATCCTGCCCAACAACATGGACTGGACCTCCAATGCTACAACACAACCTCTCGAAACTATCTCCACTCGAAGTTCCCTGAGATCTTCGGCTAACTCCCAAGGTAATCCTCCGGTTATAAGAGTATTAACATAACTCTTGCGGCTCAACGCGTCTACTACAACATTAGCCTTTCCTGGATGATAATGTAGTTTCATGTCATAATCTTTTATTAGCTCGAACCATCTCCTTCTGTGTGAAGATGTACTTCAAACTCTTATGATCCGTGTATACATCACAACGGTTTCCAATGATAAAATGCTCTAGGTCTTGAGCGCATGCACTATGGCTGCTAACTCCAAATCATGCGTGACATAATTCAACTCATGAGGTCGAAGCTGTCGTGAGGCATATGAAACAACTCTTCCATCTTGCATAAGTACACCTCCCAGTCCGTGGCGTGAAGTGTCGCAATATACTTGGAAATCCTTGCATATATCCGGAAGAATTAGCACTGGGGCTGTAACTAAACGTTTCTTCAACTCCTGAAAACTGGCCTCACACTCATCGGTCCATTTGAACTTAGTATTCTTCTTCAATAACTCCGTCATGGCTTCGCAATCTTGGAGAAATTCTCAATAAATCTCCTATAATATCCTGCGAGTCCAAGAAAACTGTGTATCTGTCCAACTGAGGTGGGTGCCAACCACTCTGTGACAGAATGAACCTTAGTAGGGTCTACTGCTATACCTTCTCCAGATATAACATGTACGAGAAATCCGACTTCTTTCAACCAAAACTCACATTTGCTGAACCTGGCATATAGCTGATGTTCCCTGAGCTTCTCGAGAACCAAGCGCAAATGTTCCTTGTGTTCTTCTTCATTCTTCGAGTACAACAATATATCATCAATGAACACCACAACAAACTTATCCAAGAACTCCATGAGCACCTTATTCATCATACTCATAAAATAGGCAGGGGCGTTAGTCAATCCAAAAGACATGACCGTGTACTCATATAGCCCATACCTTGTTGTAAAAGCTGTCTTGGGTATATCCTGTTCTCGGATCTTCAGCTAGTGATATCCTGATCGAAGATCAATCTTGGAGAATACTTTAGCTCTCTGTAGCTGGTCAAACAAATCATTGATCATCGGTAGTGGTTATTTGTTCTTGATCGTCACCTCATTCAATGCATGATAATCCACAACCATTCTAAAAGATCCATCCTTCTTCTCAACTAAGAGCATAGGGGCCCCCCACGGTGACGAACTTGGTTGAATATAACCTTTCTCCAATAACTCCTTGATCTGCTTCTTAATATCCTCCAGATCATTTGCAGGCATCCGATACAGTCTCTTAGATATTGGTCTGGTGCGTGGCATAGTTCAATCAGAAACTCTATGTCTCGGTCTGGTGGCATGCCTCGTAGTTCCTCCGAGAATACGTCGGGATAATCCTTCACAACTCGCACTTCCTCCTGAACAACTCCCGAGAGTGAATTTACTTGAGTCCTACTTGGCGCATGCCTAGACACATACTTGATCCTTTTTCCTTCTGGGGTGGTGAGGAGTATTGACTTATTAGCGCAATCGATATTTCCTCCATACTTCGATAGCCAATCCATGCCTAGTATTACATCCAATCCTTGTGACTCCAAAGTGATGAGGTCCGAGGGGAAAACGTGCTTACCTATGGTCAATGGCAATTGACAACACCATTGGCTAGCCATATATTCCGCTCCTGGTGAACTTACTAGCATGGGTGACCTAAGGGCTAAGCTTTCCAACTCAAACTTATCCACAAATCCCCTTGACATGTATGAATGAGATGCACCAGTGTCAAAAAGAACGAGGGTTGTAAATGACTTAATCAAAAACTTACCAATAACTGCGTCGGGCTGCTCTTCAACTTCCTCCACATTGATGTGGTTCACCTGACCTCTGGTAAAGGGGTTTGGCTTCTTTCCTGAGCTCCCATTACCATTTCCATTATTTGCTTCGGGACACTCGGTGGTGTAGTGTCCAGTCTTCCCGCATTTGAAACAAGTAATGTGACTCAGATCCTTCTTAGCGGGTGTAGCGGGGTTGGAACGGTTCTGAGTGTTGTTTCCTCCACTGCCATTGCCATTCTTAGGGCCACTATGGTTGTGTGAATTTCCTCCATTGTGGGAATGTCCTCCATGGTTATGTCCCCCATGGGTATGAGTGTGTCCTCCTGAGTACGGGGTATAGCAAGGCTTCTACTGAGCTCCAGAGTTGTACTTCCCTTGTCCATACTTCCGTTTGCGGATGTCTATCTGTTGTTGTTTGCTTTCAATCATGAGGACCTTGTCTACCAGCTCCTAATAGTTTGTGAATGTTGCCAGCATCAACTGCACACTCAGCTCATCATTCAGTCCCTCCAGAAACTTCTCCTCCTTCGCGGCATCTGTGGCCACATCATCTGGGGCGTACCGAGCTAGCTTGCTGAACTCATCCACATACTGCGCTACGGTACGATTCCCTTGGCGTAAGTTGCTGAACTCCCGCTTCTTCATGCTCATAGCTCTACCTGAGACGTGTGTTGTGTGGAAAGCTTGCTTAAACTGATCCCAAGTGACATTGGCCACGGGGAAAGTGATTGTGTAATTCTCCCACCATGAGGCTGCGGGTCCAACCAGTTGATGTGCAGCAAAGTGCACCTTCTCAGCATCTGTGCAACCTGCGGTGGTCAGCTCCCTTCCAATCTTGCGGAGCTAGTCATCAACAACAATCGGCTCGGTGCTGCTAGAGAACGCCGGCGAATTCAACCTTAGAAAACGGGCTAAGTTGTCAATTGGTGGTGGTGGCGGTGGGTTGTTGTTGTTGCCTTGGTTTTGGACTAGCAACTACATCAAGGCATTCTGCTGTTGGATCAACTAAGTGAGCTCCGGTGGAAAGGCGAATGCGGGGTCACTTCTCGGAGGCATCTGATAGGTTTAGAGGGGTGAGATAAGAATAGAGTGAGTTCTAAGGAGAAATCACTACCCATATGCACATGAGACAAACACATTCATTTCACACCACTCAATTCAAACAAGATTCATATAATCGATCTAAGCTACCGTAAAAAAATCTCACGGACTATTACTATACACATGGGAGAATACTAATGGTAATATGGTGGTCGACTAGAAATTTTGATCGGTGGAAGACTCCATAATATCAACTCCTGCTTCGTCTTCATAATCATCACTATCTTCATTATCGCTGTCAGGGTCGGAGTCTGTGTCGTCTATTATGATGTAGTCTTCAGAACAAATGTCCTCTTCAGGTTCGTGATCACCCATGAATATTCCTAGCTTCTTCTTCGGGTCTTCATTCTACTCCAGTAGTACAACAATTTCTTCTTCATATCCATCGCGAGTAGATTTGAGTTCCTCTTCTAGCTCCATGTTCCGGGTCATCACCTTCTTCATGTCTATCATATTGGCGCACATCTGGTTCTCCTGACGACGAATGTGCTGGTTCAACTCCTGTATGTAGGCTGGAACGGACCTATCCTTCCTGGTGCAAATAATCTCCCATTTCTCATCTCGGCGTCCACATATCTGGTAGATGGTGTCCTTAAGATCCTTGTTGTACACCTCGCTGATGCATCCAATGACGACGTGGGCGGCCATGCTCTTTCCTAAACTCCAGGTTGGTGCGTCAAAGGAAAACAAGATGGGCTCGGTAAGTGGTGCAAAATTCCTTCCTGGTACACGAACTTGAATCGTCCAGCGCTCCTCTTTTCGCAAGGTTGCAGTGAAAGATCCGGTGAAGCTTGGTATGCCTATGTTCAGGTACCTAGTGACTTCCTTCAAGTGTCATCTGAAAGGGTGTCGTCATCCGGTCGAGTGAACTTGTTCCTTGGGTCCGCCATCTATAGAGTGGAAATGGAGAAGAATCATAAATGAGTAGAGAAGAGTATCATGTGGCTTGTCCTAGTGGTCGCGTCCTATAGCCAAGGTGTGCTCTGATAGCATCTTGTAGCGACCCGACCTCAGACGGTCAAGTCTTTGTGCTTAAGTGTCATCCCTGGATCGGTATTGCTGACACACACATTACTCGAGGATTTATAACAGAGTTCAATCACACACTTATTACATCGAGTGTCTCAAAAAGAGTACTTATTACAATAATATGGCCAAAGGCCATCTAAATAAGATAACTGTGGAAGCATCGAAGATAAATGAGTCCATCCAACTCCACGGCAAAACTGAGTGCATAACAACGACCTAGCGCACCTTTCTCTTCATCTGAAAATTTTGCAACATAATACGTTGCAGCCGTGTAGGTCAGCACATGGAATATGCTCACAAGATAGCACTATAGAGCAATGAACAAATAACATCTATCACTACATGCATATATGGCTGGTTGGGGCTCTAAGGTTATCATTTGCATAAAGCCATTTTTCCCTACAACAAAGGAATAATTTTTTATTTAACTACCAAGTTTATGTCATTAAATGAGAAGGTTCCTCCAACTCAATCCCAAAGTAATAATTATAACCCAACAATTTCATTAAGTAATGTGATGAGATCAAATCAATAATTCAGGTACCAGATACTCAAAATGTCCATAACCGGGGACACGGCTAACCATGATTACTTTGTACACTCTGCAAAGGTTTGCGCACTTTTCCCCACAAGACTCGACCTCCTCCGTTGAATTTCTCGCACTACATGATGTTTGAGAAACGGATGATCGAGACACAGTCTTTCAGAAGCTTTAACTCTTTACTCTAGGTAGACAGTACCACCTACTTTCCCCTACAACTGCTAGCCTACTACTTAAAGAGGTCACACAACATACTCAACTATGCCAGAGCCCATAATGGCTTGGGGCTGCACACGGAAATTTCTAGCATGAATAATCTTATGATCCCTTTGAGCCTGGGTGGCAAACCATAGGATGATCACACGAGTAGTCCGGGATATCCTAGGACATCACTGGATTGCTCCAGGTGCCCGCAACCAATGCACCCAGATGTGTATTAAAGTAGCCACCTTAAGTTTCTCTTAGTTAAAAATAACTCTCACATCTTTCATGAATCTCACATACCAATCCACGTCTACGAGCATAGCCAAGCATCATGAGCATAACGTGAACAAACAATAGCATAGATAAGCACTCAAGCATAAGATTCAAAGGTAAAACCAAAATAAAAAGATCAAAACTGAAAGTTAAAGTGAAGAGCTTCGATTTGCAAAAAAGAATAAATCGAATCGGAGTTATGAAACACAAACTACGATCAAAAGAAGTTCAAATTCAAATCTTCTTGAAACCAAATTTTAAATTTCCAAAATCATGTTCAAGTTGTTTATCTGGACAGAGGGAACAAGACGACGATTTTGACGTTGGTTTTACTGGATTTGGATAAACAAGCAAAACGTAGTGAGGGTTTAAAGATCCGGGACTAATTTGTAAGAAAACTATTCGTGGATATGTCCCTGGCCAAAAAATAAAACAAAAAAAATCTATTGGACGAACGTCCGCTAACAGAGACTAACGAACGAATTTGTTCATTAAGAGAACCGATCGGGTTAACGTTCTCTAATTAACAAAACCAACGAAATAAACCGATCTAAAACGCACAACCGAAAAAACCCGGGGCAGGACTTTATGGTTTTGTACCAGTTCATGGAAAAAAAGCCGTCGGCGGCTCGGCTACTCCGGCGAGCGGGACGAGGCGGCGCGGCAGCGGCGGCAGGCGGCGCGGCGGGAGGCCGCGACTTGGGAGAGAGGGGGCGGCGGCGGCTATTTAAATGGGCCCGGGAGGGGGGTCCGACTTGGGTGAGGGGGCGCGAGGCGGCGTCCGGCGCTGTTACGGCGGGGAAGGCGGCGGCGAGCTTTGGCCCAGTTCGGTCTGAAAGGATTTTTTAAATAATTCCGCCACACAAAAAAAACAAAAATAAATAAATAAATATCCTTAAATCCCAAAAATAAATTTCTCGGTCCTCTCCTAATATTTAGGACCACGTGAACATTTTCTGCGCAAAAATGCAATTTTTTCCTAATTTAACCGAATAAAATATCAACTAAAATTCAAATAAAATACATTTTTATTCGAAATTAAATTTCCAGTATTTCCTTGCTGTTTTGAAATAATTTCTCTCATTATTTGATAATTGGAAAAATAATTTCAAATAAAAATCACTTTGATCCAATTACAAATTTTGAAAATTCAAAAACGGAATTTTATGAAAACCTCCAACTCTCTCAAATGGTCCTTGAGTTGCTTAAGGTCTCTAGGATCAAAATGTCCAAATAAAACCAATTCAAAATACAAGAATCATGGATGCATATGATGACCTAGTGATTAACATCCAAATTGAAAATTGGGATGTTACACTCGTCATCAAGACTAAACACATCGAATCACTAGTGGACGAGTTGCGCCTCACATTCAACAACCCCGAACATATGACATACGGCTTAATCCAGAAAAATGTGTTTTCAGCGTTCCAGCCGAGAAACTGCTCGGGTTCATTGTTTCCGATAGAGGAATTGAAGCGAACCCAGCCAAAATCCGAGCCTTGTCACAGTTGGCAATACCAACAGACCTAAAGCAGGTCCAAAAATTAGCCGGGTGCATGGCAGCCTTGAGCCGCTATATCTCCAGATTGGGAGAAAAATCCCTGCCACTTTATCGACTGCTCCGACGCACCAACCACTTCAAATGGACGGATGCGGCTACAGCTGGATTAGAAGAAATAAAGACTCTGTTAGCACGCAACCCAATCCTAGCCGCACCAAGTGTTGGCGAGCCGATGTTGCTTTACATATCGGCGACTCACCAGGTGATAAGTGTCATACCCGTCGAACAACGAGAGGAGGAGGGACATAAATTCCCAATCCAGAAACCAGTGTACTATGTATCGGCTGTCCATACACCTTACAAATCTCGATACCCGCACTATCAAAAGATAGCGTATGCGATCTTTATGGCATCCCGGAAACTGCAGCACTACTTTCAAGAGTGTTCGATCACAGTGGCATCCTAAGTTCCGCTCAACGACATCATAAATAAGCAGGAAGCCACCGCATATCCAAATGGGCCATCGAGCTCTTACCATTTGAAATAACATACAAGCGATGCCGAGCTATTAAATCTCAGGTGTTGGCCGACTTTGTGGCCGAGTGGACGGAAGCTGAACTCTCTAAAGACTACAACACATAATCCAACTGGATCATGTACTTCGATGGCTCTAAAATGTTAGCCAGACTAGGGGCTGGCGTCATCTTAACATCCCCTATGGGGGACACTGTCCACTGTGTGTTACAAATCATGTATAGGGACTCCAACAATGCGGCCGAATACGATACACTACTACATGGTGTCCGAATGGCCGTCTCTATGGGCATACAACGCCTAGAGGTTCGTGGGGATTCAAAACTCGCAATATCCCAAATAAATGGAGAATTCGATGCAAAAGACCCAAAAACGGCGGCATACCGGAACGCCGTACTCAAAATATCAGCTCAGTTTGAGGGGCTCGAATTTCATCACGTTGCTCGAGACAGTAATCAGGCAGAGGACATCCTTGCTCGAATGGGCGCTAAGCGCGATCTCGTCCCGCCTAACACCTTTGTGGAAAGGCTCATCAAGCCATCTGTAGTATGGCAGGACGAGAGCGGAAATGCTAATCCGGAGCCAATCATACCCCCAAATGTCGAACTCAATTCTGATATCATCGGGGGTTCGGGCACCGAGATGACACCTTCCGCCCATGTAATCATGGCCGTCATTGCTCCATGGACCGAACCCTTCCTGGCCTACCTTAATAGGCAGGAATTACCTGATGACCAGCATGAGGCCCGTCGCATAGTTTGACGGTCTAAAGGCTACAAAGTTCACGAAGGTGAACTCTACAAGAAAAGTACTACTGGGGTTCTTCAAAGATGCATCTCCGAGGAGGAGGGAAGATAGCTCTTGGCCGAAATACATGCTGGTCTTGGTGGCCATCACGCCGCAGCTCGGGCCCTCGTAAGCAAGGCCTTCTGTACAGGTTTCTTTTGGCCAATGGCCCGAGCAGACATACGTGCCCTTGTACAGCGCCGTGTAGGATGTCATCTTTTTGCCAATCAGAGTCATATGCCGCCCACTGCCTTAAGAACAATCCCCATTACTTGGCCTTTTGCGGTCTGGGGTCTAGATATGGTCGGACCCCTAAAATTGGGAAGCCATAAGAATAAATATTTGCAGGTTATGGTGGATAAATTCACTAAGTGGATAGAGGCCAAACCAGTAAAAACGGCGGAAGCAGGGCCGGTGATCCACTTTATATCCGGCGTGGTACACCGTTATGGTGTCCCACACATCATCATCACTGACAACGGCTCTAATTTTATAGCCAATGAGGTAAGAAATTGGTGTGCTACTTTGGGCATTAAGCTCGATTACGCCTCCTTATATCACCCTCAAACAAACAGTCAGGTAGAACAAGCTAATGGCCTGATAATGAGCGGTATCAAACCCAGACTAGTGTGATCCCTATAGGAGTTAGATAAACACTAGGTCGAGGAACTCGATTCAGTACTTTGGGGACTGTGGACTACTCCCAAACGCACGACCGGATACACCCCCTTTTTATGGTGTACGGCGCAGAGGCTGTCTTGCCCTGCGACATTATTCATGACCCACCACGGGTGCACATGTATGAAGAGAGAGAGGCCAACCTCGATCGGCAGGACGACTTAGACGGCCTGGAGGAGGAGCGTGACATTGCAAAAGCCCGTTATGCATTTTATCAACAACAGGCTCGGTGATACCAAAGTAGAGGAGTGCAGGCCAAGACTTATAATGTCGGCGAGCTCGTCTTACGCCTCCCAGAGAAGAAGAAGGACGAGCTCAAACCAAAATGGGAGGGGCCCTTCATTATAGATGAAGTTCTCACAATGGGGCCTATCGCCTTCGTAATGCATCAGATAATCACCTAGAGCCGAATCCATGGAACGCTGCTCGGCTTCGAAGATTCTACGCCTAAGATTCGGCCATGTTTCTTTTACGTTTTCTCTCCTCTCCATTTCTTTTTTTCTCGTTTTATACGACCCCCAGGATATGTTCGGATAGGCTGAACACTTAAGGGGTACACATACTAAAATGTATACACCCCATGATGCCTGGGGGATTCTTTAACCGAAGCTTATTATTATTTAAAGCCTAGAGCTCAAAATGTATACGTTATTTGGTCATATACACTCTTTTTGCCATTATATGCACCTCTATGACTTCAGTTTTTGCCAAGCTGGGTTGCCTTGCTCCTGTGTTTATGCCCTACGTTCCTGATTGTTCGGCTAGGGCGTAAAGGGAGCACCTCTGCGATTGTTACAACTAGGGATGAAAATGGAGTGGAAACTTTCTATTTCTCCAGAGGAAAAATGGAAACGGAGAGGAAATATGAAAACGGAAACGGAAATTTGCAAAACGGAAGTGGTAATGAAATTTTTATGAGGAAACGAAAACAAAAACGAAACGGTGTTTTCCGGTGGAACATGCATGGAAACGGAACTTTCAGTTTCTGTAGATATGGAATTTCCGTTTTTACTATAGACCTATAGCTGCTTTGTAGCCTAACCACCAAAGAGAACACAATGACACAATTAGTAGAATGGATATGAGGCCCAACTTCTACTACCACACATGTACTCAGCTTGACCCTATACGCAATTGTCCGGTATTACTACAATAATACGCTAAGTTGCTAACATCATGATATTATTTTGTAGCCATGTTAACAACTCATTCAATTTGTTTGTTTTGTGCGTATTTCTATGATTCAAGGGGTTTTTAAGTTTTGTTCAATGCCTATTTCTGTTTCCGTATTCGCTCCGTGTCCGTTTTCGGTAGTATCTGTTTCCGTATTCATTTCCGGGGTTTCCGTATTCGTTTCCGCTTCTGTAAAAAAACGTGAAAACAAATATGAAGCACTCAGTTCCGTCCGTTTCCGCTCCGTTTTCATCCCTAGTTACAACCGGGTCATCTGGATATGTACCTCAGATGGGTGAAGCCGAAAGCTAGCGCTCTTGAGAGAATAATTGGTCGACAATCAAACAACAAATTGTTACATTATCGTAACCCTTCTAACACTACGAGATAGTTTTTCCATTATACGGACTAACGCCCAGGTACGCATAATTCAAGATTGCCATCCCAAGGAAAGGAACCGTTAAGGGAACTATTCTCCTTAGAAGATGTTTCTTACATATGTAATATAACACACCGTCCGAACTAAAAATTTTGTCTGTTCAAGCATAATGACTGGGTTGCCTGGTTTCCAGACATAATGAATGTTTCCTTCTTTATAGTATCCGGAAACACTCCACCTTTTTGGTTTGGAGGCTAAGGTCGAAAGCCTGCGATGACAAATTTTTCACATGTTCGGCTATCGAATACAGGTTGACCATAAAGTACATTAATACATCGAATCAAATGCCTATTCCTTATCTATTCCATCTATCAGACTGTCTAACCAACTGTCTTCCTCCGTATATTTCGCAGCTACCATTACTTGGTCGTACACCAAGTTCAAAGGAATTTCTTTCCCATCCGGTCCCTACGGTCCCACTCGGGCCATATGATTCGGATCTAGCTTGGTGAAGCGTGTTTTCACCATCACCCAGGCTTCTTGTGCGCCTTCACGACAGGCGGATGTCTTCCATAGCTCAAAGCGGCGCCGGGTACCTTTGAACAGGCTTGCCAAACCCTCCATACTTTCCGGTGGGGTGTCAGATGGCCATAAAGCCTTGACCATACTCCTCATGGACTTTGAGCCCGCGCATGTACCACAGACAGCTCCTTCCGCACGTCGCCTTGGAATCCGGATACTTCTTCTTCCGATCGACCAGTTAATAGACATGCAGCCACATATTTATAACATACCGAATTGTGGACTAAACACGAGTTTATATGGTGGTTTTAAAACACATATCGAAGATGCCGCCTTTCAGCTTCTCATTTTCTTTTTGAGCGGCCGACAACCGAGCTTTTAAGCTCTCTATATCTTTGGCTTGTTTATCTTTTTCCTCCTCGTGTTTTTACCCCTTGATTGTGTTCATTGCGACCTTTTTCATTTCCGCCAGTTCGGTGGCGACGGCATTCAGCTCCCTTTGGTTTGTTTTCAGCTCCTAGGCTAGCGCAGTGTTCTTCTCTTTGAGAACCTTCACGTAATAATGATCCTTAAATCGGTTGGCTTCACCTATTTAAGTCTCAGAGGCTACTGGTGTATTACTATCAAAATTGCACAAACTTTTACCTGTATATCCTTCAAAAACACATGAGTGACTCTGGCAAGTCCGTCTCGAGCGGCTCGGATATATGCATCCACCGAACTGAGTGTGGTAAATTCTTGCTCGAAAAAGGCTGGAGCGCGCATGGCTTCTTTCAGTCGACGGTGATTCATTATGCTCTCCACCTCGGAGTTCGTGACAGATAGTCCTCCAAATCCTCATGTGATGGTGGAATTGGCACATCATCAGCCCTCGCCCTAGCTGACGAGTCCGGTGCCAGACTGGCTGACATTTGGCTAGCAGGGTGTTTTCCCACTATTTTTCGCGTGCTCCTCCTAAATCAAAGATAGAAGGGAGCTTTTAAAATCCGAACTGGTGACTAGGCACGTATTAAAATGAACATACCTTTTTGAAGACGGTGAGGGTTCTAAGGTGCCCCCATCCTCGTTTCGTTTTGGACGACTACCCTGCGAAGGGGGCGCCCTTGAGGAGGTGCAGTCTACCGAGCGCCGATCCTATTGAGTACGGATTAGTACAATGGAAAAAGGTGCAAGTGGGGACTTCCTTTTTCAAAGCTCTTCGAATACTTACGATGGAGAAGGGATAGGGGTGGTGGTAGTCAACTGTAATGGCCACTTTCGAGCCGTCAAGGCTTGCCTGATAAAACGCCCCATCATTGAACTCTATGTATATATCTGGATCATCGCAGAAGCCAGGGTCCTCGTGGCGGTTGTGATCCTCTGGCTATGGGGCAGGACATTGAACGTCCTCGGTCATCTTCCTCCATGACAATTTTATGGCAACAAAGAACAAATTTGATTAGTATATTGTGACAGCAATAAAGCAACACGGGTAATAGAAGTCTTACCCATTCAATGGGGTTGTACATGGAATAGCTTTCCCGACAGTTTAAGCGGAGGAAGTCTTCTTTTTCACCATTATACAGATCGGCCAAGACCGTGGCCAGTTCGGCAGGGGTATCCGGACCCTTGCGTCCGTAACGAGACGCGTTGTCTTCTCCGTTCTAGAACCATAAGGGAGTTATTCTGGACCGGAGAGGCTGGACGCACCTCTTTATTGCAATGGCCATAACCTCAACTATCGAGAGCTCGGTATGGGCTAGTAATCTGACCTTGCTGACCAACCCTTTTATTTCCGCACTGTCCTCCTCCTTGGGACTCCAGGGACGCCAGCTGGGGCGCTTCTTTAAAGGAGTGCTGGAAAAATCAGGGAGGCCACGCCGAACTGGATCCGGTAGTGGAACGTCATCCATATAAAACCACTCCGAGGACCACTATGGATATATCTCTTTGGGAGTTCCAACGGGGTATCCGGATTTGGCTATGCGCCATACTTTGGTGTCACCCACTTCAAATATAGAGCCTCCTCGATGGGGGCAACAAGGCAAAAGAACTTCCTCCATAGTTTGAAATGGGCCTCGATGCCTAAGAACAGCTCATAGAGGGCAACAAAACCTGAGATGTGCAGAATCGAGCCTGTGGTAAGGTTGGTGTCACGACCCTAGATCTGCTTGTAACTAGTTGCATGAAAGCATTCATGTCATCATGTTTAAATTCAAGAAATTTGAATTGGGGATTGGTAAACCCTAGCACCAAATTTAATTCAAATAGGTTCAAATAAAATATTTTTCAATGACCCAGAATGCCCTTTGGAAATGTTCATGATTTATGATAAAGGTGAAAACCTCTGCCAAAAATGATGAACATATCTATAGGTCATTCCTGGATTTTTGAATTAAATCATAAATTATTTGAATTTGAGCATTTAAATGCTATAAATATTTTAAATGCTCAAATAATTCTGAAACTAAATGAGGGCTGTTGGAAATAATTTCACAAGTGCCCACAATTATTTTCAGAAATTTACCAAATGGTTTAGTACTTTTACTAAATCAAAACAAAACAAAATAAATAGGAAACAGAAATAAAAAGAGAGAGAAAGAGTTTACCTGGCCTTACCCGAAGTCGGCCCAGCTGGTAGCCCAGCCAATAGGCCCAGCTCACCAACGCTGCCCCCTGTCGTCTTCCTCCTTGGACAGAAGGACAGGGGCGCGTGCTCGCCGCCTGCTGGCCACGCGTGAGGCCACCTCCTGCTTCTGCCGACGCAGGAGAGGCCCCAGGAGTCGCCACGCGACCCCCCTTCGATCCCCTCTTGCTTTTGTAACGCCCTCGATGCGGCTATATCTCCCACGTGTCGAAGCACGACTTAGAGGTATAACCGCATTGAAAGCAATGTCGCAAGTGGGGTAATCTTCACACAACCCATGTAATACATAAGGGAAAAGAGATACATAGTTGGCTTACAATCGCCACTTCACACAAATACATGAATAAACCATTACATCATACAGTTACAATCAGGGCCCGACTACGGAGCCAAAATAAAATAAGAAACCCCAAAAGCGACAAAGGTCCCCGATCGACCCCGACTGGGCTCCACTACTGATCGACTGAAACGAAACAACACAATGAACAAGATCTTCATCAAGCTCCTCCTTGAGCTCGTGTGCGGCACCTGCACAGATTCATCGGCACCTGCAAACTGGTTTTGGAAGTATCTGTGAGTCACGGGGACTCAGCAATCTCACACCCGCGAGATCAAGACTATTTAAGCTTATAGGTAGGGCAAAAGGTATGAGGTGGAGCTGCAGTAAGCGACTAGCATATATGGTGGCTAACATACGCAAATGAGAGCGAGAAGAGAAGGCAAAGCACGGTCGAACAGCTATGATCAAGAAGTGATCCTAAACTACTTACGTCAGACATAACTCCAACAACCGTGTTCACTTCCCGGACCCCGCCGAGAAGAGACCATCACGGTTACACATGCGGTTGGTGTATTTTAATTAAGATCAACTTCGGGTTTTCTACGACCGGACATTAACAAATTCCCATCTGCCACATAACCGCGGGCACGGCTTTCGAAAGTTCAAACCCTGCAGGGGTGTCCCAACTTAGCCCATGATAAGCTCTCGCGATCAACGAAGGATATTCCTTCTCCCCGGGAAGACCCGATCAGTCTCGGAATCCCGGCTACAAGACATTTCGACAGTAATAAAACAAGTCCAGCAAAGCCGCCTGGATGTGCCGACAAATCCAGATAGGAGCTGCACATATCTCGGTCTCAGGGCACACCGGATGAGCCAGACGTCGGGTTGGCATAGACCCTGATTGCCCAGGGGGCGCCGGACATCGCTCGGTTTGGACCAGCACTTAGAGAAGCACTGGCCCAGGGGGGCTAAAATAAAGATGACCCTCGGGTTGGCCGACCCAAGGGAAAGGGATAGGTGGTGGTGAGGCAAATGGTAAAACCAATGTTGGGCCTTGCTGGAAAAGTCTTATTCAAAGCGAACTGTCAAGGGGGTCCCATAAATCACCCGACCGCGTTAGGGACGCAAAAATCCGGGAACATAACACCGATATGACGGAAACTAGGGCGGCAAGAGTGGAACAAAACACCAGGCATAAGGCCGAGCCTTCCACCCTTTACCAAGTATATAGATGCATTAATTAAGTAAAAGGTACTGTGATATCCCAACAAGAAAACACGTTCCAACAAGGAACAACAAGTCCATGTTCCAACAAGGAACAAGCTTCATCTTCACCTGCAACTAACAACGCTATAAGAGGGGCTGAGCAAAGCGGTAACATAGCCAAACAACGGTTTGCTAGGACAAGGTGGGTTAGAGGCTTGGTTTAACAATATGGGAGGCATGATAAGCAAGTGGTAGGTATCGCAGCATAGGCATAGCAAAAGAGCGAGCAACTAGCAAGCAAAGATAGAAGTGATTTCGAGGGTATGGTTATCTTGCCTGAGATCCCGCATGGAAGAAGAACGAGTCCATGAAGAAGACAAACGGACGTAGACGAACGGATCCTCACAATCGCAACGTTATCGGAACTAACCCGAAGAAGCAATACCGGAAAGAAGCAAACAGCAAAGTAAACAACCACCACATAAACATGGCATGATATGCGAGATGTGATATGCAATGCATATGCATGCTTCGGAAGGAAAAAGATGAACAAGGCATAATCTTGGCAAACCAAGTATGCCACTGGAAAGATGAGGTGATTTCGGTTGAAATCGATATAACGATCACCGGAATCGGATGCACGGTTTGCAAATGACAAGCAACACAAGAATGACAAGATTCTGCCATTAACAGCATGATGCTACTTAGCAAGCAACAAGAAATTAAGCTACTGCACCCAAACATATCAGCAAAGCATATGGCAGTAATCTACTCAAGAGGCTTGACAAAAGATTAACACTGAGCTACGGCTAAATCACACCACAACAGGTTCAAACAAGCATGGCGAAATTGCAAAAGATAACAGGTTCACAGACTTGGTGAAAAAGACAACATGCCAGAAATTAACATCAGGATGACATGTTTATAGCAATGAAACAACATGCTACAGGAACAGGACATGGCACAATAAGGCATGGCATGAATCTACTCAAAGCACTTAACAAAAGTCCCTTAGTGACCATAAGCCAAAAAGGACTAGAAAATATAATAACACCCATGTCAAATAAGCAAGTTTCGTTACAGGTTTCAGACTTAGCAGAAAACTGGACATGTCAACAACCGATAACAAGTAGGCATGTTCGTGAGCTCGATGCACTCACTACAGAGCATTGCATGATAAACTAAGCATACATACATCAATAAGACATGGCATAGAAGCTATACATGGCAAGAATAACATCATATCATGCAAGGAACAACTACAACAAGCTTGGCAAAATCGAATAACATGTAAACAATCTGCCAGCAACATTTTATAGCAAAAGTAGAGCTCGATTGGCTCAAGCTATGGCACTCCATAATTACAAAAAAAGGTATGCATGGATAGAGCAAATCCATATGCTCAAAACACTCTTACTGATCATGCTCAAAAGAGGCATAGATATCTCTGAAACAACATGAACACATGGCATAAAAATAACAGCAGGTAAGGACTTCGTGAAATTACTAAGTCTCTGAAATCAGCAACATTAAGCACCCTAGTTTGCATGCTTGTGCTAGTCACCACATAGATCACAAAAATGCATGGCATAAATCTCTGGAAAGATGGCATCGCATATTACAAAACACATGTAGGACTCAACTCCATAGGATGCACACATCAATCATGGCAAAAATGACAAAAGTGCATCTACTGAAACCGATCTGAAACTAACATCACATAGCTCTCTTCCAACAGCATTTAGGGCATCAAGATGAACTCAAATGAAAATGATGTGATGAGATGAAATGATGTACTCCTCGACGCGAACAATTTGATATATTATACGCCCGAAACGGAGCCACGGATGCAAAGTTATGATGCGATGAACATGGCACGAGAATATGAACAGAGATGAGGACTTGGTGGAAAAATACCCCGCGGAAAAAGTCAACCGGGACGGAACGGAGCGGGACGGCGGGATCCAGGGTGCGGGGAGGCCGTTTCGTTCCCGGGGTTGGTGGATCTCATCCACCTTCCCCGGATCCGGCGACTCCTGCGAGGCGGCGGCCTCCGGCGAGGCCGGTGGGCGGCGGCGGCGGCTTGCCGCGGCGGAGAGGCAGCGCGGCCGGGCGGCGATCGCCAGGCGCGGGCGGGGCGTCGGCGGCCGGCGGGAGGAGAGGCGACGCGGTGCACAGGCGGAGCCCGGGGCTCGGGAGCGGGCGCCCGCGGGGGTGGCGGCGGCGGCCGGCGGGATGGGCGCGCGGGGCGGCGACGAGGCGCGGTGGAGGCGGCGGACGGACGCGGCGGCGGCGACCGGGCGGCGAGCGCGGGGACGCGGCGGCCCGGATCTGGCCCGGGGCGGGCCGGCCTCGGGCCCCGGCGGGCCGCGGCGGCGGGGCGATGTGGGGCGCGGCGCGGGCGCTGAGGTGGCGCGCTGGGAGTGGCTGAGGGCGGCGCGGAGGTGACGTGGCGTCTTCCTATTGGCCGAGGTGAGGTGGCTGGACGGGGTGGACACGTCCGGAGCGGAGGCGGACATGTCCGGCGCGGCGCGGAGGGAAGAGGCTAGGGTTCTTCTGCCCGAAAAATCCGAGGGGAGCACATATAAATAGGTAGAGGGGGCTAGGAAGCTCCAAATGGAGTGCGGTTTTCGCCCACACGATCGTGATCGAACGCCCGATAACATGAAGATGACTTAGGTGGGTTTTTGGGACACTTTGAAAGGGGTGTTGGGCTGCACTAAAAGAGGCCTTCACGGTTACCCGGTTAACCGTTGGAGTATCAAACGACCTCCGAATGACCCGAAACTTGACACGCGGTCTACCGGTGCTATACCAAGGCCGCTTGGCAAACCTCGGTCCATTCCGAGACAGTTTAATACCCGCTCACGGAAAAAGGTAAAAGAGGACGCCGGGGAACATCGGAGCGCCGGATTGCAAAACGGACAACGGGGAAAATGCTCGGATGCATGAAACGAACACGTATGCGAATGCGATGCACATGATGACATGATATGAAATGCAGATGATGATATGGCAAAGAGCGACACGCAAGCACATGACATGGCAAGGACGGCGAATAACTGATAGACACCTGGCGCATCAGATCCGGGGCGTTACAGCTTTCCCCCCTCTCTGGACTCCCTCCCCCTCTCTGCTCTCTCTCCCACGCGACCACCGAGCGCCACCGTCGCCACCCTTCGCCGCTGCCGCTCCCTGAGCCATCCCCTCGCCCCTACGACGTGTCCATGAGCTCCGCCTCGACGTCCTCGACCTCCTCGCTCCGCCACTCGACGCCGGGCGCGCTCCTCTGGCCTCACCGAGCCGTCCCCGACTGCCGTCGCCGGAGATCCCTCTCGCCGCCACGCTCAGCTCCGACCTTCCCCGGGCCCACTTCGACTGCCGTCGCAACCGCCGTGAGCCACTGACTCTTCTCCCTCCCTCCGTTTTTCCTCTCGCACGCCATAGCCGCCGCGCCACTTGCGCCCGAATGCCGGCCGGCGCCCCGAGCTCGTTCCGGCGAGACCCGGCCACCTCGCGCCCTCCTGTTGGTTCCCCTGCATGCGCGCGGGCATGGGCTACCTCCTGGTGCCCTCGTGGCGTCGATCCGTCGCCTCTGGCGCAACTCCGGCGGACGCCGGCGCGGTTTGAGGTCGCCGCCGGCCAAAACTCCAGCGGGCTGACGTGTCCGGCTTAATTAGCCACTAACTAACCCTATTAGTTTAACCCTAGACACTGACAGTGGGACCCGCTTTGTTAGTTTACTGGATAACAAAAACAATTAGATTACTTAATTAAACCAGCAGGACCCACGCGTCAGAATTGACCTGCTGACGTGGCCGTTGACCAGGCCCACATGTCAGCGACTCTAACCAGTCCTGTGTCACTGACCAGTGGGATCCACTGGTCAGGTTTGACCTGGATGCGCCTGTTGACCTGCTGAGGTCAGCATGACGCAATGCTGACGTAGTAATGCCTTTTCTGGATTTTTATTAATTCAGGAAATTCCAGAAAATGTTATTAACTTCTAAAAATAATATAAAATCAATCGTAGCTCAGAATGAAATAATTTATATATGAAAAATGATCAGAAAAATCCAATCTATCCATCTGTACCATTTTCATGCATGTTTGAACAAGTTATACTTACTGAATAGGACAATTCATGGTTATAGAATAAATGGTAATTAGTTTTGGAGTTGGAATTTGCTATAGGTTTGAATTCCACTTCAATGAATATGACTAACTGTTGCACTAGGTCAATTCAGTACTTTAATATGACATATCATCCATATGAATGAGCATTGCATTGATTGTGGTTCCTTTTGTGTTTGCCGGTGGTTGTTCCCTCTCAGTAGACGATGTTTCCGACGACGTGATCGATGACACCGATGAAGAGTTATACTATCTTCAGAAGTGCTAGGCAAGCAAAAACCCCTTGTTCATTCTGATACAACCCCACTCTCTCGCTCTGCTCTCTTTTACTGCATTAGGACAACAACGATTCAACTGTTACATGCTGCGGTAGTGGAACCCCTTATCCTCTGCATGACCTGTCATTGCCACAGTAAATAGATGAAACCCACTAGCATGAGTAGGAGTTGTTTTGAGCCCCGATGTGCCTACTCATTCATGCTTGTTGTCATGCCTGCTACTGCTTAGAGTTGAGTCGGGTCTGATTCATCGGGAATGAATTGGAATGTGGTGAACATGTCCTACTGTTGAGAGCTAAGTGTGTGAACATGATTTGGTAAAGGTAGCGGTGAGAGGCCATGTAGGAGTACACGGTGGGTTGTCTCATTGCAGCCGTCCTCAAGAACTGAGTTCTGTGTTTGTGATCCATGAACAGTTACTACCACACATTGGGCTCCGTGCGCTCCAAGCTCTCTCGACTTATTAATCAACTTGATCTCTGTCCAGGAGTTGCAACTAGTTTCTGGTGTTTGTAGGTAGTGTTAGTAGTCTACCAAGTGGTACCCGGTACAGGTGGGCTTGGGACAGACTAGGCACCGTGGCACGGTGTACCAAGCGTAGATCCACCCGTCGAGGTGGGCTTGGGAACCCTGCACACATCGTTTGGGGCCGTGAGCGACACCCCGGCCGGATCTCCTTGCGGATGGAACCTGAATAGGCGATAAACCTGGACTAGAGACTTGTGTGGTTAGTCAGGTCGTGGCCGACTCCCTCGCCAGGCTTCCGCTTGAAGGTTGCCGAGGTACATGACGTGTACATGGTGGTAAGTGGCGAGAGCGTGTGTGAAGAAGTACACACCTACATGGTTATCATTATCTATTCGAATAGACGGATTCCTCGGATATGGAAACTTGGACCCCTTGCATAGTTCATAGACAAGTGAAAGTGGATACTCTAAAATGCGCAAGATAAGCGTGAGTGCTATGGATGGACTTCTCGTGGGGAGACGGGAGCGGATCCATAGTGGTGTATTGACATGGTGAATATGTGGACTCGTGTGCGCCACCTCAAAAGAGTTACTTGCAATCGTAGTTCAGGATAGCCACCGAGTCAAAGCTGGCTTGCTGCAGTTAAACTCCACCACCCCTTTTGTTGATACGGATGCATATGTAGATAGTTCTGATGTAAGTCTTGTTGGTTACATTTGTACTCACGTTTGCTTATCTTATGTTTTGCAGAGAGACTTCAGTCTCGCTAGTAGTTCCGCGTGGACTTCGGCGTTTAGCTTGATACCTCAGCTACGATCTTGTGCCCTCGGCAGGATCTGGTAGATAGTCAGACTTCTCAGCCTTTTTCATTTGTAGATGTCTGTACTCAGACATGCTAAGCTTCGGCATGTGCTTTGATTTGTATGCTCTGAATGTTGGGTCATGAGACCCATGTTTGTAATATCTCACTCCTCGGAGCCTAATGAATAACTACTTTGGAGTCGTAGAGTTATGTTGTGATGCCATGTTGTATTTACACATATCGAGCATATTGTGTGTATGATTGAAATGCTTGGTATGTGTGGGATCCGACAATCTAGTTGTTTATCCTTGGCAGCCTCTCTTATGGGGAAATTTAGTCTAGTGCTTCCTTGAGCCATAGTAGTCCGCTACAGCCCGGTTCACCGGAGTCCTGCTAGCCCAGCACTATTGCTCAGGACACTTGACTGGCCGGCATGTGTTTCACTTCGTTCCTGTGTCTGTCCCTTCGGGGAAATGTCACGCGGTGACATCCGGAGTCCTGCCTAGCCTGCTACAGCCCGGGTTACCGGAGTCCTGTTAGCCCAGTGCTACAGCCCGGGTATTCACGCGCTGTTGACCGACATGCTAGAGGTTGATTCATGTATGCCTGTCCCCATGGGTTAGTGCCGCTTTGGGTTCACGACTAGCCATGTCGGCCCGGGTTCTTTGTCATATGGATGCTAGCGACACTATCATATACGTGAGCCAAAAGGCGCAAACGGTCCCGGGCCAGGTAAGGTGGCACCCGTGGGAATACTGTGCGTGAGGCCGCAAAGTGATATGATGTGTTACATGCTAGATCGGTGTGACTTAGGATCGGGGTCCTGACAGCTTTTGGTATCAGAGCCTGACTGCCTGTAGGATTACCAAGTCAAGCTGGTCGAAGTCGAGTCTAGAAATGCTTTAGTTATATAAAGGAATTGATTGTGGAAGGGAACGTAAGGCTCTTTTTACTCCTTATACCTCATGGCCTTCTAATCTGAGTCAACCTTTTCTCTTCTACGGGGATTAAGAACTAGGCCTTCTCATCTATCTATCAGGATGACGAGTTACTATGATAGAGACTTATAGGATTGATGGATTTGAGCCTCAGTTCAGTTTCTACCACTTTTAGTATGTTGTCAGTTGAACCAGAACCTTGTTATGGTGTTGTTAAGTGACTATGCCAATCCTTGTGAATGTCTCAAATCTTTTTCTGAGCATTTACAGCCGTTATGCTGTCCGAGTCATCCCAGGTCTCTACGTAGTTTGATGCATTTGCAAATCCTTTCTTTCCGTTCCCTATGTCCTTTTGGGCCAGATTAAGCACACTACACGGTCTGTGAGGTACTCTGTTGCCTCGACGTATATGTTGGACCTGTTAATATGACCCTAGGCATCTTAGAGAACCACCTGGTACTCCATCCTTGTTTGGTGTTCTAGTGTGATGATTCTGGCCATCATTCTCGAAAGCATCCCGTGATGTTATTAGTTAGTAGGTATTCTACTCCTAGGTTTTCGAACCCGAGATTCACCCTACTTCATGTTGTTAGTATTTGTTAGTTCCCCTAGGATACTAGTAACCTTGTGATAGTCCTCGAGGTCCATGGTATATCATTCTTTCAAATACCATGGATCAATGTGGCAGAAGTTCTTTGAACCAAAATATCACAACTAGAGTGCTCTTGATGAGTTCTCCATTCTGCATTCTGAATCTGCCAGTCCTACCTTTCTGCATGGGTTGTTCGGAGGAAATGTTGAGCTTTGCTCGACATACTAATGTATGCATCCACAACTCAGAAAATTATATGCTCCCTGAGTTATTCCTCTTCAGTTGTATTCTGACCATCCTCTATCAGTTGATAGCCAAGAGTATGTGTGCATTTGTGTTCATCAATGCCCTTTTATTCTTGTGGTCCGTCAAGCCATTCTATTTCGGAATGACTAGGAGAAACAAACTCCAGCACCTCATCCATATCTTGGATTGGATCAAAGTAGTTGTATTCCGCAGATCAAAATGCCAATCCAGCTTTTGCTCTGTTCTACCTTGGAGTGTTACCATCTTTATGTCAAGAATGTCATGAGAATTACACCACCTCTTATGAATTCTTGACGCAGTGATACTTCTTGCCATCATTGTTCATTCATCGGTCCCCGTGTTATTGTAACCGGAATGCCGACAGATGAATCGTGATGTGTGAAATCAATACTCCTAGCAACCTCGCTGCTTCGTAGTTAAAGGACAATAATCTCATTCTTAGCGTGTTGGTTATTTGAATCACCATACTAGGACTGATTGTGCTACCTAGTCCATTTTTCCTGGTGCACTCTTCGGTCAATGAGTTAGGATTGTATCAATCCCTCGCTCTTTTTGATCACATCGTCTTGCCCTGAAAAGCAAGATTGTTCTCGAGCTTAGTAACATATCGGTGGTTCGTGATGTTCTGAATATCTTCTCGGAAGTATTACCAGGTTGTCACCTGACCGCTATGTTGAGTTCGTGATCATGTTGTTTTCCTCCAAACCACCCATTCTCCAAGAATCTGTGTGGGATACCCCTGAGCTAGTTGGTTAAGCCAAACAACAACTTGGAGAGTTGGAAGATAAAGGCTTGTCTGACTTAGTTCAGGTTAAGGGATATCTTTTGTGTGCGTGTGTGTTGAAGAAAGGTGATATCTTCATCGATTGGTCCTCGTGATCAGTTGTTGGATCTATCGTCTTGTCCAAATTTTAACTTGAGTATGGGCTATCGTCAAGTCAAATCAGAACCAACGATGTTCGTAATGTTGTCTTACTCGTGGTTGATCCCTCGAGCATACACCATTACATCTTTTGGTCTGACCAATGCTATCACCGTGTTCACATGATGGTGGAAGTCCAGTGATATGGAAATTCCGATGAGTTGCTATTGAGCCCATCAACATCATTTTGTCTCCCCCATGATTCATGTTGAACATTGAGCTAGTGTTGAAAACTTTGTAAGCAATGCCTTCATGTTTCGTTCATGAAGCTTATGCTTGGATGAAAGAAGTGACTTTCTCCAAGTTCACGGGCATTAGGTGTAAGTTGCCGCCATGAATTTGAGAAAGGTTTGTTTTGTTTCCCTTGGAATCATCCCAAGTCAGTCATGCATGTGCAAAGTATTCCATGGTTTGATAGGCTCGCTACCTCCACTCCGTGTGTAATCCCTAGCACACCAAGCCACTGATTGATTTGTTCAAGGAGAAGAAGTTTCTTCTTAAGAGCTAGACATACGCAAGGACTTCGATATCCTCGATGATGGTTCCCCACCTGAACTTGGTAGTGTTTTATTATAAGACTACTACGTGGTCATGCTTGTCTTGGACAGCATGTTCACATGTTTGTAGTAGAACCAGCTCATGTTTTGGAGCTTACTACCATAGTTCATCTCCCGAGAATCTCGCAACGTTATCTCGTCGGTTTGTGTTGCAATCTTTCTTCTCCAGACATGCTGTCTGAAACATCCCGTTACCAACCAGATCTGAATCTCAGGCAGATATGATGGTTGGGTCATTCCCAGTATTTGCATTTTGTTCCTAGCTTGCACCCGTCATTGTGTCAGTCTGCCATGGGTCCCATTCATTTCCGGTGATAAGCAAAATCATCCCTTGCGTTGCCTTCAACAAGGTAGTCCACATCATCCATTCTAGTCCGGGTATGCAATCCCTTTGTACTCCGCTAAACGATTGTTGTGGTTGCCTTAGGCTGGTATACAGAGTTTCAATGATCTATGGATCAAAAGTAATTCTTTTGCCACTTAAGGGAATAGTCCAACGAGTCACCTCCTCGATGGCGCACTGTTACGGGATCATGGCAATTATTTACTCGCCACCTTGACACCATCCACCATCTTTCCAAGCGTGGAATTGTTGACCACCAAATCAAACCCCGTCCTTGTTCATCCATTCCTCTCGATGTATGTTTGTGTCTCAACTCAAAAGAGTTACTGTGTCTCATCTCGTGAGTTGATTGTGAGTTGCTCGATCTTTAAGAAGATCGATACCTATAGAGTTTCTTTTGTCGTCATCGTGTTGGATGAAGATCCCGAAAGCAAACACAACAAGATCAATTTGAAGCAATGAATCAACATCTTCGATGAGGGCAACTGGGTCATGAAGATCGTGTTCGCTCGTGACCTCTCTGACTTCTTACCTCACTTCTTGAATCTCGGGGCGAGATTCTTGTGTAGTGGGGGGTGAGTTGTCACGACCCTAGATCTGCTTGTAACTAGTTGCATGAAAGCATTCATGTCATCATGTTTAAATTCAAGAAATTTGAATTGGGGATTGGTAAACCCTAGCACCAAATTTAATTTAAATAGGTTCAAATAAAATATTTTTCAATGACCCAGAATGCCCTTTGGAAATGTTCGTGATTTATGATAAAGGTGAAAACCTCTGCCAAAAATGATGAACATATCTATAGGTCATTCCTGGATTTTTGAATTAAATCATAAACTATTTGAATTTGAGCATTTAAATGCTATAAATATTTTAAATACTCAAATAATTCTGAAACTAAATGAGGGCTGTTGGAAATAATTTCACAAGTGCCCACAATTATTTTCAGAAATTTACCAAATGGTTTAGTACTTTTACTAAATCAAAACAAAACAAAATAAATAGGAAACAGAAATAAAATGAGAGAGAAAGAGTTTACCTGGCCTTACCCGAAGTCGGCCCAGCTGGCAGCCCAGCCAATAGGCCCAGCTCACCATCGCTGCCCCCTGTCGTCTTCCTCCTTGGACAGAAGGACAGGGGCGCGTGCTCGCCGCCTGCTGGCCACGCGCGAGGCCACCTCCTGCTTCTGCCGACGCAGGAGAGGCCCTAGAAGTCGCCACGCGACCCCCCTTCGATCCCCTCTCGCTTTCCCCCCTCTCTGGACTCCCTCCCCCTCTCTGCTCTCTCTCCCACGCGACCACCGAGCGCCACCGTTGCCACCCTTCGCCGCTGCCGCTCCCTGAGCCATCCCCTCGCCCCTACGACGCGTCCATGAGGTCCGCCTCGACGTCCTCGACCTCCTCGCTCCGCCACTCGACGCCGGGCGCGCTCCTCTGGCCTCACCGAGCCGTCCCCGACTGCCGTCGCCAGAGATCCCCCTCGCCGCCACGCTCAGCTCTGACCTTCCCCGGGCCTACTTCGACGGCCGTCACAACCGCCGTGAGCCACTGACTCTTCTCCCTCCCTCTGTTTTTCCTCTCGCACGCCGTAGCCGGCGCGCCACTTGCGCCCGAACGCCGGCCGCCGCCCCGAGCTCGTTCCGGCGAGCCCCGGCCACCCCGCGCCCTCCTGTTGGTTCCCCTGCATGGGCGCGGGCACGGGCTACCTCCTGGTGCCCTCGCAGCGTCGATCCGTCGCCTCTAGCACAACTCCGGCGGACGCTGCCGCGGTTTGAGGTCGCCGCCGGCCAAAACTCCGGCGGGCTGACGTGTTCGGCTTAATTAGCCACTAACTAACCCTATTAGTTTAACCCTAGACACTGACAGTGGGACCCGCTTTGTTAGTTTACTAGATAACAAAAACAATTAGATTACTTAATTAAACCAGCAGGATCCATGCGTCAGAATTGACCTGCTGACGTGGCCGTTGACCAGGCCCACATGTCAGCGACTCTAACCAGTCCTGTGTCACTGACCAGTGGGATCCACTGGTCAGGTTTGACCTGGATGCGCCTGTTGACCTGCTGAGGTCAGCATGACGCAATGCTGACGCAGTAATGCCTTTTCTGGATTTTTATTAATTCAGGAAATTCCAGAAAATGTTATTAACTTCTAAAAATAATATAAAATCAACCGTAGCTCAGAATGAAATAATTTATATATGAAAAATGATCAGAAAAATCCAATCTATCCATCTGTACCATTTTCATGCATGTTTGAACAAGTTATCCTTACTGAATAGGACAATTCATGGTTATAGAATAAATGGTAATTAGTTTTGGAGTTGGAATTTGCTATAGGTTTGAATTCCACTTCAATGAATATGACTAACTGTTGCACTAGGTCAATTCAGCACTTTAATATGACATATCATCCATATGAATGAGCATTGCATTGATTGTGGTTCCTTTTGTGTTTGCCGGTGGTTGTTCCCTCTCAGTAGACGATGTTTCCGACGACGTGATCGATGACACCGATGAAGAGTTATACTATCTTCAGAAGTGCCAGGCAAGCAAAACCCCCTAGTTCATTCCGATACAACCCCACTCTCTCGCTCTGCTCTCTTTTACTGCATTAGGACAACAACGATTCAACTGTTACATGCTGCGGTAGTTGAACCCCTTATCCTCTGCATGACCTGTCATTGCCACAGTAAATAGATGAAACCCACTAGCATGAATAGGAGTTGTTTGAGCCCTGTTGTGCCTACTCATTCATGCTTGTTGTCATGCCTACTACTGCTTAGAGTTGAGTCGGGTCTGATTCATCGGGAATGAATTGGAATGTGGTGAACATGTCCTACTGTTGAGAGCTAAGTGTGTGAACATGATTTGGTAAAGGTAGCGGTGAGAGGCCATGTAGGAGTACATGGTGGGTTGTCTCATTGCAGCCGTCCTCAGGAACTGAGTTCTGTGTTTGTGATCCATGAACAGTTACTACCACACATTGGGCTACGGGCGCTCCAAGCTCTCTCGACTTATTAATCAACTTGATCTCTGTCCAGGAGTTGCAACTAGTTACTGGTGTTTGTAGGTAGTGTTAGTAGTCTACCAAGTGGTACCCGGTACAGGTGGGCTTGGGACAGACTAGGCACCATGGCACGGTGTACCAAGCGTAGATCCACCCGTCGAGGTGGGCTTGGGAACCTGAATAGGCGATAAACCTGGACTAGAGACTTGTGTGGTTAGTCAGGTCGTGGCCGACTCCCTCGCCAGGCTTCCGCTTGAAGGTTGCCGAGGTACATGACGTGTACATGGTGGTAAGTGGCGAGAGCGTGTGTGAAGAATTACACCCCTACAGGGTTATCATTATCTATTCGAATAGCCGGATTCCTCGGATATGGAAACTTGGACCCCTTGCATAGTTCATAGACAAGTGAAAGTGGATACTCAAAAATGCGCAAGATAAGCGTGAGTGCTATGGATGGCCTTCTCGTGGGGAAACGGGAGCGGATCCATAGTGGTGTATTGACATGGTGAATATGTGGACTCGTGTGCGCCACCTCAAAATAGTTACTTGCAGTCGTAGTTCAGGATAGCCACCGAGTCAAAGCTGGCTTGCTGCAGTTGAACTCCACCACCCCTTTTGTACTCACGTTTGCTTATCTTATGTTTTGCAGAGAAACTTCAGTCTCGCTAGTAGTTCCGTGTGGACTTCGACGTTTAGCTTGATACCTCAGCTACGTTCTTGTGCCCTCAGCAGGATCTGGTAGATAGTCAGGCTTCTCAGCCTTTTTCATTTGTAGATGTCTGTACTCAGACATGCTAAGCTTCCGCATGTGCTTTGATTTGTATGCTCTGAATGTTGGGTCATGAGACCCATGTTTGTAATATCTCGCTCCTCGGAGCCTAATGAATAACTACTTTGGAGTCGTAGAGTTATGTTGTGATGCCATGTTGTATTTACACATATCGAGCATATTGTGTGTATGATTGAAATGCTTGGTATGTGTGGGATCTAACAATCTAGTTGTTTATCCTTGGCAGCCTCTCTTATGGGGAAATGTAGTCTAGTGCTTCCTTGAGCCATAGTAGTCCGCTACAGCCCGGTTCACCGGAATCCTGCTAGCCCAGCACTACTGCTCAGGACACTTGACTGGCCGGCATGCGTTTCACTTTGTTCCTGTGTCTGTCCCTTCGGGGAAATGTCACGCGTTGACATCCGGAGTCCTGCCTAGCCTGCTACAGCCCGGGTTACCGGAGTCCTGTTAGCCCAGTGCTACAGCCCGGATTCACGCGCTGTTGACCGACATGCTCGAGGATGATTCATGTATGCCTGTCCCCATGGGTTAGTGCCGCTTTGGGTTCACGACTAGTCATGTCGGCCCGGGTTCTTTGTCATATGGATGTTAGCGACACTATCATATACGTGAGCCAAAAGGCGCAAACGGTCCCGGGCCAGGTAAGGTGGCACCCGTGGGAATACCGTGCGTGAGGCCGCAAAGTGATATGATGTGTTACATGCTAGATCGGTGTGACTTAGGATCGGGGTCCTGACAGCTTTGCAGCTGGATGCCATAAAAATCCAATAAACCCCTGAGGAAGGGATGGATTGGAAATCCTAGGCCCCTTAGAAGAAATGGAACAAAGCACACCCTCTCCTCCTTATTAGGATTGGGGAAATTTTCAGCCATCACATTGTTGCCAATGGAGGCCAATCTCGCTCGAACGGAGACTAGATCTATGAGGGGAAGATATCCCTGCGTCTGGAGTCGACTCAGCTAGAGATGAGGTACTGAACAGCTCTGCCAATCACCCTCTTGAGGGCCATGGGGCACGAAGAGGAATCCGGGGCGCTGGCCATATTTGGAAGCTTTTTCGTGGCTAAACTTGGCGACCGCTATTGCAACCCAGAATCCGGCCGTAGGCCAAGTTTCATCCGAGCACTATTTTGAAGAAGTCCTGGAAGGTGATCATTTAATAGAGACTCAGTGCTCGAAGAGTGTCATGTTCAATTGACATGTATCCCGATTGTAAAAACAATGCTATTTAAATTATAAAGGTTGTGTTTATACTTTTGCCTGAAAGTATTAAGATGCCTCCTGTGCGGCTGTTTATGTATATATGTATATAACCTGAAAGTTTGCAGTCGTCGGCTTCAGCCCCCACGCATATAATGCGGGGGTGTTTGCAAAAGCGCGTGTTCACACTTGACCCAACGTCTTGGTCCATTAAGGAGGTGGTAGCGCGGCAAACGAGGCAATTGAACTATATTGCTTTAACACTTTCACTTAGCAATAGGAGTTTGACAGTGGGGCTACTATATAGCCCCTGGTACTTCTACGCTCATCCGAGTCCGGGGCGCGTATGTACGTGACCGGGAGAATCGGCCCTTTGTTAATGCGGAGGAATCCCGAAGATTCCCCGAAGTCATCGAGTGGTTGACCAGTCTCGCGCTTTATCATGACAGTCAGTTTTCGGCTTTCTCTAATAAGGTGCTCATCCGGATGAACCAGGGCACAATCGCAGTAGTTCTCCCGGTGCCACCTTAGCCAATAGAGCGAAACGTAAGTTAGCAAAACGCGGGAGCCGGGCAAACCCAACATTTGACCAAAGACATGATTCGGAGCTGATGCATATAAGGCCAAACTCGCGATGCCGAACACTCCCTAAGGTATTCGGTCTTTACAACGTATACCGTGCTGAGTAACGCCCTTGATAATAAACCCTGAGTGTCCCTCTCGGTTATACTGAGTATTTGGAGGGTGTAAAGCAACAAGAGACAGTAAAAATGTTTACACAGGGTCTTAATCTAAAAAGAAACCTTTGAGCGGGGCCCTGCTGCACGTCTGTGCCTGTGTCTCCGTTGTGCCGTATCCTGGAAGGGTGTAGCACGATTATCATCAGTAAAAGAGAAGAACTTAGGTGAAAGTTGTCATGCGAAGAATTGGTTATTCTCAATAAACCATTAAAATTCAAGATAAGTAAGGTCGAGCTGAACTGTAGTCCTTTTTACATGCGGGAAGCCACTGGTACCGCCTATGGGGGTATATCCATCAAACCAATCTTAGGTTTATCTAAGCTGTTAGAGCTAGTGGTGCGCCGGACTCGTCTAGCCGTGTCCGTGGTCTTGACGCCCGATCATTTATTCTGGTTGGAGAGGACGTTAGTGTTCGGCTGCTAAAGCCGCCACACGCGCGTAAGGAACGCTCGATATTTCTGCTAACTGTGATGATGCCACGTGGACCGGGCATCTTAAGTTTAAGAGAAGCGTAATGCGGTACTGCATTAAAACGAGCGAAGGTTGTTCTTCCGAGTAGTGCTTGATAGCCGCTTTGAATGGAGCGATGTCGAAGGTTAACTTTTCACTTCGGAAGTTGTCGGGAGAACCGAATACAACCTCTAGTACTAGAGAGCCCGTACAGCGGGCCTCTGGGCCTGGTATTACTCCTTTAAAGGTAGTATTGCTTTGGCCGATTCTTGTCGGGTCTATCCCCATTCTGCGGACTGTGTCCTGATATATCAGATTAAGACTAATGCCGTCGTCCATAAGGACTTGGGTGAGATGGTATCCGACGATTATTGGGTCTAGCACCAAGGCAGCCGATCCTCTGTGCCGGATACTAGTCAGGTAATCCCTGCAATCAAAAGTGATCGGGCAGGCCGACCAAGGGTTGAACTTAGGGGTGACGGGCTCTACGGCGCATATGTCTCGGAGTGCATGTTTGCTCCTTCTTTTTGTTACGTGAATCATGTTCACTGTTTTTGAACTCTGGTGGGAATTTTTTCTGTCCCCCAGTGTTTTGCTGGCGAGGCTCATCCTCGTCTTCACTTGGTGTCTCCCTCCCCTTGTGTTCAGCGTTTAGCTTGTCGGCCTGCTTGAAGACCCAGCATTCTCTGTGGGTGTGATTTGCAGGTTTATCAGAGGTGCCATGAATCTGACATAATTTGTCTAGAATCTTGTTTAGGCTGGACGGTCCATCTCTGTTGCCTTTGAAAGGCTTTTTCCGGTAACCAGGTCGAGAGCCCCTAAATCCGGCGTTTACCGTCGTGTTGTCTGGGCTGTCTTCGTTACTTCGACGCTTGCTTTTACTGCGTCGTGGTTTTCCATTGCCATCCCTGACTTTAGATGTGCCTAGGTCGCTGGTGCTGCTATGGGCCAGCCACCTATCTTCGCCCGCGCAAAAGCGGGTCATGAGGCTTGTTAGGGCTGCCATTATCCTCGGTTTTCTTGGCCGAGGTGTATGGCGAGCCATTCATCTCGGACGCTGTGTTTGAAAGCTGCTAAGGCTTTGGCATCCGGGCAGTCGACGATTTGATTCTTCTTAGTAAGAAATCTGTTCCAAAGCTTTCGGGCTGACTCTCCGGGCTGTTGAATTATATGACTTGAATCGTCTGTGTCTGGAGGTCGGACATAGGTCCCTTGAAAGTTATCCCTAAAAGCATCCTCAAGCTCCTCCCAACTTCCAATTGAATTTTCGGGGAGGCTCTTCAGCCAGTGCCGAGCTAGTCCTTTCAACTTGAGGCGCAAGTATTTGATGGCGCGGAGATCGTCTCCGCGAGCCATATGGATATGGAGGATGAAGTCCTCAATCCAGACCCCAGGGTCTGTCGTTCCGTCGTACGCCTCTATGTTCACGGGTTTGAATCCCTCTGGAAATTCATGATCCAGTACATCATCAGTAAAGCATAGGGGGTGTGCGGCACCACTGTATTTGGATGTATCATGGCGTTCCGACGGTTGTAGTGTTCGGTTTTGATTCTGTGCCGGGGCGCGCTTCCTAGATCCGTAGATGGACCTGGTTATACCTGCTTTTTCGAGCAAGTCTTCATGTGAGTCATGTGCTGGCTTACATCCGACATCGTTAGCCGCCCTATCGCAGCCACGGGGTGGTCGATCCGGCTGATTGGTCGTTTTATTTTTCGGTTGCATAGGCTCTAAAGCCTCATCATCGAATTCGCGCAGCAGCTTGCACTTTGGGTAACTCTTTGTGTGGTGATTGTCACCGTACTTTTCAGCAGTGTCCAGCACTTTGTTCCATCTACTGGTGACTGTATTTTGCGTGGCCTTAAGCCTTTGTTTCTGCTTCTTAAGACTCCTCGCGGTGGCAATAAGCCTTCTGTGGAGGTTCTGTTGTTCCAAGTTCCTTTCCGGGATGATGTGATATCATCATCCGGACTATTTTCCTCTCCGGAGACAGGTTGATGACTTCTACCCTCGGCGTCGCCGTGATCGGACAGTGGCTCCGTACTATGTTCGACGTCGGCTAGCTCGTCCTGCTCTTTGGATTCAACCGGGGTCTCATTCTTTCTTGCGCTATTATCGCTATTTTTGCCGAGGCCGGATTTGGAGCAGCGTCTGCGCCGTCGCTTTGGTTGCTTCTCGAGGGAGTTATCCTTCGCTGCATCCTCCCGTTCCTCATGATACGTCTCCAACGTATCTATAATTTTTTATTGCTCCATGCTATCTACTGTTTTAGGCAATATTGGGCTTTATTATCCACTTTTATATTACTTTTGGGACTAACCGATTAACCGGAGGCCCAGCCTGTCGGATTTCGGGTTCCGGCAGACCCTTAAGGTTCAAACTCTGGGGTGCGCGTGGAGATTACGCTTCCTACCTACCTGTACCCCTCCTCCTCGCAAGGATCTAAGCTACGAGAAGAACAACACAAGAGACACAGGGTTTATACTGGTTCGGGCCACCGACGTGGTGTAATACCCTACTCCAGTGTGGTGGTGTGGTGGATTGCCTCTTGGGCTGATGATGATGAACAATACAAAGAAGAACAGCCTCGCGAGGGTCTGTTCTTGCTGGGGGGATGAACTGCTAGGAGGAGTTCAGTCGCCCTTCTCTCTCTCTCTCTCTCACTCACTCTCTCTCTCTCTCTCTCTCTCTCTCTCTGGTTTGATTGCCAATCGATCTGTCCTCCCCATTCTGGGGGTGGCTACCCCTATTTATAGGCAAAGGCCATGGGCCTCTTCCCAAATATTGAGCGGGAAGGGCGCCAACAATTGGCCATTTTGAAGGGAAACATCTGGTACACTTATCCTGACTAAAGTTGGTCCTCGCCTGCCAAAGGCTCTGGTGATAACGCTGGCTTGGGCTCCACAATGACTTCCTCCTTGTCGCGGAGCTGGCCTTGGTCTCGTTGCACTGAAACGGATGCCTTTGCTAGATCCTCCCGCCTGCGCTTGCTCCCTTTGCACCAAAGAGGAAAGGGAGGACATTGCGCGGGCTGGCGCCCGCCAGGCGCCCCTGGTCGTCATGGCTTGCGTCATGGACGCCTCGTGAGGTACCCCGCCTTGATCTCTCCGCCTCCTCGCGAGCCAGCCTGATGAGGCCGTGCCTGAGGAAGCTCCGTGTCGTCCGCCCCGCGAGGCTTGGCCCCTCGCGAAGGTCTACGGTCTGTGTTGATGAAGATGGGTCGTGTTGGGCCCCCTTTAGCCACGCCGCAGGCCGCGGGCAGGCAAGTCTGGGGACCCCCGTTCCCAGAACGCCGACAGTAGCCCCCGGGCCCAAGGCGCGCCCGGACTTGGCCGTGCAGGGAGGCGAAAGGGCAAGGGCGAAGCACCGCGGGCCCTAACAGCTTGTGGCCTTAGGCTCCGCATGGCGGTTGATTGGACGCGGGCGTCTCCGCTCACCCACGACGCCTCGGCGTCTGCACGGATTGGACAAGTCCCTGAATGCAAAACGGGTCATGATTACGTGAGATCGTGGAAGCCGACGGTTGGCCTTCGCCGGCTATAAGTACGGAATGGCACGCACCCTTCCAGTCCATCCCCCTTGCTTCTCCTTCTTCTTCATGGCACCGGCGAGGAGGTTCTCGGCTGCGGAGAAAGGGAAGGCTCGCCAGGTTGAGCCTGCCTCTCCCCCGCCCAAGCGCGGCCGAGGGCGCCCTCGCAAACATCCCATGGCCACTACGACAGCCCTCCACAGCCGTGGAGGTGATTTCCGGCACGGTGATGGGCGGGCAGCGGCGACCGGGGGGCACGCCTCGGTCGCGCGCCCCCCTAGGCCGCGTTCTCGCGCGGCAGAGGTGCTGCCGGAGTTCGTTGTGTGGTCGGCGGAGCCGACTAGCACCCGGCTTCATCTTCCTCGCTTCCTCCTCGGCGAGCTCCCGGCCGGTGCCCCGGGCGGCCTCTGGCTTCAAGCAGATGGCTTCTGCGGCCGGGCCTCATGGGCTTCACTGGAGGTCTCCGCAGCTGGGAGCCTGGCCTTGGCCCGCGGTTGGCAGATGTTTGCCCGCGCACGGGGCCTGAGCCGTCGTTGCACCCTGCACTTCAAGTTTGACGGCGATGCCACCCTCTTCGTGAGGGTGTTCGCGGAAGATGGTCGCCGCGCGGGGTGCTGCCCTGAGGACGATGACCGCGGCCTGGAACCCAGTCCCGACGACGATGGAGAGGACAGCGCTCGCGTGATCGGCGGTGCTCAAGGTTCCCCAAGCTTCACCGGGTCTTCCTCAGGCGGCAACTCTTCTAGCGGTGGCCGCAGCCAGCCCCCACACCGCCCTACCTGCCTGGGAGATGGTGGCGCGTCTGCCCGCCGTCGCGCTTCGGTGAAGCGCGAGAGGGAGTCTGCCTGAGTCCTGGAGGCGGCTCGAGTCTTCCTTGCAGGCCGGTGTGGGGCGAGCTGCGCCCGATTTGTTCTTTCTTTTCCTTTGTCCTGCATAAAAAGACAGTAGCGTGGGGCCCCGCGGGGGCGTGTTTGGGTTATTGATGTTAATCGTCGCTTTGCTTTCGCTATCGTGCCTTCTGGCTACGTGCCCGTGTGTAGATAGTTTCCGACCCCAGCCGTGAGGGGGGGCGACCGACCCAGGCCATGTGTTCATGTCGCGGTGCCCGTGGGGCACGGACTGGAGGGGTGCTCCTGTAATGGACCCAGGTCGCGAAACCTTTGAACGGCTAGGACAGAAATACTCGTGAGGGCGCTCGGCTGCCCCTTCCCCTTGTGAGGCCTTGCATAAGAGAAATCGAGGCAGGAGAGTGAAAACGTCGAAGAACCATAAGTCAAAGGCGACAATAGCTCCAATAAAACTTCGAATGAGAATGAACAAGCCAACTGCGGAAAGCAAATGAAAAAGCCGCGTCCGGCACCTAATCTAGTCTTCGACGTCTTCTCACCAGCGCGGAGCTAAGTGCTGCCACTGGGCGTGGGAGGGAGCCCCAGGGCCTGAGGCCGGCGCTCCTGAGACTCCGGGGCATGTACAGCCCCACTCATTATTACGTGAGAGTGTCACGGGCGGCGAGCTTCACAGGCGTTGGCCTTCTTCACAGGCTCCGGGTCTTTCTTAGGGGTAAAGAGCTTCACGGGCATTTGCCCTCTTCACAGGTTCTGGGCCTTTTCCAAAAAAGGATAATCTTCACAGGCGTTCACCTTCTTCACAGGCTCTGGGCCTTTTCCAAAAAGGATAATCTTCACAGGCGTTCGCCTTCTTCACAGGCTCTGGGCCTTTTCCAAAAAGGATGGTCTTCACAGGCGTTCGCCTTCTTCACAGGCTCTGGGCCTTTTCCAAAAAGGATGGTCTTCACAGGCTCTGGGCCTTTTCCAAAAAGGATGGTCTTCACAGGCGTTCGCCTTCTTCACAGGCTCTGGGCCTTTTCCAAAAAGGATGGTCTTCACAGGCGTTCGCCTTCTTCACAGGCTCTGGGCCTTTTCCAAAAAGGATGGTCTTCACAAGCGTTCGACTTCTTCACAAGCTCTGGGCCTTTTTAGGGGTAGAACCTCCGGAGGTGCTGGATGTTCCACGCGTTCCGAACCGGCACCCCCTCCTGAGTCTCCAAGCGCGTGGAGCCAGGCCTGGAAACATGAACATTCTTGAACAGGCCCTCCGACATGGGATAGAGCTTGTGCAGTCCCTCCCTGGAGAGGACCCGCCTGAGCATGAGGTCTCCTACCTCGAGAGTTCTGGGGCGGATGTGGCGGCAATGATATCGTCGCAATGCTTGTTGGTACCTCGCCGCCCGCAGTGCGGCTTCTCGGCGGCGTTCCTCCCCCAGCACGAGGTCCATCCCCCGCAAGGCGTCCTGCTGCGCCTCGTCGAACGCCAGGACCCGAGCGGAGCGACGTCTGACCTCGTGAGGGAGGACCGCCTCGGCTCCGTAGACCAGGAAGAACGGGGTCACTCCCGTCGGCTTGGTCGCGGTTGTGCGGATGGACCACAACACGGATGGAAGCTCGTCATACCAACCTCTTCCGCAGGCCTCCAGCTTCTTCTTGAACGTCCTGGTTTTGAGGCCCCTTAGGACCTCTGTGTTGGCTCACTCCGCCTGGACGTTGCTTCGGGGGCGTGCCACCGAAGCGTAGCATATCTGCGTCCCAAGGTTAGCACAATATGTTTTAAAGAGGTTACTGGTGAACTGCGAACCGTTGTCTGTGATGATGCGGTTTGGCACCCCGAACCGGCTCACAATGCCCCTGATGAACTTGACCGCGGAACCCGCGGGGATGGTGCGGACGGCCTCTACTTCAGCCCACTTGGTGAACTTGTCCACGGCGACGTAGAGGTAGCGGTAGCCCCCTGGCACCCGAGGAAACGGGCCCAGGATTTCCAGCCCCCAGACTGCGAATGGCCACGAAAGGGGTATAGTCTGCAGGCCTCCCGCCGGCTGATGGATCTGCTTGGCGTGGAACTGGCAGGCCTCGCAAGCCTTCACCAGTTCGACGGCGTCATTGAGTGCGGTGGGCCAATAAAACCCACTGCGAAACGCCTTGCCGACGAGGGTCCGTGATGATGAATGATGTCCATAGTCTCCGCCGTGTATGTCTTCCAGCAGTTCCTTTCCTTGCTCCCTGGAGATGCAGCGCAGGGATACATCGTTTGGTCGCTTCGGGTAGAGCTCTCCATCCTTGATGCAGTATGTCGTGGCCTGCCGTGCCACACGCTCCGCTTCCTCCTTCTCCGGCAGGATCCCCTGTGTTAAGTAACTCTGGAGCTCCATGATCCAGCCCCCTCCTGAGGTTCCATCGTCAGGAGCAGGCGCGCTCCTGAGGCCGGGCCACAGACCGGGGCTCCTGAGGCAGGTGGCTGGGGGAGCTCTTCTCGAGGCTGAGCCGTGTTTGACAATGACGGCAGGGCTGAGGGCTTGAAGAGCCGCTCCCCGAAGACGCCAGGCTCCTGAGGTAGCCGCCAGGACGCCCGTCTGGCGATGTTGTCGGCCTCCTGATTGGTGCCACGGGGCACATGCTTCAACTCTAGCCCCCAGAACTGCTTCTCCATCTTGCGGACCTCTGCAAGGTAGGCCTCCATGTGCTCATCCTTCAGCTCGTACACCTTATTGGAGAAATTGACAAGGAGCTGTGAATCGCCCTTGATGGTGAGGCGTTTCACCCCCAGGGCAACTGCGGCCTTCAAGACCGCTATTAGACCTTCATACTCCGCTATGTTGTTGGAAACCTTTTTGCCTTGCTGGAAACAGAGTTGTACTGCGTAGTAGAGCTTGTCCTGAGTGGGCGATATAAGCACCGCCCCGGCCCCAGCACAATGCCTGGAGAACGCCCCATCGAAGTACATGACCCAGCCTTCCGGCGCCTCGCTTCCCGGGGAGAGGGACCGATCCTCGTCGGCCTTGAGGCCTGGTGCCTCCGTCCATTCTGCCACAAAATCCGCTAGTGCTGCTCCCTTGATGACTCTGGTCATGCTGAATTCGAGCTGGAACGCTTGCAGTTCTACGTTCCACTCGGCGACCCTTCCGGCCGAGTTAGGGCTCCTGAGCACCCTCTCCAAGGGGTATGACGAGACGACCTTGATGGGGTGACCCTGAAAGTAGTGCCGCAACTTGCGTGAGGCCACCAGTAGTGCAAGGAGGAGCTTCTGAGGCATGGGGTACCGTGCCCTCGCGTCCCGCGGCACCATGCTGACGAAGTAAACGGGGTGCTCAACGAGGTTGGGTGCGTCAATGCTTGCGACGCCCTCCGGAGATAATTGCGCCTCCGGAGGCGATGAGGCCTTCGGAGGCTGACCATCTGGGTGAGGGCCTCCTTCCACCTCCGGTGCGCTCCTCTACGGCGGCTGATTCTCCTCAACTGCCATGGCGGTTTCTGTGGGCCTTCTTTGTTCCTGTTTTGCCTTGTCCCGGGCTGCAGCTGCGGTTTTGATTCGACACTCCTCCCTAATCGCCACTAGGGCTGCACTGACGGAGTAAGGAGTGGCGGCGAGGTAGAGCACTAGGGGCTCCTGAGGGCGCGGGGCCACCATGACCGGAGGGCTGGTCAGGTATCTCTTGAGATCTTGGAATGCCTTGTCGGCCTCTTCAGTCCATTCAAAGGGCCCCTTTCTCTTCATTAGCTGGAAGAAAGGCAGCGCTCGCTCCCCTAACTTCGAGATGAAACGCCCTAGCGCGGTCACGCGCCCAGTGAGCTTCTGCATTTCTCTGAGGGTCTTTGGCGGGCTCATGTCCTCGACCGCCTTGACCTTCTCCGGGTTAGCCTTGATGCCTCGGTGGGACACGAGGAAACCCAAGAGCTTGCTAGAGGGGACTCCGAACACACACTTCTCCGGGTTGAGCCGCAGGTTCATTGCGTCGAGGCTCGCGAAGGTTTCCTCCAGGTCTTGTATCAGGGTCCTGGCCTCCCGAGACTTCACCACAATGTCATCTACGTAAGCCTCGACATTCTTCCCGAGCTGCGGGCCCAAGGTGATGTGCATTAGCCGCTGAAAGGTCGCCCCCGCATTGCGCAGCCCAAATGGCATGCATGTGTAGCAGTACACCCCACACGGGGTGAGGAAGGCTGTATTTTCGACGTAATCCACCGCCATCTTGATCTGGTGATACCCAGAGAAGGCATCCAAGAAGCATAGCAGTTCGCACTCTGCGGTCGAATCGACGATCTGGTCGATGCGGGGGAGGGGGAACGGATCTTGCGGGCATGCCTTGTCGAGGTTGGTGAAGTCGACACACATGCACTCCTTCCCTCCCTTCTTTGGCACCACGACGGGGTTGGCCAACCAATCCGGGTATCGGACCTCGCGAATGACCCCAGCGGCCTCCAGTTTCCGGGTCTCTTGGACGATGAAGGCCTGCTTCTCTGTGGACTGCCGCCTTGCCTTCTGCTTCACGGGGCGCACGTTGGGGCACACGTTGAGGTGATGCTCGATTACACTCCTTGGGATCCCTACCAACTGGTCAGGCTCCCAAGCGAATACCTTCTTGTTCGCGCGCAGGAACTTGACCAGGGCCTCCTCCTGTTCGGGCTTGAGGTTGGCGCCTATGGTGAAAGTGGCGTCGGTGGACCCATCTTCATCGACAGATTTCTGCTTGGTTTCTGCCTTGTCTTGGGTGAACAACTGTTTCTTCTTGGCGGGTGCAGCCCCCTTGGGCTCGGGGGTCTCCGAGTCGGCGGGCTGTGCCGACGCCGCCGTCTTGAAGGCGAGCTTGAGCACTCGCAGCGCGTCTCCGGTGTCCCCGTGCACGGTGAGGACGCCGCTGCTCCCGGGCATCTTCATGAGGCTATACGCCAGGTGTGTCGCGGCCATGAACTGGGCCAGCGCTGGATAGCCGAGGATGGCATTGTAGGGGAGGCCGATGGGGGCGATGTCGAAGTTGACCAGCTCCGTGCGGAAGTTGTCGTAGGTGCCGAAGGTTACTGGGAGCCGGATCTGTCCCAAGGAGCTGGATGACCCGCCCCCAACGCCTGAGAAGGGCCGGCTGGGTTGCAGCCGTTCCAGGGGTATGCAGAGGAGGTTGAAGGCCTCAACCGAGAGCACGTTGAGGCCCGCGCCGCCATCGACGAGTGTCCTGGTGATGGCCACCCTGCAGATGGTGGGGGTGCATAGAATGGGGAGCGCGCCCGAGCCGGCCAAGTTGGCGGGGTGGTCCTCCGAGCCGAAGGTCAGGCCGGCCTTTGGCACCGACTGGTCCAGGAGAGCCCCCTGCCGCGCGGCAGCGGCACTGACCCGGCGAATGAACGGCTTGACGTGGTGACTTGTAGGCGGCGCCTGCGAGCCGCCCAGGAGGGCCGAGACGACCGGGGGCGTTGGCATAGCGTGTTGGGCGAGGAAGAGGCTGCGGAGCTCTTCCCAAGAGGCCACGGAGGCTGCCGGCAGGTGGAGCAGCCATGCGCGCGGAGCGCCGGTGAGGGCCATGGGGAGCCAGTTGGCCATGACCATATCATCACCTCCGGCTTCAAGGATGGCTTCTTCGTACGCCAGCAAAAAGTCCAGCGGATCAGTCGCGCCGTTGTAGCGCGGCGGCGTCGTTGGCTTGAACATGCCGGGCCACCGTACCCGTTGCAGGGCTGGGCGAGGACTCGGAGCCCCCTGGCCCCCGTGCTGGCGCCGGCGGCCGGAGCGGGCGGCGCGCTACTCATCGCAAAGCAGGTCATGGCGGTGGCGGAAGGGGAAACTATGGCGCACCCCTACCTGGCGCGCCAAATGTCGGATTTCGGGTTCCGGCAGACCCTTAAGGTTCGAACTCTGGGGTACGAGCGGAGATTACGCTTCCTACCTACCTATACCCCTCCGCCTCGCAAGGATCTAAGCTACGAGAAGAACAACACAAGAGACACAGGGTTTATACTGGTTCGGGCCACCGACGTGGTGTAATACCCCACTCCAGTGTGGTGGTGTGGTGGATTGCCTCTTGGGCAGATGATGATGAACAATACAAAGAAGAACAGCCTCGCGAGGGTCTGTTCTTGCTGGGGGGATGAACTGCTAGGAGGAGTTCAGTCGCCCATCTCTCTCTCTCTCTCTCTCTCTCTCTCTCTCTCTCTCTCTCTCTCTCTCTCTCTCTCTCTCTCTGATCTGATTGCCAATCGATCCGTCCTCCCCATTCTGGGGGTGGCTAGCCCTATTTATAGGCAAAGGCCCTGGGCCTCTTCCCAAATATTGAGCGGGAAGGGCGCCAACAATTGGCCATTTTGAAGCGGAACATCTGGTACACTTATCCTGACTAAAGTTGGTCCTCGCCTGCCAAAGGCTCTGGTGATGACGCTGGCTTGGGCTCCACAATGACTTCCTCCTTGTCGCGGAGCTGGTCTTGGTCTCGTTGCACCGAAACGGATGCCTTTGCTTGATCCTCCCGCTTGCACTTGCTCCCTTTGCACCAAAGAGGAAAGGGAGAACACTGCGCGGGCTGGCGCCCGCCTTGCGCCCCTGGTCGTCATGGCTTGCGTCATGGATGCCTCGTGAGGTACCCCGCCTTGATCTCTCCGCCTCCTCGCGAGCCAGCCTGATGAGGTCGTGCCTGAGGAAGCTCCGTGTCGTCCGCCCCGCGAGGCTTGGCCCCTCGCGAAGGTCTTGGGTCTGTGTTGATGAAGATGGGCCATGCTGGGCCCCCTTGAGCCACGCCGCAGGCCGCAGGCAAGCAAGTCTGGGGACCCCCGTTCCCAGAACGCCGACACAGCCCAGATTTGCTGTTTTATGCCTATTTCAGTGTTTCGAGGAAAATGAATATCAGACGGAGTCAAAACAGAACGAAATCAACTAGAGAAGTTATTTTTGGAAGGAAACCTACCTGATAGACTTGGACTCTACGTCAGAAGATACGGGAGCTAGCCACGAGGGTAGGGGGCGCGCCCACCCCCCTAGGGCGCGCCCCCTGCCTTGTGGGGCCCCTGTGGCTCCTCCGACGTACTTTCGGCTCCTATATATATCCACGTACCCTAAAACTTCCAGAACGGAGATTAGATCGGTAGTTCCGCCGCCGCAAGCCTCTGTAGCCACCAAAAACCTAATCGGGACCCTGTTCCGGCACCCTGCCGGAGGGGGGAACCCTTACCGGTGGCCATCTTCATCATTCAGGCGCTCTCCATGACGAGGAGGGAGTAGTTCACCCTCGGGGCTTAGGGTATGTACCAGTAGCTATGTGTTTGACCTCTCTCTCTCGTGTTCTTGATTTGGCACGATCTTGATGTATCGCGAGCTTTGCTATTATATTTGGATCTTATGTTTCTTCTCCCCCTCTTCTATCTTGTAATGGATTGAGTTTTCCCTTTGAAGTTATCTTATCGGATTGAGTCTTTAAAGATTTGAGAACACTTGATGTATGTCTTGCCGTGTGTATCTGTGGTGACAATGGGATATCACGTGCCACTTGATGTATGTTTTGGTGATCAACTTGCGGGTTCCGCCCATGAACCTATGCATAGGGGTTGGCACACGTTTTCGTCGTGATTCTCCGGTAGAAACTTTTGGGCACTCTTTGAGGTTCTCTGTGTTGGTTGAATAGATGAATCTGAGATTGTGTGATGCATATCGTATAATCATACCCACGGATACTTGAGGTGACATTGGAGTATCTAGGTGACATTAGGGTTTTGGTTGATTTGTGTCTTAAGGTGTTATTCTAGTAGGAACTCTAGGGCTGTTTGTGACACTTATAGGAATAGCCCAACGGATTGATTGGAAAGAATAACTTTGAGGTGGTTTCGTACCCTACCATAATCTCTTCGTTTGTTCTCCGCTATTAGTGACTTTGGAGTGACTCTTTGTTGTATGTTGAGGGATAG